>CM029020.1:181923385-182595429 GCA_016801055.1 Panax notoginseng | reverse complement strand
ATAATTAAGTATTGTGCTTATGCTTAAGGGCTAAGTAAACTTAAGGTGTGACGCCCCCAAAATAGGTTCAAATTCACCCAACCCATTCTGATCGCCAAAATACATGGTACAGAAAATAACTACAACTTTTATTTTTACAATTGTCGTGCAAAATACGACAACACATATACTGTTGAGTTTAAATACAAATATTTGTCATCTAGACAGTATTCATACTCAAATAAGTCCTCATTATACTTATTGATACACTATCTTACAAAATATTGAGGACTACTAAAATAACTATCTTGAACCTTCATTCCATACCCCGACTAGTACCCGCTACATTCTCGCCTCCTAAGAAGAAAAATGGAACAAAGAGGAAAAGGGTGAGCTCAACTAGCCCAGTAAAGAAACATTATGACTAAGATAATATAGAACAAAATTATCGTTAGTCCTCAACAAGGAAAAATATAATAGAATACAATAGACAACAAATTTTAAATAAACATTCACAGCGAATTAATAATTCATTAGAAGAGTTAAGTAGAGAATGAAATCTACTATCATCTATGAATTTAAAAGTTCATCATCGATATTTTATCCCTGTAACATCAATCAATATACATCTTGAATCAAATAGTCATCTTTGCACTACAGACCAAAGATATTAATCAGTCGGTCATGTTCCTCTCAACACCTGTTCATCTTTGCACTACGGCCAAAGATATTCATCTAAAATCATTAATCTTTGCACTACAGGCCAAAGATATTCATTATATCATCATTTTAGACTGAGGATGATGAAAAATATTTTAAAGAAAATGAATCATGAAATAAAAGAACACATATTAAAGATTCTACTTTAAAACAATCTAAGTTCAAAAATACTTCATAATTAACCAAGTAGATTAAAGTTCAGGAATGAAGACCAAAACATAGATTCAATCAAGATAGAACTATAACAGACAATTTTGGACACAGAAAAGAAAATTTTATTTTTTCTGTGAATATGTCGTATTCGTGAACAGGTCGTATACGAATATAGAACACCGACACTAAAAATAGAAATTCATAAAAAAAAATAATCATGCTTCGTGAATCGTACCGTATAGTAACTCGTGAATAGTAACTCGTGATAGTAACTCGTGAATAGTAACTCGTGAATAGTAACCCCGACACGAAAAAGTTCTAAATTTGATAAAAAATTTCCAACCAATATTTCGACATAATGATATTGAAGAAATAATATCATTTTCGAATAAAATAACATCCCTTATCTCAGAAAGAATAGTACTTCTGACTGGAATACAGATATGTGCTGAAAAAACTTGCACCGTATAGCAATACTCAGAGTACTAAAATACTCAAAAAGTACGCTCGATATAGTAGTGAGAGAAGAAGAGAAAATCTTTAGTTTTGGTGTGATTTTCAATTTTAATCTAAACACCCTAATTTATAAGAAATGCTTAGAACACCAAAACAAAAATTTAATATAATATATATATAATATATATATATATATATAATATATTAAATTCCTACGCACCCTCTTCTTTGGTCAACAAATCAGCCACACATGTTCCAAAGACAACACAAAACATTTTTGTTAATTAAAACAATTAAAACTTCCAAAAATCAATTATTTTCGGAATTTCAGAACTTCAATAATTCATAATAAATAGCCCTTTTATCAGAAAATTCGAATCTATCTCGCATTTTTTATAGAAAATTCATTCTCTAAAACTTTACAGAAGAAAGTTTTTCCAAATTCTAAATAAAAATTGACCGAAATCCACAACGGACGATTTTACAAGCTATAATCAAATTTCAATCAAGAAATGGGTCCACTCTAAGACCCCAATTTTTTATAAATAAAGATGAATTTTTTATAAATATCATTTTTGAATATTATGGTTAATTTGGATAATGTTATAGTTGTGGGTAATATTTGCAAAGTACGCAAGTTGTTATATAATATTCGATTGGTCAGGAAATATTCGTTTTAACAAGGAATATTCGTACAACGGCACAATCATTGGTGGACCCTACAGCAGAATTATTGTCGGATTGAGAAAATATGACAAAAATATTTATTAAAAATAACGGCGGAAGTTTTACCATTGATACTGTTGAACTACTCGGTAGTAAAAGTACAGTAACACGTGTGGTTGCATAGTAGCACACGATATTGATTATTAATGCTTATGTGAGAAGTCACTCAGTTTGATTCAATTATTGTCAGTTAATAATATGAATTATTTAGCGATAATGAAGTTTTGTTTTATTCGTATTATTAACGTAATAAAACAGAAACATCTTTTTATATAAAACAAAATACTTTATTAAAGTTATTCTATAAATAGAATATATTATATTTTATTTAAAAGATTTTTCTTTAAATATGGACCGTCAGATAAAGTAATCAATCTGGACCGTTCATGGAGTAGTTACTATGCATTCCATTTTTCTATAAATAGTAGCTCATTCCTTCATTATTTTTTACGAATTCACTGAACTCTAGATAGAGAAACTATAGAGAGAGAGAAGAAAGTATTATGCTACTTAACTATTTCCTTTTTTCAGTTCTTCTTTAAAACGGTAAGGGGTGTTATTCTTTCATATTCATAAAGAGAACTTTTGTTATTCCATTTCTTATTATTCTGTTGGAATAACCTGTATACGCGTCTACCCTATACTTGGTGACATTCTTCTATTATTCTGTTAGAACATCCTGTTTGTGTGTTTTACACCAGACCTGGTTCCGTTTTTATTATTATTCTGTTGGAACATCCTGTCTGTGTGTTTTACACCGGACCTGGTTCCGTCTTGTTATTATTTCTGTTGGAACATCCTGTCTGTGTGTTTTACACCGGACCTGGTTCCATTATTTTATTATTCTGTCTGAATATCATGTCTGTGCGTTTACGCCGACCTGGTTCTATTATTTATTATTCTGTTGGAATATCCTGTCTGTGCGTTTACGCCGGACTGGTTCTATTATTTATTATTCTGTAGAATAACCTGTCTGTGCGGTCTATCGCATGCCGGGTGATTTTTTTTGTTATTCCATTCTTTATTATACTCAGTTGGTTAAGTTTTAACTTCTATACTCCATGAAATTAGTGGAATATCCTTGATAATTGCGTTTCATCCAGTATCTTTTCATGAAAATATTATTCTAAGCATTCTTGAATTTTACTCCACAAAGTAGTATCATGTTGACAATTTGGACGTTGTTAATTCTTGGATAAATTAATTCTTGAACTTGTTTTATTGAATTCTTATATCATTGTCATCATCCTCATGTTTATAAAATGTTAAAAGTCATCTGTGGCCTGTAGTGCATAGATGGACTTGGTATGATTATGACCAGGGATTATTCAGTATAATCATGACCGTAATGTTACAAATGATATGGTAAAAGTCCTCATTGCCCGTAGTGCATTGATGGACAGTTGTTGGCATGATCATGACCATTAATGAATACACAAATATTCTTGCCCGTAGGTGCATGGATAATTGTGGTCGTGATACTAAAGAATATCCTTGGCCGTAGTGCAAGGGTGATTCGATGATGTGGATTATTTTGTTAAGCTGAGTCCCAGCGATAACAGTGTTGAAAAACCCTTTAAATCATAGAAGATAGTAGATTTTATTCTCTACTTGACTCTTTAATGGATTGCTTGTTCCGCTGCAGTTAAACTTGATGTTCGTTATATTTTATCAGTTTAACACTGTTGAAGGCTAATGATAATTTATTCTGCATTATCTTAGTCATAATATTTCTTACTGGGCTAGTTGAGCTCACCCTTTCTTTCACTGTTCTCTTCAGGAAATGAGAATATAGCTGGGACGAGTCGGGGAACGGAGTGATGGACCAGATGATAGTATTAGTAGTCCTCACTATTCTGTTAAATAGTGTGACAATAATTGTAATGAGGACTCCTTTTGAGTTTGTATAGTCTCTAGTAGACAATAATTGTATTCAAACTCACAGTTATGTTTTGTCGTATTGTACACGACAGTTGTATTTGTATTCTGTACCATGTATCTGACGACCCAAGATGGGTGATGTATACCTAATTTTGGGGGCGTCACAGTTGGTATCAGAGCTTAGGGATATGATCTCTGGCTAAGATGTGAGAATAGAACTAGGAGGGGAGAGACGGAATTCCTTCGCTAGTATGACCTACCTAAGTTTATTTGCATGTATTTAATTGGTCGGTCAGAATATAAGGATAATATATGACATATCAATTAACTTTTGTTTTGTGGCAGTATCTAAAAATGGCATCCAAGAATGTTGAGAATAGCAATGGAGCACAGGCGACTGTTGATTCACCACATATCAATAATCGGGATAATGTGCATCAGGAAGGCGAAATCCTCATGCAAACAACAATACTGACCAAATGATGGAATGTTCAGAAGCTTTATACAGTTCATGCAACAGCAGGTGAGAGCGGCTCCTGTTCAAAATGTTGGTGAAAACACTGAAAACTCTCGGACGGTCATCGCTAAACAGTTCAAGGAGCTGGGACCACCAGAGTTTAAGGGAGAGCCAAAACCACTTATAGCGGAAACATAGATAAAGCAGATCACCAAGATATTTGATGTCTTGGATGCTCTGAGGAGCAAAAGGTTCCTTTTGCCGCTTTATGTTGCGAGGAGAGGCAGATTACTGGTGGGAATCGATTAAGCGTACTCAACCTGCCGCACTGAAGATGTCTTGGGAGAAGTTCCAAGAGCTTTTCAATGATAAATACTTTCCCGAAAGTGTTCGTCACATGAAGGAGGTGGAGTTCATCAAATTAGAGCAGAATAATATGACCGTGTCGCAGTATGAGGCTAAATTTGCTGAGTTGTCCCGATTTACGTCCCACTGGTGGATAATGAAGAGCGAATGACGCGAATGTTTTTGCGAGGTTTGAAACCTGAGATACATCAACGCAACCAAAAGAGAGCAGTCGGCAAAATGATAATACCAGTGAGAGCAGTCATCGAAGCAGTGACAATAAGCATGGATGGAATCAACAGGCCAGAAATGGTAACCACTTCAGTGGTAATCAGGGCCAAAATAATAAGAATGGTCATTTCAAGAAGAAGATTCAACAATGATGGAAAGACGTCAGCACCAGCACCCGTTGTTAAGGAAGGAGAACGACCACCTATCATATGTTTCAAATGCGGAGGGGAGGGGCACATCAGTCCAAATTGCGCGATGCCGTCTAAAGCATGTTATAATTGTGGAAGAGAAGGTTATTTAGCTCGATTTTGTCATTTACCAAAAACAAGTTCAGCCAGGATGGAGACACCAAAGGCCGTCCCAGAAAAGTTAAAATCGGTAGTACAAGGGAGAGCGTTTGTTGTGACCTCCCAGAAAGCAAGGAACCCGAATGAGGTTATCACGGGTAAGCTTACCATAAACTCTAACGAAGTCTATACTTTATTTGATACTGGTTCTACCCATTCTTTTATTTCTCCTTCTTGCGCTCATCGATTAAATTTGACTCCGGAGAAATTAGACTTTGACTTATCTGTTGAAACTCCATTGGAGAAACCTTCATTAACATCCATGGTTTATAAGTCTTGTTTGGTTCAAGTTGGTACCCACACATTACCTGTCGATCTTATTTCATTAAAAATACTTGCATTTGACGTGATTCTAGGGATTGATTGGTTAACTACTCATCATGCAAAAATTGATTATTTTTGTAAGGTTGTTAGCTTTCATATTCCTAATCGATCTATTATGCGAATTCAAGCAACCAAACCATTAAAATCAATTGTTGTCATCTCAAGCCATAAAGCTATTCGTTTATTGAAAAACGGATGTCAAGCTTTCTTAGCTCATGTCACGGATCTAAATAAAAACACGTCAGTTTTGAATGATATTTCTATTGTTAATAAATTCCCTGACGTATTCCCTGAAGAACTTCCTGGCCTACCCAGAGCGTGAAATTGAATTTTATATCGACCTTGAACCCGGTACAAAACCCATTTCTAAAGCCCTATATCGAATGGCTCCTATTGACCTTCAGGAGTTAAAGATCCAACTGCAGGAATTGTTAGACATTGGCTTTATTCGTCCTAGTACTTCTCCTTGGGGTGCTCCTGTTCTATTCGTGAAGAAGAAAGATGGAAGTATGCGACTTTCTATTGATTATCGGGAGTTGAATCATGTCACCATCAAAAATAGGTACCCATTGCCACGTATTGATGACCTGTTTGACCAATTGCAAGGAGCACAATTCTTTTCAAAGATCGATCTTCGTTCTGGATATCATCAACTGAAGGTTAGAACTGAGGATATTCCAAAGACGGCTTTCAGAACTCGGTACGGGCATTATGAATTCCTAGTCATGTCCTTTGGATTGACTAATGCTCTTGATGCCTTCATGGATATGATGAACCGGGTATTCAAGGAATATTTGGATCTCTTTGTGGTCGTCTTTATTGATGATATCCTTATTTATTCCAAAAGCCGTGAAGATCATAAGCAACACTTGAGGCTGGTACTCCAAAAGCTTCGTGAATACAAGCTTTATGCCAAGTTAAAGAAATGCGAGTTCTGGCTGGAGGAGGTAGCATTCCTTGGGCACGTAGTATCAAGTCGTGGAATATCTGTTGACCCGACAAAGATTGAAGCTATTCAAAGCTGGGAGCAACCCAAATCAGTGACCGAAGTACGTAGCTTTCTTGGTTTAGCTGGTTATTATCGGAGATTCGTGGAAGGATTTTCTCGAATCGTTACTCCATTAACTCAGCTGACTCGGAAAGATACAAAGTTCGGTTGGAGCGAAGAATGTGAGAAGAGTTTTCAAGAACTCAAGAGGAGACTCATTTCAGCACCTGTTCTAACAATACCATCTGGCTCAGAGGGATTTATCATCTACAGTGATGCTTCGAGCAAAGGGTTGGGATGCGTTCTCATGCAACATGGAAAAGTCATAGCCTATGCATCAAGACGACTCAAGGAATATGAGAGGAATTATCCTACTCATGATCTAGAATTGGTAGCTATTGTCTTTGCACTTAAAATTTGGAGGCATTACTTGTATGGGGAGAAGGTGGAGATCTTTACGGATCATAAAAGCCTCAAATATTTCTTCACTCAAAAGGAACTCAACATGCGACAACGACGTTGGCTTGAACTGTTGAAAGATTATGATCATACCATTTAATACCATCCTGGAAAAGTGAACGTGGTAGCCGACGCATTGAGTAGAAGATCATATGCAAGTACGAGTGCGATATTGTCAACACAAAGGCCCATTTTTGTGTTACTTTCAAAGGATGGAGATAGAGTTAAAGACTCCAGGGACCCATGTGATGATGGCGAATATACGAGTAGAACCAACTTTAATCGATAAAGTTAAAGCTGCTCAAGCTATAGACCTGGAGCTGATGCGTATGAGGAAGAAAGTGCAAGAAGGTGCTATGCCGGAAGCAAGAATTGATGAAGAAGGAATACTTCGAGTCAACTCCAGACTTTTTGTTCCTAACAATCCTGATTTAAAGTATGAAATCATGATAGAGGCGCACAACACACCGTTTGCAATCCATACTGGGAGTACCAAAATGTATCATGATCTTCGTCATACATTTTGGTGGAGTAATATGAAGCAAGATAGCGCTATTTATCTCAAGGTGTCTAACTTGTCAACGAGTCAAAGCGGAGCATCAAGTACCAAAAGGTCCATTGCAACCACTTGAAATTTCAGAATGGAAGTGGGAGCACATTACCATGGATTTCGTTACCGGTCTTCCTAAGGTTTCTCAAGGTATAGATGTGATTTGGGTTATTATTGATAGATTGACCAAGTCTGCTCATTTCTTACCGATACGAGAAACTTATACACTTGAACGTCTTGCTCGTATGTACATAAACAAGATTTTAAGACTGCATGGTATGCCAGTATTCATAATTTCTGACCGAGACCCAAGATTCACTTCACGATTTTGGGTTAGTTTACAAAAAGCTATGTGCATGGATTTACGATTTAGTTCGGCATATCATCCTCAGACGGACGGAAAATCAGAGAGGACTATTCAAACTCTAGAAGATTTATTAAGACTCTGTGTCCTTGACTTTAAGGGAAGTTGGGACAAGTTCTTATCATTGGTGGAGTTTTCCTACAACAACAGTTATCAAGCAAGTATTGGCATGGCTCCATTTGAAGCGTTGTATGGAAGAAAGTGTCGTTCTCCAGTATGCTGGGATGAGGTGGGTGAAGCAACGTTGTTGAGACCGGAGTTGGTACGTATGACTACAGAAAAGATTCAAGCGATCCGACAACGTATAAAAATCTCACAAGATCGACAAAAGAGTTATGCTGATCTTCATCGAAAGGACGTGGAATTTGATATAGGAGATCATGTTTTCTTACGTGTTGCTCAATGGAAAGGAGTTACGAGATTTGAAAAGAGAGAAAAGCTCAATCCTCGATTCATCGGTCTATTTTTAATCCTCGATCGAGTAGGAACTGTGGCTTATAGACGCTTTACCGCCAAGTATGTCTCATGTTCATAACATTTTTCAAATATTCATGTTACGTAAATATGTGGAAGACCCAAACCACATTATTGAGTTAGAACCGGACGAAATAGCGAAGAATTTGACGTATGAAGAAGTTCCTGTTCAAATCTTAGATAAGAAGGAACATATTCTACGCTCCAAGGTTATACCTCAAGTCAAAGTTTTGTGGAGAAATCACGATGTTGAGGAAATGACTTGGGAGTTAGAATCTGAAATGAAGTCAAGGTATCCTTACCTCTTTGACATACCAGGTACGTACCATAATTTCGAGGGCGAATTTTCATAAGAAGGGGATGTTGTAAGACCCCAACTTTTATAAATAAAGATGAATTTTCTATAAATATCATTTTTAAATATTATGGAGTTAATTTAATATAATGTTATAGTTGTGGGTAATATTTGCAAAGTACGCAAGTTGTTATATAATATTTGATTGGTCGGAGAATATTCGTTTTAACAGGGAATATTCGTACAACGGCACAATCATTGGTGGACCCTACAACGGAATTATTTTCGGATTTTGATTCAATTATTGTCAGTTAATAATATGAATTATTTAGCGATAATGAAGTTTTGTTTTATTCGTATTATTAACGTAATAAAATAGAAACATCTTTTTATATAAAACAGAATACTTTATTAAAGTTATTCTATAAATAGAATATATTATATTTTATTTAAAAGATTTTTCTTTAAATATGGACCGTCAGATTAAAGTAATCAATCTGGACCGTTCATGGATTAGTTACTATGCATTCTATTTTTCTGTAAATAGTAGCTCATTCCTTCATTATTTTTTACGAATTCACTGAACTCTAGAGAGAGAAAGTATAGAGAGAGAGAAGAAAAGTATTATGCTACTTAACTATTTCCTTATTTAAGTTCTTCTTTAAAATGGTAAGGGGTGTTATTCTTCTTATTCATGAAGAGAACTTTTGTTATTTCATTTCTTATTATTCTGTTGGAATAACCTGTATACGCGGTCTACCCTATACTTGGTGACATTCTTCTATTATTCTATAGGAACATCCTGTTTGTGTGTTTTACACCAGACCTGGTTCTGTTTTTATTATTATTCTGTTGGAACATTCTGTCTGTGTGTTTTACACCGGACCTGGTTCCGTCTTGTTATTATTCTGTTGGAACATCCTGTCTGTGTATTTTACACCGGACCTGGTTCTATTATTTATTATTCTGTCGGAATATCCTGTCTGTGCGTTTACGCCGAACCTGGTTCCATTATTTATTATTCTGTCGAAATGTCTGTGCGTTTACGCCGGACCTGGTTCCATTATTTATTATTTGTTATAATAAACTGTCTGTGCGGTCTATCGCATGTCGGGTGATTTCTTTTGTTATTCCATTCTTTATTATACTCAGTTGGTTAAGTTTTAACTTCTATACTCCATAAAATTAGTGGAATATCCTTGATAATTGCGTTTCATCCAGTATCTTTTCATGAAAATACTATTCTAAGCATTCTTGAATTTTACTCCACAAAGCATTATCATGTTGACAATTTGGACGTTGTTAATTCTTGGATAAATTAATTCTTGAACTTGTTTTATTAGATTCTTATATCATTATCATCATCCTCATGTTTATAAAATGTTGAAAGTCATCTGTGGCCTGTAGTGCATTGATGGATTTGGTATGATTATGACCAGGGATTATTCGGTATAATTATGACCGTAATGTTACAAATGATATGGTAAAAGTCCTCATTGGCCCGTAGTGCATTAATGGACAATTGTTGGCATGATCATGACCATTAATGAATACATAAATATTCTTGGCCCGTAGTGCATGGATAATTGTGGTCGTGATACTAAAGAATATCCTTGGCCGTAGTGCAAGGGTGATTCGATGATGTGGATTATTTTGTTAAGCTGAGTCCCAGCGATAACAGTGTTGAAAAACCTTTTAAATCATAGAAGA
This sequence comes from Panax notoginseng, assembly GCA_016801055.1. NCBI lineage: Eukaryota > Viridiplantae > Streptophyta > Magnoliopsida > Apiales > Araliaceae > Panax > Panax notoginseng. Next base: position 182,584,970 of record CM029020.1, on the reverse strand, counting down.
TAGTAGATTTTATTTCTACTTGACTCTTTTAATGGATTGCTTGTTCCGCTGCAGTTAAACTTGATGTTCGTTATATTTTATCAGTTTAACACTGTTGAAGGCTAATTATAATTTATTCTGAATTATCTTAGTCATAATATTTCTTACTGGGCTAGTTGAGCTCACCCTTTCTTTCACTGTTCTCTTCAGGAAATGAGAATATAGCTGGGACGAGTCGGGGAACGGAGTGATGGACCAGATGATAGTATTAGTAGTCCTCACTATTCTGTTAAATAGTGTGACAATAATTGTAATGAGGACCTCTTTTGAGTTTGTATAGTCTCTAGTAGACAATAATTGTATTCAAACTCACAGTTATATTTTGTCGTATTGTACACGACAGTTGTATTAGTAAGTTGTATTTGTATTCTGTACCATGTATCTGACGACCCAAGATGGGTGATGTATACCTAATTTTGGGGGCGTCACATCCACCAACATGTTTAACATGTTTTTAGTATTTATTTCAACAAAAATACTCCTCCTCCTCATTTACTCATATATACCAGATTCATTATAAAAATATCACCATTATTATATTATTAAAATATAATAATATATTTAAATGAATTATTTTATCAGAAAAAGTTAAAATATTAATTTTCAACAATTGTCACATTAAAAATTTTCTCCATCTATATCCACATAAAATCAATATTTTTCTCATCATATAAATCAATAATTAATTATTCACAAATAATATTATAGAATTACAATACTGGCAACCAGGTCGTTCCCAAGAAAGAGGGGGCTTTCCAATAAGGATTTTTTCCTTACTGGCGCGCAATTAGGTGACGAAACCTCTCCTTAGACAGAACTTTCTAGACATTGCCAATAATGTTATCTAATAATATTATTCAGATAATATGAATTATTCCTCCGATAATGGAAAATATTGTGTAGTGACAATTATTAAAATAACAGTAATATAAAATATCAACGCAACAATTATTGAATCAATAAAATAAAATACTGAACAGTAATTACTGTAACAATTATTGAGTAGTGTCTTCTTACGTAAGAATCAATAATTGGTGAAATACCGTGTGCTACTGTGCAGCAACGCGTATTACTGTGTTTTAACCACCAGGTATTCCAACAGTATAAACGGTAACAACTACGCCGTTATTTATAAACAACTTATACTTGTCATTTTCTTCATCCAGTCACTTTCCGTTATGGGGCCCACAAAAGGCTGCGCTGTCGTACGAATATTCCCCGACAGCAAGAATATTCCACGACCAAACGAATATTCCCCGACAACAATGAATATTTTATAACCACTTGCTTATTAAAAAATATTTGCGCATTTTACCCATAACTAACCTCATTAATCAATTCAACCCTTACTATTTCAAAATAATAAATAAAAAAAATTCTATTTTATTAAAAAAAAATTGGGGTCTTACATAAGGGCTAAGTAAACTTAATGAGTAAGTAAACTTAAGGGTTAAGAAGACTTAAGGGCTAAGAAGAGTTAATGGCTAAGTAAACTCGGTGGCTATGTAGACTTGGTGGCTAAGTAAACTTGGTGGCTAAGCATAGGAATAGTAATGAGGTTAAGGGGGCGAAATGACTAAACTACCCCTAACTTTGGTTTTTTATAAATAGGAAGCTCATTTCATTATTTTGGAATTTTGAAAATCCTAAGACACTTGAGAGAGAGAGAGAGAGTTCGGATGGGAGGAGGAGAAGGAGGAAAAGCTAGCCCGTGTACAAACTTTGTCCGACGGGAGAAGATTAAAGAAGAACGGTAATCCGAATCCTAGTCTCTTCTAGTATTTTCTTTAAGTTTAATACGTTTAAAACATAACTTAATGAGAATAAGGAGTAAAAGATATTAGTCATGATTTCATATGGTTGAGATGTAAGACCCCAACTTATTAATGAATAAAATCAAATTTTCTCTAAATATTATTGTGAATAATAAGGTGTTAATTTGATATAATACTTTGGTTATGGGTGAAATGTGCAAATTTTGTAAAATAAGCAAGTAGTTATAAAATATTCATTTTGTCGGGGAATATTCGTTTGGTCGTGGAATATTCTTACTGTCGGGGAATATTCGTACGGCGGCGCAGCCTTGTGTGGGCCCCATAACGGAAAGCGATTGGATGAAGAAAACGACAAGTATAAGTTGTTTATAAATAACGGCGTAGTTGTTACCGTTAATACTATTGGAATACATGGTGGTTAAAATACAGTAGCACACGGTAGTGCACCAATTATTGATTCTTACGTAAGAAGGCATTACTCAATAATTGTTACAGTAATTACTGTTCAATATTTTATTTTATTGATTCAATAATTGCTACGTTGATATTTTATATTATTGTTGTTTCAATAATTGTCGCTGCACAATATTTTCCATTATCAGATCAATAATTCATATTATTTGAATAATATTATTAGATAACATTATTGGCAATGTCTAGAAAGTTCTGTCTAAGGAGAGGTTTGGTCATTTAATTGCGCGCCAGTAAGGAAAAATCCTTATTGGAAAGCCCCCTCTTTCCTGGGAACGCCCTGGTTGTCATAATTGTGATTCTGTAATATTATTTGTGAATAATTAATTATTGATTTATATGATAAAAAAATATTTATTTTATGTGGATATAATTGGTGATATTTTTATTTTATGTGAAGGAATAAATGCTGAGTTATTTTATCAGTATTTTTGTCAGAATTGAGGTATTAAAAATCAAATCACTGTTTTTGAGATATATTGCGTGAGTTATAATTTTTAATCCGACCGTTGGATCGTTGTGATTTTTGGATATGATATACATATATAAGTTGAGTATATGTCCACAAATTTTGAACCATTAAAAATGAACGTATGATTTGTTATGAATTTTAAGAGGTGACTGGTTCAGAAATTGTTGAAGTATCCGAATTTAGCATTTTGGTAGAAAATTCTAGAATTGGTGGGCCCCACTTTTGGTTGGTGAGAAATGTGCTGAAATTTTTATTCAAATATGGTGGGTGGGAATAGTAGCAGGTAAAGCCATCAGATTGCAAGCCAAGTCTGCTTCGGCGTGCTAACATTTTCCTATAAACAGAGGGCTAAGTTAGAATTGAAAATCACACCAGAATTTATAAGTTTTCTCTCTTTCTCTCTCTATATTATCGAGCGTATTTTGTGAGTATTTAGATACTTTGTGAGTTTTTATTTATCAGTGCAAGCTTCCTTCAGCCTTATACCGATATTCTGAACAGAAGTACTGTTATCTTGAGGTAAGGGATGTTATTTTCTTCGTAAATGATATTATTTTCTTCAATATCATTATGCTGAAATATTATGAACTTTTTATCAAATTTGAAACTTTTTGTGTCGGGGTTACTATTCACGTATACGGCACTATTCACGAATTCGACACTATTCACCGAAAAATAAAATTTTTCCTTTTTATCCAAGATGGCTATTATGGTTACTATCTTAGATTGTATCCATGTTTTTATCTTTATTTTTGAATTCTACTTCACAATTGGTTTTTATGGAGTATTATTACACTTGGATAAACTGTAATACGAATCCCTAATATTTGTCATTCTGCCTCACTGAATTCGTTTCCTTTAAAATATTTTTCATCATCCTCAGTCCTAAATGATGATATTACTGAATATCTTTGGCCTGTAGTGCAAAGATGAATGATTAACTGATGAATATCTTTGGCCCGTAGTGCAAAGATGAACAGGTGTTGAGATGAACATGATCGACTGGTGATACAAATGAATATCTTTGGCCTGTAGTGCAAAGATGAATATTTGATTAAGGATGATTATTGATTGATGTTACAGGGATAAAATATCGTTGATGGACTTTTAAATCTTAGAAGATAGTAGAATTCATTCTCTGCTTTACTCTTCTAATGGTTTCCTGTTTTCGCAGCAGTTGTTGATCTAAAACTTGTTGTCTATTATATTTTATCAGATTTTTTCCCTGTTGAAGACTAATGATAAGTTGTTGTTTATTATCTTAGTCATAATATTCTTTACTGGGCTAGTTGAGTTCACCCTTTTCCTTTTTGTTCCATTTTTCTCAAGAGGCGAGAATATAGCGGGAACTAGTCGGGGTGTGGAGTGATGTTTCCAGTCAGTTGTGTTAGTAGTCCTCACTATTTTATAAAATAGTGTTTCAATAATTGTAATAAGGACTTATTTGAGTGTGGATTTAAATTCATAGTATTTGTGTTGTCGTATTTTGCACGATAATTATATTAATGAAATTGTATTTGTTTCTGTACCATGTATTTGGCGACTCAGAATGGGTGATGTATACCTATTTTGGGGGCGTCACAGTTGGTATCAGAACTTAGGGATATGGTCTCTGGCGGAGATCGGGGAATAGAACTAGGAGGGGAGAGACGAGTAAATCCTTCGGTAGTGTGTCCTACCTAAGCTTATTTGTTAGTTGGTCATAATATAGGGATATTTTGTGTTATGTTAATTTGTTTAATTAACCCTTGTTTTATGGCAGTATTTAGGAATGGCTGCTGAGAACGTTAACAATGGAGTGTATAAGACCGTGGAAACACCTTTAGTTACCAATCAGGAGAATGTGCAACAGGCTGACAATATTCCTCCTGTAAACAACGTTACCGAGCAAACGATGAATGGTGAAATGTTTAGGAGCTTTTTGCATTTCGTGCAAAATTAGACGAGGGAGACTCGTGTGCAGAATATGGGTGGAAATGATAACAACGCGCGGTTTGTCACAGCCAAGCAGTTCAAAGAGTTGGGACCACCAGAATTCTGGGGAAAGCCGGATCCGATCAAGGCGGAAACGTGGGTCAAGAAAATTACCAAGATATTCGATGTCTTGGGATGCACGGAGGAACAGAAGGTTCCATTCGCCACTTTTATATTTCGCGGTGAGGCAGACTACTGGTGGAAGTCTGTGAAGCGTACCCAGCCTGACGCACTCAACATGTCCTGGGAAATATTTCAGAAACTGTTTAATGACAAGTACTTTCCTGAAAGTATTCGTCATATGAAGGAGGTAGAGTTATTAGGCTGGAACAAAATAACATGACGGTGTCCCAGTACGAGGTGAAGTTTGCAGAGTTATCCAGGTTTACACCTCATTTGGTCGAGAATGAGGAACGAATGACAAGGATATTTCTGAGAGGTTTAAAACCCGAGATTCGGCAATATCTTATCTCTCATAAATTTTCTTTATATTCAGATGTTGTAAACAGGGCTCAATTATTAGAGCGAGATAATGAGTATGTTCAACCGAGGGACCACAACCAGGGACATACCGGTGGTGGCAGTCATCGGAGCAATGAAAACCAGCAGGGAGGAAAGCATTCGGAAAAAAGCGATAACCACTCTGGTGGTAATCGTGGCCGTGATAATAGAAGGAGCGAGTCGGGAGGAGATTTCAAGAAAAGAAGGTACAACAATGATAACGTGAAGACATCAGCACAAACATCAACTGTTTCTAGGAGAGGAGAACGACCACCGGTCGTATGTTACAAATGCGGAAAAGAGGGACATATCAGCCCAAACTGCCCACGATAATCTAAGGTATGTTATAACTGTGGAAAGGAGGGTCATATAGCTCGAGAGTGTTCTATAGTAAAACCAAGTTCAGCGGGGATGGTGACTCCAAAAGCTATCCCAGATAAGTCGAAACCAGCGGTTCCTGGAAAAGCGTTTGTCGTGACTGGCCAAAACGCGAGAAACCCGAACGAGGTGATCACGGGTAAGCTAATCTTAAATTCTTGCGAAGTTTATACTTTACTAGATACCGGTTCTACCCATTCTTTTATCTCTCCTGCTTGTGCTCAACGTTTAAACTTGACTCCGAAGAAATTAGAATTTGACCTATCTGTGGAGACTCCATTAGGAGAAACTTTCATTACATCTACAGTGTATAAATCTTGCTTAATCCAAGTTGGCACAATCACATTACCTGTTGACCTTATCTCTTTAAAGATACTTGCTTTTGATGTGATTTTAGGAATTGATTGGTTAACTACTCATCATGCCAAAATTGATTATTTTCGTAAGGTTGTTAGTTTTCATATTCCTAACCAACCTGTTATGCGAATTCAAGCAACCAAACCATTAAAATCAATCGCTGTTATATCAAGCCATAAAGCCATTCGTTTATTAAAAAACTGATGTCAAGCTTTCTTAGCCCATGTTATGGACTTGAACAAAAACACATCATATTTGAATAATATTTCTGTTGTTAGTGAATTTCTTAACGTATTTCCTGAAGAACTTCCTGATCTACCCCTATAATGTGAAGTTGAATTCTTTATTGACCTTGAACCCGGTACAAAGCCCATTTCTAAAACCCCATACCGAATGGCTCCTATTGAACTTCAGGAGTTAAAAGTCCAATTACAGGAATTTTTAGACATCGGTTTCATTCGTCCTAGTACGTCTCCTTGGGGTGCTCCTGTTATATTCGTAAAGAAGAAAGACGGGAGTATGCGACTTTGTATTGACTATCGAGAATTGAACCATGTCACCATCAAGAATAGGTATCCGCTACCTCGTATTGATGACATGTTCGACCAATTGTAAGGAGCACAATTCTTTTCAAAGATCGATCTTCGTTCTGGATATCATCAGTTGAAGATTAAAACTGAGGATATTCCAAAGACTGCCTTCAGAACTCGGTACGGGCATTATGAATTCTTAGTCATGTCTTTTGGATTGACTAATGCTCCTGCTGCCTTCATGGATATGATGAACCGTGTATTCAAAGAATATTTGGATCAGTTCGTTGTTGTCTTTATTGATGACATCCTCATCTATTCCAAAAGCCATGAAGATCATGAGCACCATTTGAAGCTGGTACTGCAAAGGCTTCGTAAAAACAAGCTATATGCCAAGATAAAGAAATGTGAGTTCTGGCTTGAGGAAGTAGCATTCCTTGGGCACGTGGTGTTAAAATATGGAGTATCTGTTGACCCGGAGAAGATTGAAGCAATACAAAGTTGGGAGCAACCGAAGTCGGTGACCGAAGTACGTAGCTTTTTAGGCTTAGCTGGATATTATCGGAGATTCGTGGAAAGATTTTCTAGAATCGCTACTCCGTTAACTCAGCTGACTCGGAAGGATACAAAATTCGGTTGGAGCGAGGATTGTGAGAAGAGTTTTCAAGAACTCAAGAGGAGACTCATTTCGGCACCTGTTCTAACAATACCATCTGGTTCGGATGGATTTGTTATCTACAGCGATGCTTCAGGCAAAGGGTTAGGATGTATTCTCATGCAACATGGGAAAGTCATAGCCTATGCCTCGCGACAACTCAAAGAATATGAGAGAAATTATCCTACTCATGATTTGGAGTTGGCAGCAGTTGTTTTCGCGTTGAAGATCTGGAGACACTACCTGTATGGGGAGAAAGTGGAGATCTATACAGATCATAAAAGCCTCAAATATTTCTTCACCCAAAAGGAACTCAACATGCGGCAATGACGTTGGCTCGAGCTGTTGAAAGATTACAATCATACCATCTAATATCATCTTGGAAAAGCCAATGTAGTAGCTGATGCATTGAGTAGAAGATCATATGCGGGTACGAGTGCAATGTTGTTAACGCAAAGGCCCATTTTATATGATTTGCAAAGGATGGAGATAGAGATGAAGGCTCCAAGTACCCACATGATGATATTAAATATACGAGTAAAACCGACTTTAATCGATAAAGTTAAAGCTGCTCAAGCTACGGACATGGAGCTAATGTGTATGAAGAAGAAAGTGCAAGAAGGTGATATTCCAGAAGCAAGAATCGATGAAGAAGGAATACTTTGAGTCAACTCCAGACTTTGTGTTCCTAACGATTTTGACTTGAAGCATAGAATCATGATGGAGGCACACAACACACCATTTGCAATTCATCCTGGGAGTACCAAAATGTATCATGATCTTCGACATACATTTTGGTGGAGCAATATGAAAAGAGAGATCGCGGAGTTTATCTCGAGGTGTTTAACTTATCAACGTGTAAAAGCGGAGCATTAAGTACCAAAGGGTCCATTGCAACCACTTGAGATTCCGAAATAGAAGTGGGAACACATTACTATAGATTTCGTTACGGGTCTTCCCAAGGTGTCTCAAGGCATAGATGCGATTTGGGTCATTGTTGATAGATTAACCAAGTCTGCCCATTTCTTACCTATACGTGAGACTTATTCCCTTGAACGTCTTGCTAGTATGTACGTGAATGAGATTGTGAGATTGCATGGCATGCCAGTATCCATTGTTTCGGATCGTGACCCAAGATTCACTTCACGATTTTGGGTTAGCTTGCAGAAAGCTATGGGCACGGATTTACGATTCAGTTCAGCATACCATCCTCAAACGGACGGGCAATCAGAGAGGACTATTTAAATCCTTGAAGATCTATTAAGACTCTGTGTTCTAGATTTCAAAGGAAGTTGGGATAAGTACTTGCCACTGGTGGAATTCTCCTACAACAATAGTTATCAGGCAAGTATAGGTATGGCTCAATTTAAAGCCTTATATGGACGAAAGTGTCGTTCTCCAGTATGCTAGGACGAGGTGGGTGAAGCAACGTTATTGGGACCAGAGTTGGTACGCATAACTATAGAAAAGATCCAGACGATTCGACAACGTATACAAATGGCACAGGATCGACAAAAGAGTTATGCGGATCTTCATCGAAAGGACGTGAAATTTTTATATTGGGGATCATGTATTGTTACGTGTTGCACCATGGAAGGGAGTTACAAGATTTGGTAAGAGAAGAAAGCTAAATCCACGATTTGTTGGTCCATTTGAGATTCTTGACCGAATAGGAAATGTGGCCTATAGACTCGCATTACCTCCAAGCATGTCTCGTGTTCATAATATTTTTCACGTATCTGTGCTTCGTAAATATGTGAAAGACCCGAATCACATAATTGAGTTAGAACCAGACGAGATAGCCGAAGATTTAACGTACGAGGAGGTACCTGTTAAGATCTTGGATAGGAAAGAGCATGTTCTACATACGAAGGTTATACCACAAGTTAAAATTTTGTGGAGAAACCATGCTATTGAAGAAATGACCTGGGAGTTGGAATCAGAAATGAAAGCGAGGTATCCTCACCTTTTCGAAACACCAGGTACGTACGTCAATTTCGAGGATGAAATTTCATAAGGAGGGGAGGTTGTAAGACCCCAACTTATTAATGAATAAAATTAAATTTTCTCTAAATATTATTGTGAATAATAAGGTGTTAATCTGATATAATACTTTGGTTACGGGTGAAATGTGCAAATTTTGCAAAATAAGCAAGTGGTTATAAAATATTTATTTTGTCGGAGAATATTCGTTTGGTCATGAAATATTCTTGCTGTCGGGGAATATTCATACGACGGCGCAGCCTTGTGTGGGCCCCATAACGGAAAGCGATTGGATGAAGAAAACGACAAGTATAAGTTGTTTATAAATAACGGCGTAGTTGTTACCGTTAATACTGTTGGAATACCCGGTGGTTAAAATACAGTAGCACACGGTATTGCACCAATTATTGATTCTTACGTAAGAAGGCATTACTCAATAATTGTTACAGTAATTACTGTTCAATATTTTATTTTATTGATTTAATAATTGCTACGTTGATATTTTATATTATTGTTGTTTCAATAATTGTCGCTGCACAATATTTTTCATTATCAGATCATTAAGTTATATTATTTGAATAATATTATTAGATAACATTATTGGCAATGTCTAGAAAGTTCTGTCTAAGGAGAGGTTTGGTCATCTAATTGCGCGCCAGTAAGAAAAAATCCTTATTGGAAAGCCCCCTCTTTCCTGGGAACGGCCTGGTTGTCATAATTGTGATTCTGTAATATTATTTGTGAATAATTAATTATTGATTTATATGATAAGGAAATATTTATTTTATGTAGATATAATTGGTGGATATTTTTATTTTATGTGAAGGAATAAATGCTGAGTTATTTTATCAGTATTTTTGTCAGAATTGAGGTATTAAAAATCAAATCACTGTTTTTGAGATATATTGCGTGAGTTATAATTTTTAATCCGACCGTTGGATCGTTGTGATTTTTGAATATGTTATATATATATATATATATATATATATATATATATATATATATATATATATATATATATATAAATTGAGTATATGTCCACAAATTTTGAACCGTTAAAAATGAACGTATGATTTGTTATGAATTTTAAGAGGTGACTGGTTCAAAATGTGTTGAAGTATCCGAATTTAGCATTTTGGTAGAAAATTCTAGAATTAGTGGGCCCCACTTTTGGTTGGTGAGAAATGTGCTGAAATTTTTATTCAAATGTGGTGGGTGGGAATAGTAGCAGGTAAAGCCATCAGGTTGCAGGTCAAGTCTGCTTCGGCGTGCTAACATTTTCCTATAAATAGATGGCTAAGTTAGAATTGAAAATCACACCAGAATTCATAAGTTTTCTCTCTTTCTCTCTCTATATTATCGAGCATATTTTGTAAGTATTTAGATACTTTGTGAGTTTTTATTTATCAGTGCAAGTTTCCTTCAGCCTTATACCGATATTCCGAACATAAGTACTATTATCTTGAGGTAAGGGATGTTATTTTCTTCTTAAATGATATTATTTTCTTCAATATCATTATGCTGAAATATTATGAACTTTTTATCAAATTTGAAACTTTTTGTGTCGGGGTTACTATTCACATATACGGCACTATTCACGTATACGGCACTATTCACTAATTCGGCACTATTCACCAAAAAATAAAAAATTTTCTTTTTATCCAAGATGGCTATTATGGTTACTATCTTAGATTGTATCCATGTTTTGATCTTTATTTTTGAATTCTACTTCACAATTAGTTGTTCTGGAGTATTATTGCACTTGGATAAACTGTAATACGAATCCCTAATATTTGTCCTTCTGTCTCACTGGATTCGTTTCCTTTAAAATATTTTTCATCATCCTCAGTCCTAAATGATGATATTACTGAATATCTTTGGCCTGTAGTGCAAAGATGAATGATTAACTGATGAATATCTTTGGCCCGTAGTGCAAAGATGAACAGGTGTTGAGATGAACATGACCGGCTGGTGATACAAATGAATATCTTTGGCCTGTAGTGCAAAGATGAATATTTGATTAAGGATGATTATTGATTGATGTTACAGGGATAAAATATCGTTGATGGACTTTTAAATCTTAGAAGATAGTAGAATTTATTCTCTGTTTGACTCTTCTAATGGTTTGTTGTTTTCGCTGCAGTTGTTGACTAAAACTTGTTGTCTATTATATTTTATCAGATTTTTTTTCCTGTTGAAGACTAATGATAAGTTGTTGTTTATTATCTTAGTCATAATATTCTTTACTGGGCTAGTTGAGTTCACCCTTTTCCTTTTTGTTCCATTTTTCTCAAGAGGCGAGAATATAGCGGGAAATAGTCGGGGTGTGGAGTGATGTTTCTAGTCAGTTGTGTTAGCAGTCCTCACTATTTTGTAAAATAGTGTTTCAATAATTGTAATGAGGACTTATTTGAGTTTGGATATTGTCTAGAAGACAATATTTATATTTAAACTCACAGTATTTATGTTGTCGTATTTTGCACAACAATTATATTAATGAAGTTGTATTTATTTCTGTACCATGTATTTGGCGACTCAGAATGGGTGATGTATACCTATTTTGGGGGCGTCACATGAAATCATAAGAAAATAAAGAAATGAGAATTAGAAGTTTAGTTTGTAAATTTCTTAAGGAAGTATAAGATTTGTGAGGATTTTGAGCGATCCGAATGAATATTATGAAGAAGTAGGTGAAATAAGTAAGGAATGTTGTTTTATAACATCAAATTCCAATAAAAAGTGGAATCATAATCCAAAATATTGATTAAAATGAAGAACGAACGAAGAACACAAAGAACACGCGAAGAGAACGTTGTTGATAGACAAATTTAAAACCATCGTAGTGTAATTGTTGTTGATGGACAAGTTTAAAACCATCGCGTATAAGTTGGATGCTTATTTCTTGGTTAGGAAACGTAGAAACGTTCATGAAGAACGGATTAAAACGTAGCTCTAATGAAGTTATGGCAAAATTTTCGTAAAAGACGAATGAGAATTAGAAAGTTAGTAAATGAACCCGAACGTATAGGGTTTCATAAAGAAGTAATGGAACATAGAAAACGTGAGTCATGGACTCAAGAACGAACAAGTTTCGAGTTCGGATGACTGAATTACGGATGAACGAGCGAAGAACATTAAAAGCGTAAAAATGAACGAAGGGTGAAGATCAAGCCAATCGAATGGCATATTAATGGATTCAGAATGAAGTTCTGTCCAAGGGGGATTGAAGTACATAAGATAAGGAAGAGAATGGCTTTGGAACAACCTCATTCTGAGTTATAACGAATAAGTTATGAGATCGGGAAGTAAGCGTCTCAGAACAATTAAAGACTTGGAAAAAATTTCAAGAATTAGGGCTTGGCGCCGTGGCGCCAACCATGCCTTGTAATGTGGCGCTGTAGCGCCAGACCGGAGAGCCAGGTACTGCTAACTCGCGCCACGGCGCGAGAGTTAAAGGAGAGGGTGGCGCCGCAGCGCCAGTGTGAAGGAAAAGCTAGAGAGAGCTTTTAATTGCTCAGCTCTTGGGGGAAACGTAAGGGACGATAAAGAACATAATGTCCAATTAATGTAACATTTAATCAAGTGATTTAAACCTTTAGTAAATGTTGAAAGGAAAGATTAAATGAGATTAAAAGACAACGATTGTAAGTGCGAGTTACGGAACTGATATCCGGGGACCGTAGTCGTGATAAACGAACGTGAGGGATTGCTATGGTTGTGATTCCTTAGACGTTGAGTGACGAGGGCAATGAATAACATTTCAATGTTATGTCATGATAATGAGAGCTAAGTGTGAAGCGTATAGACGCTGTGAACGCAACGTTGTTGCGATGGACGCTTGGTCTTAACATACAACAATCGGTATAGCTTCGATACTAAGAATAAGTAATGAACATGGGGTTCATGTAATGGATAATGAAAGTATTAAATAAGTTATTAATTATCAAGAAAGCCGTAATGAACGGTAATAAGATTAATGAAAGCTGAATGTGAGTTAGATAAGAATATAAATCATCCAAGATGATGAACATTCTGAGTAAGACATCTCCGTATGTCATGAAGCCGTAAACTAGTAAAGAAAGTTAGTCGCGTAAGCTTAAATTTCAAGAACGCAAAGTAAAGTGAAGTTTAAACCAATGCGTAAATCAAATATATGACTAATTGGTGCTTACGTTTTCCTTATGTGTTACTTAGGAGTTGGAATGAGCAGTTCAGCGTAAGTTGTAGCTGGGCGTAAGGCAAGTTTTCTAACTTCATTCATATTTTAAATGAATGCTAGTTTCTTAAACTTCTCAGATGTCGAACTTGAGAAGTCTTGTCTATGTACATATGTGCAATGTATGTACGAGGTGATAGTATGTATGAGGCCTTGTGCCATAATTTGAACACTTCGGTATTTCTATGATATGAACTATTCTATGATTGACTGTTCAATACAAGTATGCTCTGTTTATACATGAACCGTTATTGTTAAGTCTGTTCTAATGATTCTAGCCAGACAGGATGTGTATGAAAAAGGTAGAGGAATGAAAGTATTTCAAAGTGAAAATGACAGATGTTTTAAGATGATAGGAATCGGGACTATTCCTATTATTCAAGCTGCTTCATAATCTTTGTTCGGTTATCGAAGTTCTGAAGAAATGTTTAAACTCTTGAAGTTGTGTGTTCAACTATTATGACTTGTTAGGAAATTGAATGCTCACACTTGCTTTAAATGAAAAATATTTTCAGCGGACGAGGTTAGAAGCATTTAAAGACCCCGTAAAGATCAAGCTGACGGTATCCAGATGAAGTGTCATTCAAAATATGAATGAGCGAGAAGATCAAATGAAGACTTGTAATATAGAAAGATGAAATTGAATTATAGACTAGCTTAATGAACTGTTATGTATCATTGGTGGCAGATAAAAGTCACTCTTGTAAGATGAAGTGAATAATGTATTATCATTGTTTGTAATGAAAGAGGTTATAAGGTTTCCAGAACCTGGGGTTTGAGAGTGTATGTTGATATATTTCAGTATATATTGATGTATGTTGGATGAATGATGTACTCGTGACGTACGGAATCCGGGTGTGAAGATAGACCAGATTTCGGGGTGTTACAATAATTGTGTAATCAAACATTAAAATACTCTTTTTTAGTTACACATCAACTGAACAATGGCTTACCCAAAGAGTCACGTTAGCAATTTTTGACGTGGCAACCTCAATTGAAAATTTTGAAAAAAATTGATAGTTCAATCATCTAATTAACAAAATTAAAACTTTGATCACCGAAGTGGAATATGGTCTATAGTTCAGGGTAGTAGTTCATATTTAAGCCTCCATTAAATTATAATAAGTAATTTTATAAAATATTGTAACACCATTTTTCCAAAATATACATAATTCACATGTCTAGCTTAGAAGGCCTACCTCGTGGTCCGTGCCAGATATTCTCTTTCACACGAAAAGAGTAATAAGATTAAGAATGTAAATGAATCCAGTCGAGTCGAGTATTGACTTGTTTAGATTTGGTTTATAAAATTTATTGAGTATAAAATAAGGTTTGATTGAGGCTTATTTAACTACCAAGTCGAGCATGATCTCGAATCGAGCCCGAACAGTTTGAACTTTTCGAACGAATATGATCCGAGTATCAATAAAAAATTACAATTTGAGAATGTTCGAGTAATTTATCAAACTTTAAAATTTATTCATATTTGACTCATTTATATTTTGAGTCAATCTTGAATCGAACATTTAGTCGAGCGAGTAAAAATCGAGTCTGAAGTGTTTGTTCATTTTACAATCTTAAGTAAGACGTTTAGGTTAGTTTTAAAAATAATGCATTATTATTTCCTAAATCTTCAGTCAATGGTTCGACCAAGTCTTCTGAATCCCGTGCCAAGCACGAATTTGACGGTACTAATTTTGGGATTAAGTTTGGGTGAAGTTGACACCAATTTCACTGTAATAAGTTTTATAATTTTTTATTATATGAGTTATAGAAAATATTGTATTGATAAGTTCTATAACTTTTTGTTGTATTGATTAATACAATATTTTTTATAACACATACAATGCAAAGTTATATAAATTTATTACGGTGAAGTTGATGTAAAATTCACCATTACCAGATCCGTAATTTTCTATATGAATGGGAGACTATTTTTTATTTTTTAATACTATTTGTGCATGATTTTTGATATATTATTTGTGTTTATAACATTATTTATATATAAAAAATAATATTATGCGTATAAATTATATAAAAAAAAATTAAATTCAAAGTCTGTCTAAATTGAAGTTGGGGCTAGACTAGACCTGGCAAACGGGCCCAAAGCCCACGGGCCGGGCCGGCCCGCCCGCCAAAAAGCGGACTTTGGACCGTATTTTTTTAGCCCATAAAAATCCGGGCCTTTTTGGCCCGGCCCGTTCAAGGTCCGGTCTGGCCCGGCCCGCCCGCGGGCTTCGCGGGCTCAAAAATATGTTAAAAAATAGGCATAAACCACCTTCGGCCCGCTGGCCGCCCCGGCCCGCCCGTGAGCCCGCGGGTAATGGGCTTATTTTTTTTTGCCCGTAAAAATTCGGACCTTTTTGATCCGATCCGCGCCCGCCCGCCACCTGTAGGCTAGACGCCGGCGTAGGGGTATGGGGCGTTGGGGTGAGGTGGGGTAAGTTCGGGCATGTCCCTAGACGACATTGACATTAACGAGCCACATCCGTTATTTTCAAGTTGGGAGAGTAATAACATTACTCTTACACATAGCCCACATGTCCTAGTTTTAAGGGCCCACCGTGTGAACCATGGCATACATTTTCTACGTTCTTACGGAAAGACTAGCTCAATCACATAGCCTACACTCCATAATTTTCTCGTCAATTTTAGTCTAGCAATCTAATATAGTTTTATATTTAAAAAATTGATGTAGTTCTTAGTTTTCTAAAATAATAAATTTTATAATTAATAACAATTAGATAATTTTTAATATATAATTACATATATGATATATAACAAAATATTGTTATTTGTGTAATTATAATAGATAATAGGTCCAATTTTTAAATTAATATTAACTATATATATTTATTGATTTCAAAAAAATTAAAAATTAACCTTATAATTCAAGGAGGAGAGTGTTTTTTTAGTTGAATATACAACGTAATGATAAAGTCCCAAGATGTGAGAAATGACTTGATTGACTTGTGCACCTATCTAATGAAATTTTTAATTAGGTCTAAATATGTATTAATACTCTGAATTTTTTTAAAAAAAAATTATTTTAGAGATTGTCTTTTTAATTTTTTCAATTAGGAGATTAAATTTTTTATTTTTTTATTACGTCTAATTGACAGTGTTAGGTCAGAAAATTGATGACATGACATCGACACGTGATTAAAAAATATTTACGTGTAATATTGAATCTCATTTTAACATTATTCAACTTATTTTTTGTACAAAAAATAATAAATATAAGACCATTATTAATTTTAAAGTAAATTTAATGATAATTTTAACCTTTTTAGTATAAAAAATTAATTATAATAATATAAGAATAATAATTGTTAAAATAACATTTGTATTGCATACAATACATAGTCCACATGTTTTAGTTCAGTGGGCTCAAGAGGTGAGATGGTCCATCTTAGATCCGCTTCTAAGATGTCATACTTTCTTTTCATGAAGTTTATAGTATTTTTGTAACGTTGATTATAGTAAAAAAAAATAAAAAATATGCGGAAGTTATAAGCATCAATTTTTTTTTAATAACAAATCTAGCAAAAAGATATAAATTTCATAGTAATTAATTATGAGGGTGACAACATCATGAAATTTAAATCCCATTCACACCATATTTTCTATGTTTAGGGATAAATGTATAAATAAGTTGAACCAAAACGAACAGAGAGCTGTTCGAATTCTACTCGAAACATTAAATTCATACTCAAATTCGACTCGAATTCGAATTGTATTTAAAAAATTATACTCA
This sequence comes from Panax notoginseng, assembly GCA_016801055.1. Classification (NCBI taxonomy): domain Eukaryota; kingdom Viridiplantae; phylum Streptophyta; class Magnoliopsida; order Apiales; family Araliaceae; genus Panax; species Panax notoginseng. Next base: position 182,567,862 of record CM029020.1, on the reverse strand, counting down.
AATTCGACTCGACTCGAATATTTATTACTCGAATTCGATCAGACTCGGATCGAATTATATTCAAACTACTCTCGAGCTTCAAATTCAAGCTGAGTCCCCATATAATAACTAATTTTATAATAAATATAATTATAAATTGAATTTGTTATTTTATTTAGAAATGAGAAAATATATTTACTATTACACTTTATAAATATAAAATCATAATTAAAATTAGAAACAAAACAAAATAATAATAATTAATTATCCTAATTTAATTTTGTATATATTATTAGAGAATGTATTGAGTATCTAATCGAATTTGTATCAATCGAGTATGTATCGAATCATAATCGAGAATTCGGATAATTTGAATCTTAAACGAGTCGAGTATAATTAACCTTGCTCAGATTCTACTCATATTTTTTTTCGAACTATTTTTTATACTTAAATTTGGATCATATTATTAACAAATTTGAGTCTCGCTCGTATTTTTTTCGAATCGAGCCCGAAGGCCCGAACCATTTAGTTCGTTTACAGACTTATTCACCGGCACTTCCAAGAAAGAGAAATAAATAAAACAAATACAATTATTTCTCAGACTAGATTTCCTTAAACTTCCACCATATACTCCACATTCCACATATTCCATATCAATCTGGTAATTGTTGGACAAGTATTTCATCCATGTAGCCAATCAAGTACTCTACATATTGTCACTAGTGCCTCCACAAAGAAGTCTATAAATTAAGCTTAACTTGTGAACCAAAAAAATTCACAACCTTTTCCTTCTAACTACTATTGCTTAGTCATCCATGACTCCAAAGCTTTCCCCAGCTCTTTTCTTATCTTTCAGTTTCTTCCTACTAATCCTTTCTCTGCTATCCCATGCAGAGATACAGGAGCCAAGTAGGAAAAACCCGTCTTCGCGGGTTAGTTTCCTAAAAGATTTGCAAGGCGCTCGCAAAGGTGTAAAGCTTCAAAGACTCCATCAGCTCAGAATTTATCTTTATAGATTCGGTTACTTGAGCTCATCTTTCCTCAAAGAGGATAATTTTGACGATACGCTAGAGGTTGCCCTAAAAACTTACCAACAGAATTTTGGTCTGAAGCCAACCGGAAGCCTCGATGCTAAAACCGTGTCCATGATGATGGTGCCTCGGTGTGGGGTCCCGGATATCATCAATGGTACAACTCGTATGCAAGCTGGCAAAATAAGCCATGATCACCACGATCTCAATTCCTTTATTACAGTCTCTCTTTTCAATCTTCAGGGTACCAAATGGAAGAATGTGCCCGTTACATATAGATTCGTGACGAGCATGAGTCCCTCTGTTCAGAGTTCTATTAGGCAAGCCATGTCTACTTGGTCTGCTGCAACAAATAATCAGTTGTCTTTCCAGGAAGTTAGTTCAGATGAGAGCATAAGCATTGGCTTTTTTAGTGGGGATCACGGCGATGGTATCCCATTTGATGGCCCCGGAAGAGTCCTAGCTCATAGTTTTTTCCCACAGTTTGGAGGAGATTTACATTTTGATGCGACCGAGAATTGGTCCACTGCTAATCCATCTCCTCAAGGTTCTGTCGACATAGAAAGTGTCGCCTTGCATGAATTAGGGCACACGCTTGGACTTCTACATAGCGATCCGGGAACAGTCATGCAACCAGGATATTATGGAGGAAGATTCACAACACTAACTCCTGATGATATTAGTGGAATCAGAACTCTATATGGCTCCTAAACAAGGAGCTAGTAATACGTATCGGAGCCTTCATTTACATGTCGATGTCAGACACCGACTATCTATCTATCTATATATGTGTGTACGTATGTATCATCACGAATATTTTACTTTAAAAAAGTGCTATTTCCACAAGTTCATATCTCACGAAGCTCATGTGAAGAAAACTTTGGGGTAATATCATTAAAAATGTCTATTCCCATTACTTTTTGGTGTTTGAAATAAGTTTTATAGTCAGCCTTCCTTAATGTATCAGTTTGATTATGTTATTTTTCTAGAGAAATGTATTTTAATATATAACAACCATGCTTTTTCGTTCCTTATATTTCATTACATAAATAATTTGTCAAGTTGACGAAGCCTTAGCTTGATAGCACAATATCATACTGCAGAGATGTTAGAGCAACTAATACTTTTATTATCACAAAGAGTAGATTGCATAAGACACGTGGTCTAAAAGTTAATTAAAGTTGTTAGAAAGAATATTTAACAATGTATATCAAGTTAAAATCAATGAATCGAACAAGATTATTAATCACAAAAAATTACAAAAAAGAAAAACGAAAAAGAGTAATGCTAGAGTGAGACAGAAAAAAACTTGCCCATATGGGCAAGAAATCAAGGGTCATTACGGGCAAAGCTTAAAAAGAAAATAAAAATATAAGCTTGAACGAAAGACTTGAGAATTTGATCACTTGTTTTCTTCTCACCAAATTGACAAAAGAAATTGGGCCCTTCCATTAATCCCACGGACTAGTTCACAGTTCACATATTAGGTCAAGATCTTTATAAAAAATTTATATTAAAAATAAGGCCTTGGTTATATACAAGTGAAGAACTTTCTTCATTACTAATCAAAATTTATGTTATTTTCTAGTAAATATGTGGAGAAACTATAAATTATGTCGAATTTATAACCACCCTCTAATTTTCATGGTTTTAAAAATATAGATAACTGTGTTTAATTAATTCTTAATTTTAAAATTAGTTAATCTAACTAAAAAGTCAAAGTAAGAAAATTTTAAAAAAAGGGAGAGGAAGTATTAAAAAACTGTATAAAAAAAATAGATTGCTTTTTATGTGAGCTGAACTCTACATTAGTAATAAAGATGTGCTGATAAAGTACAAATACAAGGGAAAAGAATACTACTTCCTAGATATATAACTGGTACTTCCGCAGAATTAAGGAATGAACTAATAACCAAAGATAAAGGATAACAAATATTAGCAAAAAATAAAGAAACAAATAGTAAATGTTCGCAATTGTGGACAATCTAATTTTGTTGTCACATTCATTATCTCATTATCTGCTCCACTCTCATATATTAATGCCACCTAACTAATTTTTGTCTTTTTGTCTATATATATATAATTAATTTTTAACTGAATAAAGATTAAGTACAGATAAATGTTGAAAAATAAACTTGTCCCAAAGTAATTAAGGATTTAATATATTTATGTTTTAATTAATATTTATGAAGCTAGGTTGGTTCATGTATTTGAAGGTTCATGAAGTTAGTTAAAAATGTGTCTAGGAAATTGTTTTTGATTAAGTGTTTATTCATGTATTTGAGTTTATACATGTATAGAGATTCTAAATACCTATGTACTCAACTCATTTGAAGCAAGAAAAAAAATATAAGATTTTTTTTGTGATAACATCTTCTCCATTTTCTCTAGTGTGTCTGAGGTTTTTATTTTCAACAAATTGGTATCAAGAGTTAGGTTGCTAGTAACACCCATTAGAAAATGGCAAATGGAGCGGTCCAATTCCAAGTTCCCCAATTGAAGAAGGATAACTATGAGAGTTGGTGTATTCGCATGAAGGCGATTTTTGGTTCACAAGATATGTGGGACATTGTGACTAAAGTCTATGTAGAGCCCGAAGTAAGAAGTTCCAAGTCAGAAGGACTTGAAGAGTTCTAAGTGAACTGTGAAGAACCAATTATGCTGGACTTGAAGAGTTCAAAAGTGAACTGAGAAGTGCCAAGACTGCTAGTCTTGAAGGAATCTGTGAGATTCAGAAAGTGTAAAAGATATCCTTAGTGGATTTCCTACTCGAGGAGTAGAAGAGTAGACTAGGAACTTTAAGTGCTCTGAACCACCTAAAACTGTTGTGTCTCTTACATTCTTGCTATAACTGCTATAACTGCTATAACTACCTCACTCTCATTAACTCACTATATCTAAAAGGGAGAACAAACAAATCTTAATTCCGTTATGTTTGAATCATTAACAAAACTAACAAAGTATTTCGAAAAGAATTTAAAATATCTATTCAACCCCCCCTTCTAGATAACTATTGTGCCTCCGGGAACTAACAAAATTGTCAAAGCATGAAGGAGGAGATACAGTGGATCCAACGTTTTTCAATAGTCTTGTTGGAAGTTTGCGATACTTAACATCCACAAGACCATATATTGTATATGGAGTTAGCTTTGTTAGTCGTAACATGGAAACCCCCACAATAACTCATTTGAAAGTTGCTAAACGAATTCTCCGTTACATCAAAGGTACTCTTAATTTTGGCTTATTTTATTCAATTTCAAATAATTTCAAGCTTGAGGGATATTGTGATAGCGATTGGGCTGGTGATGTTGATGATAGAAAAAGTACAACTGGATTTGTTTTCTTTATGGGGAATTCAGCATTTACATGGTCCTCAAAGAAGCAACCTATTGTGACCCTGTCTACTTGTGAAGCGAAATATGTTGCTGCTACATCTTGTACTTGTCAAGCTATTTGGCTTCGAAATCTTTTAAGAGATCTTAATTTGCAACAAGAGAAGCCAACAGAGATTTATATCGATAACAAGTCGGCAATTGCATTGTCTAAGAATCTGATTTTTCATGATCGAAGCAAACAAATTGATACGAGGTATCATTTTATAAGAGAATGTGTTGCAAAGAAAGAAGTTGAACTTGTATTTGTGAGGACTTAAGACCAAATTGCTGATATTTTTACGAAGCCACTCAAAGTTGAATTGTTTTGCAAATTGCGGAGCTCACTTGGTGTGACAAGTTTAAGAGGGGTGTTGAAAAATAAACTTGTCCCAAAGTAATTAAGTATTTAACATATTTATGTTTTAATTAATATTTATGAAGCTAGGTTGGTTCATGAAGCTAGTTGAAAATGTGTCTAGGAAGTTATTTTTTATTAAGTGTTTATTCATGTATTTGAGTTTATACATGTATGGAGTTTTCTATAAATAACTATTTGCTCAACTCATTTGAAGCAAGAAAAAAAATTTAAGATTTCTTTTGTGATAACATCTTCTCCATTTTCTCTAGTGTGTGTGAGAGGTTTTTATTTCTAACAATAAATACATATAGAATGTGACAGTAATGAGACAACATATTTGAATTCATTTCTTACCTCAAACGTTTATCCAATTCTCACTAACATATCGCTTAATAAGAAAATGGTACACATAAAAAAGTATAACATAAAGCCTACAAGATTTTATACTTTCACGCGGAGAACAAATTGAATGACATGTACAATTAAATACTTCATTCTTTTCAAATTATGAGATCATTATTAATTTTTAAAAGTTAATTTGACACAATTTCAACTTCAAAATTGAGATAGTTCAGTAATAATTATAAAACTATAACTCTTACAATAAGGGGTACTTTTTAAATAGTTTACAATAGTTATTATTGAATTGACTAAAATTAATAGAAATCATGTCAATTTTGAACTTGAAAAGACTACAAGAAAATGATCCAATAGCGACCAAGAGTAACTGTGACGCTCCTAAAATAGGTCCACACAATTCATTTTGAGTCGCCAAATACATGGTACAGAAACAACAACAATTTTATTATTACAATTGTCGTACAAAATACGAGACCACATATACTGTGAGTTTAAATACAAATATTATTTTCTAAATAATATACACACTCAAATATGTCCTCATTACAATTATTGATACACTATTTTATAAAATAGTGAGGACTACTAAAACAACTACCTTGAAACATCACTCCACACCCCGACTAGTTCCCGCTATATCCTCACCTCCTGAGAAGAAAAATAGAACAAAAAAAAGGGTGATCTCAACTAGCCCAGTAAAGAATATTATGACTAAGATAATGTAGAACAAATTATCGTTAGCTTTCAATAAATCAGATAAAATATAATAGACAACAAGTTATAGATCAATATTCGCAGCAAAAATAATAATTCATTAGAAGAGTTAAGTAGAGAATGAAATTTACTATCTTCTATGATTTAAAAGTCCATCATCAATATTTTATCCCTGTAACATCAATCAATATACATCTTGAACCAAATATTTATCTTTGCTTTACGGGCCAAATATATTTATTTGTATCACCAGTTGGTCATGTTCATCTCAACACCTGTCCATCTTTGCACCACGACCAAAGATATTCATCAGGTAATCATTCATCTTTGCACTACAGGTCAAAGATATTTAGTTATATCATCATTTAGGACTGATGATGATGAAAAATATTTTAAAGAAAACGAATCAAGTGAGATAAAAGGACAAAGATTATGGATTCGTACTTCGATTTATCCAAGTTCAAAAATACTCCATAATAATCAATTGTGGAGAGCAGAATTCAAAAATGAAGATCAAAACATGGATACAATCAAAGATAGTAACCATAATAGACAAATTGGATAAAGAAAAGAAAATTTAATTTTTTTGTGAATAGTGATGTATACGTGAATAGTAACGTATATGTGAATAGTAACCCCGACACGAAATAGTAGAAATTTCACAAGAAAAATCATACTTCGTGAATAGTACTCGTGAATAGTACCGTATTCGTGAATAGTGTCATATACGTGAATAATAACCTCGTCATAAAATGGTAAAAATTTCATAATAAAATAAGTACCAATATTTCATTATAATGATATTGAAAAAAATAACATCATTCACGAAGAAAATAACATCACTTACCTCAAAAGAATAGTACTTCTAGCTGAAATATCAGATATAATGCTGAAAAAAACTTGAACTGAATAGCAACACTCAAGATATTTAAATACTTACAAAAATACACTTGATATTATAGAGAGAGAAAACTTCTGATTCCGTTGTGATTTTCAATTCTAACTAAGCACCCTATTTATAGAAAAATGTCAGAACGCCATAGTTGACAAAATTTCCTACGGAGGCTTTTGCAGCACTCCAGCTTTGAAAAATGAAAATAATTCTCAGCACACCAACAAGGACAAGAATGGGGCCCACCCATTCTAGAAATTCTCCATCAAAATATTTAAATTTAAACAATATTCAGAAACTTCAATAATTCATAATAAATAGCCCTTTTATCAGAAAAATATGAACCTTATATCCGTTTCATAGGAAACTTAATTCTCTACAACTTAGTAGAAGAAAGTTTTTTCAAATTCCAAATAAAAAATGACCGAAATCCACATGCGGATGATTTTTAATACCTCCATTCTGACAAAATACTGATAAAATACCTCAGCATTAATTCCTTCATTTATATCCACATAAAATAAATATTTCCTTATCATATAAATTAATAATTAATTATTCACAAATAATATTACAGAATCACAATAATGACAACCAAGTCGTTCCTAGGAAAGTGGGGGCTTTCTGATAAGGATTTCTCCTTACTGGCGCGCAATTAGTTGACCAAACCCCTTTTCTAGACAGAACTTCCTTAGACATTGCCAATAATACTATCTAATAATATTATTCAAATAATATGAATTATTGATCTGATAATAGAAAATACTGTGCAGTGACAATTATTGAAACAACAATAATATAAAATACCAACGTAGCAATTATTGAATCAATAAAATAAAATATTGAACAGTAATTACTGTAACAATTATTGAGTAGTGCCTTCTTACGTAAGAATTAATAATCCAAAAATACTGTGCAATACCGTGTGCTACTGTGCAACCACGCGTATTACTGTACTTTAACCACCAGGTATTCTAATAGTGTTAACGGTTACAACTACGCCGTTATTTATAAAAAACTCATACTTGTCATTTTCTTCATCTGACAGTTTTTCGTTATAGGACCCACAAATGGTTGCGCCGTCGTGCAAATATTCCCCGACTACACGAATATTCCACGACCAACAAATATTTCCTGATAACAATAAGTATTTTATAACTACTTGCTTATTTTGCAAAATTTGCACATTTTACCCATAACTAACCACATTAATCAAATCCACTCCTTACTATTTCAAAATAATTAATAGAGGAAATTCAATTTTATTTATAAAAAGTTGGGGTCTTACAATAACTGCGAGCGCACTATTCGAACGTTAATACTTTTAATAGCGACCAGTATTAGCGATCGCAATTTTACGTAGTCACTATTAATATTAGTGACTGTATTTCGGTCGCTGATATAAATTTCTCGCCATAAATTTGGTGGAAATGTTGGCGGGGAGACTTGTTGCGACCAATAAATATTAGCGATCGCTGAGCAGTCACTATTGCATCCATATTATTAAAAAATAGCAACCGCATGCGGTCGCAGAAAGTGGTCGCTGATCATTTTTAATCTAATTAGATCCAAGAAGTCGAGTAAACCTAAAACGAAGGAAAGAAATAGGGAGAAGGAGGAAAGAAAGAGAGAGAAGAGGAAGAAGAGGGAGCCGCTACTGTCGATGCCGCCGACGACCAAGCCGTTGTCGTCGTCCTTCTATTCAGGTATGCATGTCATTATTAATTACTTTTATCCAATTTTAGGATTTGTATGTAAATTTGTATGCCAACTTCTACTGTTTATTTTATATATTTGGTTTAATTTACATTATTCTTCCTCAAAATGATAGTAATTGTTGATAGTATATATTTTGTTTTGTTCTTCATAAATGTAATGATTTTCTTAGAGAAGCAGTAGTTCTCTTCAATTTGGTAGGTTTTTTGCAGAGAGCTCCACTCCATTTCTCAATTTGGTGCCCTGTTTTGTTGAATTTTTTTGTTGAACTTTGAATTTTGACTTTTTGTGTGGGGGGGGGGGGTTGTTTAAAGTAGGAAGAGCTTTTTGACAGTAATAATAATGAGTGCCTGTTTCTAGTAGTATTATTAAATTTAAAATGCGTTTTGTGTTGATCGGATGACTCTATGTTGACTAGGCCTTTTCTTTTCTTTATTTCCAATTTAATGCTCATTCTCTCTCCTCTTGAGGATATAATGATTTATCCAATTGCCTATTTCATTTGACTAATGTAAAATTTAACCTTAGGTCTTTTATTATTATTTTTTCTTGAATGGTACAAGAAGGGAATTATATCTCTTTAGGTCATTAGATATATTTTTCCACCCATCTCAAATATTAACATACAATGGCTTCCATAAAAAAATACAAAAAATTAAGGTAGCCAACCAGAATCATTGCTCTTGATCATTGATGGATGCTTGCTGATCATTATGATAAAGCTCATAGTTTTTCCATTGAAAAATAAACAAGTATATATTGAGCTTATTTGATAATGAAAGGTATGACTAAATTAGATATTACTTAGTAGTGCCTCTCGCCCTTGTGAATGAACAATACATAATTTAATTTAGATAAAACTTACAATTCATTTCTCAAACTTAGACCTGGCAAACAGGCCGGGACGGCCCAAATGGGCAGGGCTAGAAGCGGGCCGGGCCAAATTTGGGCCGGGCTAAAATAGTCCAACATTTTGTGGGCTAGAATTGTGAGGCCCATGGCCCGGATTGGGCTGGGTCGGGGGCTTTTTCTTCTTTTTTTTTTCATGCTGCACAATTTGTCAATTTAACTCAAAGTAAAAGAATAAAGACTATATAGCTACTTGTGAGGGTTGAGAACAAGACCTCCAAATCATTAAATAAGAGTTTAATCCAACCGAACTACAACAAGTACTTATTTTAACATGTGTCTAAATAAAAGTAAAAAAAAATAAAAAGACAACCGTTTAAACAAAATGTACAATATCTAGTTTTAATTTATTTGTCTTTTTAAATGAGTTAAATTTGAATCATAATTAAAAATATTCAATTTAAATTATTTAAAATTTAATTTTATCCAAGTACATAAGTTTCTCAAACATCAATATCATTTATAAAAAGATTCTCCATTTAACTTTAAAAATTATATTGGAAAATGTATTTATTTAACTCTAAATAATATAAAATTTTGAGATTAATAGAAATTATAAGTATATTTGGTGACAAGTAGATAACAACAATCAAGATGAACAATAAAAAAATATGCAGTTTAAAAATAAAAATATATTACTTTCTTTTTCCTCGGAAGTAGGGGCAAAGTTGGAAATATATTTTTTATTATATTTAAATTAAATAATTTAGGTACTTCGTATGTCCATGCCCAAATCAGTAATATTATTACAACATCCGATTGATAAAAAGAGTTATTTTAACTTTTTAAAATAAATATATGATATGATTAAATTTAGGATTAATATAAATGTATTTAATTTTAATCAATATAGAGTACTGTGAATATAGTAAAACTATCTAAAATTTCTATTAATCTCAAAATTTTATATTATTTGGAGTTAAATAAATACATTTTCCAATATAATTTTTAAAGTTAAATGGAGAATCTTTTTATAAATGATATTGATGTTTGAGAAACTTATTTATTGGATAAAATTAAATTTTAAATAATTTAAATTGAATATTTTTAATTATGATTCAAATTTAACTCATTTAAAAAGACAAATAAATTAAAACTAGAGATTGTACATTTTGTTTAAACGGTTGTGTATTTATTATTTTTACTTATTTTAGACACATGTTAAAACAGGTACTTGTTGTAGTTCAGTTGGATTGAACTTTTATTTAATGACTTGGAGGTCTTGTCTTCAACCCTCACAAGTATCATTGTTTTTTGTTTTTTTAAAAAAATAATTCACGGGCGGGCCAGGCCACCCGCGAGCCAGGCAATCACGGGCCAGGCCAAAAACGGGTCGGGCCAAAATAGCCCAACTTTACATGGGCTGCAATAATAAAACCCATAGCCCATTTTTTTTCCAGGCGGGCCGGGCTAGCCCGCTGTCCCAGGCCTCTTTTGCCAGGTCTACTCAAACTTTCGGGCTTTAATAGAATTTCAAACTGGCATTAAGATTTTATGTATTCAATTAGTATTATTACACAAAATTCAGCTAGACTAGAGAACAAGTTACTCACCTGTAAAAGTATATAAGACAACATTATTTCCACATTACTTTTAACTCCCTAATATCAAGCTCAGAAATATATCGATTTACGTTATCAACCTAAGTTAACAGAATTAACAATAGGTACAAATTCAATATACTCTTTCAGAACGAGCTCGCATCCAATATGTAGTCCATTGTTAAGGAACAAAAAATATATAATGGGTTAATTGCATATTACACCCCAAAGTATATACCCTTTTACTGTTCATACCCCGATGTTTAAATGCTCTCGTCCCGCTAGCTCTTCTACCTCCCAAACCTGTTAGTTCATTATAATTAAACTAAAGAAGTAAAATTCCAATAGATAGAGAGGAAGAGAAGGCCATGATTGGGAACTGGAAGGGAATGGAGCATCAAGGGGCCACCATTCTTTTAGCCATTCGAGATTAGAATTTGGCAGTATATCCCTTATATTAAGTTGTTCATTCTTCTCATTATGGTTTGAACATGTCTTGTTGGGGCTGTGTTGTTGTTTAAACACCCTCAAACAACAACTTACAAGTATGCTTAAATATTAATCATATGCTTATAAGTATGCTTAAATGTTAATCATATGCTTACGAGTATGTTCAAGTCATATGATTACAAGTATGCTCAAATCATATGCTTACAAGTATGCTTAAATGTTAATCACATGCTTACAAGTATGCTCAAGTCATATGCTTACAAGTATGCTTAGAGAGACATGGTAAATTATCATTTACTTGTTTCTGGGTTCATAAAAGTTATGAAGAATGCTGATAAGCACATAAGCATAGAAGAGATAGTGGCATCGCACAGGTACACAATCTGGGCAGCAGTACCCATCGTATGAATGAAATGGTTCATGATATTGTAGGGCCAGAATTTAATTAGGAACAAGACATAGAGAAACCTATGAATTATGATGCCAAAGAGTTCTTTACGTTGTTAGACGAGGGTAGCGAGCCGTTATAGCATGGTTGCACCTAACACACTACATTGTCTGTAGTGACGACATTACTTAACATCAAGGTTGATCACAACATGAGCCATGAGTGTTTTGAGTCGCTCTTAAAGGCCATTAAGAGTATGTTGCCTGATGATAAAAAATTGCCCGATAGCTACTATTATTGTAAGAAAATGGTGAAGAAGTTGGGTTTTGGATACTAAAAGATCGATGCATGTTCAAGCGATTGCATGTTATTTTATAAGGAAAATGAATAGAAAACAAGGTGCATTTACTGCAATCATGATCGGTTCAGACCTAATAAAGAAGTTGTAACTACAAAAAAAATATACCTTTTAAGATTTTAAGGTATTTTCCAATTACACATTAGTTAAAGAGATTGTACATATCTTCAAGAACAGCTGAGCATATGATTGGCATTCGAAATCTCCAACTAAAGATGGAGAACTAAACCATCCCGCAGATGGAAAAGCTTGGAAAAATTTTTAATTTAGCACATCATGGGTTTGCATTGGAACCTAAAAATGTGAGGCTTGGATTGTCCACTAATGGTTTCAACCCATCCAGTCACTCAGCTGTTCCGTACTCATGTTAGCCTTTGATTGTTACTCTGTACAACTTGCCTCGTTGGATATGTGTAAAACAACTATACTTGTTTCTTTTACTTATGATTCTTGGTCCCAAGAGTCCTGGAAAAAACTTAGATTACTTGAGACCTCTTATAGACGAGTTGAAGGTATTGTGGTTGGATGGAGTACATACTGAAAGTTGTATGCATACAAACCAATCATGTTTGATGATAAAGTATATACTTTGTAAACAATATTATTCATTTATTAATAAAAGTATTTATTTACTAAAGGCATTTAATTATCTACATGGTGCTATTTTAATAATATGTGATAAACTCATAGTTTTAAGCAATACTTTTAGAATCATGATGAGATCATGCTAATGAGATCTAAATTCTTATATAGCTTAAAAATAAAATATTTTCAATCGATGGATTACTAAAAAGGGGATTAATAAATCCGGATAGATTGATACATACGTTGTTTGCTCATTGGATGAGGATGATTGATCTCATGATCATTTATGTGGAGACACTAAAGAAAGTCTGTAGGTACTTATTGGAGAATAAATTCACTGAACGTGATTCGCTAAGGAATACCTAATGGAGTTTTACTTGTCTGTCAATGGGAATTCCTAAAGTGATAGTAATACAAGTGATCCTTAGACTTGAGATCATCATAGTATCTTGTGTATGATAAGTTATACTTTGACATGTTCCTTAAGACCCTTAGGATATATCAAATGGTATGCTTGGGTGTAATAAGTTATATATGGAGATAATGAATGATCAATAAAGAATCCACCGCTTTTAGCAAAAGAAGAGAAATGTCCTATGCGATTCGATAAATGACAACACAGGAATCCTTGGCCAAGGTGGAATGAAATTAGAAAGGAGTTTCTAATTTGCATTATTTAGAGTTGTGCATTTGTGAATCGAAATACATATAATTAAATAAAATAAAACTTGATAGCAATTTCATGTCTTCTATTTCAATTGGGACATTGTATAGTGGAATGATTGAATTGTACGGTAACTATTTACTCAAAGGTTCTTTTATGAATAATGTTGAAATTTATATTATCTGAAAAATTATTGATCGTTAATGATGCTTATCTTTATTGTAGAATAAATGTTATTTATTTAAATAAATAAATAGTTTAATTTATTTATTTAAATAAGATTATAATTATTCTAATAGATTTATTCACAACTGATTTAATATGAAGAACCTAAAGGTTCACACCATAAAAGGAAGAATATTTATTTAAGAATTAAATGACATAATCGTAATAATTTGTTAAGTGTATTTAATTTAATATATGGTGATAGAATAAATTAAATAGCTTAATATTTATTATTTAATATTTTAGAAATATTAAATATAAATTAATAAGAGGAGTCTTCTTATTATTATTACTATTATTATTAAGTTAATTCCTAAAGGGGTTTGAAAATTAATTAATATAAATACTCTCATATATTCCTAATAAAATTAAGCGGGCAATTAATTAAAAGAGATTAATTAATAATTCCTAATAACATTAGGAAGCCTAATTAATTAAAAGAGTTTAGTTAATTAAATCAAAACCCTATTCTAAATGGTTTAGGAGGGTTGCATACATCTATAAATAAGAATGTCTTATTATGGATTAAGGTTACGCACTTTGTTCCAAGAGTTGGGAGAGTACACATATTCTATAGAGATAGAATTAGGGTTTAACCAAACGCCCATCTTCTCGAATAACTATTCTTCCTTGGTGGATCATCTCTAGAGCCCAAATACTTGAGTGGCTAATGTTGATCAAATGAAGGAATCAAACCCGGTGGATTTCAATTGGGTGTGAGAAGGATTTGGAGTTAAACTCGTATCTGAGGAAGCTAATTTCTACAAGGGTATGGATCTTATTCTTCATCTCCTTTGTTAATTCATAATTGCGCATAAAGGATGATCCGGGTATATGGTTTGTAAAATTTAAAATCTGATTTTACCATGCTTTCGCTACTTTAATGCAATTTGATTGTGTTCATGGATCTTACAAACCGAATAGTGGTATCAGAGCCAAACATTTATGCGTATTATTAATTATTTTGATTCGATATGTATGTTGATATGTGTTTAGAACAATTTTATTGGGCATAATTGTTGGCATAGAATCATGTTTTTTGAATAAAACCGCACAATTCGCTGTGACGCCCCAAAATAGGTATACATCACCTATTCTGAGTCGCCAAATATATGGTACAGAATACAAATACAATCGTTAATATACGACAAGATAGCTGTGAGTTTTAATACAAATTCTGTCTTCTAGACAATATTCACTCTCAGAATAAGTCCTCGTCACATTTATTATCACACTATTTAACAGAATAGTGAGAACTACTAATACTATCATCTGGTCCATCACTCCGTTCCCCGACTCGTCCCAGCTATATTCTCATTTCCTGAAGAGAACCATGAAAGAAAGGGTGAGCTCAACTAGCCCAGTAAGAAATATTATGACTAAGATAATGCAGAATAAATTATCATTAGCCTTAAACAGTGTTAAACTGATACAATATAACAAACATCAAGTTTAACTGCAGCGGAACAAGCAACCCATTAGAAGAGTCAAGTAGAGAATAAAATCTACTATCTTCTATGATTTAAAAGGTTTTTCATGACTTTTATCGATGGGACTCAGCTTAAAAATAATCCACATCATCGAATCACCCATGCACTACGGCCAAGGATATTCTTTAGTATAACGACCACAATTATACATGCACTACGGGCTAAGAATATTTGTGTATTCATTAATGGTCATGATCATGCCAACCACTGTCCATCAATGCACTACGGCAAATGAGGACTTTTACCACATCATTTGTAACATTACGGTCATGATTATACCGAATAATCTCTGGTCATAATCATACCAAGTCTATCTATGCACTACAAGCCACAGATGACTTTTAACAGAATATAAACATGAGGATGATGACAATGATATAAGAATTCAATAAAACAAGTTCAAGAATTAATTTATCCAGGAATCAATAACGTCCAAATTGTCAACATGATACTGCTTTGTGGAGTAAAATTCAAGAATGCTCGGAAGAATATTTTCATGAAAAGATACTAGATGAAGCGCAAATATCAAGGATATTCCACTAATTTCATAGAGTATGAAAGTCAAAACTTTAACCAACTGAATATAATAAAGAATGGAATAACAAAAGAAATCACCATGCATGCGATAGACTACACAGATAGGTTATTCCAACAGGAAGATAAATAATGGAACCAGGTCATGCGTAAACGCACCGACAGGATATTCCGATAAAATAATAAATAATAGAACCAGGTCCGGCGTAAACGCACAGATAGGATATTCTGACAGAATAATAAATAATGGAACTAGGTCCGGCGTAAACGCACAGACAGGATATTCTGATAGAATAATAAATAATAGAACCAGGTCCGGCGTAAAGTACAGACAGGATGTTCCAACAGAATAATAAAAATATAATAACAGAAAAATTTCACCAAGTATAGGGTAGCCCGCGTATACAGGTTATTCCAACAGAATAATAAAGAATGGAATAACAGAAGTTCTCTTCATGAATAAGAAAGAAAGAATACCCTTTACGATTACAACAAATAATATCTCTTACCGTAAAAGAAACTTGATATCGGAGTAGTGAAGTAGCAGAATACTTTTCTTCTTTCTCTCTATAGTTTCTCTCTCTAGAGTTTCAGTGAATTCATAAAAAAATAATGAAGGAATGAGCTTCTATTTATAGAAAAATGAACTGCATAGTAACTAACTCATGAACGGTCTAGATTGATTTACTTTAATCTGACGGTCCATATTTAAAGAAAAATCTTTTAAATAAAATATAATATATTCTATTTATAATCTAATAAAGCGAATAACTTTATAAAAAATTTTTACTATGCAAACACTATGCAGGCACTATGCAAATACTATGCATAATAAAATATAATATATTCTAATTATTGTCTAATAAAACAGATAACTTTATAAAAGTATTCTGTTTTATATAAAAAGATTTTACTATTAGCCTAATAAAATGAAAAACTTTATAAAAGTATTCTGTTTTATATAAAAAGCTTTTCTGTTTTATTACATTAATAATACCAATAAAACAAAACTGAGTGACTTATCACGTAAGCATCAATAATCAATACCGTGTGCTACTATACAACCATGCCTATTACTGTACTTTTACTATCAAGTAGTTCAACAGTATTAATGGTAAAACTTCCGCCATTATTTTCATAAAGTATTTTTATCGTTTTCTCAATTCGACAATAATTTCGTTGTAGGGTCCACCAATGAATGTGTCGTCGTACGAATATTCCCTGTTAAAACGAATATTCATCGACCAATCGAATATTATATAGCAACTTGCGTACTTTGTAAAATTTATAAATATTACCCATAACTATAACATTATATCAATTCCACTCCATAATATTCAAAAATAATATTTATAGAAAATTTATCTTTATTTATAAAAATTGGGGTCTTACAACATCCGCTTCTTATGAAATTTCACCCTCGAAATTAGGGTACGTACCTGGTATATCGAAGAGGTAAGGATACCTTAACTTCATTTCAGATTCTAACTCCCAGGTCATTTCCTCAACATCGTGGTTTCTCCACAAAACTTTGACTTGAGGTATAACCTTGGAGCATAGAATATGTTCCTTCTTATCCAAGATTTGAACAGGAACCTCTTCATACGTTAAATCTTCCGCTATTTCGTCCGGTTCTAACTCAATAACGTGGTTCGGGTCTTCCACATATTTACGTAACATGGATATGTAAAAAACATTATGAACACAAGACATACTTGACGGTAAAGCGAGTCTATAGGCCACAGTTCCTACTCGATCGAGGATTAAAAATGGGCCAATGAATCGAGGATTGAGCTTTCCTCTCTTTCCAAATCTCGTAACTCCTTTCCACGGAGTAACTCGTAACAACACATGATCTCCTATATCAAATTCCACGTCCTTTCGATGAAGATCAGCATAACTCTTTTGTCGATCTTGTGAGGTTTTTATATGTTACCGGATCGTTTGAATCTTTTCCGTAGTCATACGTATCAACTTCGGTCCCAACAACGTTGCTTCACCCACCTCATCCCAGCATACTGGAGAACGACACTTTCTTCCATACAACGCCTCGAATGGAGTCATGCCAATACTTGCTTGATAACTGTTGTTGTAGGAAAACTCCACCAATGGTAAGAACTTATCCCAACTTTCCTTGAAGTCAAGAACACAGAGTCTTAATAAATCTTCAAGAGTTTGAATAGTCCTCTCTGATTATCCGTCTGTCTGGGGATGATATGCCGAACTAAATTGTAAATTCGTGCCATAGCTTTTTGCAAACTAACCCAAAATCGTGAAGTGAATCTTGTGTCTCGATCAGAAACTATGGATACTGGCATACCATGTAGTATTATAATCTCGTTTATGTACATACGAGTAAGAAGTTCAAGTGTATAATTTTCTCGTATTGGTAAGAAAGTAGCAGACTTGGTCAATCTATCAACAATGACCCAAATTGCATCAATGCCTTGAGAAACCTTGGGAAGACCAGTAACGAAATCCATGGTAATGTGCTCCCACTTCCATTCTAGAATTTCAAGTGGTTGCAATGAACCTTTTGGTACTTGATGCTCCGCTTTGACTCGTTGACAAGTTAGACACCTTGAGATAAACAGCGCTATCTCTCTCTTTATATTGCTCCACCAAAATGTAAGACGAAGATCACGATACATTTTAGTACTCCCAGGATGGATTGTAAATGGTGTGTTGTGCGCCTCCATCATGATTTTATACTTTAAATCAGGGTCATTAGGAACACAAAGTCTGGAGTTGACTTGAAGTATTCCTTCTTCATCGATTCTTACTTTCGACATAGCACCTTCTTGCACTTTCTTCCTCATACACATTAGCTCCAGGTCTGTAGCTTGAGCAGCTTTAACTTTATCAATTAAAGTCGGTTCTACTTGTATATTTGCCATCATCACATGGGTCCCTAGAGTCTTTGACTCTATCTCCATTCTTTGCAAGTCACACAAAATGGGCCTTTGCGTTGACAATATCGTACTCGTACTTGCATATGATCTTCTACTCAATGCATCAGCTACCACGTTCGTTTTTCCAGGATGGTATTGGATGGTATGATCATAATCTTTCAATAGTTCCAGCCAACGTCGTTGTCGCATGTCGAGTTCCATTTGGTGAAGAAATATTTGAGGCTTTTATGATACGTAAAGATCTCCACTTTCTCCCCATACAAGTAATGCCTCCAAATTTTAAGTGTGAAGACAACAGCTGCCAACTCTAGATCATGAGTAGGATAATTCCTCTCATATTCTTTGAGTTGTCTTGAGGCATAGGCTATGACTTTTCCATGTTGCATGAGAACACATCTCAACCCTTTTCCTGAAGCATCACTGTAGATGACAAATCCCTCCGAGCCAGATGGTATTGTCAGAACAGGTGCTGAAATGAGTCTCCTCTTGAGTTCTTAAAAACTCTTCTCACATTCTTCCCTCCAACCGAACTTTGTATCTTTCCGAGTCAGCTGAGTTAATGGAGTAGCAATTTGAGAAAATCCTTCCACGAATCTCCGATAATAACCAGCTAAATCGAGAAAGCTACCTACTTCGGTCACTGATTTAGGTTGCTCCCAGCTTTGAATTGCTTCAATCTTTGTCGGGTCAACAGATATTCCATGACTTGATACTACGTGCCCAAGAAATGCTACTTTCTCAAGCCAGAACTCGTATTTCTTCAACTTAGCATAAAGCTTGTATTCACGAAGCTTTTGGAGTGTCAGCCTCAAGTGTTGCTCATGATCTTCACGGCTTTTGGAATAAATAAGGATGTCATCAATAAAGACAACCACAAAGTGATCCAAATATTCCTTGAATACACGGTTCATCATATCCATGAAGGCAGCAGGAGCATTAGTCAATCCAAAAGACATGACTAAGAATTCATAATGCCCGTACCGAGTTCTGAAAGCAGTCTTTAGAATATCCTCAGTTCTAACCTTTAGCTGATGATATCCAGATCGAAGATCAATTTTTGAAAAGAATTTTGCTCCTTACAACTGATCAAACAAGTCATCAATACGTGGCAATGGGTACCTATTTTTGATGGTAACATGATTCAACTCCCGATAATCAATAAAAAGTCGCATACTCCCATCTTTCTTCTTCACGAATAGAACAGGAACACCCCAAGGAGAAGTACTAGGACGAATAAAGCCAATGTCTAACAATTCCTGCAGTTGGGTCTTTAACTCCTGAAGTTCAATAGGAGCCATTCGATATGGGGCTTTGGAAATGGGTTTTGTACCAGATTCAAGGTCGATACAAAATTTAATTTCACGCTCTGGGGGTAGGCCAGGAAGTTCTTCAGGGAATACGTCAGGAAATTCATTAACAATAGAAATATCATTCAAAACTGAAGTATTTTTGTTTAGATCCGTGACATGAGCTAAGAAAGCTTGACATCCGTTTTTCAATAAATGAATAGCTTTATGGCTTGAGATGACAGTGATTGATTTTAATGGTTTGGTTATTTGAATTTGCATAATAAGTTGATTAGGAATATGAAAGCTAACAACCTTACGAAAATAATCAATTTTTGCATGATGAGTAGTTAACCAATCAATCCCTAGAATTACATCAAATGCAAGTATTTTTAATGAAATAAGATTGACAGGTAATGTGAGGGTACCGATTTGAACCAAACAAGACTTATAAACAGTGGATGTAATGAAGATTTCTCCCAATGGAGTTTTCACAGATAAGTCAAAGTCTAATTTCTCCGGAGTCAAATTTAATCGGCGCAAATAGGAGATATAAACGAATAGATAGAACCGGTATCAAATAAGGTATAGACTACGCTAGAATTTATGATAAGCTTACCCGTGATGACCTCGTTTGGGTTCCTTTCTTTCTGGGAGGTCATAATAAACGCTCTCCTTTGCACTACCGATTTTAACTTTTCTGGGACGTCCTTTGGTGCCTCTATCCTAGCTGAACTTATCTTCGGTGAATGATAAAATCGGGCAAGGTGACCTTCTCTTCCACAATTATAACATGCTTTGGACGGCATCGCTCAGTTTGGACTGATGTGTGCCTCCCCTCCTCATTTGAAGCTTATGATCGGTGGTCGTTTTCCTTCCTTAACCACGGGTGCTGGTGCTGACGTCTTTCCATCATTGTTGAATCTCCTCTTCTTGAAATGTCCATTCTTATTATTTTGGCCATGATTACCACCGAAGTGGTTACCATTTCTGGCCTGCTGATTCCCTCCACGCTTGTTGTCACCGCTTCAATGACTGCTTTCACTGGTATTATCATTTTTCCTGTTGCTCTCTTTTGGTTGCGTTGACTCGTTATCGCGCTCCACTAACTGAGCCCTATTTACAACATCTGAATACAAACACAGTTTATGAGAAATAAGATGTTGACGTATCTCCAGCTTCAAACCTCTTAAAAACATCCGCGTCATTCTCTTTTCATTATCCACCAAGTGGGACGCAAACCAAGACAGCTCGACAAACTTAGCTTCGTACTGCGACACGGTCATATTATTCTACTCCAACTTGATGAACTCTACCTCCTTCATGTGATGAATACTTTCGGGAAAGTACTTGTCATTGAACAGTTCTTGAAACTTCTCCCAAGACATCTTCAGTGCAGCAGGTTGAGTACGCTTTACCGATTCCCACCAGTAATCTGCCTCTCCTCGCAACATAAAGGTGGAAAAGGGAACCTTTTTCTCCTCGGCGCATCCTAAGACATCAAATATCTTGGTGATCTGTTTTATCCACGTTTCCGCCTTAAGTGGTTTTGGTTCTCCAATAAACTCCAGTGGTCCCAGCTCCTTGAACTGTTTAGCGGTGACCATCCGAGAGTTTTCAGTGTTTCCACCTATATTTTGGACAGGAGCCGCTCTCGCCTGCTATTGCGTGAATTGCATAAAGCCTCTGAACATTTCATCATTCATCATTTGGTCAGTGTTGTTGTTTGAATGAGGATTATCGCCTTCCTGATGCACATAATCCTAATTATTGATATGTGGTGAATCAACGGTCGCCTGTGCTCCATTGCTATTCTCAACATTCTCGGATGTCATTTTCAAATACTGCCACAAAACAAGGGTTAAATAACATATCACATATTATCTCTATACTCTGACCGACCAATTAAATGCCAAATAAACTTAGGTAGGTCATACTGGCGAAGGAATTCCCCGTCTCTCCCCTCCTAGTTCTAGTCTCACATCTTAGCCAGGGATCATATCCCTAAGCTCTGATACCAACTGTGACGCCCCAAAATAGGTATACATCACATATTCTGAGTCGCCAAATACATGGTACAGAATACAAATACAATCGTTAATATACGACAAGATAGCTGTGAGTTTTAATACAAATCCTGTCTTCTAGACAATATCCACTCTCAGAATAAGTCCTCGTTACATTTATTGTCACACTATTTAACAGAATAATGAGGACAACTAATACTATCATCTGGTCCATCACTCCGTTCCCCGACTCGTCCCAGCTATATTCTCATTTCCTGAAGAGAATCATGAAAGAAAGGGTGAGCTCAACTAGCCCAGTAAGAAATATTATGACTAAGATAATGCAGAATAAATTATCATTAGCCTTAAACAGTGTTAAACTAATACAATATAACAAACATCAAGTTTAACTGTAGCGGAACAAGCAACCCATTAGAAGAGTCAAGTAGAGAATAAAATCTACTATTTTCTATGATTTAAAAGGTTTTTCATGACTTTTATCGATGGGACTTGGCTTAAAAATAATCCATATCATCGAATCACCCCTGCACTACGGCCAAGGACATTCTTTAGTATCACGACCACAATTATCCATGCACTACGGGCTAAGAATATTTGTGTATTCATTAATGGTCATGATCATGCCAACCACTGTCCATCAATGCACTACGGCCAATGAGGACTTTTACCACATTATTTGTAACATTACGGTCATGATTATACCGAATAATCTATTGTCATAATCATACCAAGTCCATCTATGCACTACATGCCACAGATGACTTTCAACAGAATATAAACATGAAGATGATGACAATGATATAAGAATTCAATAAAACAAGTTCAAGAATTAATTTATCCAGGAACCAGTAACGTCCAAATTGTCAACATGATACTGCTTTGTGGAGTAAAATTCAAGAATGCTCGGAAGAATATTTTCATGAAAAGATACTAGATGAAGCGCAAATATCAAGGATATTCCACTAATTTCATGGAGTATGAAAGTCAAAACTTTAACCAACTGAATATAATAAAGAGTGGAATAACAAAAAAAATCACCATGCATGCGATAGACCGCACAGATAGGTTATTCCAACAGGAAAATAAATAATGGAACCAGGTCATGCGTAAATGCACCGACATGATATTTCGACAGAATAATAAATAATGGAACCAGGTCCGGCGTAAACGCACAGACAGGATATTCCGACAGAATAATAAATAATGGAACCAGGTCCGACGTAAACGCACAGACAGGATATTCCGACAGAATAATAAATAATGGAACCAGGTCCGGCGTAAAGCACAGACAGGATGTTCCAACAGAATAATAAAAATGTAATAACAGAAAAATTTCACCAAGTATAGGGTAGCCCACGTATACAGGTTATTCTAATAGAATAATAAAGAATGGAATAACAGAAGTTTTCTTCATGAATAAGAAAGAAAGAATACCCTTTACGAGTACAACAAATAATATCTCTTACCGTAAAAGAAACTTGATATCGGAGTAGTAAAGTAACAGAATACTTTTCTTCTTTCTCTCTATAGTTTCTCTCTCTAGAGTTTCGGTGAATTCGTAAAAAAATAATGAAGGAATGAGCTTCTATTTATAGAAAAATGAACTGCATAGTAACTAACTCATGAACGGTCTAGATTGATTTACTTTAATCTGACGGTCCATATTTAAAGAAAAATCTTTTAAATAAAATATAATATATTCTATTTATAATCTAATAAAACGAATAACTTTATAAAAAAAAATTACTATGCAAACACTATGCAGGCACTATGCAAACACTATGCATAATAAAATATAATATATTCTAATTATTGTCTAATAAAATAGATAACTTTATAAAAACATTCTGTTTTATATAAAAAGATTTTACTATTAGCCTAATAAAATGAAAAACTTTATAAAAGTATTCTATTTTATATAAAAAGCTTTTCTGTTTTATTACATTAATAATACCAATAAAACAAAACTGAGTGACTTATCACGTAAGCATCAATAATCAATACCGTGTGGTACTATGTAACAATGCCTATTACTGTACTTTTACTACCGAGTAGTTCAACAGTATTAATGGTAAAACTTCTGTCGTTATTTTCATAAAGTATTTTTTTCGTTTTCTCAATTCGACAATAATTTCGTTGTAGGGTCCACCAATGATTGTGTCATCGTACGAATATTCCCTGTTAAAATGAATATTCCCCGACCAATCGAATATTATATAGCAACTTACGTACTTTGTAAAATTTATAAATATTACCCACAACTATAACATTATATCAAGTTCACTCCATAATATTCAAAAATGATATTTATAGAAAATTCATCTTTATTTATAAAAGTTGGGGTCTTACATTCGCGAATTGGAAAAATTGCTTATAAAGACTGACGTCGCAATGCCTGAGTGTAGTACAATCATGGCACCGCAGTGCTGGCTCCGGTTTCTTGATGGTGCTGACGTGGCGCTGCAGCGCCCGAAGACATTTCATTCACGACGTTGTAGCTCCGGTTCCCAAGAATTAAAATAAATTATTTTCTTTTCGATTTCTAATGAATATAAAAGGTTTATTTTAATTAAAATTAATTTTCATGTTTTTCAGTAATTCTAAATTAATAATAAAAAAGTTTATTTTGATTTAAAATTGTATTAAAATAAAGGTGTGTTTTAATTGGAATTGGATATTATTCTAATTATAATTGCCCGTTAAATCGATATCAATATATATTGAATATTTTATTTATTGATGCATATGGTGATATGTATAATAATAAATGGGGTTGATTATGGACTATTAACCAATGTGATTGAATTTTATTTTAGTTGGATGCATAAACGTATGCGTTTTATTAAATGGAGCTTGCGTACCTATTCTTCTCTAATATTTATCTCCTTCCTATGTATTTCCCTTTGACTATTGATCAAGATTTCTATTTAATATAAATAGTTTATGTAATAGGATTAGTTAGAATTACTTGAAAATTGAAGACCAAGGAGCAAAGAGCGCATGAAGACCCGTTTGTAATGGAGTTCGGGATTTAAATGTAATAGTTATATTTTAATTTAATTCTTGTAACCCTAGGTTTGACCTTTTGGTTCACTTAGTGGCTCTAGTGAACCATACTAGAATAAAGTTCATAATCAATCCAGGTAGAATATAGTACTGAGAATTGTTAAATCTACAACAGAAAATATTATTTCCACAACAAAAGTGCCACTATAGATCCTATAGAGACGATTTTCACCGCCGCTATACATCTACAACGACACTTTTATTGTGAAAATAAAAAAAATATTGTGGATTTAACATTTTCCTATAGTATTCTATATGCGCATGTTTATATATATATATATATATATATATATATATATATATGTGTGTGTGTGTGTGTGTGTGTGTGTGTGTGTGTGTGTGTGTGTGTGTGTGTGTGTGTGCATATTGTAAGACCCCGACTTTTATGAAATAAAAGTCTAATTTAATTTATGATTATTATTCTAAAACTGAAAAATGTTAAATTGATAAATGGTCAAATTGAGTATTAAATGGATAAATGAGTAAATAAAAGAGGAGATATTAAACTTATAGAATGTGGACACATGTGCGGCTAAGGCTCTTAGAGGAGGAATAATTGTTGAAAATTTTCTCCCACATACCTCTAAATTTTTCCCCAAATTCTTCACAAACCTTTCATGTGATTGGTTGGTTGAATAATGTTAGGTAAGGGAGGGGCCATGTTGGCAAATTGATTTTGGCTTAGTAAGGCATTTTCCATCAGCCATGTTACTCTTCACACATCCTTCCCATAGCAAACAAAAAGAAGAGAAATAGAGAGAATTAATGAAGAAGAAGAAGAAGAAGAAGAAATGGGAGAAAGAAGAAAATAGGAAAGGTATACATTTAAACTTTAATTTATACTTTGATTTTCATATATAAATGTTAAGTTTTTATGAATTGTATATGGATAGAACATAATTGCTTTTGATGGATTAAACTTACATAAACATGAATCAAATGAGAGAAATCAAGAAATCAAATACAAAACGAAATCTGAAAATTTCATAAAAATTAGTTTACTACTTGACTTTATAAATTCCATAACTCTTTGTGTATAATGAGTTAGGAGATGAGCCATATGTCAAAAGAAAGCACTCGAAATAAGCTAAACACAGAAATTAGAATCACCCAAAAATTTGTTGTGAATTTTTCGAGGGGATTGTTTGAAAGAAGTAGGTCCGTAGGACTTATAGTTCGCTAGAATCTGAAAAAAATCAGTTTCTTAAGCTCTATTGCGTGAGTTATAATTTTTATTCCAACCATTGGATCGTTGTAATTTGTGGATATGTTATACATGTTAGAGTTTGTGCCCTAGAGGCCAATTATTTGATATAATTGCTTAACATTTCGATATTATGTTTGATTGAATGAATGAATGATTTTATTATGATTTTATTTACTGTGTTATATAAATGTTAACATAATAAAATTCCTTAGAATAGTGATACAAATTATATAGTTTCAAGTATGTGACTTGAACATGAGATCATATAATTACAATTAGTATCATTGCTCTTAAATGTCCCTAGTCGAGTATCATTGTTGATGAGACAACAATGATGCATTGAGACTAGTATGTGGATTGACTGATGACCAAATCTCATTGGTCATAAATATATGAGATATTAAGTCAATGCATAGGTACAT
This sequence comes from Panax notoginseng, assembly GCA_016801055.1. Classification (NCBI taxonomy): domain Eukaryota; kingdom Viridiplantae; phylum Streptophyta; class Magnoliopsida; order Apiales; family Araliaceae; genus Panax; species Panax notoginseng. Next base: position 182,541,374 of record CM029020.1, on the reverse strand, counting down.
GTTAGAGAACGATGTGCTGGACAGACCCACCATGAGAATTCTACGTGGAACAGTATGCAAAGTGTTATTAGTGATTCTCATTGTGACAATGATGTGATGGTCCTCCGACTTGAAATCACTATATTACTACACGAGAATTTATGTACTTTTATATCATCAAAGGTCACCTTTAATAGGGTGGACTATAAAGGTGATTATTGGGTACATCATGAATCATATGAGGAATATGAGTGATCTAGATGGAATTTAACCCTCCTATTTATTAGGGGTGATATCCATAGGCCTCTTGATTGAGTAGGACTATGAAATGCATGGTCATGCTCAAATAATGATTTGTTTCATATAGTCTACTCATTGATCAAGAAAAACTCAGATTAAATTATGAAGAGTATGACGCATTCCATGACTCAAGTTTAATCTAGGATATTAATGTTAAAAGGATTAAATTACATTGAAACATTGGTTACGAAAAGGTTGCATCGAATCATCGATCTTATTATTACATGGGTAGCAGTGATGCATTACTAGATGCCTCTCACTGTTTATAATTTTATAATATAATTTTAAAATTATTGTCAACGAAATAATAACCTATAGGGTCACACACATAGAACGTAATTTAAAAGGAAATTAATTTAAATTTTAAGGATTTAAATTTATTAATATGATTAATAGTATTTAAATCACGAATTTAAATTAAAAGGATGATTTGTATATATATTTATATATATATATATATATATATATATATATATATATATATATATATATATATATAATTCAGATTTTATTTTAATTAGATTAAGGTTTTGATTAATTTCGATTTAGTGCTATATATATGATATATCAGCGTTTTAGGGAAAACCTTAATCTAATTAAAATAAAACCCTAGCCACTCTTAGAGAAAGACTAGAGAGAAAACCTTTGAAGAAAATCCTGATCCTTGGGTGACTAGTACCGCAGCACCCTTTTATTGCAGAATCGTGAGACGGTTCGCGGGCGTTCGTGTTGATACCGTAGAGACGCTGTTCATTTGGACTGCGTTAGAGATTCTATCGCATCAATTCCAGCTTCATAATCGGTATAATCTCTTACACACTGAATTAATTTCTGTTTCGCATGGATCCTGTTTGGGTTTCGGATTTTGTTTTGTTCAATTTATTTTCCGTTGTGCGTTGCTTTAATGTGCCGAAACCCTACAATACATATATAATTTGAGTATATGTCCACAAATTTGAACGTTAAAGATTAACGTATGATTTGTTATGAATTTTAAGAGGTGACTGATTTAGAATTTTTGTAGCAGAATTTTCAACAACATGCTTTAATGTTTAAAAATGTATAACTTAATGATTTTAAATCCGATTTGGGTGATTCTTGAGGCTAAATTGGAGTATTTGAAGTCTAGTTACTGTTAAAATCAATTATTGTGACAAATACATGTTAGTTAATGGTGGTAATACCATAATAATGGACTGACATTTTAAAAATAAATTGTCATACATGGGTTTCTTAAGTTTTGTTATTGACTTATAAGTTTTGGAATATGAATTATGATTCAATACGATAACTAAAGACACTGTGAATGAATAATGAATTATATGATGCCCCAAAAATAGGTTCACACAACTCATTCTGAGTCGCCAAATACATGGAAAAGAATTCAAATACAACTTCAATTATACAACCAATAATTACCGTGACAAAACATACGCTGTGAGTTTTAATACAAATATTGTCTCGTAGACAATATCCAAACTCAAATAAAATTCTCATTACAATTCTTGGCACACTATTTTACAAAATAGTGAGGATTACTAAAATAACCATCTTGGACCACTACTCCACTCCCCGGTTAGTCCCAACTACATTTTTTTTCTCCTAAGAAGAATAATGGAACCAAAAGAAAAAGGGTGAGCTCAACTAGCCCAGTAAAGAATATTATGACCAAGATAATGTAGAACAAATTATCCTCCTTAGTCCTCAACAGGAAAACATTTGATAGAATACAATAGACAACAAGTTTTAGATCACAACTGCAGCGGAAACAACAATATATTAGAAGAGTCAAGTAGAGCATGATATCTACTATCTTCTATGATTTAAAAGTCCATCATCAATATTTTATCCATGTAACACCAATCAATAAATATTTCAAATCAACGAATTATCCATGCACTACGGGCCTATGATATTTGTTTGTATCACCAGTAGTCATGATCATGCCAAACACCTGTTCATCTTTGCACTACGGGCCAGAGAGGACTTTCACCACAAACCTTATTTGTAACATTAAAGGTTATGATTATACCAATACATAATTCCTGGTTATAATCATACCAATCAACAGTCCATCTTTGCACTACGGGTCAAAGATAACTTTCAACACAATATAAGCATCAGAATGATGACAATGATATAAAGATTCAATCAAGTGAGATAAAGGATAAATATTAGATATTTATAATTCAATTTATCCAGAGTTCAAAAATGTCCAAATTGTCAATATGATAACTATTTGTGGAGTAAAATTTAAGAATGATCTTCATATATTAAAAATAATTTCAACAAAAAAGAAAATTAAATTATGTTGTGAATAGTATCCATAAATAGTATCGTATGAATAGTACCCCAACATGAAAAAATTAAAATTTAATAAGAATGTTCAAACTAATTTTACAGTGAAATGATATTAGATGAAGCGCAAAAATTAATGAATTTCTAATCATTTCAAGAATTATAGAAGCAATACTTACCATAGTAAGTTTGAATTTAGGAATATGAAATGAAATAATATCACTTACATAATATGGAGTATGAAAGAAAATGATATTTCTTACGAGTATTGAAATAAAATAATATCATTTACGAGAAAAAATAATAATATCCTTTACCTTAGTAGAAACTAGATTTGGCTGAAATATCGGATATTATTCTGAGAAAATCTTGCACAAAAAACTACACTCAAAGTATCCTTATACTCAAGAGAAATACTCACAATACTATAGAATAAGAATTTTTGATATTGTAATGGTGTGTTTAGGAAGGAGGGGTAACCTTCTTTTTATAGTGCAACGGAGGGAGAAAAATTAAGCAGGTTTGCCTAACTTTTTTTTTCTTCCACCATGCCTAACTTTTCTTTCTCTTTCATGCCTAACTTCCATTCTTCTCTGCCTAACAACCTCTCATTTCCAAGGTTGAGGGCCCACATTTTGGGACAAAAGATTAGCAGGAGAAATACTCCTCCAAAATGAATGCACGTGAAGTTTAAAATGATAACCTTCACTCCACTTTTATTCGCATGCTGTAAATTATATATTATTATAAAAATATTACCAATTAAATTAAAAAATTATACTATTATATTATCACATTATACTATTTTAATGTAATATTATAATAATATATTTAAATAAATATTTTATTGTAGAAGATAATAACCAAACTTTCAACAAATGTTTCATGCTAAATTCCTTCATTTATATCAAAATTGAACTAATATCTACCACATAATAATTATTCACAATTAATATTATAAGATCACAATATTAACAACCAGATCATTTCCAAGAAAGAGGGAGCTTTTCGATAAGGATTTATCCTTATTAGCGCGCAATTATATAACCTAACCCCTTTCCTCGACAGAATTTTCTAGACATTGCCAATAATATTAACTAATAATATGAATAATTGTGTTGTGTCAATTATTTATTTAATAATATAAAATATTGTGCAAATAATACTGTGACAATAATTGAATCAATAATATGAGATATTATGCAACAATTACTGTGGCATTTATTGAATGAAACTGAGTGATTTCTTACATAAGAATCAATAATCAGAGATACTGTGCAATACTGTGTACTACTGTGCAACCACGCGTATTACTGTATTTTTTATCACCAAGTATTTCAAAAGTTAACGGTAAAAGTTTTGTCGTTATTTTTATAAAAAGGTTATTTCTCTCGCTTTCTATATCCGAAAGTTATATGTGGTCCACCAATAATTGCGCCGTCGTACGGATATTCCCCGACAAAAAGAATATTTTCCGACCAAACGAATATTTTATAACAACTTGTTTACTTTGCAAAATTTGCACATTTCACCCATAACTAAAGCATTATATCAAATCAACATCTTATTATTCAAAATAATAATTAGAGAAATTAAATCTTTATTCATAAAAAGTTGGGGTCTTACAACCTCCCCTCCTTAATGAAATTTTGTCCTCGAAATTGATGTATGTATCTGGTATGTCGAAAAGGTGAGGATACCTTGTTTTCATTTCAAATTCTAACTCCCAGGTCATTTCCTCAAGATCGTGGTTTCTCCATAAAACTTTGACTTGAGGTATAACATTTGAGCGTAAAATATGTTCCTTCTTATCCAAAATTTTAACATATACATCTTCATACGTTAAATCTTTTGTTATCTCGTCTGATTCTAATTTAATAATGTGGTTCGGGCCTTTCACATATTTACGTAGCATGGATATGTGGAAAACGTTATGAACACGAGACATACTTGGTGGTAAAGCGAGTCTATAGGCAACCGTTCCTACTCGGTCGAAGATTTCAAATGGACCAATGAATCGAGGGTTGAGATTTCCTCTCTTTCCAAAAATCGTAACTCCTTTTTATAGAGCAACACGTAATAATACATGATCTCCAACATTAAACTCCACGTCCCTTCGATAAAGATCAACATAACTCTTTTGTCGATCTTGTTGGTTTGTATACATTGCCAGATCATTTGAATATTTTCCGTAGTCATTTGTACCATTTTTGGTCCCAAAAACGTTGCTTCACCCACCTCGTTCCAGCATAATGGAGAACGACACTTTCGTCCATACAACGCCTCGAATGGAGCCATGCCTATACTGTAAGACCCCGAATTTTATGAAATAAAAGTATTCAATTTTTCTTATAATTACAATTCAGTAAATGGTTAAATTGATAAAAAGTTAAAGTTATGGGTGAAATGTGAAAATTTTTCAAAATAAGCAAGTGGTTATAAAATATTCATTGTTGTCGGGGAATATTTGTTTGGTCGTGGATTATTCGTGTTGTCGGGGAATATTCGTACGACGCAGCCTTGTGTGGGCCCCATAACGGAAAGCGATTGGAAGAAGAAAATGACAAAAATAAGTTGTTTATAAATAACGGCGTAGTTGTTACCGTTAATACTGTTGGAATATCCGGTGGTTAAAACACAGTAATACATGTTGTTGCACAATAGCACACGGTATTGCATCAATTATTGATTCTTACGTAAGAAGGCACTACTCAATAATTGTTATAGTAATTACTGTTTAATATTGTATTTTATTGATTCAATAATTGCTGCGTTGATATTTTATATTACTGTTGTTTTAATAATTGTCACTACACAGTATTTTCTATTATCGGAGCAATAATTCATATTATCTGAATAATATTATTAGATAACATTATTGACAATGTCTAGAAAGTTCTGTCTAAGGAGAGGTTTGGTCATCTAATTGCGCGCCAGTAGGGAGAGATCCTTATTGGAAAGCCCCCTCTTTCCTGGGAACTGCCTGGTTGTCAGTAATATGATTCTGTAATATTATTTGTGAATAATTAATTATTAATTTATATGATGAGAAAAATATTGATTTTATGTGGATATAGATGGAGAAAAATTTTAATGCGACTATTGTTGAAAATTAATATTTTATTTTTTCTGATAAAATAATTCATTTAAATATATTATTTTAATAATATATTAATGGTGATATTTTTATAATGAATGTGGGATATATGAATAAATGAGGAGGAAGAGTATTTTTGTTGGATTAAATGTTTAACACATGTTTTGTGTGTTGGTGGACACAATTCTTGACCAAAAATTTATTATAGACTGTAAAATCGTCCGTTTGTGGATTTCGGTCAATTTTTGTTTGGAATTTAGGAAAACTTTCTTCTGCAAAGTTGTAGAGAATTGAATTTCCTATAAAAACTCGTGAGATTCGAATTTTCTGATAAAAAGGCTATTTATTATGAATTATTGAAGTTCTGAAGTTCCGAAATAATTGATTTTTGAAAGTTTTATTTATTTTTATTAACAAAAACGTTTTTTACACTTTGGTGGGCCCCACTTGCACATGTTGATGGCTGAATCCAGATTTTTAAAGGTGGGCTAAGGAAAATTTATAATTATATTATTATTTTATTAAATTTTCTGCTTTGGTGTTCTAAGCAATTTCCTATAAATAGGGTGCTTAGGTTAGAATTGAAAATTACACCAGAAACTGAAGTTTTCTCTCTATTTCTCTCTCTATATTATCGAGTGTATTCTTGTGAGTATTTTGATATCTTGAGTGTTGCTATACGGTGCAAGTTCATTCAGCGTTATTCCAGTCAGGAGTACTGCTCTTTTGAGGTAGGGGATTGTAAGGGATAGTAAGGGATGTTATTTTATTCGAAAATGATATTATTTCGTCAATATCATTATATTGGTTGAAAATTTTTATCAAATTTGAAATTTTTTCATGTCGGGGTTACTATTCACGAGTTACTATTCACGAGTTACTATTCACGAGTTACTATTTATGAGTTACTATTCACGAGTTACTATTCACGAGTTACTATTCACGAGTTATTATTCATGAGTTAGTATTCACGAGTTACTATTCATGAGTTACTATTCACGAGTTACTATTTATGAATTACTATTCATGAGTTACTATTCACGAGTTACTATTCATGGGTTACTATTCACGAGTTACTATTCATGACAAAATTGGTTTTTTTTTCTAACCAAATTATAGTTAATTTATGAATATTACTCTTGAGATTAAAACTATATGTTGATCATATTATTTTTTTATCATATATAACATTTTTATAACCCTAATGATGATATTTCTCTTTGACTTGAGTGTAAAGATGGGTAGATTTTTGGTACGATCATGACTATGGGTTCTCTTTGGCCAGTAGTGCAAAGTTGAATTGTTGACTGGTATGATCATGACCATTGAATTTATAATTGAATATCTTTAGCTTAAGTGCAAAGGTGAAATGATCAACGTGGTTATAATTATTGGTTATATAAATTCTGAAATGATTATATATTTCTTTGAGATAATAATATATTTGGCTTGTAGTGCAAATATGAGCTGTTGAGGAATATCTTTGGCCTGTGGTGCAAAGATGAATTGTTGATGAATATCTTTGGCCCGTAGTGCAAAGATGAAATTATTAGTATGATTATGAACAGGAACTGTGATTTGGTATAACCATGATCTTTGATGTTTCAGGTAAAGACAAAGTGATGAAAATTATCTTTGTTCTGGATGAGAAGAGGAATTTAAAACTACAATTATGATTATGAGTTATACATGTGATTGTGGACAGGAATTGTTGATTGATGTTACAGGGATAAAATATTGTTAGTGGACTTTTAACATAGAGAAGATAATAGACTTTATAGTCTATTTGACTGTTCTAATGGATTTCTCGTTCTGCTGCAACTATGGTTGAAATTTTTATCATCTACCATATGTTCTAAATCTCTGATTTAATTCTGTTGAAGGCTATTGATAACTTATTTATCTTTAGTCATGATATTCTTTACTGAACTAGTTGTGCTCACCCTTCTGTTTCACAATTCCTTTCAGGTAATAAGAATGTAGCTGGGTCGAGCGGGGGTAACAGGGGAATAGAACGGTGGTCATCATTTAGTAGTTATATTTGATGAATCATCTAGGGTGAAGCGAACCCAACGTTAGAAGGGTGTTTTACCACTATCATACAAGATGTCTAACGACACACAACCTCGTGTCATCATAAGACATGGTTGTGCACGTCCACTTATTGAGTATATCTACAAGAACTACCTATATGATCTTGGAGTTTGGTTGAAGTATAATTCTCAATTAGAGACGGTGGAGATAATGATATGTCAAGAGAAGATTCACCATTGGAAAGAATATGATAGTAATCTTCTCATTTTTCTTTGGGGTCTATTGGGTCAACCAAGGATAATTCTGTGGCCATATGATATCTATCATAACCTAGAAGCATGGCCTCCCATGTACGAGGGTTTCCTTGAGCACTTCCCAAAGATTCTAATTTCTAAAACAGTTTTTGACTATACCTTTATGTAAGGTGTCATTGTGAGGTGATGTCTACGGTTGGAACATGAGTCACATTTGGTATATATTTGTATCCAAACTCACAGCATATGTGTTGTTGTATTTTGCACGACAATTGTTGTAATAAATTTGTAGTTGTTTTCTGTACCATGTATTTGACGACTCAGAATAGGTTGGATGGAATGGACCTATTTTGGGGGCGTTACATATACTTGCATGATAACTGTTGTTGTAGGAGAATTCCACAATGGTAAATACTTATCCCAACTTCCTTTGAAGTCTAGAACGCAGAGTCTCAGTAGATCTTCAAGGGTTTGATTATTCCTTTTTGATTGCCCTTCCGTTTGAGGATGATATGCAGAACTGAATCGTATATCAGTGCCCATAGCTTTCTGCAAGCTGGCCCAAAATCGTGAAGTGAATCTTGGGTCTCAATCAGAAACTATGGATATAGGCATACCATGCAATCTCACAATCTCATTTATGTACATACGAGCAAGACGTTTAAGTGATTAAGTTTCTCATATAGGTAAGAAATGAACAGACTTGGTTAATCTATCGACAATGACTAGGAGTGAGCAAAAAGTGGATAAAACCGAATTACCGAACACAAGCGAATTTTTTTAACCGAATTATTTCGGTTTTTTAATTTTTTTTTCCTAATTTCGGTTATATCCGATTTAATTTTTGGTATTCGGTTTCGGGTATGGTTTTAAAAAATAGGTTATTCGGATAATCGAATAACCGAACCTCACACAGCTCCTCAAGTATTCATGTGATGATGATGTGTTGATACGTGATTTGGAATATAAAATGTGGTGATGTGTAGATTCCAGTTGTAAGCAATAGGGAAAGGTGGGCCTTAACTACATATATAAGACTCCTCTTCAGTCTTCATCATCCCATAAATTCTGACCCCAAGTCCCTAACCACTCCTCTTCATCATCCCATAAATCTTGACCCTCGATAAACCTCTCCCACAGCAATCAACGCCTTTATCACTGAATCACTTCCCATCGGAATCACTGAATCACACCCTCCGGGCCTCCCCTTCCAAATCGCAAATTAAACTGTCAATATCCTCTTTTAAACCCTTCCTCGCCAATGCCGACTGCCAAGACCAGATTAGCGTACTCTGAGAGCTAAGTCGATGTGGTCTTGCCGTAGGAGCTCGTTGAAGGTGACAATGAGGTCGAATTTAATGAGACAGGAAAGGGTTTTGGAGAGAGAGTCGTCATCGGTGGATCTGTGGGCCCTTTTGAGAGCTTGGACGACTTGGATTGCTTCTATGCTCAATATTCGGCCTTCTCAGCAGGAACTTTCTCGGCCACGGTGGTCTTCTTCTCCTCCACTAGCTTCTTCTCTCAAGCTCAGTTGTCCGCCTGCTTAGGTTTTCTCTCTCTCATTTTTGGGTATTATTTTTGATAGCAGTGTTCAGTTTTTACCCGAAATACCGAATTTACAATTCGGTAATTCGGTATTCGGTTATTTGATTATTACCAAAATTCGGTTATTAGTTCAGATATTAAAAATAGGAATATTTTGGTATTCGGTTATAACCGAATAGCTTATTCGGTTCGGTTATAACCGAATGATCAGTCCTAACAATGACCCAAATTACATCTATGCCTTGAGAAACCTTGGGAAGGCCGGTAATGAAATCCATGTTGATGTGCTCTCACTTCCATTCTAGAATTTCAAGTGGTTACAATGAACCTTTTGGTACTTGATGCTCCGCCTTAACATGTTGACAAGTTAAATACCTTGAGATAAACTCTTCGATCTCTCTCTTCATATTGCTCCACCAAAATATATGTCGAAGATCACGATACATTTTAGTACTTCCAATAGGGGTGGGCAACCGGTAAAAATCGGTCTGAACCGAACCGGTATCGAAATTACTCAAATTTTAGCACCGATACTGGTACCGATTTGACCAATATTGTAAGACCCCAACTTTTTATAAATGAAATTAAATTTTTTCTATTTATTATTTTGAAATAGTAAGGGTTGATTTGATTAATGTGGTTAGTTATGGGTAAAATGTACAAATATTTCAAATAAGTAAGTGGTTATAAAATATTCATTGTTGTCAGAAAATATTCGTTTGGTCGTGGAATATTCGTACGACGGTGCAACCTTGTGTGGGCCCCATAACGGAAAGCGATTGGATGAAGAAAATGACAAGTATAATTTTTTTATAAATAACGGCGTAGTTATTACCGTTAATACTGTTAGAATACCCGATGGTTAACGGACAGTAATACCCGGTGTTGCACAGTAGCACATGGTATTGCACCAATTAATAATTCTTACGTAAGAAGGCACTACTCAATAATTATTATAGTAATTAATGTTTAATATTTTATTTTATTAATTCAATAATTATTACGTTGATATTTTATATTATTGTTGTTTCAATAATTGTCACTGCACAGTATTTTTCATTATCAGATCAATAATTCATATTATTTTAATAATATTATTATATAGTATTATTGGCAATGTCTAAAAAGTTTCGTCTAAGGAGAGGTTTGGTCACCTAATTACGCGCCAGTAAGGAGAAATCCTTATTGGAAAGCCCCCTCTTTCTTGGGAACAGCCTGGTTGTCAGTATTGTGATTCTGTAATATTATTTGTGAATAATTAATTATTGATTTATATGATAAGAAAAATATTTATTTTATATGGATATAAATGGAGGAATTTTTAGAAAAATGGCAATTGTTAAAAATTAATATTTTATCTTTTCTGATAAAATAATTCATTTAAATATATTATTATATTATAATAATATAATAATGGTGATATTTTACAATAAATGTGTGATATATGAATAAATGAGGAGGAAGAGTATTTTTATTATAATAAATGTTAAAAACATGTTAAACATGTTGGTGGGCCCCATTTTTGACTGAAATTTAATTATAACCTGTAAAATCGTTCGTATGTGGATTTCGGTCAATTTTTACTTAGAATTTGGAAAAATTTAAACTTACAAAGTTGTAGAGAATTGAATTGTCTATGGAATGGACATAAGATTCGAATTTTTTTGATAAAAGGGCTATTTATTATGAATTATTGAAGTTCTGGAATAATTGATTTTTAAAGTTTTAAATATTTTTTTAAAGAAAAACGTTTTTTTCATTTTGGTGGGCCCCACATGTGTGGTAAATGAGCTGAAATCAGATTTCAAGTGGTGGGCATGAAAATTTTTAATAAATATTATTATTTTATTAAATTTTTTGCTTTGGTGTTCTAAGTATTTTCCTATAAATAGGGTGCTCAGGTTAGAATTGAAAATCACACCAGAAACTGAAGTTTTCTCTCTCTATATTATCGAGCGTAATTTTGTGAGTATTTTAATACATTGAGTGTTGCTATACAGTGTAAGTTTCCTTCAGTGTTATATCTGATATTCCAGCCAGAAGTACTATTCTTTTGAGGTAAGGGATATTATTTTTTTCGTAAATGATATTATTTCTTTTAATATCATTATACCGGAATATTGGTATAAATTTTATTATAAAATTTTTACCTTTTCATGTCAGGGTTATTATTCATGAGTCACTATTCACGAGTACTATTCATGAAGTATGATAATTTTTCTTATAGAATTTCTATCTTTTAGTGTCAGGATTACTATTCACGTATACGGTACTATTCACGTATACGTCACTATTCACGAATACAACACTATTCACAAAAAAAATAAATTTTTTTTTCCGTGTCCAAGATTGTCTATTATGGTTCCTATCTTTGATTGGATCTATGTTTTGATCATCATTTTTTATTTCTACTCCACAATTGATTATTATGGAGTATTTTTAAATTTGGATAAATTAAAGTACGATTCCATAATCTTTGTCCTTTTATCTCACTGGATTCGTTTTCTTTAAAATATTTTCATCATTCTCTGTCCTACTCGTATATTTGACATCATCACGTGCGTACTTAGAGTCTTTAACTCTATCTCCATCCTTTGTAAGTCATACAAAATGGGTCTTTGTGTTAACAACATCGCACTCATACCCGCATATGATCTTCTACTCAATGTGTCAGCTACTATGTTCACTTTTCCAGGATGGTATTGAATGGTATGGTCGTAATCTTTCAACAGCTCGAGCCAACGTCGTTACTGCATGTTGAGTTTCTTTTAGGTGAAGAAATATTTGAGGCTTTTATAATCTGTATAGATCTCCACTTTCTCCCCATACAGGTAGTGTCTCCAAATCTTTAGCGCGAAAATGACTACTACCAACTCTAGATCATAAGTAGAATAATTCATCTCATATTCTTTGATTTGTCTTGAGGCATAGGCTATGACTTTCCCATGTTGCATGAGAACACTATCTAAACCTCTACCTGAAGCATCACTATAGATGATAAATCCCTCTGAACCTAATGGTATTGTCAGAACAGGTGCTGAAATGAGTCTCCTCTTGAGTTATTGGAAGCTCTTCTCACATTCCTCACTCCATCTGAATTTTGTATCTTTTCGAGTCAGCTGAGTTAATGGAGTAGCAATTCGAGAAAATCCTTCCATGAATCTCTGATAATAACCATCTAAGCCCAAAAAGCTACGTACTTTGGTTACTGACTTAGATTACTCCCAACTTTGTATTGCTTCAATCTTTGCAGGGTCAACTGATATTCTATGATTCAATATCACGTGCCCAAGGAATGCTCCTTTCTCAAGCCAGAACTCGCATTTCTTAGACTTGTCATATAGCTTATTTTCGCGAAGCTTTTGGAATATCAGCCTCAAGTGTTGCTCATGATCTTCACGGCTTTTGGAGTAGATGAGGATGTCATCAATAAAGGTAAACACAAAATGATCTAAATATTTCTTGAATACTCAGTTCATCATATCCATAAAAGCTGCAGGAGTATTAGTCAATCCAAAAGACATGACTAGGAATTCATAATGCCCGTACCGAGTTCTGAAAGCAGTCTTTGGGATGTCATCAGTTTTAATCTTTAACTGATGATATCCGAACCAAAAATTGATCTTTGAGAAGAATTTAGCACCTTTTAACTGGTCAAACATGTCATCAATACAAGGTAACGGGTACCTATTTTTGATGGTGACATGGTTCAACTCCCTATAGTCAATGCAAAGTCGCATACTCTCATCTTTCTTCTTTTCGAATAAAATAGGAGCACCCCAAAGAGATGTACTAGGACGAATGAAACTAATGTCTAACAACTCCTGTAGTTGGGTTTTTAACTCCTGATGTTCAATAGAAGCCATTCGATATGGGATTTTGTAAATGGGTTTTGTACCGGGTTCAAGGTCAATAAAAAATTCGATTTCACGCTCTGGGGGTAGGCCAAGAAGTTCTTCAGGAAATACGTAAGGAAATTCATTAAAAACAGAAATATCATTCAAATCTGACGTATTTTTGTTTAAATCCATGACATGGGCTAAGAAAACTTGACATCCGTTTTTCAATAAACGAATGGCTTTGTGGCTTGATATGATAGTGATTGGCTTTAGTGGTTTGGTTGCTTGAATTCGCATAACAGGTTGGTTAGGAATATGAAAACTAACAACCTTATAAAAATAATCAATTTTAGCATAATGAGTAGTTAACCAATCAATCTCTAAAATTAAATCAAATGTAAGTATTTTCAAAGAGATAAGATCAACAGATAATGTGAGGGTGTCGATTTGAATCAAACAAGATTTATAAACAGTGGATGTAATGAAGGTTTCTCTTAACAGAGTTTTAACGGATAAGTCAAAGTCTAATTTCTCAGGAGTCAAGTTCAAATGTTGAGCACAAGAGTATAGACTTCGCAAGAGTTTATAATTAGCTTACTCGTGATAATTTTGTTCGGGTTCTTTGCCTTTTGGGATGTCACGACAAACACTCTCCCTTGAACCACCGACTTTATTTTGTCTGTAGCCGCCTTTGGTGCCACCGTCTCAGCTGGACTTGACTTCTCTACAGGACAAAATTGAGCTATGTGACCGTCCTTTCCATAACTAAAACACACCTTAGAAGGCTGTGTACAGTTTGGGCTGATGTGTTCCTTCTCTCCGCATCTGTAGCATCTGACTGGTAGTTGTTCTCCTCCCCTAGAAACGGTTGCTGGTGCTGGTGTTGCTGCCGATCTCTTTCCGTCATTGTTGAATCTTCTCTTTTTCAAATTTCTATTTGACTCATTTCTTCTATTATCTTGGCCAGGATTACCACCGAAGTGGTTACCATTTCTAGCACGTTGGTTATCACTACTTCGATAACTGTTGCCACTAGTATGACTATTATTGTGTTGCTGGTTATTGTCTTTTGGTTGAGCTGACACATAATCCCACTCTAATAATTGAGCTATTCACAACATCTAAATACAAATAGAGTTTATAAGATATGAGATGTTGACGAATTTCGGATTTCAAACGTCTCAAAAACATTCGCATCATTCGCTCCTCATTATCTACCAAATGGAATGCAAACCGAGATAACTCCGCAAACTTAGCCTCATATTATGATACAGTCATATTTTTCTATTCCGGTTTGATGAATTCCACCTCCTTTATGTGACGAATACTTTCTGGAAAGTACTTGTCGTTGAACAATTCTTGGAACTTCTCATAAGACATCTTAAGTGCGGACAGATGAGTACGTTTTACAGATTCTCACCAGTAATCTGCCTCTCCGCGCAACATAAAGGTGGCGAAGGGAACCTTTTGCTCTTCAGTTCATCCCAAGACATCAAATATCTTAGTAATCTGCTTAATCCATGCCTCTACCTTAAGTGGCTCTGCTTCCCAAAAACTCCGGCGGTCCGAACTCCTTGAATTGCTTAGCAGTGACCAGCCGTGAGTTGTCACTGTTTCCACCTGAATTTTGAACAGGAGTCTCTCTCGTTTGGTGTTGCATGAATTGTAGAAAGCTCCTAAACATCTCATCATTCATCATTTGGTCGGTGTTATTGTTTACATGAGGATTATTATTTTCCTGATTCACATTATCATGGTTATTGATTGGTGGTGTCTCAACGGTCTCATGTGTTCCATTGCTTATCTCAAAATTTCAGATGTCATTCTCAAACACTGCCACAAAAAAAGGGTTAATCAAAGAAATTCACATGCCACATATTATCCTTATATTCTGACCGACCAATAACAAATAAGCTTAGGTAGGACACACTAGCGAAGGATTTACTCGTCTCTCCTCTCCTAATTCTAATCTCAGATCTCCACCAGAGATCATATCCCCAAGCTCTGATACCAACTATGACACCCCCAAAATTGGTCCACACAACCCATTCTGAGTCGCCAAATACATGGTACATAGTTTAAATACAACTTCATTTATACAACCAATAATTGTCGTGACAAAACATACGCTGTGAGTTTTAATACAAATATTATCTTGTAGACAATATCCAAAGTCAAATAAAATATTCATTACAATTCTTGTCACACTGTTTTACAAAATAGTGAGGATTACTAAAATAACCTTCTTAGACCACTACTCCACTCTCCGACTAATCCCAGCTACATTTTCGCCTCCTGAGAAGAACAATGGAACCAAAAGGAAAAGGGTGAGCTCAACTAGCCCAATAAAGAATATTATGACTAAGATAATGTAGAAAAAATTATCCTTATTCCTCAACAGAGAAAAATCTGATAGAATACAATAGACAACAAGTTTTAGATTACAACTGCAGCGAAAACAACAATCCATTAGAAGAGTCAAGAAGAGCATGATATCTACTATCTTCTATGATTTAAAAGTCCGTCAACAATATTTTATCCCTGTAACACCAATCAATAAATATTTCAATTCAACGAATTATTCATGCACTACGGGTAAAGGATATCCGTTTGTATCACCAGTGGTTATGATCATGCCAAACACCTGTCCATCTATGCACTACGGGCCAAAGAGAACTTTCACCACAAACCTTATCTGTAACATTAAAGGTTATGATTATACCAATACACAATTTTTGGTCATAATCATACCAATCAACGGTTCATCTTTGCACTATGGGCCAAAGATGACTTTCAACACAATATAAGCATGGGGATGATGATAATGATATAAACATTTAATCAAGTGAGATAAAGGATAAATATTATATATTTATAATTCAATTTATCCAGAGTTCAAAAATATCTAAATTGTCAACATGATAACTATTTGTGGAGTAAAATTTAAGAATGATCTTTATGCATCAAAAATAATTTGAACAGAAAAGAAAATTAAATTCTGTTTTGAATAGTACCCATGAATAGTATCGTATGAATAGTACCCTAACATAAAAAGATTAAAATTTAATAAGAATATTCAGACCAATATTTCAGTGAAATGATATTAGATGAAGTACAAAACTTAAGGAATTTCTAATCATTTTAGGACTTATTGAAGCAATACTTATTATAGTAAGTTTAAATTTAAGAATATGAAATGAAATAATATCACTTACGTAATATGAAGTATAATAGAAAATGATACTTCTTACGAGTATTGAAATAAAATAATATTCTTTATAAGAAAAAAAATAATATCATTTACCTTAGTAGAAATTAGATTTGACTGAAATATCGAATATTATTCTGAGAAAATCTTGCACAAAAAGCTACACTCAAAGTATCCTTATACTCAAGAGAAATACTCACAATACTATAGAATAAGAATTTTTGATATTGTAATGGTGTGTTTAGGAAGGAGGGGTAACCTTCCTTTTATAGTGCAACGGATGGAGAAAAATTAAGTAGGTTTGCCTAACTTTTTTTTCTTCACCATGCCTAACTTTTCTTTCTCTTTCATGCCTAGCTTCTATTCTTCTCTGCCTAACAACCTCTCATTTCCAAGGTTGAGGGCCCACATTTTGGGACAAAAGATTAGCAGGAGAAATACTCCTCCAAAATGAATGCGCGTGAAGTTTAACATGATAACCTTCACTCCACTTTTATTCATTGCTGCAAATTATATATTATAATAAAAATATTATCGTTTAAATTATAAAATTATACTATTATATTATCATATTATACTATTATAAAGTAATATTATAATAATATATTTAAATAAATATTTTATCGGAGAAAATAATTGTCAAACTTTCAACAAATGGTTCATGCTAAATTCCTTCATTTATATCAAAATTGAACCAATGTCCACCACATAATAATTATTCACAATTGATATTATAAGCTCACAATATTAACAACCAAATCATTCTCAGGAAAGAGGGGGCTTTCCAATAAAGATTTATCCTTATTAGCATGCAATTATATAACATAACCCCTTTTCTCGACAGAATTTTCTAGACATTGCCAATAATACTAACTAATAATATGAATAACTGTGTCGTGTCAATTATTACTTTAATAATATAAAATATTATGCAGATGATACTGTAACAATAACTGAATCAATAATATGAGATAATATACAACAATTATTGTGGCAATTATTAAATAAAACTGAGTGACTTCTTATGTAAGAATCAATAATCAGAGATACTGTGCTATACTATGTGCTACTGTGCAACCACGCGTATTACTGTATTTTTTTATCATCGGGTATTTTAACAGTTAACAGTAAAAGTTTTGCCGTTATTTTTGTAAAAAGGTTATTTCTGTCACTTTCTATATCCGACAGTTTTTCCGTTATGTGGTCCACCAATTATTACGCCGTCGTACGAATATTCTCCGACAAAAAGAATATTCCCCGACTAAACGAATATTTTATAACAACTTTCTTATTTTGTAAAATTTGCACATTTTACCCATAACTAAAGCATTATATCAAATCAAAACCTTATTAATCAAAATAATAATTAGAGAAATTAAATCTTTGTTCATAAAAAGTTAGGGTCTAAGACATATAAGGCCCGACTGGTTGCAAAATGTTTCAAACAAAGTAAAGGTGTTAACTATGATGAAACCTTCTCACAGTAGCTATGATCAAGTCCATTCAAATTTTGCTTACAATTGTGGATTATTATGACTACGAAATCTGACAGATGGACGTGAAAACGGCCTGAGTCAATGAGAAACTTGAGGAGGATGTCTATGTGACACGGCCAGAGTGTTTTATTTCAATGGTTGGAACGAATTAAGTCTATAATTTGCAAAAATCTATTTATGGATTGAAGAAAGCTTCTTGTAGGTGGAACATCCGTTTTGATGAGATAATCAAAGAGTTTGATTTTATCAAAAACAAGGATGAACCTTGTATGTAAAAGAAGGTTAGTGGCAGTGCTATTTCATTCCTTGTATTATATGTTGACGATATATCACTGTAAGACCCCAACTTTTTATAAATAAAATTGAATTTTCTCTATTAATTATTTTGAAATAGTAAGGGGTGGATTTGATTAGTGTGATTAGTTATGGGTAAAATGTGTAAATTTTACGAAATAAGCAAGTAGTTATAAAATATTCATTGTGTTCGGGGAATATTCGTTTGGTCGTAGAATATTCTTGCTGTCGGAGAATATTGGTACGATGGTGCAACCATTTGTGGGCCCCATAAAAGAAAACTGTCGGATGAAAAAAATGACAAGTATGAGTTTTTTTTATAAATAACGGTGTAGTTGTTACCGTTAACACTATTAGAATACCCGGTGATTAAAATACAGTAATACGCGTGGTTGCACAGTAGCACGCGATATTGCACAGTATTTTTGGATTATTGATTTTTACTTAAGGCACTACTCAATAATTATTACAGTAATTATTGTTTAATATTTTATTTTATTGACTCAATAATTGCTACGTTGATATTTTATATTATTGTTGTTTCAATCATTGTCACAGCACAGTATTTTCTATTATCAGATCAATAATTCATATTATTTGAATAATATTATTAGATAACATTATTAACAATGTCTAAGGAAGTTCTGTCTAGAAAAGGGGTTTGGTCACCTAATTGCGCGCCAGTAAGGAGAAATCCTTATCGAAAAGTCCCATCTTTCCTAGGAACGACCTGGTTGTCATTATTGTGATTCTGTAATATTATTTGGGAATAATTAATTATTGATTTATATGATAATGAAATATTTATTTTATTTGGATATAAATAAAGGGATTAATGCTGAGGTGTTTTATCAGTATTTTGTCAGAATGGAGGTATTAAAAAGCATCCGTATGTGGATTTCGGTCATTTTCTGTTTAGAATTTGGAAAAACTTTCTTCTACAAAGTTGTAGAGAATTAAATTTCCTATAGAATGAACATAAAATTTGTATTTTTCTGATAAAAGGGCTATTTACTATGAATTATTGAAGTTTTTGAATATTGTTTAAATTTAAAATATTTTTGTGGAGATTTTCTAGAATAGGTGGGCCCCACTCTTGTTCTTTGTTGGTGTGCTGAGAATTATTTGTGCTTATTCTTCAAAGATAGAGTGTTTTAGAGAAAAAAGAAAAGCCTTCGTATGTAATTTTGTCGACTATGGTGTGCCACACTTTGCCTATAAATAGGGTGCTTAGTTAGAAATAAAAATCACATCAGAATCTGAAATTTCTCTCTCTATAATATCGAGCTTATTTTTATGAGTATTTAGATACTTTGAGAGTTGATTAGCAGTGCAAGTTTTCTTCAGCATTATATCTGATATTTCAGTCACAAGTACTATTCTTTTGAGTTAAGGGATGTTATTTTCTTTATAAATGATGTTATTTCTTTCAATATCATTATACCAAAATATTGGTATGAATTTTATTATGAATTTTTATATTTTCATGTCGAGGTTACTATTCACGTATACGACACTATTTATGAATACGGTACTATTTACGAAGTATGATTTTTCTTGTGAAATTTCTACCTTTTCGTGTCGGGGTTACTATTCACGTATACGGCACTATTCACGAATACGACACTATTCACAGAAAAATTAAATTTTCTTTTCTTTGTCCAAGTTGTCTATTATGGTTACTATCTTTGATTGTATCCATGTTTTGATCTTCATTCTTGAATATCTTTGGCACGTACTGCAATGATGGACAGGTGTTGAGATGAACATGACCAACTGGTGATACAAATGAATATCTTTGGCATGTAGTGCAAAGATGAATATTTGATTCAAGATGTATATTGATTGATGTTACATGGATAAAATATTGATGATGGACTGTTAAATCATAGAAGATAGTAGATTTCATTCTCTACTTAACTCTTCTAATGAATTGTTATTTCCGCTGCGAATATTGATCTAAAACTTGTTGTCCATTATATTTTATCTAATTTATTTAAGTCTAACAATAATTTGTTCTACATTATCTTAGTCATAATATTCTTTATTGGGCTAGTTGAGCTCACTTTTTTCTTTTTGTTCCATTTTTCTTCTTAGGAGGCGAGAATATAGCGGAAACTAGTCGGGGTGTGGAGTGATGTTTCAAGTCAGTTATTTTGGTAGTCCTCACAATTTTGTAAAATAGTGTATCAATAATTGTAATGAGGACTTATTTGAGTTTGGATATTATCTTGAAGACAATATTTGTATTTAAACTCACAACATATGTGTTGTCGTATTTTGCACGACATTTATATTAATGAAGTTGTAGTTGTTTTCTGTACCATGTATTTGGCGACTCAGAATGGGTTGTGTGGACCTATTTTGGGGGCATCACAGTTGGTATCAGAGCTTAGGGATATGATCTCTGATGAAGATCTGGGGTTAGAACTAAGAAGAGAGTAACGAGTAAATCCTTCGCTAGTGTGTCCTACCTAAGCTTATTTGTGTTTAATTGGTAAGTCGAAATATATGGATAATATGTGGAATGTCAATTTCTTTAATTAACCGTTGTTTTATGGCAATATTTGAGAATGACAGCTGAGAATGTTAACAATAGAGTGAATAAGACCGTGGAGACACCTTTAATCACCAACCAGGAGAACATGTAACAAGACGACAATGTTCCTCCTGTAAACAACACCACCGATCAAATGATGAATGATGGGATGTTTAGAAGCTTTTTGCAGTTCATAAAAAATCAGACGAAGGAGACTCGTGTACAAAATACGGGTAGAAATAATAGCAACCCGTGGCTTGTCACAGCCAAGTAGTTCAAAGAGTTGGGACCACCAGAGTTTTTGGAAAAGTCGGATCCGATTAAGGCAGAAACGTGGGTTAAGAAAATTACCAAGATATTTGAAATCTTGGGATGCACGGAGGAACAGAAGGTTCCATTCGCCACTTTTATATTTCGTGGTGAGGCAGATTACTGGTGGGAATCTGTGAAGCGTACCCAGTCAGCCGCACTCAATATGTCTTTTGAAACATTTCAGAAACTATTCAATGACAAGTACTTTCCTGAAAATATTCGTCATATGAAGGAGGTAGAGTTTATTAGACTGGAACAGAACAACATGAATGTGTCCCAGTACGAGGCTAAGTTTACGGAGTTATCCAGGTTTGCACCTCATTTGGTAGAGAATGAGGAACGTATGACGCAGATATTTATGGGAGGTCTGAAACTTGAAATTCGTCAATATCTCATTTCTCACAAATTTTCTCTATATTCAGATATTGTCAATATGGCTCAATTATTAGAGCAAGATAATGAGTTTGTTCAACTGAGGGACCACAACCAGGGTCATACCGGTGTCAGCAGTCATCGGAGCAATGATAACCAGCAGGGAAGAAAGTATCCAGACAAAAGTGGTAACCACCCTGGTGGTAATCGTGGCCATGATAGTAGAAGAAGCGAGTCGGGAGGAGATTTCAAAAAGAGAAGGTACATCAATGACAATGTGAAGACGTCGGCACCAACATCAACTGTTTCTAGGGGAGGAGAATGACCACCGGTCGTATGTTATAAATACGGGAAAGAGGGACACATCAACCTAAACTGCCCACAACAATTCAAGGTGTGTTATAACTGTGGAAAGGAAGGTCATATAGGTCGAGATTATCCTATAGCGAAACCAAGTCCAGCGAGAATGGTGACTCCAAAGGCTGTCCCGAACAAGTCAAAGTCGATGGTTCCTAGAAGAGTGTTTGTCATGACTGCCTAAAACGCGAGGAACCCGAACGAGGTAATCACGGGTATGCTAATTATAAACTCTTACAAAGTTTATACCTTACTAGATACCGGTTCTACCCATTCTTTTATCTCTCCTGCTTGTTCTCAACGTTTGAACTTGACTCCGAAGAAATTAGACTTTGACTATCTGTTGAGACTCCGTTAGGAGAAACTTTCATTACATCCACTATTTATAAATCTTGCTTGATTCAAGTTGGGACCATCACATTACCTGTTGATCTCATCTCTTTGAAAATACTTGCATTTGATGTGATTTTAGGGATTGATTGGTTAACCACTCATCGTGCTAAAATTGATTGTTTTCGTAAGGTCGTTAGTTTTCATATTCCTAACCAACCTGTTATGCGAATTCAAGCAACCAACCCACTAAAGTCAATCACTGTCATATCAAGCCATAAAGCCATTCGTTTATTAAAAAAAGGATGTAAAGCTTTCTTAGCCCATGTTATGGATTTAAACAAAAACACGTCAGATTTGAATAATATTTCTGTTGTTAGTGAATTTCCTAACGTATTTTCTGAAGAACTTTCCGGTCTACCTCTAGAACGTGAAGTTGAATTCTTTATTGACCTTGAACCTAGTACAAAACCCATTTTTAAAACCCCGTATCGAATGGAGAGATAACAAGCTATATGCCAAGCTGAAGAAATGCGAGTTTTAGCTTGAGGAAGTAGCATTCCTTGGGCACGTTGTGTCAAAACATGGAGTATCTGTTGACCCGGCGAAGATTAAATGTAAAACCCCAACTTTTATGAATAAAGAATAATTTTCTCGAAATATATTTTTGAATATTATGGTGTGGATTTGATATAATGTTATAGTTGTGAGTAATATTTATAAATTTTGGCAAAGTAAGCAAGTGGTTATATAATATTCGATTGGTCGGAAAATATTCGTTTTAACAGAGAATATTCGTACGACGGCACAATCATTGGTGGACCCCACAACGGAAGTATTGTCGTAGTTAAAAAACGACAGAATAATCTTTTTATAAAAATAACGGCGAAAGTGTTACCGTTAAAACTGTTGAACTACCCGGTAGTAAAAGTACAGTAATACGCGTGGTTGCATAGTAGCACGCGGTATTGATTATTAATGCTTACGTGAGAAGTCACTTAGTTATACTCAATTATTCCTACAGTAATTGCTACATCATGTCTCTCATATTATTGATTCAATTATTGTCACAGTATCATCTGCATAATATGTTATATTATTAAATTAATAATTAAGACGGCAAAGTTATTCATATTATTATTTGCAATATTGACAATGTCTAGAAGTTTTGTCAAGGAGAGGTTTGGTCACCTAATTGCGCGTCAATAAAGAGAAATTCTTATCGAAAAGCCCCCTCTTTTCTAGGAACAACGTGGTTGTTAAATATTGTAAGTTATAATATTAATGATGAATAAATTCGTGTTGATTAAAGATGAAATTGATAGTTCTATTGTGTGGAAATTATTAGTGTTAGTGGAAATCAACATTTATTTCGATAATAATTAATGTCTGGAGGTTATATTGACCAATCGGGTAATTCACCAGATAAATGAGTAATTAATTACTATTAATTCACATGCTTATAACTATGTGTCCACATGTGTGTACTATTAATTCACATGATTTACTATTAGGAGAGTTGGTGCAAGATTGATAATACTTGTATGACTAAATTAAAAATAGAGGTATACATGAAGGTATTATATTGTAATTAGTTTTTTCACATGATTATACTATTAAGTCACATGAATGAACTATTAATTCACATTATTTACTATTAGGGGAGGTGGTGCAAGTTTGATAATGCTTGCAGGACTAAATTAAAAATGAAGAAAAAGAGGAAGGTATTATACTATAATATTTCGAGCCCCAAAACGTGCAATTGTCGAAACTATATTTTTTTATAAATAGAAGCTCATTCTTCTTTCATTCTCACCAATTCACTAAGTCTCACAAGAGCAATTATTATAGAGAGAAATTATAGAGAGAAAGAAGAAAAGAAGTCTGCTACCTCACTATTCCAGTATCCAGTTTCTTCTAAGGTAAGGGGTATTATTTCTTTCGTATTCATGAAGAGAGTTATTTTCTTTTAATACTCGTAAGGGTTGTTATTCCATTCTTTATTATTCTGTTGGAATAACCTGTCTGTTCGGTCTATCGCATGTCTGGTGAATTCTTCTGTTATTCCATTCTTTATTATTCTGTTGGAATAACCTGTCTGTGTGGACTACCGCATGCCTGGTGAATTTTTTTGTTATTCTATTCTTTATTATTCTGTTGGAATAACCTGTCTACGTGGGCTACCGCATGCATGGTGAATTCTTTTGTTATTCCATTCTTTATTATTCTGTTGGAATAACCTGTCTATGTGGACTACCGCATGCATGGTGAATGATCCTTCGTATTCATTTCTTATTAAATTATGGAAATAATCTGTCTACGTGGATTACCGCATGGCGGGCAAAAATCCATTTGTAGTTTCATATATTCTATTATACTCAGTTAATTAAAGTTTTAGCTTCTATACTCCATGAAATTAGTAGAATATCCTGGATATTTGCGCTTCATCCAGTATCTTCATGGAAATATTCTTCTGAGCATTCTTGAATTTTACTCCACAAAGCAGTATCATATTGACAATTTGGAAGTTAATGATTTCTAGATAAATTAAATTATAAATCTTTAAAATTTATCTTGAACTTGTTTTATTGAATTATTATGTCATTGTCATCATCCTCATGCTTATATTGTGATGAAAGTCATCTTTGACTTACGTGCATAGATGGACTTGGTATGATTATGACCAGGGATTATTCGGTATAATCATGACCGTAATGTGACGAATGATGTGGTGAAAGTCCTCATTGGCCTGTAGTTCATTGATGGATAGTTGTTGGTATGATTATGACCAGGGATTATTCGGTATAGTCATGACCATTGATGATTACATGAATATCCTTGGCCGTGATGCAAGGATGATTCGATTTTATTTATTAAGCTGGGTCTCAGCGATAAAGTTGATGAAAAAAATTTTAAATCATAGAAGATAGTAGATTTTATGCTCTACTTGACTCTTCTAATGGATTGCTTATTCTGCTGCAGTTGTTGATCTAAAATTTGTTGTCTATTATATTCTATCAGTTGTTATATTGTTGAATGCTAAGGATAATTTATTCAGCATTATTTTAATCATAATATTTCTTACTGGACTAGTTGAGCTCACCCTTTCTTTCACTATTCTCTTCAGGAAATGAGAATATAGCTACGACGAGTCGGAGAACGGATTAACGGTCCAGATGGTTGTTTTAGTAGTCCTCACTATTCTATAAAATAGTGTGACAATAAATGTAATGAGGACTCCATTGAGTGTGGATATTGTCTAGAATCTTATTCAAACTCTTAGATTATGTTTTGCCGTATTTTATACGACTGTTGTATAATTAAGTTGTATTTGAATTTTGTACCATGTATTTGGCGACTCAAGATGGGTGATGTATACCTATTTTGGGGGAGTCACATTGAAGTAATACAAAGTTGGGAGCAACCGAATTCGGTGACCGAAGTACGTAGCTTTCTGGACTTAGCTGGTTATTATCGGAGATTCGTGGTTGGATTTTCTCGAATCGCTACTCCGTTAACTCAGCTAACTCGGAAAGATACAAAATTCTTATGGAGCGAGGAATGCGAGAAGAGTTTCCAAGAGCTTAAAAGAAGACTCATTTCGGCACCTTTTCTGACAATATCATCTGGTTTGGATGGATTTGTTATCTACAGCGATGCTTCAGGCAAAGGGTTAGGATATGTTCTCATGCAATATGGGAAAACCATAGTATATGCCTCGCAATAACTCAAAGAATATGAGAGGAATTATCCTACTCGTGATCTGGAGTAGGCAGCAGTCGTTTTCGCGTTGAAAATCTGGAGACACTACCTGTATGGGGAGAAAGTGGAGATTTATACGGATCATAAAAGTCTCAAATATTTTTTCATCCAAAAGGAACTCAACATGCGGCAACGACGTTGGCTCGATCTGTTGAAAGATTACGACCATACTATGCAATATCATCTTGGAAAAGTGAACGTGCAGGTAGCTGACGCATTAAGTAGAAGATCATATGCGGGTACGAGTGTGATAATGTTAACGCAAAGACCTATTTTGTACGACTTACAAAGGATGGAGATAGAGTTTAAAGCTCCAAGTACCCACGTGATGATATCAAACATACGAGTTGAACCGACTTTAATCGATAAAGTTAAAACTTCTCAAGCCACAGACCTAGAGCTGATGCATATGAAGAAGAAAGTACAAGAAGGTGTTATTCTAGAAGCAAGAATCGATGAAGAATGAATACTTTGAATCAACTCCAGACTTTGCATTCCTAATGATTCTGACTTGAAGTATAGAATCATGATGGAGGCACATAACACACCGTTTGCAATCCATCTTGGGAGTACCAAAATATATCATGATCTTTGACATACATTTTGGTGGAGCAATATGAAGAGAGAGATCGCGGAGTTTATCTCGCGGAGTTTATCTCGAGGTGTTTAACTTGTCAACGTGTAAAGGCGAAGCATCAAGTGCCAAAGGGTCCATTGCAATCACTTGAGATTTTGAAATGGAAGTGGGAACACATTACCATGGATTTCGTTACGGGTCTTCCCAAGGTTTCTTAAGGCATAGATGCGATTTGGGTTATTGTTGATAGATTAAACAAGTTTGCTCATTTCTTGCTGATACGGGAGACTTATTCCCTTGAACGTCTTGTTCGTATGTATGTAAATGAGATTGTGAGATTGCATGGCATGTTGGTATCCATAGTTTCGGATCGTGACCCAAGATTCACTTCACGATTTTGGGTTAGCTTGCTGAAAGCTATGGGCACAAATTTACGATTCAGTTCGGCATACCATCCTCAAACGGACGGGCAATCAGAAAGGACTATTCAAACTCTTGAAGATCTATTAAGACTATGTGTCCTAGATTTCAAAGGAAGTTGGGATAAGTACTTGTCATTGGTGGAATTCTCCTACAACAACAGTTATCAAGCAAGTATAGGCATGGCTCCATTCGAGACGTTGTATAGACGAAAGTGTCATTCTCCAGTATGCTGGGATGAGGTGGGTGAAGCAACGTTGTTGGGACCAGAATTGGTACGCATGACTCCGAAAAAGATTTAAATGATCCGGCAACGTATACAAACCTCACAAGATCAATAAAAGAGTTATGCGGATCTTCATCAAAAGGATATAGAATTTAACATTGGGGATCATGTATTGTTATGTATTGCTCCATGGAAGGGAGATACAAGATTTAGGAAGAGAGGAAAGCTCAATCCATGATTTGTTGGTCCATTTAATATTCTTGACCGAATAGAAAATGTGGCTAATAGACTCGCATTACCTCCAAAAATGTCTCGTGTTCATAATATTTTTCACATATCTATGCTTCTTAAATATGTAAAAGACCCAAACCACATTATTGAGTTAGAACCAGACGAGATAGTCGAAGATTTAACGTACGAGGAGGTACCTGTCAAGATCTTGGATAGGAATGAGTATGTCCTATGCACAAAGGTTATACCACAAGTCAAAGTTTTGTGGAGGAACCATGCTATTGAGGAAATGACCTGAGAGTTGGAATCGGAAATGAAAGCGAGGTACCCTCACCTTTTTGAAACACTAGGTACGCACGTCAATTTCGAGGAAAAAATTTTATAAGGAGGGGAGGTTGTAAGACCCCAACTTTTTATAAATAAAATTAAATTTCCTCTATTAATTATTTTCAAATAGTAAGGGGTGGATTTGATTAATGTGGTTAATTATAGGTAAAAAGTGCAAATTTTGCGAAAAAAGAAAGTGGTTATAAAATATTCAGTGTTGTCGGGGAATATTCATTTGTTCGTGGAATATTCTTGCTGTCGGAGAATATTCGTACGATGAAGCAGCTATTTGTGGGCCCCATAACGAAAAACTGCCAAATGAAGAAAACGACAAGTATGAGTTTTTTTTCTAAATAACGGCGTAGTTGTTACCGTTAACACTGTTGGAATACCTGGTGGTTAAAGTACAGTAATATGCTTGGTTGCACAGTAGCACACAGTATTACATAGTATTTTTGGATTATTGATTTTTACGTAAGAAGGCACTACTCAATAATTGTTACAGTAATTACTGTTCAATATTTTATTTTATTGATTCAATAAGTGCTACGTTGATATTTTATATTATTGTTGTTTCAATAATTATCACTGCACAGTATTTTCCATTATCAGATCAATAATTCATATTATTTGAATAATATTATTAGATAGCATTATTGATAATGTCTAAGGAAGTTTTGTCTAGAAAAGGGGTTTGGTCACCTAATTGCGCGCCAGTAAGGAGAAATCTTTATCGAAAAGCCCCTTCTTTCCTAGGAACGACCTGATTGTCATTATTGTGATTCTGTAATATTATTTATGAATAATTAATTATTGATTTATATGATAAGAAAATATTTATTTTATTTAGATATAAATGAAGGAATTAATGTTGAGATATTTTATCAGTATTTTGTCGGAATGGAGGTATTAAAAAGCATCCGTATGTGGATTTCGGTCATTTTCTGTTTAGAATTTGGAAAAACTTTCTTCTACAAAGTTGTAGAGAATTAAATTTCCTATGGAATGAACATAAAATTCGTATTTTTCTGTTAAAAGGGCTATTTATTATGAATTATTAAAGTTTCTGAATATTGTTTAAATTTAAAATATTTTGGTGGAGATTTTCTAGAATGGGTGGGCCCCACTCTTGTTCTTTGTTGGTGTACTGAGAATTATTTGTGCTCATTCTTCAAAGATAGAGTGCTGTAGAGAAAAAAGAAAAGCCTCCGTATGTAATTTTGTAAACTATGGTGTGCCACACTTTTCCTATAAATAGGGTGCTTAGTTAGAAATAAAAATCACACCAGAATCTGAAATTTCTCTCTTTATAATATCAAGCGTATTTTTATGAGTATTTAGATACTTTGAGAGTTGATAAACAATGCAAGTTTTCTTCAGCATTATATCCGATATTTTAGTCAGAAGAACTATTCTTTTGAGGTAAGGGATGTTATTTTCTTCGTAAATAATGTTATTTCTTTCAATATTATTATACCGAAATATTGGTATGAATTTTATTATGAAATTTTACCTTTTCATGCCAAGATTGCTATTTACGTATACGACACTATTCATGAATATGGTATTATTCACGAGTACTATTCACGAAGTATAATTTTTCTTGTGAAATTTCTACCTTTTCGTGTCGGGGTTACTATTCACGTATACGACACTATTTACAGAAAAATTAAATTTTCTTTTCTTTGTCCAAGTTGTCTATTATGGTTACTATCTTTGATTGTATCCATATTTTGATCTTCATTCTTGAATTTTGCCCACAATTAATTATTATGGAGTATTTTTGAACTTGGATAAATCAAAGTACGAATCCCTAATCTTTGTCCTTTTATCTCACTGGATTCTTTTTCTTTAAGATATGTTTCATCATCCTCAGTCCTAAAATGGTGATATAACTGAATATCTTTGGCCTGTAGTGCAAAGATGAATGATTACCTGATGAATATCTTTGGCACGTACTGCAATGATGGACAAGTGTTGAGATGAACATGACCAACTGGTGATACAAATGAATATCTTTGGCATATAGTGCAAAGATGAATATTTGATTCAAGATGTATATTAATTGATGCTACATGGATAAAATATTGATGATGAACTGTTAAATCATAGAAAATAGTAGATTTCATTCTCTACTTAACTCTTCCAATGAATTGTTATTTTCGCTGCGAATATTGATCTAAAACTTGTTGTCCATTATATTTTATCTAATTTATTAAAGGCTAACGATAATTTGTTCTACATTATCTTAGTCATAATATTCTTTACTGGGCTAGTTGAGCTCACTTTTATTCTTTTTGTTCCATTTTTCTTTTCAGGAGGCGAGAATATAGTGAAAACTAGTCGAGGTGTGGAGTGATGTTTCAAGTCAGTTGTTTTGGTAGTCCTCACTATTTTATAAAATAGTGTATCAATAATTGTAATGAGGACTTATTTGAGTTTGGATATTGTCTAGAAGACAATATTTGTATTTAAACTCACAGCATATGTGTTGTCGTATTTTACATGACATTTATATTAATGAAGTTGTAGTTAATTTCTTTACCATGTATTTGGCGACTTAGAATGGGTTGTGTGAACTTATTCTTCAGAGTTTTTCTTCTCACTAAAGCTTTTATTATTCCCAAAGTGTATAGAGGGAACTTTAAAAAGCTGTTATTTAGAAATGAACATTTAAATAGTATTATGCGCACAAGCTATATACAAAAAGTTTTGCATCAAAGTATAACTAAGGTATATTAATGGACTTTAAATTAGAGCAGAGCAATCATCCTCCTCGGCAAACAAGAATCATTAAAATCTAGCACTCATAACATCACTACATATTTGGCAAATGTCATTAAATCATTTGATATACCATATCATGTATCAAGTGTCTATTATATCTTTCTTATATTCATTTCATTGTATTGTATAAACATGAAAAAGAATGGCATCTATAGACACCTGAAATTCTCTTTTCGTATAATAACCTGCAGGAGGGCAAAAGCATTATTGTACGCCCAAAAAAAACATATTGAAGCAAGGATCACAAAGCTGAGGATGAGGTCATAAGAAGCCACCACAACAATCCTCGAGTCACAAACTACCAAAAGGCAAGCCAACTGACTACACGTAGACACCAGAAGATACCTTTTTGCTTTTTGTTTCATCTTCTCGGAACTAGAAATGGGCAGGCTCAATGTCATTGTGTATCCCTTGGATAGAGCTTTCCAGAATAATATGGCAAGTCTCCCAACTATTCCCGAATAAAAAGACAAGGAAAATCGAAGGAACGAACTTCAAGACTGTGGGACCCATGAGGCCCAACTGTAGGTGTAATTATTACTGGCTCCGAGCCTATATAAAGACATTAGCAGCTCATTTTGCAAAAGGGAGGAACTCATCCTAAAGAGAGAAAGTAGCATCTAGAGAGAGCTCGAAAATCACTCCTAAAAATCCTTATATTCAAGCTAGATCTACTATTAGATAGTTAGATCCAGTATATATAGAGTGATATAGCTTATATTCAAGTCAAAGGAAGCTTGTTTCTTCATCACCCAAGGTGAAAAATTGAATCTTTTATGTATTTCATTGTAAATTTATTAGATATAGTTAAATATTTTGTTTAGATCTAGTTAAAGTTGAAATATTTATACATATATTGGTGGTTTATCTATAGATCTATCTATTTTACAGATTATTCTGCTTATATATAGTTGAAGATCGAATCTTTTACTAGATCCACCCTAAATCTTACTAGATCTAGGCCTTAACCGATTCTAAAGCTTCAAAGCTTGAACCTTTATTCTAGATTGGCTCAGATCTAGGTTAGATCTAGTCATTTTCAATGTTCTCAATTGATTTTGAACACTCTGCAAAATCCTAGATCCATATGTAGCGGGGAGGAGGTCCTAACTATTCGCGCTAGGGATTCTAACAACTGAATCACCTGATAGCAGATTTAGGATACAGTTTTTATATGCTTTCATTTAGATTCCCATTTTGTCATTATACGGATCTTTGGATAATGGATTCATGTCTTAGATTCTGATATCTTTTGATAGATCTCGTCGATACATATAGTCTCTCAGATGTTGGCTTCGATGATTCAAATCTAAAAGTTAGGGTCACGGAAGCCCACTTTTAGATCTCTTTCGATTATGTTCAAGCATATTAATGTGAGCCTAGGAATCATGAAGTCAAGATCCACGAATCGGATCTAGATTCGATTCCCAAGATGGGCATATTTCGATTGTAATAACAGTAGTTCAAATCATTGTACTTGTAATTTCGGGCCTTAAAAAACATCGAGTGTTTTGCCCCGAGAGACCGGATTTAAGGCCCCGTAATAGTGGAAATTTGTGATTGTGGGTGCTCGAGTCTATCGAAACAGCTTTCATGCAAATGGGTGGCCCGGCCCTTTTTGATGTTTTATTTCTTATATTATCACCAAAACGATTTTCAAACAAAATAATAAAGATCTTATAAAATTAAATTACGTCGGTTTAAACAAACTTAAGGCTAAAAAGTTGGAAATAACAAAGAACCTCAATTCCTATTTGACAAAGGGTTTGAAAACCATGTTTTCCAAAATGTCACATTCAAAATGTTTCATCCAAATAAAATCTAAAATGAACCTTTCTTTAAATCAAACCCCTCATGCATATACTCAAAGAGGTTTAGCACTACTTTCAAAACAACGCACTAAAACATGATTTCAATTCAAAAACATCTCGGGCTTTCTAAAATCACACACACATTTCACACTAGGAAATTAACATGATACGATAATCGTGTTTTCACGAAAGTTGGGGGGTGCATAACACCTTCCCCTCGCTTAAGCAAGCCCCCAAACTCTATGAATCTCGGGTTCCATACCAATTTTATGGAGTCACATATTGGGTCATATTGCTAAAACCTAAAAAATCGGATGAGTTGGTACATCCATTTGAACTTATATCAACTAGTGAATCTCTCTAAATTGTCCTAACCGTTAAAATAAAACATTTTCAAATTTGTCAGTATTTATGTTGGTCTTTTCCTAAAATATCATCCTTTAAAATAAATTAACTGACATAACAAAATAAAAAAGGTAGAAACAACACATTAGGAAAGAAAATCTTTTTTCCCAATGTCGACAAGTAGTAGTAAATTAAATTACTTCTTCATTGTACGCTAGTTGGATAATCGTTAATTGAAGGGAGTTTCTTATTTTATTTCTATTTCTTCTTCCTTATTTTAGTTAACCTATTTATTTTCATGTGTATTTAATTTCTTTAATCTAGGATGAAGATGAAATTAAATAATTATTCATGATAATATTTTTTATCTCTTCTATTATTTATGCTCTTGTGTTTAATTGATTTTGCCTTTATATTTCATTATTGAAATAACTTTGCTTTATAATTCGTATGTGATTTTAAATTAATTAAGAGGTTTTGATAGATTATTGTTAAGATATGAGTTTTTTATAGTCCATGCTTGCTTAAAGAAGTTTTGATGGGTTATAGTTAATCCTTAAATTTTCATAGTCTATACTTGCCCATGTTAATTATAAAATTACTAAATTAAAGAGAAGGGAGATCAAAATCGTACTTAAGTTATAAAAATAAAAGAAATTGAATTGCTTGTTATATTTATTATTTAATGGATTCGAATTCCTAGATTGCTTCCTTACTATTAGTTAGTTTAATTATAGTTAATCAATTTTCAATCTTTATTCTAATTCGCCTAAAATAGATATTAAGGATCACAAAATTAATCTAGTCTTTATGGATTCGACCTGTACATGATAGTTCTTCAATTTGACATTGTGCACTTGCAGTTACATATTTTTATCACATCAGTAAAAAGGCTTAAAATTGAAAAGAACAATATATGTTTCTTACATATGTCTGGTTAAAAGCTCAGTTGGGAGATGTCATACATGTCTAGTGTTATCCCCTTAGAGGGTTGATACGCACTTGGCATGCGGGACGCCCAGATAGCATGCCAATTCAAGCCTTGTCACTTAGACTTTGTGGGGCAAGCCATCAGTGAGCAGCAGTATGCGGCAACCAAGGGTACTGGGCGCATTTAGTCGATAGTTAGTTTGACACTTAGCCATTTGAGCAGCAACGTTGTGCAGCAGTGGGCAACATTGTGCAGCAAATTGGGTTATTGTGCAACAAATGGGCAATATCAAAAAACTACATGATCTAGGCGGTCTACATTATGACTCCTCAAACACACCTGATGTTCAGTGGGGGCAACTTGGAAATTTTCATAAGTGCTACTATAAGGAGGGTGCTCCGTGAAGGTCACCCGGGACCATGGGCGAAGCGTGCTAGACGTTGGGACATTGTTGGGTTCCCCTACAATAATTTCAAACATCTGATGGTAGCTTTCGATCGAATCAAAGACTTATTCATGGGTTGTGCATGAACGAGCAAGAATGTTGCAGGACGGACTTTGGACATGTCATATGCATTGGGCTTAGCATGTTAAGGCATGGCATGGGCTGCTGCCATACATGCAAGCATGGCATGGGAGGATTATACCCAGCATGCAACAAGACTGAAGCATATGGACAAACACCCGGGCTGAACGTGTACATCAAGCTTGGGCCGCACATTAGGCCGCACCTTGGGCAAGGGCCTTTGTTGGATATTCATGGGCTGAATGGCCAAAGCATCTTTTGGCATCATGTTGGACAAGTCATCGGCTGCGACATCAATAATGTGGGTTGGCGCATCAACAAAGTGGGCTGATGTTGAGGGTTGGATAGAGTGGCTGACTAGAGCAAGACCCAACTGACAGGCAGTTACGAGCAGTTGTTGACTCAACTAACCTCCATGCACATGATTGGCATGTCTCCAGCCAGTTGCATAACATGGGCGTGCACATCTGCTAGTGGGCAGTTAGTGGGCGATTACAAATTCAAAATGTTGGGTTTCTATTGGTTCTGAATGTCCTAGCAGTTGGGGGTTTCAACTGTAGCCTAGATGTATATTTATATGTACAATAATAGGGGGCTTACAAGGCAGAGATCACTGAGCAAGTGTTAGTCTGCAAGCCCCTAGTCATATTGTAATTCTTGTTATTGGTTGGGCGAACTAATGCATCATAAGGAGAATAAAGACGCTAAAAATTTGGTGTCAGATTGTCAACATTGTGATAATTGGCATCAGAGCTTCGTTAGAAAATGATGGTGAACAATATTAGTTGGGTCAATGAATTGCAAGAAAAGTTGCAGTCGCTGGAAACTTACGCTGATATGTCGTTCGTTGGTGAAGAAGGTTCATTGTCGGACCAAGTCAGAGCATCATCTACTCTCTTGGAGAACCTTCATGCTGAATTGGCAGAACATGTCGTGGAGTTCAACAAGAAGATGGGCGACATGGTTGTTGATCTGTTGGCTGTCACGAATCGAACCCTTGAAGTATTCAAACGATTCGAGAAAATGACTGAAGACATAGCGCTAGTGAAACGTGATATGGCTGTTGGTCCAACGAGTGGAGATGGACACTCGAAGGTGAGAGTTCCTTAACCCAAATCCTTTGGGGGTAGTTGGAATGCTAAGGAACTGGAGAACTTTATATGGGACATGGAGTAATACTTTGTGGCTGCCCATATCCTAGATTGGGAGAAGGTCACAATTACAAACATGTACCTGACGAAGGATGCTAAACTCTGATGGCGAACTTGGATTGAGGATGAAGTGAGTACAGGCAGGCCCAAGATTAATACATGGACAATTCTCAAAAAGGAATTAATGGATCAGTTCTTATCTCTCAATACTTTATGGCTGGCGAGGGATAGCCTGAAGCACTTGAAACAGACTGGATCTGTTCGAGAGTACTTGAAGGAATTTAGTTCATGGATCTCGAACATCAAGAACATGTCCGAGGAGGACTAACTATTTAATTTCATGTCGGGTATGCAACAATGGGCGCAGACTGAATTAAGTAGGCAGAGTGTCAAAGATCTGCCCACTGCAATTTTAGTGGCTAATAGCCTTGTGGATTACAATTTTTCTGGTCCTACTATTGCTGATGGCAAAAAGAAGCAGACGAGAAAGAAAGACAAGGGTTGTTCCAAAGATGGTAAGAAGGATAAGAAATCTAAGAAAGGTGGTGACAAACAGTTAAAGCCTAAAGGTGATGGACAGTCCAAGGACAATAGAAAAGGTTGCTTCCTATGTGGGGGTCCCCATCGAATGAAGGAATGCCCAAAATATAAAAAGGTGAATGCTCTAGTTGCTGACTCGAATGATGAAGGAACTTCAGAAGGTCCAAGAATGAATCCCCTACAACTGTTGGGTGCTTTGCAAACCCAAAAGGCAAAGACACCCACTCTACGTGGACTAATGTATATATCAGTAGTTTTAAATGGTAAAGAAGTGCTGGCGATGGTGGACAATGGCGCTACCAACAACTTTGTTTCTGAAAGGAAAGTAGAAAATTTGAAGTTGGACTTGCAGCAGAATGCAAGAAAAATCAAGACTGTAAACTCTGAGGCCCAACCTATTCATGGCACGGTGGTAGCAGATTTGAAGGTTTGCCCATGGGAGGGAAAGTGTAGTTTGATGGCAGTTCCATTGGATGACTTTGATCTCATCCTAGGAATTGATTTTCTGATAATGGCTAAGTGTATGGTGATGCCTCATCTTGGTGGGTTGATGATCATGGATAACAAGATGCCGGGTTCGTGAATGTTGTATACCTAAACCTAGAGAAGAAAGAAGACAAATAGAAGATTGGTTTGTTATTTGCTGTATAACTAGAGACTGGACTAAAAAGAGGAGAGAAGACCTACTTATGTGCCTTAATAGAGATCAAGCTTGGTCAAACTCAAGAGCTGCCAGATGTTGTTGATGAGTTATTGGAACAGTTTAAAGATGTGATGCCTCCATAACTCCCAAAGACCCTTCCTCTAAGGCGTGTTGTTGATCATAAGATAGAATTAGAGCCGAGTGTCAGACCACCTGCTCAAGCCCCTTATCTGATGGCCCCTTCTGAATTGGTAGAGTTGAGAAAACAGTTGACAGAATTGCTAGATTCGGGTTTTTTGCTACCCTTCAAGGCTCTTTATGGCGCATCAATGTTGTTTCAGAGGAAACAAGATGGCTCAATGAGGATGTGTGTAGACTAAAGGGCATTGAATAAGGTTACTATTAAAAATAAGTACCATGTTCTGAATGTAGCTGATTTTTTCGATTGATTGTTCTGAGCCAAGTATTTTACAAAGTTGGACTAGAGAGCTGGGTATTGGCAAGTGAGGATTGCTGCTGGTGATGAAGCCAAAAATGTTTGTGTAACAAGGTATGGTTCGTATGAATTTCTTGTGTTGTCTTTTGGCTTAACCAATGCCCTTGTTACATTCTGTTATCTTATGAGTGATGTCTTTTACGAGTATCTAGATAGATTTATGGTGGTTTATCTAGATGATATTATGGTGTATAGCTAAATACTAGATGGTCATGTGGAACATCTGAGATTGGTATTTCAAAAGTTAATGGAATATCAATTATATGTCAAAAAGGAAAAATACAAGTTTTGCATGGCAGAAGTCATGTTCCTTGGGAATTGGGTTAGCCAAGGATAGGTGAGAATGGAAGAGAGGTAATTCCAAGCCATTATTGAATGGACTGCTCCTACAAAAGTTGCTGATTTGAGATCATTTTTGGGGTTGGAAAATTACTACCGAAAGCTCATTAAGGGGTACTCAAAGAAGGTAGTTCCCTTGACTGATCTACTGAAGAAGGATAATAAGTGGGAATGGACAGCGGGATGCCAAGAAGCTTTTGAAAGATTAAAGGAAGTTGTGTCATCTGAATCGATGTTGAGACTTCCTTTTGAAGTGCATACTGATGCGTCGGACATGGCTATTGGTAGGGTACTTGTGCAAGATAATCACCCCATTGCCTATGAAAGTCGTAAGTTGAAGGATGCTGAGAAAAGGTATAGTATCCATGAGAAATAAATGATTGTTGTAATTCATTGTTTGGAGACTTAAAAACACTACTTGTTGGGTACGAAGTTTGTGGTGGTGACTGATAATATAGCCAACACCTACTTCAAAACTCAAAAGAAGCTGACTCCTAAACAGGCTCGTTGGCAGGAATTCTTGGCAGAGTTTGACTTTGTTTGGGTGAACAAACCAGGAAGGCAGAATTTGGTCGCTGATGCATTGAGTAAGAAGGTGGTGCAAGAATTTGTTGCTGCTCTCACTGTGGTTGAAGCAGAGTTTCTTGACAAGATCAAGGAACAGTCCCAAAATGATGTTTTTTACTAAAGACTTCGTTCGCAAGTACAAGAAGGTCTGGTTCAAAGATATTAAGTTGAGGATAATTTGTTGCATGCAAAGGGTAATAGGTTTTACGTCCCTAGCGGAGGAGGCTTGAGGAGACAGATCATGTATGAAATGCATGATTTAAAGTGGGTTGGTCACCCAGGCATTGAGAGAATGTTGGCATTGTTGTCTTGGTAATACTACTGGCCTAAGATGGAAAACGACGTGGAGGCATATGTCAGGTCTTGTATCTTGTGTCAAGTAGATAAGCTTGAAAAGAAAAGTGAAGCAAGCTTGTTGCAGCCTCTTCCCATTCCTGACAGACCTTGGCAATTAGTATCAATAGATTTTATTTCGGGGTTGCCGAAGGTGGATGGTATGAGATTGATTTTCGTGATAGTTGATCGCTTTTCCAAATACACGGTGTTCATCCCAGCACCACATTCTTGTACAAAAAATGTTGTTGCTAACTTATTTTTCAAGCATGTTGTGAAATATTTTGAGTTGCCAGAAGATATTATAAGTGATCGGGATACTCGATTTATGGGTAGGTTTTGGACAGTGTTGTTTGGTCTGGTTGGGTCTTAGTTAAAGTTCAGTACGGTAAACCACCTGCAAACAGATGTCCAAACTAAAAGGATGAATCAGTTGCTCGAAGAGTATCTGCGACATTGTGTGACTAGAAGTCAAAAAACTAGTTAAAGTTGTTGGAACCAGCACATTTTTGTTACAACTTGCATCAATCTTTTTCAACAAGTATGAGTCCCTTTGAGTTGAGCATGGGTTATCAGCCAAGGACTCTGAATGATGTGGCAGTGCAGCGTACCGGAGGGAATTGTCCTGCTGCCTATCGGTTTACAAGTACTAGAACAGAATTGATTGCAGAAGCAAGGGATAGCTTGAGCAAAGCAGTGAGACAAATGAAAAAGTATGCAGATGCACATCGCAGGCCGCTAGAATTCAAATTGGGAGACATGGTGTTGATGAAGTTGACACCACGGATCTAGAAGAAGATCAGCAGTAAGACTGTAAATAGAGGGTTGATTCCTAAGTATGACGGTCCTTTCGAAGTGTTGAAAAGAGTTGGGGTTGTGGCTTACAGGCTGAAACTTCCAAATAAATTAAAGGTGAATCCAACATTGCGTATGAGGTACCTGAAACCATTCCAGCGGAATTGCTTGATGCTGGAAGAAAGAAAGTCAAGAAGGCCCCGCTAGTGGTCAGAAAACAGTTTGATAAGGATGTTGAGAAGATTTTGGCTCATAAGACTGAAGGTCAGAGCAAGAAAAATCAAAGAACATACTACTTGGTGCATTGGAAAGGTGAAATGAGGTTGACGCGAGTTGGGAGAGAGATGTAACTTTGTGGCAGTTTGAGAAATAGATTACTGAGTATTAGGCACACCTACCGACGAGGACGTCGGGCTCTTATGGTGGGGGTGGTTTGTTAGCCCCTTAGAGGGTTGACACACACTTGGCATGCGGGACACCCAGATAGTATGCCAAGTCAAGCCTTGACCTTCAGACTTTGTGGGGCAAGGCATCTGTGAGCGGAAGTGTGTGACAGCATGCGGCAGCCAAGGGCGATAGGCGCACTTAGCCGATAGTCAGTTTGACACTTATCCATTTGAGCACCAATGAGTGTTGTGCAGCAGTGGGCAACATTATGAAGCAACTTGGGTCATTGTGCAACAAATGGGCAATGTCAGAAAACTACATGATCCAGGGGGTCTACATTATGACTCCTCAAACACACTTGATGTCTAGTAGAGGCAATTTGAAAATTTTCATAAGTACTACTATAGGGGGGGTGCTCCGTGAAGGTCTCCCGGGACCATGGGAAAGTGTCATGGTCAAAGCGTGTTGGACGTTGGGACATTTTTGGTGTAAGACCCCAAATTTTATGAATAAAGATTAATTTTCTCGAAATATTTTTTTGAATATTAAGGTGTGGATTTGATATAATGTTATAGTTGTGGGTAATATTTATAAATTTTGCAAAGTATGAAAGTTGTTATAAAATATTCGATTGGTCGGGAAATATTCATTTTATTAGGGAATATTCGTACAACGGCGCAATTATTAGTGGATCCTACAATGGAATTACTGTCGGAATGAGAAAACGATAGAAATATCTTTTTATGAAATTAACAGTGACAGTTTTATCGTTAACTATTGAAATACCCGGTGATAAAAGTACAGTAATATGCGTGGTTGCATAATAACACACGGTATTGATTATTCATGTTTACGTAAGAAGTCACTCAGTTTTATTCAATTATTACCACAGTAATTGCTGCATAGTATCTCACGTTATTTGATTCAATTATTATCACAATATTTTATATTATTCATTCAATAATTGAGATGACAAGTTATTCATATTATTATTTACATTATTGACAATGTCTAGAAAGTTATGGCGGGAAAAGAGGTTTGGTCACCTAATTGCGCGCCAATAGGGAGAAATCTTTATCGGAAAGCCCCCTCTTTCCTGGGAATGATCTGGTTGTTAATATTGCAAGTGATATTATTAATGAATAAATATTGTTAAAACTATTGAGGGGATTTTTATGAAAAAATTGTTATAACTTTGGCGTATTATATGGACCCCGGCTTACTCATTTTTCAAAATAATCGGTAAAAAGTTATTCGTTATTCGGTATATATATATATATATATATATATATATATATATATATATATATATATATATATAAGTTTTATTTTTTATGAAAAATAGAATATATTATATTTTATTATGCATAGTATTTGCATAGTGTTGCATAGTAAAATCAAAAAAATTCACGTGAATCAGCCGAATTCGCGCCCGTGACTTTCCCCTACTGTGCGTCCAAATAGTATCATTCCATTCTCCTATAAATAGGATGTTTAGTTTAGAAATGAAAATCACACCAGAATCAGAGAATTCTTCTTCTATAATATTGTGCGTATTTCTTTAGAGTTTAAGGAAGCTTTGAGTGTAGAAAATAATGAAAGTTTTTTTCAAAAATATATCCGCTATACCAGTCAGAATTATTCTCTTTTTGAGGTAAGGGGTATTATTTTTTTCATATTCGCTTACGATATTATTTTTCGTATTCTTAAGAAATTTTATTTCGTTCAATATTCGTAAAAAATATTATCTTCATTTAATATTCGTAAAGAATATTATCTTCGTTCAATATTCGTAAGGAATATTATTTTCGTTCAACAGTTGTAAGAGATGTTATTTTTGTTCAATATTCGTAAGAAATAATATTTTCTTTCATACTCTGTAGTATGTAAGTAATATTATTTCGTTTCAGATTTTAAATTCTACACTCATTTTGTTAAGTTT
Source organism: Panax notoginseng (assembly GCA_016801055.1). Taxonomy (NCBI): domain Eukaryota; kingdom Viridiplantae; phylum Streptophyta; class Magnoliopsida; order Apiales; family Araliaceae; genus Panax; species Panax notoginseng. The sequence goes on along the minus strand of CM029020.1, from coordinate 182,499,984 downwards.
TGGCTTCTATACTCCATGAAATTAATAGAATATCCTTAATATTTACGCTTCATCCAGTATCTTTTCATGAAAATATTATTCTGAGCATTCTTGATAAGTTTTAACCTTTTCATGCCGGAGTACTAATCACGGGGTACTATTCACGGGATACTATTTACTCGGATACTATTCACCCGGGGTACTATTCATGATAAAAATTGATATCTTTTCTGTCCAAATCATTTTTGATACATTATTATTCTTGAATTTTACTCCACAAAGCAGTATCATGTTGACCATTTGAACGTTTTTAAACTTTGGATAAATTTAAAGTCTTTAATATTTATCCTTGATCTCATTTGATTGAATTCATATATCAGTGTCATCATCCTCATACTTATATTGTGATGAAAGTCATCTTTGGTAGTGATAGATGGACTGTTGATTGATATGATTATGACCAGGGATTATTCAGTATAATCATGACTTGTAATGTTTCAAGTGATGTGGATTATTTATTAAGATGAGTCTCAGCGACAGTTATTGGTATGATCATGACCATACATTCTCTTCGGTCAAGGGTGCAAAGATGAATTGTTGTTTGGCATGTTCATAACCATTGGTGAAAACACGAATATCATTGGCCCGTAGTGCATGGATAATTCGTGGTCGTGATACTAATGAATATCCTTGGTCCGTAGTGCATGGATAATTCAGTGATGTGGATTATTTATTAAGCTGAGTCTCAACGATAAAATTAATGATAAACTTTTAAATCATAGAAGATAGTAGATATCATGCTCTACTTGACTCTTCTAATGGATTGCTTATTTCGCTGCAGTTGTTGATCTAAAACTTATTGTCTATTGTATTCTATCAGTTGTTATACTGTTGAAGGCTAAGGATAATTTATTCTGCATTATCTTAGTCATAATATTTCTTACTGGGCTAGTTGAGCTCACCTTTTTCTTTCACTGTTCTCTTCAGGAAATGAGAATATAGTTGGGACTAGTCGGGGAATGGATTGACGGTCCAGATGGTTGTTTTAGTAATTCTCACTATTCTGTGAAATAGTATGATAATAATTATAATGAGATTGAATTTGAGTTTGGATATTGTCTAGAAGACAATATTCGTGTTAAAACTCTCAGCTATTGTGTTGTCGTATTTTGCACGACAGTTGTATAATTTAGTTGTAGTTGTATTCTGTACCATGTATTTGGCGACTAAGAATGGGTGATGTATACCTATTTTGCGGGCGTCAAGTTGGGCTCCCATTCAATAATGTTAAACATCGAATGGTGGCTTTGGATCGAATCAAAGACTTGTTCATGGGCTGGGCATGAACGAGCAAGAATATTGTTGGTTGTACATTGGACATGGCATAGGCGTTGGGATTAACATGTCAAGGCATGGCATAGGCTGGAGTCCGACATCCAAGCATGACATGGGCGAATGCCCAGCATACAACAAGATTGAAGCATGTGGACAAACACTCAGACTGGACATGCACATAAAGCTTAGGCTGCACCTTGGGCAAGTGAATGGCTTTGCTGGATATTCGTGGGTTGAATGGACAAAACATCTTATGGCAACATGTTGGACAACTCGTGGGTTGAGATATCAACAATGTGGGCTGGCGCATCAACAGAGTGGGCTGATGCTGAAGGCTGGCTGGAGAGGCTGACTGGAGTAAGACCCAACTGACAGGCAGTTATGGCCAGTTACTGACTTAACCAACCTCCATGCACTTGACTGGCATGTCTCTAGTCAGTTGCACAACATGGGCGTGCACATCTGCTAGTGGGAAGTTAGTGGGCAGTTACAAATTCAAAATGTTTGGTTTCTATTGGTTTTGAATGTCCTAGCAGTTGGGGGTGTCAACTGCAGCCTAGATGTATATTTATATATACAGTAGGAGGCTTGCAAGGTAGAGATCACTGAGCAAGTGTGAGTCTGCAAGCCCCTAGTCATATTGTAATCCTTGTTATTGAGAGAAGCAATAAAAGGTTGGGACCTTGTCCTGTAAACACTGTGTTGGCTTGTGTGTGTGGCTTAAGTTTATAGACTGTGTGCTTGTGTGTGATAGTTACTGACTGGTTGGGCAAACCAGTGTATCATAATGAGAACAAATATACTAAAAATTTTGTGTCAGATTGTCGACCCTGTGACACCTAACATGTTGCACGCCTACACGAGCCCTCGCCCTGGGGGTTTGCATAGGGACATCCGCATAGGAACGTACGTTCTACACCCACATCACATTGCCCTTCGTGATTATTTCTTATGTGGGCACTTGGTTTGATGATAACATTTTAAAAGGTAATGTTAGGGGTTTTAAATTCTTTATCTCAAAAAATATTTGGGTTAAATAACTGTCATATAAGTGATTGTATCATAAATTATTATTAAATTATTCAATATTTTATCATTTGAGATCCATTTAAAATTTTAATAAAAAATTAACACCCTAGCTTACTCAATTTTAAAATGACAGCCAGCACCCAAAACACACCACTTGATTATTTGGTTTGTGTCGTATAGCCTAGTATATAATCTTGAAGAAGCTAGTTCGATTTTTTTATAATTAAATATTTAGTCAACTGGACAAAAACTCAAGATATGAGGATATATCATTCATATGTAGCCTAGTATCTGAAATTGCATTAGTTGACCATTTTTTGTTCTATTAAATGTAGAGTAGAATTCATAGAATCCATGAATGCATGTCAATAATTTTGAGTTTTAAAATTTCTTATTTTACCTTTAAAAAGTCAATAATAATATTATATTTTAAAACAAAAAAAATACTTACAATATAACTTTTCTTCAATATATATGATACTTATAGAGTCATGTTATATATTGCGAAAGATTTATACCGAATTACGATTGTGATTCATATCAATACATGAGATTGGATAAGATTATAAAATTGGTTCACTGTATCAAATACATCGTAAAAATATTAACAATTAAATTTATCAACATAACTCGCAATAAAAATGTTGACATGTAAAATCGCAATATATATCATTATTCATGCTTATATTTTATAGGAGCGCTACTAATATTATATAATATATTAAATAAGTATATACAAAAGTACAGCTAATAATTTATATTAAAGTTCATATACTAACATAACTAATAGTAATTAAACTGATATAATAATTATTTTTATTTACTAGTTTTAATTAAGTATTTAGTTTTGTAAAAATGTTTTTATCATATATACATCATCTATTCTAAATTATAAGACCAATACCGACTTTCTAAAAATCAATTAGAAATTTTTCAATTTAAAATTGACATCATTTATTTAAGTTTTGAAAAAACAAAACTTATAATTAGTAGTGCGTTTTAAGTAGTTTATGATATCAATTAGTGATCAATGATTGTCACTAATCATGCTTCTAAAATATCTTGCCACTAATCACTTCTAATCAAATCAATCACAGAATCCTATAATCCTATAGATTACTCTAACAAGTCAAAATAATATTGACATAAATTGTTAATATTGATTTTATAATTTAGATCAGAGGGAGTATATAATTGTATAAATATATATAAGACCCCAACTTTTATGAATAAAGATTAATTTTTTTCGAAATATTTTTTTGAATATTATGGTGTGGATTTGATATAATGTTATAGTTGTGAGTAATATTTATAAATTTTGCAAAGTAAGCAAGTTGTTATAAAATATTCGATTGGTCGGGGAATATTCGTTTTAACAGGGAATATTCGTACGATGGCACAATCATTGGTGGACCCCACAACAAAAATATTGTCGGAGTTAGAAAACGACGAAAATGTCTTTTTATAAAAATAACAGCGAAAGTTTTACCGTTAAACTGTTGAACTACCCGGTAGTAAAAGTACAGTAATACGTGTGGTTGCATAGTAGCACACGGTATTGATTATTGATGCTTACGTGAGAAGTCACTCAGTTATACTCAATTATTGCTACAGTAATTGCTGCATAATATCTCTCATCTTATTGATTCAATTATTGTCACAGTATCATCTGCATTATATTTTATATTATTAAATTAATAATTGAGACGACAAAGTTATTCATATTATTATTTGTAATATTGACGATGTCTAAAAAGTTCTGTCGAGGAGAGGTTTGGTCACCTAATTGCGCGCCAACAGGGAGAAATACTTATCGGAAAGCCCACTCTTTCCTGGGAATGATCTGGTTGTTAAATATTGTGAGTTATAATATTAATAATGAATAAGTTCGTGTTGATTAAAGATGAAATTGATATTTTTATTGTGTTGGGATTATTAGTGTTAGTAAAAATTGACATTTATTTCGATAATAATTAATTTTTGGAGGTTATATTGACTAATCGGGTAATTAATCGGATAAATGAGCAATTAATTGTTATTAGTTCACGTGCATATAACTATTTTCTCACATGAATGGAACTATTGGATCACATACATTACTATTAGGGAAGGTGGTGCAAGATTGATAATACTTGCATGACTAAATTAAAAAAAAAAAAGATGAAGGTACTATACTGTAATAATACGAGCCCCAAAACGTGCAATTATCAAAACTATGTTTTCCTATAAATAGAATCTCATTCTTCTTTCATTCTCACCAATTCACTCAGACTCACAAGAGCAATTATAGAGAGAGAAGTTATAGAGAGAAAGAAGAGAGAAAGAAGAAGAGTATTCAACTACTTCACTATTCCAGTATCTAATCTTCTTCTAAGGTAAGGGATATTATTTTTGTTCAGTATTCATAAGGAATAATATTTTTTTTCATACTCTGTAGTATGTGAGTAATATTATTTCGTCTCGTATTCTTAATTATACCCTCACTTTGTTAAAGTATTGCTTCTATACTCCGTGAAATTAATTAGTAGAATATCCTTGAAATTTGCGCTTCATCTAGTATCGTTTCACAAGGATATTTTCTACACATTCTTGTTAAATTTTAAGCTTTTCATGCCGGAATACTGTCCATGAGTACTATTCATTTATACGGTACTATTCACAAAGTATTATTCACGGGGTACTATTCACGGGTACTATTCACATGGTACTATTCTCAAAATACTATTCATCGGGTACTATTCACTAGGGTACTATTCATCCGGAGTACTATTCATGACAAAAATTGATTTTTTTCAGTCCAAATCATTTTTGATACAATATTATTCTTGAATTTTACTCCACAAAGCAGTATCATATTGACAATTTGGACATTATTTAATTCTGAATAAATTATATTATAAATCTTTAAAAGTTATCATTTGTTTTCATTTAATTGAATTCTTATATCATTGTCATCATCCTCATGCTTATATTATGATGAAAGTCATCTTTAGCAGTAGTGCATAGATAGACTGTTGATTGGTATGATTATGACTAAGGATCATTCGGTATAATCATGACCCGCAATGTTACAAATGATGTGGTAAAAGTCTTCATTGGCCCGTAGTGCATTGATGGACAGTTGCTGGTATGATCATGACCATTGATGAAAACACGAATATCCTTGGCCCATAGGATAACTCGTGGTTGTGATACTATTTATTAAGCTGAGTCTCAGCGATAAAATTATTGATAAATTTTTTAAATCATAGAAGCTAGTAGATATCACGCTCTACTTGACTCTTCTAATGGATTGTTTATTCCGCTGCAGTTAAACTTGTTATTTATTAGTTTAATACTGTTGAAGGCTAACGATGATTTATTCTGCATTATCTTAGTCATAATATTTCTTACTGGGCTAATTGACCTCACCCTTTTACTTTCATTGTTCTTTTCAGGAAATGAGATCGTAGTCGGGACTAGTCGGGAAACGGAGTGATGATCCGAGATGGTGGCTATAATAGTCCTCACTATTTTTTAAATAGTGTGATAATAATTGTAATGAGGACTCCATTTTGAGTTTGAATGCTGTCTTTTAGACAATATTCGTGTAAAAACTCTCAGCTACGTTTTGTCGTATTGTATAAGAGAAGTTTGTATTTAATTTCTGTACCATGTATTTAGCGACTCAAGATGGGTGATGTATACCTATTTTGGGGCGTTACATATATATTTAACAATTAAATATGAGTCGTACCCTGCCACACCCGAACCACCCATTTTTAAAATTTTTAATAACTCTTGTATTCCCGTGTCATCCACACCCACACCCACACCCACACCCATATCCTTCTTATTTTTCTTTTTAGAGAGATTTTTGTTTATTTTTATTTTCATTTGTTGATCTCAATGAAGCATTAAATGCTTAATTTTTCATATTATCCTTTATGATTGAAGACTAATTTGTTTCTCTCTCATCTTTTCAATAAATTTTAAAAAGCTAATATTAAAATTTTATACTCAATTTAGTCAATTAAACAAAGCATTAATTATATTTTTTAATCTATATGCATAATCTTAAAATATCAATTAAAAAGGGTCAATTAAAAACGTCAATTATATATAGGGAAAAATGTATATACAAAGCTGTGTAACACAGTCGTCTATGACGACAGTTTTTTTGGACTATAGCGACGATTCACCCGTCGCTATAGCTATTATGGTATATGGCGACAGTCCTGTCGCCATAGCCCAAAAAAATTATCACCATAGACGACTGTGTACTACACAGCTGTTATATATATATATATATATATATATATATATATATATATATATATATATATATATATATATATATATACGGTTCGCTTCTCCAGCAAATTGGAAGGAGCGAACTAAGAACGAACATGCTATAGCGACGGTTTTTTCCGTCGCTATAACATAGAAAGCCGATTTTTTATGTTATAGTGACGGAAAAAATCGTCGCTATAACCGGTTCGTTTTTAGTTCACTCCCTCCAATTCGATGAAGAAAGCTGAGCTATATATATATATATATATATATATATATATATATATATATATATATATATATATACAGAAATGATCAAGTAAGGGATCCCTTACTTTCTTAAAATGAGGGACTTTTTTCTTCTTCTTTTTTTTTGCTTTTTTTTTAAAACAACTAAAAAAAGTTTAATATTTTATGGAACTGAAATTTTTTTCGTAATATAATGTTTTGGGCGTAATTTAGATACATATACCAAAAAATATATGTACAGTCTGCACAGACTGTACATACCTATTTTGTTATACGTATCCAAATCACATCCAAAACACTGTATTATATAAAAATTTCAGTTCCATAAAATATTAAACTTTTTTTAGTTGTTTTAAATAAAAAAACAAAAAAAAAAGTCCCTCATTTTAAGAAAATAAGGGATCCCTTACAGGATCCGGATCGTGTATATATATATATATATATATATATATATATATATATATATATATATATATATATATATATATATAACTTGCACGAGGTAATTTTAGTTACACACAAAGTTGTTTAAGTAAACACTAAATAAAACTCCAAACAATATTACAACCAAAATCTAATTCCAAAGCTCATGACGTTAATTACTAAATTTACTTTTATGTTGTCTTAACAAATAGTTAGTAACTACTCAATAAAGAATAAGTCTTGGCAGACATGAAAGTTGGACCGAAAAATTGGACCGGTCCAATTTTTTTTTTTTTTTTTTTTTTTGCTAGTGACCCTTAAAAAATGTATAGTATTTATTCCAACAGAAATTTTTACAAAATATAGTGTTTTAGGTGTAATTTGGATACATATACAAATACAGGGTTATATATATGTATCCAAATTACACCTAAAACACTATATTTTGTAAAAATTTCTGTTGGAATAAATACTATACATTTTTTAAGGGTCACTAGCAAAAAAATAAAAAAAAAAAAAAAATTGGACCGATCCAATTTTCCGGTCCAACTTTCCTGTCCGCGTGGCATTACTGCTCAATAAAATAAGCTAAAATAACTTTAAAATGTCATATCAGAGTTATAACCAGGGTACCTAGGTGGTGAAAGGGATGTCTATGCCGCCTAGACGATGTATAAGTATTTTTCTAGACGGACTAGACATTTCCCTAAGTAATTGTATTTATTTATTTTTTTATTATATATATTTGTTATACTACACAAAATATATAATAGATATAATTCTTTTTAATTTTAAATAAAGAATTACCCAAAAAACAATCTTTATGGCTTAAAAATTAATTTTAAGTATTATAGATCTTTAAATTAGAGGTTTGATTCTACGAAAATTTTTAGAACACTGATGAAAATTGATTTACAAAAGTTTAAATATATTATTATACATAGGGATTAAATGTCTCGAATGACAAGGAATTAATACACGAAGCTTGAGTACATTGTTTTTGTGTTGTCCTCCCCTCCTCTTCCTCCAAGTCTTCCCCCTAATTCCCTACCAATTCTAAACTCCATGTCCCTACCACGACATTGTACCAAGTTGTAGTCAACTTCTTGTAAAGCTAACAAGCTTCGTAAACCATGTTAAAATTGATAGTACTACTCAACTGCAATGAATTGAAGTCCAAGAAAACATACCAAGGGAACATCTGGCCTACTCATTGGTAATCATTTCCAAATACACTTTTTTTCTTGTCATTATTTAGGATGAAAGCCAAAAAAAAATAAACTAATACATTACCCTTGCTACTTGCACTGCAAAGAATTCCAAATATGTAACATATATAAGGAGCAAGGACTATCACTCCACACCTTCTCATTCCACATAATTATAACCCCTCTAATATATAGGACATTTGAATATAGACCACCCATAAAGTAGTAGTCTCAATCTCCGACGGCTCACTTCGGAGTTGCATCCCGCTCTTGAAGCCTCCTCAACCAATTTTAGAATTACTTTTCCCTAATTCCACAACCAATATGAAAAATAAGCAAAAAATAAGAAATGAACTAAATATGAACAACTTAATACTAGAATCCTCTGCATTTTATGATTCTGATTTAAAATCATCACTCTCTCCTTAGCATAATGTCATTTATTTATTTATAATTCAAGAGGCAGGTAGTGAAGGATGCATGTTAAATCTACCTGTTCTTGGCAGAATTTGGTTGGATCCTCTGATTGAGTACAGGCTCTCGGTGTAGTTATAAACTCCGTAAGACTGCGTACGAACCGGGAGTCCAACATCCTTTGTCTCTTTGCTTTCAGGATCATAAACGAGCAACCCTCTTATACTCTTAGCTACAATCTCACCGGTCTTCAAATACGCATAAGGCCACACAATTGCAAAATTAACCTCGCATACAACCTTCCTAGTCCAACATCCCTTCTTCTCACCACACACGTCTTCGTCATCCATCGCCCACACACTAAGCCTCTTGTTTTCTAGTCCCCAATGGGGATAAACAATCATTGCAAGAGAGTCGTGAAATTGCACAACATTCCAGTCATGAGTTCTTTTCTGCTTCTTAATATCCGGCAAAGAAATGCTTCGCAACACCTCCTTGTGCATATCAAATGATACTAGCTCATCCTCCGTAGAAGCCCCCCAATACGGATCTCCCTTAACTATAGCAACACAGTAAGGAATATAATTATTCTCATCACACTGCAGCTCCCTCTCACCCTCAACCTCAATTTCTCTCCATGAATCAGCATTTGCAGAATAAACCTCCACCCGAACTTTTGAAGAATTTTCAGGATAAACAACCCTAACAACCTTAAAATCACTAGCAACTTCATCAAACCCGAAACCTAAAAAAGATGTAGCCATTGCATCAATGCTATAGGGCGGAAGGAACTTAGCCTGTTTGGTGGCCGGATTCCAGATCCGATCAGTTAAAAGCACAAGCCCATTGCAGGAACCAACAACCCAAATACCATAAAAAGGAGATGGATCGAGATTAACAAAATTTTGAGGAGAATCAGGGTTAATAAGAGAGATGAAATTACCGCGGCTCTTAAGACCAAAGCTATGGAGTATGATGGAGGAATTGTTGTTGGCGGTGCGATCGAGGTGGGTTTTGATGAAATTAGGGCTTGAAATTTGAGAGAGCCAGGATTTCGAAACGGACTTGAATCGGAGCAGAGATTTGACTGATAGTCTCGAGAGAATTTCGACCATGATTTCTTCGGGGAAATTGCAGCTTGCCATTGTTGTGGAATTGAATGCTTCTTGATCACTTTCTGAACTCGCCATTGTTGAATCTGAACAAGATACTGAGTAGAGTATAAAAACTTGTGATGTTTGCAGCATGCAAAGGTACTGTGCTTGTATTTTAACACATGTAAGTTCGGTTTGACAGGTGGTTTCCATTTGAATGTTTTCTGCGAGAAATTAAGAATTAACACATGTCAGTGTGGTGCATGTGACAGGTGGTTTCCATTTGAATGTTTTCTGTGGGAAAGAGAAAAAATTGGATGAGAATTATCTTTATTGCAAGGGTAAATTTTAGTCAACACATGAGTTTTATATTATTTTAAAGAGTAAAATACACCGACATCCCCTCTAAAAAATTATAATAACATTAACCTTCTTTATAATTTTTTAAGTAACGGCTAATATCCTGCAAGTTTTTAAGGTTGATTAAATAGATAAAGTTACATATTTACCCGTGTATGTTATCAAATTTTAATTCCTAAATATTATATATATATATATATATAAATATATATATATATATATTTAGTTATCCTTTTTATTAATACAATACATTTTAATTATAGTTTTATTTATAATTAAAACTATATCATTTAAATTGTTGGTAACTTATAAAAAAATAATTTAATTTAATTAATACATATTTTTAGATAAGTGATACAAATATTAAAAAATTTTAATTAAATTATTAACGGAGCTATTCTAATTAGAGCGATTGAGTATGTTGATAGTTTAGTTTTTGGTGTTGAACAAAAAAAATTATTATTTGAATTCTTATAGTTTCATATTATAATTTTTATATGTTAATTTTTTTTTAGTATAGTATATGTCAAAATTTGAAATATTTATGATTTTGATTACATTTTTTTAATATATAGTTGGTATTGTTTTTGTGTAATGTTGAATAAAAGAAAATATAATAATATTTATTACTATCTCTATCTTGTAAAAAGATGTTTCTTTTAATATATTTTTTCTTTTTTTTAGAAACAACAATTGTCATTTTTACTATAAATAATTATACTTAAGTGTGATTTATGTTTAGTTTAATATATGAGAAAAATAATTAATATAATTTTTAATACTTTTTTATATGAATAATTAGATTCATTTTGTAATAATAAGTTTATTTTAAATAAATTTTAATATTTGGAAGAAAAAAAATTATTGTTACGCCCCCAAAATTGATATACATCACCCATTCTGAGTTGTCAAAAATATGGTACATAAACAAATACAACTTCATTAATACAATTGTCGTGTAAAATACGACAACACAAATACTGTGAGTTTAAATACAAATATTATCTTCTAGACATTATCCACACTCAAATAAGTCCTCATTACAATTATTGAAAATACTATTTTACAAAATAGTGAAGACTGCTAACATAACTGACTGGAAACATCACTCCACACCCCGACTAGTTTTCGCTATATTCTCGCCTCCTGAGAAAAATAAAACAAAAAGGAAAAGGGTGAGCTCAACTAGCCCAGTAAAGAATATTATGACTAAGATAATATACAACAATTCATCATTAGTCTTCAACAGAGAAAAATCTGATAAAATATAATAGACAACAAGTTTTAGATCAAAAACTGTAGCGAAAACAACAATCCATTAGAAGAGTCAAGTATAAAATGAATTCTACTATATATCTTCTAAGATTTAAAAGTTGTGACAACCCCAAAATAGGTCCATTCTATCCAACCTATTCTGAGTCGCCAAATACATGGTACAGAAAATAACTACAACTTTATTACAACAATTATCGTGCAAAATACAACAACACATATGTTGTGAGTTTGGATACAAATATATACCAAATGTGACTCATGTTCCAACCGTGGACATCACCTCACAATGACACCTTACATAAAGGTATAATCAAAAACTGTTTTAGAAATTAGAATCTTTGGGAAGTGCTCAAGGAAACCTTTGTACATGTGAGGCCATGCGTTTAGGTTATGATAAATATCATATAGCCACAGAATTATCCTTGGTTGACTCAATAGACCCCAAAAAAAAACAAGAAGATTACTATCATATTCTTTCTAATGGTGAGTCTTCTCTTGACATATCATTATCTCTACTGTCTCTAATTGAGAATTAACGAAGTTGTATGTCGTTAGACATCTTGTATGATAGTGGCAAACCACCCTTTCAATGTTGGGTACACCTTAACCTATTGGATTCACCAAATAAAACTACTAAATGAACTTTTCTATACTGCTTCGGGAGAACATCCACAGCTAGAGACCACCGTTCTATTTTCCCGTTACCCTCGCTCGACCCAGCTACACTCTTATTACCTGAAAGGAATTGTGAAGTAAAAGGGTGAGCACAACTAGCTCAGTAAAGAATATCATGACTAAAGATAATTAAATTATCAATAGCCTTCATCAATAATAAATCAGAGATTTAGAACATATGGTAAATGATAAAAATTTTAACCATAGTTACAGCGGAACGAGCAATCCATTAGAAGAGTCAAATAGACTATAAAGTCTATTATCTTCTCCATGTTAAAAATCCACCAACAATATTTTATCCCTGTAACATCACTCAACAGTTCCTTTCCACAATCATATGAATAACTCATAATCATAATTGTGATTCTAAATTTTTCTTCGCACCCAGGACGAAGAATATTTTCATCACATGTCTTTACCTGAAACATCAAAGATCATGGTTATACCAAATCACAGTTCTTGTTCATAATCATACTAATAACTTCATCTTTGCACTACGGCCAAATATATTTATTTGTACCAGTTGGTCATGTTCATCTCAACACCTGTTCATCTTTACACTACTGGCCAAAGATATTCAACAGCATGTCATCTTTGCACTATAGGCCAAAGATATTCATCTACAATTCATCTTTGCACTACAGGCCAAAGATATTCATCAACAGTTCATATTTGCACTACAGGGCAAATATATTTGTGATGTGCCCAAAATTTGGTATACATCACCCATCTTGGGTCGTCAGATACATAGTATAGAATGCAAATACAACTTACTAATACAACTGTCGTGTACAATACGACAAAACATAAACTGTGAGTTTGAATACAAATATTATCTTCTAGAGAGTATTCATACTCAAAAGGAGTCCTCATTACATTTATTAACACAATATTACATAGAATAGTGAGGAGTACTAACTAATACTATCATTCGGACCATCACTCCGTTCCCCGACTTGCCCCAGCTACGTTCTCATTTCCTGAAGAGAACAGTGAAAGAAAGGGTGAGCTCAACTAGCCCAGTAAGAAATATTATGACTAAGATAATGCAGAATAAATTATCATTAGCCTTCAACAATGTTAAACTGATAAAATATAATAGACATCAAGTTTAACTGCAGCGGAACAAGCAATCCATTAAAAGAGTCAAGTAGAAAATAAACTCTACTATCTTTTATGATTTAAAAAGTTTTTCAACACTGTGATCGTTGGGACTCAGCTTAATAAAATAATCCACATTATCGAATCACCCCTGCACTACGGCCAAGGATATTCGTGTATTCATTAATGGTCATGATCATGCCAACAACTGTCCATCAATGCACTACGGGCCAATGAGGACTTTTACCACATCATTTGTAACATTACGGTCATGATTATACCGAATAATCTCTGGTCATAATCATACCAAGTCCATCTATGCACTACAGGCCACAGATGACTTTCAACATTTTATAAACATGAGGATGATGACAATGATATAAGAATTCAATAAAACAAGTTCAAGAATTAATTTATCCAAGAATTAACAACGTCCAAATTGTCAACATGATACTGCATTGTGGAGTAAAATTCAAGAATGCTTAGAAGAATATTTTCATGAAAAGATACTGGATGAAACGCAATTATCAAGGATATTCCACAAATTTCATGGAGTATAGAAGTCAAAACTTAACCAACTGAGTACAATAAAGAATGGAATAACAAAAGAAATCACCATGCATGCGATAGACCGCACAGACAGGTTATTCTAACAGAATAATAAATAATGGAACCAGGTCCGGCGTAAACGCACAGACAGGATATTCCGACAGAATAATAAATAATGGAACCAGGTTCGGTGTAAAACACACAGACAGGATGTTCCAACAGAATAATAACAAGACGGAACCAGGTCCGGTGTAAAACACACAGACAGGATGTTCCAACAGAATAATAATAAAAACAGAACCAGGTCCGGTGTAAAACACACAGACAGGATGTTCCAACAGAATAATAATAAAAACGGAACCAGGTCCGGTGTAAACACACAGACAGGATGTTCCAACGGAATAATAATAAAAACGGAACCCGGTCCGGTGTAAAACACACAGACAGGATGTTCCAACAGAATAATAGAAGAATGTCACCAAGTATAGGGTAGACCGCGTATACAGGTTATTCCAACAGAATAATAAGAAATGAAATAACAACAGTTCTCTTTATGAATAAGAAAGAATAACACCCCTTACGGGTACAACAAATAATATCCCTTACCGTAAAAGAACTGGATATAAGAGTAGTGAAGTAGCAGAAAACTTTTCTTCTATCTCTATATAGTCTCTCTCTATAGTTTCTCTCTCTAGAGTTCAGTGAATTCGTAAGAAAATAATGAACGAATGAGCTTCTATTTATAGGAAAATGGAATGCATAGTAACTAATCCATGAACGGTCCAGATTGATTACTTTAATCTGACGGTCCATATTTAAAGAAAAATCTTTTAAATAAAATATAATATATTCTATTTATAGAATAACTTTAATAAAGTATTCTGTTTTATATAAAAAGATGTTTCTGTTTTATTACGTTAATAATACGAATAAAACAAAACGTCATTATCGCTAAATAATTCATATTATTAACTGACAATAATTGAATCAAACTGAGTGACTTCTCACATAAGCATTAATAATCAATACCGTGTGCTACTATGCAACCACACGTATTACTGTACTTTTACTACCGAGTAGTTCAACAGTAACAATGGTAAAATTTCTGTCGTTATTTTTAATAAAATATTTTTGTCGTTTTCTCAATCCGACAATAATTCCGTTGTGGGGTCCACCAATGATTGTGTCGTTGTACGAATATTCCCTGTTAAAACGAATATTCCCCGACTAATCGAATATTATATAACAACTTGCGTACTTTGCAAAATTTATAAATATTACCCACAACTATAACATTATATCAAATTAACTCCATAATATTCAAAAATGATATTATAGAAAATTCATCTTTATTTATAAAAGTTGGGGTCTTATAACCTCCCCTTCTTATGAAATTTCGCCGTCGAAATTAGGGTACGTACCTGGTATGTCGAAGAGGTAAGGATACCTTGATTTCATTTCAGATTCTAACTCCCAAGTCATTTCCTCAACATCGTGATTTCTCCACAAAACTTTGACTTGAGGTATAACCTTGGAGCGTAGAATATGTTCCTTCTTATCCAAGATTTGAACAGGAACTTCTTCATACGTCAAATCCTCCGCTATTTCGTCCGGTTCTAACTCAATAATGTGGTTCGGGTCTTCCACATATTTGCGTAACATGGATATGTGAAAAACGTTATGAACACGAGACATACTTGGCGGTAAAGCGAGTCTATAAGCCACAGTTCCTACTCGATCGAGGATTAAAAATGGACCGATGAATCGAGGATTGAGCTTTCCTCTTTTTCCAAATCTCGTAACTCCTTTCCATGGAGCAACACGTAAGAACACATGATCTCCTACATCAAATTCCACGTCCTTTCGATGAAGATCAGCATAACTCTTTTGTCGATCTTGTGAGGTTTTTATACGTTGTCGGATCGTTTGAATCTTTTCTGTAGTCATACGTACCAACTCCGGTCCCAACAACGTTGCTTCACCCACCTCATCCCAGCATACTGGAGAACGACATTTTCTTCCATACAATGCTTCGAATGGAGCCATGCCAATACTTGCTTGATAACTGTTGTTGTAGGAAAACTCCACCAATGGTAAGAACTTGTCCCAACTTCCCTTGAAGTCAAAGACACAGAGTCTTAATAGATCTTCAAGAGTTTGAATAGTCCTCTCTGATTGTCCGTCCGTCTGAGGATGATATGCTGAACTAAATCGTAACTCCGTGCCCATAGCTTTTTGTAAACTAACCCAAAATCGTGAAGTGAATCTTGGGTCTCGGTCAGAAACTATGGATACTGGCATACCATGCAGTCTTACAATCTCGTTTATGTACATACGAGCAAGACGTTCAAGTGTATAAGTTTCTCGTATCGGTAAGAAATGAGCAGACTTGGTCAATCTATCAACAATGACCCAAATCGCATCAATACCTTGAGAAACCCTAGGAAGACCGGTAACGAAATCCATGGTAATGTGCTCCCACTTCCATTCTGGAATTTCAAGTGGTTGCAATGGACCTTTTGGTACTTGATGCTCCGCTTTGACTCGTTGACAAGTTAGACACCTTGAGATAAACAACGCTATCTCTCTCTTCATATTGCTCCACCAAAATGTATGACGAAGATCATGATACATTTTGGTACTTCCAGGATGGATTGCAAACGGTGTGTTGTGCGCCTCCATCATGATTTCATACTTTAAATCAGGGTTGTTAGGAACACAAAGTCTGGAGTTGACTCGAAGTATTCCTTCTTCATCGATTCTTGCTTCCGGCATAGCACCTTCTTGCACTTTCTTCCTCATACGCATCAGCTCCAGGTCTGTAGCTTGAGCAGCTTTAACTTTATCGATTAAAGTCGGTTCTACTCGTATATTCGCCATCATCACATGGGTCCCTGGAGTCTTTAACTCTATCTCCATCCTTTGCAAATCACACAAAATGGGCCTTTGTGTTGACAATATCGCACTCGTACTTGCATATGATCTTCTACTCAATGCGTCAGCTACCACGTTCGCTTTTCCAGGATGGTATTGAATGGTATGATCATAATCTTTCAACAGTTCAAGCCAACGTCGTTGTCGCATGTTGAGTTCCTTTTGAGTGAAGAAATATTTGAGGCTTTTATGATCCGTAAAGATCTCCACCTTCTCCCCATACAAGTAATGCCTCCAAATTTTAAGTGCAAAGACAACAGCTGCCAACTCTAGATCATGAGTAGGATAATTCCTCTCATATTCCTTGAGTTGTCTTGATGCATAGGCTATGACTTTTCCATGTTGCATGAGAACGCATCCCAACCCTTTGCTCGAAGCATCACTGTAGATGACAAATCCCTCCGAGCCAGATGGTATTGTTAGAACAGGTGCTGAAATGAGTCTCCTCTTGAGTTCTTGAAAACTCTGCTCACATTCTTCGCTCCAACCGAACTTTGTATCTTTCCGAGTCAGCTGAGTTAATGGAGTAGCGATTCGAGAAAATCCTTCCACGAATCTCCGATAATAACCAGCTAAACCAAGAAAGCTACGTACCTCGGTCACTGATTTAGGTTGCTCCCAGCTTTGAATAGCTTCAATCTTTGCCGGGTCAACCGATATTCCACGACTTGATACTACGTGCCCAAGGAATGCTACCTCTTCCAGCCAGAACTCGCATTTCTTCAACTTGGCATAAAGTTTGTATTCACGAAGCTTTTGGAGTACCAACCTCAAGTGTTGCTCATGATCTTCACGGCTTTTGGAATAAACAAGGATGTCATCGATAAAGACGACCACAAAGTGATCCAAATATTCCTTGAATACCCTGTTCATCATATCCATGAAGGCAGCAGGAGCATTAGTCAATCCAAAAGACATAACTAAGAATTCATAATGCCCATACCGAGTTCTGAAGGCAGTCTTTGGAATATCCTCAGTTCTAACCTTCAGCTGATGATATCCAGAACGAAGATCGATCTTTGAAAAGAATTGTGCTCCTTGCAACTGGTCAAACAGGTCATCAATACGTGGCAATGGGTACCTATTTTTGATGGTGACATGATTCAACTCTCGATAATCAATACAAAGTCGCATACTCCCATCTTTTTTCTTCACGAACAGAACAGGAGCACCCCAAGGAGAAGTACTAGGACGAATAAAACCAATGTCTAACAATTCCTGCAGTTGGGTCTTTAACTCCTGAAGTTCAATAGGAGCCATTCGATATGGGGCTTTGGAAATGGGTTTTGTACCAGGTTCAAGGTCGATACAAAATTCAATTTCACGCTCTGGGGGTAGGCCAGGAAGTTCTTCGGGAAATACGTCAGAAAATTTATTAACAACAGAAATATCATTCAAAGCTGACGTATTTTTGTTTAGATCTGTGACATGAGCTAAGAAAGCTTGACATCCGTTTTTCAATAAACGAATAGCTTTATGGCTTGAGATAACGGCGATTGATTTTAATGGTTTGGTTGCTTGAATTCGCATAATAGGTAGATTAGGAATATGAAAGCTAACAACCTTACGAAAACAATCAATTTTTGCATGATGAGTAGTTAACCAATCAATCCCTAGAATCACGTCAAATGCAAGTATTTTTAATGAAATAAGATCGACAGGTAATGTGTGGGTACCAACTTGAACCAAACAAGACTTATAAACCGTGGATGTAATGAAGGTTTCTCCCAATGGGGTTTCAACAGCTAAGTCAAAGTCTAATTTCTCCGGAATCAAATTTAATCGATGAGCGCAAGTAGGAGAAATAAAAGAATGGGTAGAACCGGTATCAAATAAAGTATAGACTTCGTTAGAGTTTATGATAAGCTTACCCGTGATGACCTCATTCGGGTTCCTTGCTCTCTGGGAGTTCACAACAAACGCTCTCCCTTGCACAACTGGTTTTGACTTTTCTGAGACGGCCTTTGGTGCCTCCATCCTAGCTGAATTTGTCTTCGGTAAACGACAAAATCGGGCTAAATGACCTTCTCTTCCACAATTATAACATGCTTTGGACGGCATCGCGCAGTTTGGACTGATGTGCCCCTCCCCTCCGCATTTGAAACATATGATAGGTGGTCGTTCTCCTTCCTTAACGACAGGTGCTGGTGCTGACGTCTTTCCATCATTGTTGAATCTCCTCTTCTTGAAATGCCCATTCTTATTATTTTGGCCCTGATTACCACCGAAGTGGTTACCATTTCTGGCCTGTTGATTCCCTCCACGCTTGTTGTCACCGCTTCGATGACTGCTTTCACTGGTATTATCATTTTGCCGGCTGCTCTCTTTTGGTTGCGTTGTCTCGTTATCGCGCTCCACCAACTGAGCCCTATTTACAACATCTGAATACAAACACAATTTATGAGAAACAAGGTGTTGACGTATCTCCGGCTTCAAACCTCTTAAAAACATCCGCGTCATTCTTTCTTCGTTATCCACCAGGTGGGACGCAAACCGGGATAACTCCGCAAATTTTGCCTCGTACTGCGACACGGTCATATTATTCTGCTCCAATTTGATGAACTCCACCTCCTTCATGTGACGAATACTCTCGGAAAAGTATTTGTCGTTAAACAGCTCTTGGAACTTCTCCCAAGACATCTTCAGTGCGGCAGGTTGAGTACGCTTTATCGATTCTCACCAGTAATCTGCCTCTCCTCGCAACATAAAGGCGGCAAAGGGAACCTTTTGCTCCTCGGAGCAACCCAAGACATCAAATATCTTGGTGATCTGCTTTATCCATGTTTCAGCTACAAGTGGTTTGGGTTCTCCCTTAAACTCCGGTGGTCCCAGCTCCTTAAACTGCTTAGCGGTGACCGCCTGAGAGTTTCCAGTATTTTCACCTACGTTGTGGACAGGAGCCGCTTTCACCTGTTGTTGCATGAATTGCATAAAACCTCTGAACATTCTATCATTCATCACCTGATCAGTGTTGTTGTTTGTATGAGGATTGTCACCTTCCTGATGAACATTATCCTGATTATTGATATGTGGTGAATCAATAATCGCCTGTGCTCCATTGCTATTCTCAACATTCTCAGATGCCATTTTCAGATACTGCCACAAAATAAAAGTTAATTGATATGTCATATATTATCCTTATATTATGACCGACCAATTAAATACCATGCAAATAAACTTAGGTAGGTCATACTAGCGAAGGAATTCCCCGTCTTTCCCCCCTAGTTCTATTCTCACATCTTAGCCAGGGATCATATCCCTAAGCTCTGATACCAACTGTGACGCCCCCAAAATTTGGTATACATCACCCATCTTGGGTCGTCAGATACATAGTATAGAATACAAATATAACTTACTAATACAACTGTCGTGTACAATACGACAAAACATAAACTGTGAGTTTGAATACAAATATTATCTTCTAGAGAGTATTCATACTTAAAAGGAGTCCTCATTACATTTATTAACACACTATTACATAGAATAGTGAGGACTACTAACTAATACTATCATTCGGACCATCACTCCGTTCCCCGACTTGTCCCAGCTACGTTCTCATTTCCTGAAGAGAACAGTGAAAGAAAGGGTGAGCTCAACTAGCCCAGTAAAAAATATTATGACTAAGATAATGCAGAATAAATTATCATTAGCTTTCAATAATGTTAAACTGATAAAATATAATAGACATCAAGTTTAACTGCAGCGAAACAAGCAATCCATTAAAAGAGTCAAGTAGAAAATAAACTCTACTATCTTTTATGATTTAAAAGGTTTTTCAACACTGTGATCGCTGGGACTCAGCTTAATAAAATAATCCACATTATCGAATCACCCCTGCACTACGGCCAAGGATATTCGTGTATTCATTAATGGTCATGATCATGCCAACAACTGTCCATCAATGCACTACGGGCCAATGAGGACTTTTACCACATCATTTGTAACATTACGGTCATGATTATACCGAATAATCCCTGGTCATAATCATACCAAGTCTATCTATGCACTACAGGCCACAGATGACTTTCAATATTTTATAAACATGAGGATGATGACAATGATATAAGAATTCAATAAAACAAGTTCAAGAATTAATTTATCCAAGAATTAACAGCGTCCAAATTGTCAACATGATACTGCATTGTGGAGTAAAATTCAAGAATGCTTAGAAGAATATTTTCATGAAAAGATACTGGATAAAACACAATTATCAAGGATATTCCATAAATTTCATGGAGTATAGAAGTCAAAACTTAACCAACTGAGTACAATAAAGAATGGAATAACAAAAGAAATCACCATGCATGCGATAGACCGCACAGACAGGTTATTCCAACAGAATAATAAATAATGGAACCAGGTCCGGCGTAAACGCACAGACAGGATATTTCGACAAAATAATAAATAATGGAACCAGGTTCGGTATAAAATACACAGACAGGATGTTCCAACAGAATAATAACAAGACGGAACCAGGTCCGGTGTAAAACACACAGACAGGATGTTCCAACAGAATAATAATAAAAACGGAACCAGGTCCGGTGTAAAACACACAGACAGGATGTTCCAACAGAATAATAATAAAAACGGAACCAGGTCCGATGTAAACACACAGACAGGATGTTCCAACGGAATAATAATAAAAACAGAACCAGGTCCGGTGTAAAACACACAGACAGGATGTTCCAACAGAATAATAGAAGAATGTCACCAAGTATAGGGTAGACCGCGTATACAGGTTATTCCAACAGAATAATAAGAAATGGAATAACAACAGTTCTCTTTATGAATAAAAAAGAATAACACCCCTTACGGGTACAACAAATAATATCCCTTACCGTAAAAGAACTGGATATAAGAGTAGTGAAGTAGCAGAAAACTTTTCTTCTATCTCTATATAGTCTCTCACTATAGTTTCTCTCTCTAGAGTTCAGTGAATTCGTAAGAAAATAATGAACGAATGAGCTTCTATTTATAGGAAAATGGAATGCATAGTAACTAATCCATGAACGGTCCAGATTGATTACTTTAATCTGACGGTCCATATTTAAAGAAAAATCTTTTAAATAAAATATAATATATTCTATTTATAGAATAACTTTAATAAAGTATTCTGTTTTATATAAAAAGATGTTTCTGTTTTATTACGTTAATAATACGAATAAAACAAAACGTCATTATCGCTAAATAATTCATATTATTAACTGACAATAATTGAATCAAACTGAGTGACTTCTCACATAAGCATTAATAATCAATACCGTGTGCTACTATGCAACCACACGTATTACTGTACTTTTACTACCGAGTAGTTCAACAGTAACAATGGTAAAATTTTCGCCGTTATTTTTAATAAAATATTTTTGTCGTTTTCTCAATCCGACAATAATTCTGTTGTGGGGTCCACCAATGATTGTGTCGTTGTACGAATATTCCCTGTTAAAACGAATATTTCCCGACCAATCGAATATTATATAACAACTTGCGTACTTTGCAAAATTTATAAATATTACTCACAACTATAACATTATATCAAATTAACTCCATAATATTCAAAAATGATATTATAAAAAATTCATCTTTATTTATAAAAGTTGGGGTCTTACAATATTCATATTTCAAAGAAATATATAATCATTTCAGAATTTATATAAACAATAATTATAACCATGTTAATCAATTCATCTTTACACTTAAGCTAAAGATATTCAATTATAAATTCAATGGTCATGATCATACCAGTTAACAATTCATCTCTGCACTACAGGCCAAAGATATTCCTCATTCACGATCATACCAATAATTTACCCATCTTTACACTCAAGTGAAAGAAAAATTTAACATCAAGGTTATAAAAATATTATATATAAAAATAATATGATCAATAACTGTATTTATTTTCAAGAGCAACAATCATAAATCAACGATAATTTGGCCAGAAAAAGAAACCCATTTTTGTCGTGAATAGTACCCGTGAATAGTAACTCGTGAATAGTAACTCATAAATAGTAACTCGTGAATAGTAACTCGTGAATAGTAACTCATGAATAGTAAACTCGACACAAAAAGGTAGAAATTCCACAATAAAATACATACCAATATTTCGGTATAATAATATTGAAAGAATAATATTTTTTAAGCTTATAAACAATTTATTTAAATTGTTTACACTTTACTAATTAATGCATTTAATCATCATAAAATGTCAACTCTTAAGATTTCATCATCAATAACTAAAACCCTCATCAAAAATCTGTATATACCTCATATAGGATTCTCAAGCCATAAAATCCTATTTTCTAATTTTTTTACTTCACATAACATATTTAATTTATTTTCTCATAACTAGTTCATTTTCATGAAAAATACCAAATCAGTTCCAAAAATATTTTTTTTCTGAGATTTAGCAGAATATAGTCCCATATTGAACATATATTTTTTTCATAATTTTTAAAACTCATTTACTATTTTTCATATGGCCAAAACCGCCGAATATTTAGACATTTATCATAAATTGTACTTTTATCTAAAAATTCTAAAACTCACAGAGTACACTAATATTATATAGATGTACTCCCAATAAATTTTTTTATCAATTTTGGAGTTAACCACAAGGAATTATAAGCGGTTACTTTTAAAATAGTCTTTTCTCATAAAATTCATAACTCTCAATCTATACATCTAAAAATCACCATTTTTGGACACAATCAAGAAAACTCATCAAAATATCATTTCAAATTTTTCCAGAATTTTTGAAGGTCAGAAAAATTACGAAACTGAAAAATATAACAACCCTTAAAATCCCTTACTATCCCTTACCTCAAAATAGCAGCACTTCTGACCGGATATCGGATATAAAGCTGAAGGAAACTTGCACTGATGAATAGCAACTCACCAAGTATCTAAATACTCACAAAATATGCTTCATAATATAGAGAGAGAAAGAGAGAAAGCTTATGCTTCTGGTGTGATTTTCAATTCAAACTTAGCCCTCTATTTATAGGAAAATGTTAGCACGCCGAAGCAGACTTAACCTGCAACCTGATGGCTTTATCTACTACTATTCTCACCCACCACATTTGAATAAAAATCTCAGCACATTTTTTCACCAACCAAAAGTGGGGCCCTCCAATTTTAGAATTTTCTACCAAAATGATTAACTCCGAAAATTCAACAATTTCTGAACCAGTCATCTCGTAAAATTCATAACAAATTATACGTTCATTTTTAACGGTTCAAAATTTGTGGACATATACTCAACTTATATATGTATAACATATCCAAATATTACCACGATCCAACGGTCGGATTAAAAATTATAACCCTCGCAAAATATCTCAAAAATCCTAATTTAATTTTTAATACCTCCGTTCCGACAAAAATACAGATAAAACACCTCAACATTAACTCCTTCATTTTTAACCACAAAAAATATATCCCTCATTTATATCCACATAAAATAAATATTTCATTATCATATGAATCAATAATTAATTATTCACAGATAATATTACAGAATCACATTTATGACAACCAGGCCGTTCCCAGGAAAGAGGGGGCTTTCCAATAAAAAAATTTTCTTACTGGCGCGCAATTAGGTGACCAAACCTCTTCTTAGACAGAACTTTCTAGACATTGCCAATAATGTTATCTAATAATATTATTCAAATAATATGAATTATTGATCTGATAATAGGAAATACTGTGCAGTGACAATTATTGAACAACAATAATATAAAATTTTAACGTAGCAATTATTGAATCAATAAAATAAAATATTGAACAGTAATTACTGTAACAATTATTGAGTAGTGTCTTCTTACGTAAGAATCAATAATTGGTGCAATACCGTGTGCTACTGTATTTTAACCACCAGGTATTCCAACAGTATTAACGGTAACAACTATGCCGTTATTTATAAAAACTTAATTTTTGTCGTTATCTTCATCCGACAGTTATTCGTTATGGGGCCCACAAATAGCTACGCCGTCGTACGAATATTCCCCGACAGAAAGAATATTTCACGACCAAACGAATATTCCCCGACAACAAAGATTATTTTATAACCACTTGCTTATTTTGAAAAAAAAATTCATATATCACCCTTAACTTTAACATTTATCAATTTAACCATTTACTGAATAGTAATTATAAGAAAAATTGAATACTTTTATTTCATAAAATTTGGGGTCTTACAAAAGTCCATCATCAATATTTTATATCTATAATATCAATCAATATACATCTTGAATCAAATATTCATCTTTGCACTACAGGCCAAAGATATTCATTTGTATCACCAGTTTGTCATGTTCATCTAAACACTTGTTCATCTTTACACTACGGGCCAAAGATATTTATCAGTTAATCATTCATCTTTTCACTACAGGCCAAATATATTCAGTAATATCATCATTTAGGACTGAAAATGATGAAAAATATCTTAAAGAAAACGAATTCAGTGAGTCAAAAGGATAAATATTAGAGATTCGTATTACAGTTTATCCAAGTTCAGAAATACTCCATAATAATCAATTGTGGAACAGAATTCAAAAATAAAGATCAAAACATGGATACAATCAAAGATAGTACCATAATAGACATCTTGGACAAAGAAGAGAAAATTTTATTTTTCTGTGAATAGTGCCGTATTCGTGAATAGTGTCGTATACGTGAATAATAACCCCGACACAAAAAGATAAAATTTATACAATAAAATTCATATCAATATTTCGACATAATGATATTGAAAAAAATATCATTTACAAAGAAAATAACATCCCTTACCTAAAAAAAAACAGTACTTCCGGCTGAAATATCAGGTATAAAATTGAAAAAAAACTTGTACTGAATAGCAACTCTCAAAGTATCTAAATACTCACAAAAATACACTCGATAATATAGAGAGCGAAAGAGAGAAAACTTATTTCTGTTGTGATTTTCAATTCTAACTAAGCACCCTATTTATAGAAAAATGCTTAGAACGCCAAAGCAGACTAACCTGATACCTGATGGCTTTACCTGTTACTGTTCACGTCAACCACTTTTGAAATAAAATTTTAGCACATTTCTCACCAACCAAAAGTGGAGCCCGCCCATTTTAGAAATTTCCAAAATAGTTTAAATTTAAACAATAATCAGTAACTTCAATAATTCATAATAAATAGCCCTTTTATCAGAAAAATTTGAATCTCATGTCTATTCCATAAAAAATTTAATTTTCTACAACTTTGTAAAAGAAATTTTTTCTAAATTTCAATCAGAAAATGTTCGAAATTCACATACGGATGATTTTTAATACCTTCATTCTGACAAAATATTGATAAAATACCTCAGCATTAATTCCTTCATTTATATTCACATAAAAATAAATATTTCCTTATCATATAAATTAATAATAAATTATTCACAAATAATATTACAGAATCACAATTATGACAACCAGGTCGTTCCTAGGAAAGAGGGGGCCTTTCGATAAGGATTTCTCCTTATTGACGCGCAATTAGGTGATCAAATCTCTCCTTAGACAGAACTTCCTTAGACATTGCCAATAATGCTATCTAACAATATTATTCAAATAATATCAATTATTGATATGATAATAGAGATACTGTGCAGTGACAATTATTGAAACAACAATAATATAAAATATCAACGTAGCAATTATTGAATCAATAAAATAAAATATTGAACAATAATTACTGTAACAATTATTGAGTAGTGTCTTCTTACGTAAGGATCAATAATTCAACAATATTATGTAATATCGTGTGTTACGGTGCACCCACGCGTATTACTATATTTTAACCATCGGGTATTCTAACAATGTTAACGGTAATAACTGCGTCGTTATTTATAAAAACTCAAACTTGTCATTTTTTTCATCCGACCATTTTCGGTTATAGGACCCACAAATGACTGCGCCATTGTACGAATATTCCCCGACAGCAAGAATATTCCACGACCAAACGAATATTTTTCGACAAAAATGAATATTTTATAACCACTTGCTTATTTTATAAAATTTACACTTTTTACCCATAACCAAAGCATTATATCAAATTAACACCTTATTATTCAAAATAATAATTAGAGAAAATTCGATTTTATTTATGAATAAGTTGGAGTCTTACAATTATAATTCTATTGCATTATTTGTATTTTTTATGGGTATTAAAATTTTACTTTTTAATTACAAATATATATATATATATATATATATATATATATATATATATATATTGAATATATATCATGTAATTTTTAAACTTTGAGAAATTTAATTAGCAAAAATTGTATGACTTTACTTTTCTGATAAAATGAATATTTATTATTATTTGACATTTATGTTATTTATTGAACAAGTTCACAATTTAATTAATTAGATCAAGTTAAGTACAAATTATAATATACAAATTTATATTTAGTGGATAAATTAAACATTATAACTTGAAGAGTGTATTAGACATTATATTAAAAATATTTTTGAATATTAGTTGGTGAACCACACTAGGAGCACTGAATATTACATATTATAAACTAGATGGGTACTGACTGTTTCTTGAAAAACTAAATGAGTGGTAAATATTATTATGATTATCTACAAAGGTGTCAATATATTTTACTCTATTTTAAAAGACATACATAAATACTTATAATTTTAGAATTAAGTAAAATTATTAAACTTTTCAACCAATTTAACTTTGTGCGCATCTCACTCGCTAAAAAGCCAAAATGACTCATTTGATTCATGTACTCATAGTTTGTTAATTCCAATAAATATTTTATTTTCAAAAATATCGGTATAATTTTTTAGTGTATCAATATAGTCCGCAAACGTTGTCACGTCATTAAATAAACTGACATGACATTAAAATAAAAATTAAAAAATATCTAATTTATTTTTTCTTAGTTAATCTGTGAAAGTTAATTTTATTTTATTTTAATTAGTGCAGTAATCTATATTTAAAAACTACTTTTTTTATAAAAAAAATTCCTAATCTATTAGAATAATTTATTCTAACCTAGTGGGATAACGTCAAGATGTGAAGGAATAACTTACTGTTCAACAAAATTCGAACAATCAACTTCTATATTAATAGAAGTGAATCATACCAGTAGACCAAGTGGTCATCAGTTTTGAAAACTACTTGAGAATTATTACTACTTATGAATATATTATTTAAATTTATTTAATTTTTACAAATTAACTAAAATGTCTAAAGTACACGTTATAAACTTATATGCAATCTAAGTAATGTATTATCGCCAAACGCATTATCTTATTTACAACAAACAGCCCTTTTTATTAAGTATCCATTAAACACTAACGCAACTAATAATCTGTCGATGTAAATTTTCAAGTGGTGGAGGAATCTCTAATTCTGAATTGGATTTAGAGTGTACAATATTGATCTAATGTTGTTATTTAACTAACTGTTATATATTTATATGTAGTAACAAGATATGAGAGAAAGAGTGTTAGTCTGATCAGTCTATAGTTTTTCCCAATCTAGTGATTGTGAAGGAGTTTACATCTGGAAGAATCATCTTAATTATGGTGTCTTTAAAATACTGGTTTATTATAATAAGAGAGATTTGGTAGATTTTGTAATTTGAAAATAATAGGTTGTCGAGTACCTGGAAGGTTGAAGGATAATAGGGCTGTAAACGAATCAAACAGTTCAAACTTGATTCGAAAAAAATACGAACGAGATTGAGATTCGTTAATAATATGATCCAAATCTGAGTATAAAAAATAGTTCGAATAAAAATATAAGTAGATCTAATCTGAGTAAAGTTATACTCGACTCGTTTAAAATTTAAACTAGTCGAATTCTCGATTGTGATTTGATACATACTGATCTATTGATACAGATTCAATTAGAAACTCGATACATTCTCTTATAATATATACAAAATTAAATCAAATTAGGATAACTAATTATTATTTTGTTTTGTTTTTAATTTTAATTGTGATTTTATATTTGTAAAGTGTAATAGTAAATACTGTTAGAGTTTGCATATTTAAATTTGTTGATGAATAACCTTAATGTATATTTGTACCAGTATGATTTGTACAACCCTTATAAAGATTTGACTAAATATACAAGGACTTAGATTAGAAAGATCAAATAATGTTAGATTGATTTTGAAGAAGCTGCCTTGATGTATAGTTGATAGGTTTTTGAATATTCGTAAAGATACTCTGCTATTTTGAAATAAGGATCGCAGAGTAAGCGCAAGATCGCAACACATCAAGTGGATCGCAGAACTACTTGGATCTATCGTAAAATTCACTTCAAATCGTAAAGCTACTTCATATCGTAAAGTGGACAAGCTAGTGAATCTCCCAGTCAAGCAAAGCTCGTTGAGAAGGACCTAATCGTAGAGTAGCCAAGTCTAACAAACTAACTGGCATTGGAGCGTTACAAATCAAAGGTCCCGATGTACTCTCCAAATATCCTTGGTGGAAATCGAAAATCAGAATATGTGTTTACCAGCTAGTTGGTGACAGTGACACGTTAAGGGTGTTAGGTAAAAAAACAGAATGATGTGACAGGCAAGCAAAAGAAATTGTCGCCTAGAAAATTCTCTTATAATATATACAAAATTAAATCAAATTAGGATAATTAATTATTATTATTATTTTGTTTTGTTTTTAATTTTAATTGTGATTTTATATTTGGAAAGTAAAATAGTAAATATTGTTAGAGTTTACATATTTAAATTTGATGATGAATAAACTTAATGTATATTTGTACCAGTATGATTTGAACAGTCCTTATAAAGATTTGACTAAATGTAATAGGACTTGCATTAGAAAAATCAAATAATGTTAGGTTGATCTTGAAGAAGCTGTCTTGATGTATAGTTGATAGGTTTTTGAATATTCGTAAAGATACTCTTCTATTTTGAAAGAAGGATCGCATAGTAAGCACAAGATCGCAATACATCAAGTGGATCGTAGAACTACTTGGAGCTATCGTAAAGTTTACTTCAAATCGTAAAGCTACTTCATTTTGTAAAATGGACAAGTGAATCTCCCAGTCAAGCAAAGCTCGTTGAGAAGGACCTGATCGTAGAGTAGCCAAGTCTGAAAAAATAACTGACATTGGAGCATTGCAAATCGAAGGTCTCAATGTACTCTCCAAATATCCTTGGTGGAAATTGAAGATCATAATATGTGTCTACCAGCTAGTTGGTGACAACGATACGTCAAGGATGTTAAGTGAAAAAGCAGAATGATGTGACAAGCGCAAGTAAAAGGAACTGTCACCTGGGTTTAAAATGTCAACATCAAGGATCCTAGAATATCTGAGCATTAAATGCACGAATGGGAAGATTTCCAGCAGATTATAAAAGGCAACAAGGAGTTAAACAAAAAAAATAAGAGGAATATAGATCAAAATTATCTAATACTTGACAAAGATAAAGAACGAACTCAACGATCCTAAATATACAGTTCGTGTGACGCCCCAAAAATAGGTATACATCACCCATCTTGAGTCGCCAAATACATGGTACAGAATACAAATACAAACTTGATTTATACAACTGTTAAGTGTCGTGTAGAATACAACACAACATAAGCTGTGAGTTTTAATACAAATATTGTCTTCTAGACAGTATTCAAACTCAAAATAAGTCCTTATTACATTTATTATCACACTATTTCACAGAATAGTGAGGATTACTAATGCAAACATTTGGACCGTCACTCCGTTTCCCGACTAGTCCCATATATATTCTCATTTCTTTAAGAGAACAATGAAAGCAAAGGGTGAGCTCAATTAGCCCAGTAAAGAATATTATGACTAAGATAATGTAGAATAAATTATCATTAGCCTTCAACAATGTTAAACTGATAGATTATAATAGACAACAAGTTTAACTGCAGCGGAATAAACAATCCATTAGAAGAGTCAAGTAGAGCATGATATCTACTATCTTCTATGATTTAAAAGTTTATCATCAATTTTATCGTTGAGACTCGACTTAACAAATAATCCACATCACTGAATTATCCATGCGCTACGGGCCAAGGATATTCATTATTATCAAGAATGGCCATGATTGTGCCAACAACTGTCTATCAATGCACTACGGGCCAATGATGACTTTTACCACATCATTTGTAGCATTACGGGTCATGATTATACCGAATGATCCATGATCATAATCATACCAATCAACAGTCCATCTATGCACTACGGGCCAAAGATGACTTTCATAACAATATAAACATGAAGATGATGACAATGATATAAGAATTCAATTAAATTCAAGCAAATGATAAATTCTAAAGATTTATAATTTAATTTATCCATAATTCAATAATGTCCAAATTGTCAACATGATGTTGCTCTGTGGAGTAAAATTCAAGAATAATATTGTATCAAAAATGATTTAGACCAAAAAAAAAATAATTTTTGTCATGAACAGTACCCCGGGTGAATAGTACCCGAGTGAATAGTACCCCGTAAATAGTATTTTGGGAATAGTACTCCGTGAATAGTACTCCGGCATGAAAATGTTAAAACTTATCAAGAATGCTCAGAATAATATTTTTATGAAAAGATACTAGATGAAACACAAATATTAAGGATATTCTACTAATTTCAGGAATTATAGAAGCAATACTTACCATAGTAAGTTTAAATTTAGGAATATGAAATGAAATAATATCCCTTCCATACTATGGAGTATGAAAGAAAATAATATTTCTTACGAGTATTGAAGTAAAATAATATCATTTACCTTAGTAGAAACTAGATTTGACTGGAATATCAGATATTATTCTGAGAAAATCTTGCAAAAAAAAAACTACACTCAAAGTATCCTTATACTCAAGAAAATACTCACAATATTATAGAATAAGAATTTCTGATATTGAAGTGGTGTATTTTAGGAAGGAGGGGTTACCCCCTATTTATACTGCAGCACGGAGGAGAAAACCAAACGAATCAGCCTAACTCTGCCAAATTCTTTCCTCCGCCTAACCTACTGCACATGCATGCCAAACTCTTCCTTTGTTTTGATTGGATGAGGGCCCACCAATTATTTGAAAACAAGGAAATCATTCCTTGTCTAACTCTTCCATTTTTTTCTCTGCCAAATTCATTATCTCCCATCTTTATGGGCCCACAAAAGTTAGGCAACACTACTTTGCTGACCTTTATTCAAGCCACCAAAAATATACAAAGAATTCACATATCCGTATGTGTGTGTGTGTATATATATATATATATATATATATATATATATATATATATATATAATATATAATTTAAACAATTATAATATATTTAAATAAATATTTTATCGGAGAAGATAATTGTAATTCCACAGAAAATATGTCAAACTTTCAACAAATATCTAATGCTAAATTTCTTCATTTATATAAAAATTTGAACTAATATCCACCACAAAATAATTAATATTATAAGCTCACAATATCAACAACCAGATCATTCCCAGGAAAGAGGGGGATTTCCGATAAGAATTTATCCTTATTGGCACGTAATTAGATAACCTAACCCCTTTTCTCGACAGAATTTTCTAGACATTGTCAATAATGCCAACTAATAATATGAATAATTGTGTTGTGTCAATTATTGATTTAATAATGTAAAATATTGTGCAGATGATACTGTGACAATAATTGAATCAATAATATAAGAGACTGTGCAACAATTACTGTGACAATTATTGAATAAAACTGAGTGGCTTCTCACGTAAGCATCAATAATCAAAGACACTGTATAATACCGTGTGCTACTATGTAACCACGCAACCACACGTATTACTGTACTTTTTATCAATTGGTATTTCAATAGTTAACGGTAAAACTTTTGCCGTTATTTTTATAAAAAGATATTTCTATCGTTTTCTAACTCCGACAATAATTCTGTTGTGGGGTTCACCAATGATTGTGTCGTCGTACGAATATTCCCTGATAAAATGAATATTTCCCGACCAATCGAATATTTTATGACAACTTGCTTACTTTGCAAAATTTATAAATATTACCCACAACTATAACATTATATCAAATCTACACCATAATATTCAAAAATAATATTAGAGAAAAATTAATCTTTATTCATTAAAGTTGGGGTCTTACAACCTCCCCTTCTTATGAAATTTCGTCCTCGAAATTAGGGTACATACCTGGTATGTTGAAGAGGT
This sequence comes from Panax notoginseng, assembly GCA_016801055.1. Taxonomy (NCBI): domain Eukaryota; kingdom Viridiplantae; phylum Streptophyta; class Magnoliopsida; order Apiales; family Araliaceae; genus Panax; species Panax notoginseng. The sequence continues at coordinate 182,466,896 of CM029020.1, read as the reverse complement.
GAGGATACCTTGATTTCATTTCAGATTCTAACTTCCAGGTCATTTCCTCAACATCGTGGTTTCTCCACAAAACTTTGACTTGAGGTATAACCTTAGAGCGTAGAATATGTTCCTTCTTATCCAAGATTTTAACAGATACCTCTTCGTACATTAAATCTTCCGCTATCTCGTCTGGTTCTAACTTAATAATGTGGTTCGGGTCTTCCACATATTTATGTAACATGGATATGTGAAAAATGTTATGAACACGAGACATACTTGGCGGTAAGGCGAGTCTATAGGCCACGGTTCTTACTCGATCGAGGATTTCAAATGGCCCACTGAATCGAGGATTGAGCTTTCCTCTCTTTTTAAATCTTGTAACTCCTTTTCATGGAGCAACACGTAATAACACATGTTCTCCAACATTGAATTCCACGTCCTTTCGATGAAGATCAGCGTAACTCTTTTGTCGATCTTGTGAGGTCTTTATACGTTGCCGGATCATTTGTATCTTTTCCATTATCATGCGTACCAATTCTAGTCCCAACAACGTTGCTTCACCCACCTCATCCCAGTATACTGGAGAGCAACACTTGCGTCCATACAACGCCTCGAATGGAGCCATGTCGATACTTGCTTTATAACTGTTGTTGTAGGAGAATTCTACTAATGGTAAGAACTTGTCCCAACTTCCTTTGAAGTCAAGGACACAGAGTCTTAATAGATCTTTCAGAGTTTAAATAGTTCTCTCTGACTGCCCGTCCGTTTGAGGATGATATGCCGAACTAAATTGTAAATCCGTGCCCATAGCTTTTTGCAAACTAACCCAAAATCATGAAGTGAATCTTGGGTCTCGATCAGAAACTATGGATATTGGCAAACCATGCAGTCTTGCAATCTCATTTATGTACGTACGAGAAAGACGTTCAAGTGAATAAGTTTCTCGTGTAGGTAATAAATGAGCAAACTTGGTCAATCTATCAACAATGACCCAAATTGCATCTATGCCTTGAGAAACTTTGGGAAGACCGGTAACGAAATCCATGGTAATGTGCTCCCACTTCCATTCTAGAATTTTAAGTGGTTGCAATGGACCTTTTGGCACTTGATGCTCCGCCTTGACTCGTTGACATATTAAACACCTTGAGATAAACTCCGCGATCTCTCTTTTCATATTGCTCCACCAAAATGTATGCCGAAGATTATAATACATTTTGGTACTTCCAGGATGGATTGCAAACGGTGTGTTGTGCGCCTCCATCATGATTTTATACTTCAAATCAGAGTCGTTAGGAACACAAAGTCTGGAGTTGACTCTAAGTATTCCTTCTTCATCGATTCTTGCTTCCGAAATAGCACCTTGTTGCACTTTCTGCTTCATACGCATCAGCTCCAGGTCTGTAGTTTGAGCAACTTTAACTTTATCGATTAAAGTCGGTTATACTCGTATATTTGTCATCATCACTTGGGTCCCTGGAGTCTTTATCTCTATCTCCATCCTTTGTAAGTCATACAAAATGGGCCTTTGAGTTGACAATATCGCACTCATACCCGCATATGATCTTCTACTCAATGCGTCAGCTACCACGTTCACTTTTCCAGGATGGTATTGAATAGTATGATCATAATCTTTCAACAGTTCAAGCCAATGTCGTTGCCGCATGTTGAGTTCCTTTTGAGTGAAGAAATATTTGAGGCTTTTATGATCCATAAAGATCTCCACCTTTTCCCCATACAGGTAATGCCTCCAAATTTTAAGTACGAAAACGACAACTACCAATTCTAGATCATGAATAGGATAATTCCTCCCATATTCTTTGAGTTGTCGCGAGGCATAGGCTATGACTTTTCCATGTTGCATAAGAACACATCCTAAACCTCTACCTAAAGCATCACTGTAGATGACAAATCCCTCCAAACCAGATGGTATTGTCAGAACATGTGCTGAAATAAGTCTCCTCTTGAGTTCTTGAAAACTCTTCTCACATTCCTCGCTCCAACCGAATTTTGTATCTTTCCGAGTCAGCTGAGTTAATGGTGTAACGATTCGAGAAAATCCTTCTACGAATCTCCGATAATAACCAGCTAAGCCGAGAAAGCTACGTACTTCGGTCACTGACTTAGGTTACTCCCAGCTTTAAATTATTTCAATCTTTACCGGGTCAATAGATATTTCATGATTTGATATCACGTGCCCAAGGAATGCTACTTCCTCAATCCAAAACTCGCATTTTTTCAATTTGACATATAGCTTGTTCTCACGAAGCTTTTGGAGTATCAGCCTCAAGTGTTGCTCATGATCTTCACGGCTTTTGGAGTAAATGAGGATGTCATCAATAAAGACGACCACAAAGTGATCTAAATATTCTTTGAATACTCGGTTCATCATATGCATGAAGGCAGCAGGAGCATTAATCAATTCAAAAGACATGACTAGGAATTTGTAATGCCCGTACCGAGTTCTGAAAGCAATCTTTGGAATGTCATCAGTTTTAACCTTTAATTGATGATATCCGGAACGAAGATCGATCTTTGAAAAGAATTTGGCACCTTGCAATTGGTCAAACAGATCATCAATACGAGGTAACGGGTACCTATTTTTGATGGTGATATGATTCAACTCCCAATAATCAATACAAAGTCACATACTTTCATCTTTCTTCTTCACAAATAGAACAGGAGCACCCCAAGGAGACGTACTAGGACGAATGAAATCGATGTCTAACAATTCATGTAGTTGGGTTTTTAACTCCTGAAGTTCAATAGGGGTCATTCGATATGGGGCTTTAGAAATAGGTCTTGTACCGGGTTCAAGGTCGATACAAAATTTAATCTCACGCTCTGGGGGTAGGCCAAGAAGTTTTTCAGGGAATACGTCAGGAAATTTATTAACAATAGAAATATCATTCAAATCTGACGTATTTTTGTTTAAATCCGTGACATGGGCTAAGAAAGTTTAACATCCGTTTTTCAATAAACGAATAGCTTTATGGCTTTATATGACAGTGATTGACTTTAGTGGTTTGGTTTCTTGAATTCGCATAATAGGTTGGTTAGGAATATAAAAACTAACAACCTTACGAAAACAATCAATTTTTGCATGATGTGTAGTTAACCAATCAATCCCTAAAATCACATCAAATGCCAGTATTTTTAAGGAAATAAGATCGAGAGGTAATGTGAGGGTACCGATTTGAACCAAACAAGACTTATAAATAGTGGATGTAATGAAGGTTTCTCCCAACGGAGTTTCAACAGATAAGTCAAAGTTTAATTTCTCCGGAGTCAAATTTAAACGTTGAGCACAAGTAGGAAAAATAAAAGAATGGGTAGAACCAGTATCAAATAAGGTATAGACTTCGCTAGAGTTTATGATTAGCTTACCCGTGATCACCTCATTCGGATTTCTCGCTTTTTGGGAGGTTACGACAAACGCTCTCCCTTGAACTACCGGTTTTGTCTTGTCTGGGACGGCCTTTGATGCCTCCATCCCAGCTGGACTTGACTTTGGTGCATGATAAAATTGGGCTAGGTGACCTTCTCTTCCATAATTGTAACATGCTTTGGACTGCTGCGTACAGTTTAGACTGATGTGTCCCTCCGCTCCGCATTTGTAACATACGACCGGCGATCGTTCTCCTTCCTTAACAACAGGTGCTAGTGCTGACGTCTTTCCATCATTATTGAATTTCCTCTTCTTGAAATTTTTGCTTCTATTGTCATGGCCATGATTACCACCGAAGTAGTTACCATTTCTGGCATGTTGATTTCCTCCATGTTTGTTGTCACCACTTCGATGACTGCTTCTACTGGTATTATCGCTTTGTCGACTGCTATCTCTTGGTTGTGTTGACTCATTATCACGTTCCAATAACTGAGCCCTATTTACAACATCTGAATACAAACACAGTTTGTGAGAAATTAGGTATTGACGTATCTCGGGTTTCAAACCTCTTAGAAACATCCGCGTCATTCTCTCCTCATTATCAACCAAGTGGGGCGCAAACAGGGACAACTCGGCAAACTTAGCTTCGTACTGTGACACAATCATATTGTTCTGCTCCAGCTTGATAAACTCTACCTCCTTCATCTGACGAATACTTTCAGGAAAGTACTTGTCGTTGAACAGTTCTTAGAACTTCTCCCAAGACATCTTTAGTGTGTTAGGTTGAGTACGCTTTACAGATTCCCACCAGTAATCTGCCTCTCCTCACAACATGAAGGTGGCAAAGGGAACCTTTTGCTCCCCGGAGCATCCCAGGACATCAAATATCTTGATGATCTGCTTTTTCCACGCCTCCGCCTTAAGTGGTTTAGGCTCTCCCAAAAACTCCGGTGGTCCCAGCTCCTTGAACTGCTTAGCAGTGACCATCCGAGAGTTGCCAGTGTTTCCACCTGCATTTTGAATAAGAGTTTCTCTTTCCTGATGTTGCACGAATTGCAGAAAGCTCCTAAACATTCCGTCGTTCGCCAATTGGTCAGTGTTGTTGTTCACCTGAGGATTATTGCCTTCCTGATGCACATTATCCTGGGTATTGATCAGTGGTAACTCAACAGTCTCATGTGCTCCATTGCTTAACTCAACATTTTTGGATGCCATTTTTAAACACTGCCACAAAATAAGGGTTAATTGACATGCCACATATTATCCCTATATTATGACCGACTAATTAAATAACAAATAAACTTAGGTAAGTCATACTAGCGAAGGAATTCCCCGTCTCTCCCCTCCTAGTTCTTGTCTCACATCTCAGTCAAGGATCATATCCCTAAGCTTTAATACCAACTGTGACGCCCCCAAAATAGGTATACATCACCCATCTTGAGTCACCAAATACATGGTACATAATACAAATACAAACTTAATTTATATAACTATTAAGTGTCGTGTAGAATACGACACAACTTAAGCTGTGAGTTTTAATACAAATATTGTCTTCTAGACAGTATTCAAACTCAAAATAAGTCCTTATTACATTTATTATCACACTATTTCACAGAATAGTGAGGACTACTAATGCAAACATTTGGACCGTCACTCCGTTCCCCGACTAGTTCCAGCTATATTCTCATTTCCTGAAGAGACAATGAAAGCAAAGGTTGAGCTCAACTAGCCCAATAAAGAATATTATGACTAAGATAATGCAGAATAAATTATCGTTAACCTTGAACAATGTTAAACTGATAGAATATAATAGACAACAAGTTTAACTGCAGCGGAACAAACAATCCATTAGAAGAGTCAAGTAGAGCATGATATCTACTATCTTCTATGATTTAAAAGTTTATCATCAATTTTATCGCTGAGACTCAGCTTAACAAATAATCCACATCACTGAATTATTCATGCACTACGGGCCAAGGATATTCATTATTATCAAGAATGGTCATGATTGTGCCAACAACTGTCCATCAATCCACTACGGGCCAATGATGACTTTTACCATATCATTTGTAACATTACGGGTCATGATTATACCGAATGATCCCTGATCATAATCATACCAATCAACAGTCCATCTATGCACTACGGGCCAAAGATGACTTTCATAACAATATAAACATGAAGATGATGACAATGATATAAGAATTCAATTAAATACAAGCAAATGATAAATTCTAAAGATTTATAATTTAATTTATCCATAATTCAATAATGTCCAAATTGTCAACATGATACTGCTTTGTGGAGTAAAATTCAAGAATAATATTGTATCAAAAATGATTTGGATCGAAAAGAAATTAATTTTTATCATGAATAGTATCCTGGGTGAATAGCACCCGAGTGAATAGTACCCCGTGAATAGTACTTCGAGAATAGTACCCCGTGAATAGTACTCCGGCATGAAAAGGTTAAAACTTATCAAGAATGCTCAGAATAATATTTTTATGAAAAGATACTAGACGAAACGCAAATATCAAGGATATTCTACTAATTTCAGGAATTATATAAGCAATACTTACCATAGTAAGTTTAAATTTAGGAATATAAAATGAAATAATATCCCTTCCATACTATGGAGTATGAAAGAAAATAATATTTCTTACGAGTATTGAAGTAAAATAATATCATTTACCTTAGTAGAAACTGGATTTGACTGGAATATCAGATATTATTCTGAGAAAATCTTGCAGAAAAAAATTACACTCAAAGTATCCTTATACTCAAGAAAAAACTCACAATATTATAGAATAAGAATTTCTGATATTGAAGTGGTGTGTTTTAGGAAGGAGGGGTTACCCCTATTTATAGTGCAGCACGGAGGAGAAAACCAAACGAATCAGCCTAACTCTGCCAAATTCTTTCCTCCGCCTAACCTACTGCACATGCATGCCTAACTCTTCCTTTGTTTTGATTGGATGAGGGCCCACCAATTATTTGAAAACAAGGAAATCATTCCTTGCCTAACTCTTCCATTTTTTCTCTGCCAAATTCATTATCTCCCATCTTTATGGGCCCACAAAAGTTAGGCAACACTACTTTGCTGACCTTTATTCAAGCCACCAAAAATATACAAAGCATTCACATATCCGTATGTGTGTGTGTATGTGTGTGTGTGTGTGTGTATATATATATATATATATATATATATATATATATATATATTATAATATTATTATTTAAACAATTTTAATATATTTAAATAAATATTTTATCAGAGAAGATAATTGTAATTCCACATAAAATATGCCAAACTTTCAACAAATATCTCATGCTGAATTTCTTCATTTATATAAAAATTTGAACTAATATCCACCACAAAATAATTAATATTATAAGCTCACAATATCAACAATCAGATCATTCCCAGGAAAGATGGGGCTTTCCGATAAAGATTTATCCTTATTGGCGCGCAATTAGATAACCTAATCTCTTTCCTCGACAGAATTTTCTAGATATTGTCAATAATGCTAACTAATAATATGAATAATTGTGTCGTGCATGTCAATTATTAATTTAATAATATAAAATATTGTGCAGATGATACTGTGACAATAATTGAATCAATAATATATATAAGAGACTGTGCAACAATTACTGTGACAATTATTGAATAAAACTGAGTGGTTTCTCACGTAAGCATTAATAATCAAAGACAATGTACAATACCGTGTGCTACTATGAAACCACGCAACCACGCGTATTACTGTACTTTTATCAACGGGTAAAATTTTCGCCGTTATTTTTATAAAAAGATATTTCTGTTATTTTCTAACTCCGACAATAATTCTGTTGTGGGGTCCACCAATGATTGTGTCTTCGTACGAATATTCTCTGATAAAACGAATATTCCCCGACCAATCGAATATTTTATGACAACTTGCTTACTTTGCAAAATTTGTAAATATTACCCACAACTATAACATTATATCAACTCCACACCATAATATTCAAAAATAATATTAGAGAAAAATTAATCTTTATTCATTAAAGTTGGGGTCTTACAGTTCGCGCGGTTAAGAACAAGAGAAGAAAAGCTTAACGCTATCTTAGCAATACCTTTCAACAAGAATCAATCATCAGATCATCAGAAGGCTAAGAGTCCTTGTCTTAGTGACTAAACATCCAAGTTTATTGGGCTTAAAGAGATCTTTGTGTCCTTATCTCTGTGACTAAATATCCAAATCTTCGGGGCTTGAAGAGGGCAGTGTCCTTGTCTCTGTGACTAAATTCTTAGTGAATTTCCTACTTGAGAAGTAAAAGAGTGGATTAGAAGTTGTTCAGTCTCCGAACCACTTAAAATTGTTTGTGTTGTTTATTTACTATTCTTATCACTTATCTGTTTGCTTATCATATTTATCTTGCAAATATCCAGACCTGATATTTATTTTAAATCTTCAATTAATGATATATCTGGTTAACTATATATTGACGTAAGTAAAATATAATAGTAAGTCAAAGGTAATTTTGTCCAAGTAAAAATTTATATAGTACTTTTGTCATTCTTTTGAGGACAATACTTTTTACCACTTAAGTTATCCTTTTGGGACAAAAAGAGTAATTATTAATTAACTTAGGGAATTGATAGTTTCACAAGGCTCTCCTCACATAAATAGTAATAGGACCCACATTCACGATATTGTAAAAATATCAAAATCCCTTGTGAAAATAATAATTTTCCCTAAACTTAATTTAGAGTATAGATAGAAAAATATTTATAGCCACCCAGGCTTTTAGGAGGTAAAAGAGAATGTGTGTTGAAGCTGACTATACTCCAAAAACGAATAAATTCAAATTTGACCCTATACGATCCTATGAAAGTTTTCAATGCTTCTTAGTTGACAGCCATATGAATTCAGGAAGAGAGTTTCAAAGCTCTTGAGTATAATGAAAGCATCTCTAAGTGTATTACTGAGGGACTGTTTGATAGTCTTTTTTGCCTCTACAAAGATTAAATTTGTTTGATAACAATTTGCCAATCTATTTTTGCCTCTTAAAAAAATAAAATTTAAGGCAATTCTTTTTGAAAAAAGAGACTGCTTATTACTCTTTTATCCTCATTACTCTAATTTTATTTTTTTAATTTTTTACTTCACTTTTCTTACACCACCACTATCACCATATTTTATAACAAGTACACAAAAGTGTCATAATTATTAATTTGTTTTATTAGACTTAACATATTTTACTAGTTATACATTGTTGGTTATTATATTTGAATTAATTATTTGATATTATTATCTTATCCCATCCTAATCTAAGGGTGAAATAGTAAAATGTCGTATTCAGACATAATATACATATTAGTTATCAAACAATTTTTTTACATTTAAAAGGAGTAGGGCATCTATTTTATGTAAGCTCTTACTACACTCTTTTATCAAACACCACTAGAGATATTTATACTCCAACTTTTAATTCATGTGAATTGACCATTCTTCTATTAAGAATTTGTTTTAAGGAATTGTTAAATCCACAACACTTTTATTGTGGAAATAACAATTTTTGTTGTGAATTTAATAATGTTATTCTTTATCAAGTGGACAATTGTTTCGGTGAGGAGAGGAAAGGGTTGTAAATACAGACGTTCTGATTGTCCTTTGTATCAATTGTACCAGTTGAACACTAAATGACATCTTAAGGGATGTTTTCATCTTAAAACCAATTGGTACCAAGTCGATAGACACGACACGGATCCGGTTATAATGATGGTAAGTTGGTCAATTGACCAATACAACAATGACACATAGAGACAGATCACCTCCCGCCCGTGTGTCGACACTGTATTAGTCAATTAACCAAAGTTAACTTTATACTAACCACTCCCGACACGAATGACTTAAATTTTCCGTTGAAAGTTATCATTGCATTAGTTTTATTTCATATTTATGATCGAGTTGAAGTTGGACTCGAGTATTTTGGGTTGCTTTAGTTGTAGATTTGTTGTTTTGTATGCTTTCACCAACAATGCGGAACGTTTCATATATAATATCCAACTATTACTTACCTTCGGTTTTCCTTGATACATTCTTATGTATCCTTGAATTTCTTACTAATTAGCAGAAAAAAAAGGTTCAAGTCTCAATCGAAAATAATTAATTTTTAAAAGACTTTAACCTGAAATAATAAGCTTGAACCAATCAACTACAAGTTAATATATTATAATGACAAGATTTGATCAAAATTATCCACTTAAAACTAACAAGCTTACACTATATATCCTAACTTGCGAGCAACCATCAAAACCCAGTTTTCTATCTCATCTTCCTCTAGAATCATCCACGCTTCCCTATAGCTTGCAGATTCACAAAATATTCCAAGAGCCATTTTGTGCAATGAATTTTGTGCTCCCCACCCAAGATCATGCAACTTATCTTTACATTCCTGCACAGAAGGTCCACTATCCTTATGAACCATGAGTTTCAACGCATTAGACATCTCTTCCTCTAACCGAGTGTTGTTGGATTGGTTTAATGATTGCCTAGCTCTTTTAGTTGGTCTTCTTTCTTCGAGGTCAAAGCTGGGAGTGGAAGCATGTGACGGAGTACTTGGAGTAGATATGTTATGAGATGGATTAGAAGATCCTTGAGCTTGATTAATAACTCCTTCCTCGATTCCAAGCACTATAAGCTCATTAGGCTCCGACTCATTAGGTTGGGTAATAGTCCTTGGTCTTGTAGAGTTGGATCCCCTGACATTAGTACTCGTAGAAGCAACACCATCAAAAAGTTGAGTGCAAAGATCAGGAAAAGTTAAAGGTGATGTCTTTAAGCACTCTGCCTTCGGATTTTCCTGTATCCAAAAATCAAACATAATATTATTAACAATCTTTTTAACTTCTTGATGATAAACATAAAATTAACAGTAGGTTAAGAAAAACCTTTGTCCAGTGATCCCATTCCTCTTCTGATAGGTTGAAAGTGTTAGTTGAGGAATCATAGAAGTTTTTGAAGTGGTTTTTGAGTTTGCACCATGCTTGATACTTCCCTTTTAAGTAATCATAGTGATTTTTCATTTGTTTTTGATCAACCACAAGATTATGAGTACTTTTCAAAGTCTTCATAACATGGTCCCAAGATTGTGGCTTAAGGCTACCGCTTGACCTACCATACTCGGCAACCTGTTGGATACATGTTTCCAGAAAAGTTTTCACATAAATTTCATTCTTCCAACTAATCCTCGGTTTATTTTTCTCCTTGGTTTTCTTTTGTTTTTTTGTCACACCAGATTCCTCCATACCTAAAAAGTAAATAATGCATAATATCCCATTAGGCAGCAAACATCTATAAACACAAATCTCACAGTAACACACACACACATTTAACATCCATCAAGTTGACTTTAAAAAAATTTTAAAAAATACAATAACTTTCCGCATCTAATTAAAATACTAAAACTGAATATGCATCGATGAATACAATGTAAATCAATAATGCGTGAATATGTATTTTAAGAAAATAATTGTTACCTATCTATTACCTCTAATCACAAAATATGAAATCTCATTTTGTTTTCAACCTTTCTATGTTGACTTCTCAACAACTTCTGCAAGTAACTTGTTAAGCAACTGTCACTTCTGTTAGTTTATCAAATAATTTAATTATCTAATATTTGATATCTATTGTTTTGCATCACAGTAGCTCCCAAAGTTTCTATTTTATAATTGCCTCATGCAATTGGAGATATAATGCCTACCTCAAAAGTTTTTTTTACATCTACTAGTTGCTAAAGATCAAACAAAAGTACATAATCTCATATAGTCTATTTAATCTATTTAGGCACTGCCATTTTGAGATACAAAATGGAAAATAACACTCGTATTAGGACCAAGGGAGTGATCAGCAATAATAACTATTATACTATTTTATAGATGCACTTGACCTTCGCTTATCAAATCCTTCTGAATTTGGGAAAAAGATAATTATACTTCTGTAACTGTCTGAAATCGAGAAAAAGAAAAATCCAATTTCAATGTTGGTGGTGGTTGATGAATAGAAGAAAATCTTACATATATCAGTTTAAAACTTGTGAAAGCTCAATGTATTTTGTTGTTACATTGGAATGAAATTAGGGGTAAATTGGTGATTGTTCTTCTCGTTGACATCCTAGGAGGTGGATTTGGGTTCAATCCAGCCGAAGTCGAAATCCTGGTACTGCAAGTCTAGAGACAAGTTAGACGGACCGTAAGGGTGGTCGTGAGAAGCCCCTCCGGTGTTACTGTTAGTAGAAACTCTAGAATAAGTGGGAGAGAATAATACTCTCCCCAGACTTCTATCTAGTATTTTGTAGAATAAGGTAAGATATACAAAAGATTAGGGATACCTGGTATTTACAGACGGTGACATAGATTAATTACCCACATGCCCTTGGTTGGTAAGGAATGTCCATAATCTTCCCTGGTGAAATGACAAGTGTCGACTTCTGATTTTACTAATCTTCCTTTTTCAGGTGATTTGAACATGTCTCGTCTAGAGCTCGTGCGAAAAGCTTATGCTTCAAAGGGTAAAGTTGCAGAGAAAGGGGTGTCTACCCCTGCTGCTTCAACTCCTAATGCCCCTACTCCCAAAACTAAGCCCATCTCTTCAAAAGGGGATTCCTCTTATCCCCTTGCAGGGTGCCCTGCATCTCATTCGGACAAAGGGAATGGTCCAAAGCGAGCTAAGCCAGATTCTCCAAACTCCCAGCCACCGCCTCATTCTAATTGAGGGAAGGATTCTGCTGATCCTTCGTCTGAGGTTTCCACATCACGGGGTTCCAAGGTCTTTGTGCCTAATTGGAAAGTAACTACAGGGGATTCTATCTCTGATCCTTGGGTTGCTTTTCAAGTGGCTACCCGTAGCATCCTTCCTATGGATGTTGGTGTACATTTAGGCAAGGATTCAAAGACCCTGGACTTGTAGTCTGTACAGATAGCCTTGAAGGTAAGTGATCTTGATTTTCAATATTTTGACGGTTTTCCTTTCTTACTTAGTGTAATTGCATTTGTTTTATAATCTTTCAGGCAACGCAACATTCCTACTTTGCGATCCATCGTCTGACTACTTTGGTAGCAAAAAACGAGGCGAAGAGCAAGACAATCGCCGACTTGAACACCAAGTTGTTGGAGCTTACTCTTTCTCTTGGAAAGGCTCAGCATCTTACTAATGAAGCTCAACTGGAGGCTATTAAGGAAAAGAATGCACGTCGCTAGTTCAAGGAGAGTTTTGGGAGAACTCTTGTGGGAGCGAAGGAGATGCGGCCAAATTGGAGGCTTGTGTGGATAATGTATGCTTTGACTACATCATGAATGGGTTTGAGAGTGGTTGTTCAAGAGAAGTATCCTTAGCTCAAACCTCATTGGGATTGAAACGCCAAGACCAGTAGTCCCTAGTTCAGGTGTCGTGGAGCCTTACATTCCCACTTCAGTCTCCAATGTTCCCGGAGATGAGGCCGACTATCAAGGTCAGGACTTTGAGTGAAGTGAGGATCCTGGAATATTAGGAGTTATGAAGGCTCTGGGATGCCACAGCATTTTTGCGGTAGGGCCTCCTTTCGAGCTGTTTGTCTTGGATGTTTATGTTTACTTTTGTGTGTTGTTATGGCTTGAATGCTTTTTGTTTATCTTCTATTAAGTTTACTAGGGCATTTTCTATCATCATTCGTTCGTCGATCGATGCTTTATTTCGCTTGCGTTATTTGTGCTATATTTTAACACGGTGGCTTTGCCAGGGTTTCTTGAGTTTTCACCCACTTTGCTTCCAAGTTTTCAACGTACTTTATTCACTTATGACAAGCCATTGTAGGATTTTAAGACCACGGGATATTAGCTTGTGGCAGGATTGTCGTAGTCCCTTATTCGGCAAGTCTTTTTTAGGGCAACTAGTTTTGTCAAACCTTTGGCAACCTACCACATGTGCGTTTCTCTATAGACATGGGTCTTCAGTCATTGCTAGGTCTTTCAAACATGGTGGGATCGCTTAGAAAAAGCAACCCTCTTCCACTATTTGCTAGAGTGTTTTGCTTTTGACTAGAACATGTTGATCTTTCTTCTTTCAAAAAGGAAACTAGTTGCATTAACTTTATAATTTTAACATCTCCCTCTTCCAGGTGGGGGAACAATTTTGTTACACCAACTTTTTGACAAACAACTAAAAACAAACAGAAGGGTGGAGATGTTACTCTTTTTCTTTACTGCATTATCATTTTATTGTCATTGCTTGGTTCTCCTTTAATCTCTTCCTCTCCCAGTCTCCCTTGCCTCCAGGGACACCATGTAGCAATTGCAAGCTATGTATTGGTATCCCCTGATCTCCCCTACCCCTTATGAATTTCATCTTCAAATGGTAAGGGGAGGAGAAGGCTTGGATGGGAGGAGAAGGCTTGGATTGCATTCTGTTAGAACTGTAAATAGATAGCCTAATTATAGCTGTTAGAATTGTAAATAGATAGCATAATTACAGCTAATTACATCTAAGTTAAGAAATAGCTAATTTAGGAATGTAAAGTTTGATTGTAGCCTAGCTTTGTTTTAGCCTTAACCAATTGGTAGTATAAATGCAATGTTATGATTAGGAAATTACCTCTCATTCACCACTTTTATGACTTTTCCCACTCACTTAATATTAGTTTCTTCATGGTATCAGAGCCTGATCCGCTTCTTCAATCCTAAGCAGTCTAGTTTCATAAAAAACTTGGTCCAAATCTGAGTTTTCTCTCAGAACAGCCAGCAACTCGAGTCAAAATCAGACTTTTGAAGTCATAATCGTGATCGTCTCCACCAGGCGACCACAACCAGGGAAGCAGCACCTCCACGCGCCGACACGTGAGACTTTTTTCCAATTGTTTCGATCGACTCGTCTCTCTTCCCTCGACACGTGTGCAGTAGTTGTGCACCTTGATTCTCTCAGCTTCTCGTTGTTTGGTATGTCTTGGTTTAGTTACTGTAGCAGAATTGCTGTAGTCAGGTATATTAGCCTCTTTTATTTGGTGTTGCCAATTGTGCAGTCATTGGAAGTGATTTTGAAGGAAGTACTGCAAGTTTTGGTATCCTAGTGGGATATTTTCCTTGATATTCTTGACTTCTTGTTGCACTTGCTATTTATAATTTAATATGGCAGAATCAAGTACTGCTAATAGTGGTGATACTAATGGTGTTAATAAGCGGAAACTTGCTAGGAGTCGTAATAATTCCACTGGTGGTCGTGCTCGCAGTGCACGGGCTCATATGTCTACCATGACATCTACTCCATTGCCTTCTGCTCCTAATGCTCTAACTCCAGAGGAAATAGTAGTATTTTGGAAATAGTCATATTTTGGACTCTTATGTCCAATTCTACCCCTTCTGCTTCTAGTGTTCCTATTGCCTCTTCTATGCTCAGTCAGGTATACTTTCCCGTTAGTGTTTGGCCGCATGTTCAGCTTGGATTATTGACTCAGGTGCTTCAGAACATATGATAGGGTCTTCAAAAAAATTTGACTCTTAAACACTATGTCCGGTAAAGATAAGGTCCTAGTGGCTGATAGGTCTCTCTCACCTATCTCGGGGAGAGGTTCAGTTGTTTGTACTCCTACCATATCCTTATACTTTGTTTTTCATATTCTTTCATTTACTGTCAATCTGTTATATGTTCAACGTCTAACTAAATCTCAAAATTGTTCTATCACATTCTTTCCTTCTTACTATATTTTTCAGGACTTGGTACGGGACAAATTATTGACAGTGGTAGCGCAACAGATGCCCTCTACTATCTAGATGTTTCTCAAGCTCTTCAATTTGTCCTTGATTTTAGTTTGGCTTCCCTCCATTAGTGGAATAGCCGTATAGGGCATCCTTCTTTTACTGTTTTAGAATCTTTATTTCCACATTTTACGAAGCATTATAATAAAAACCAGTTTCTTTGAAAGTCTTGTGAATTGGGTACACACAAACAGTCAAATTATTCTGCTCTTAATAACCGTCATTCGGAACATTTTGTTGTTATTCATACTGATGTGCGGGGACCCTCTAGAGTTTCTTTCTTGTTATGGTCGTTGTTGGTTTGTTAGTTTTATTGATTGCTATTCTTGTACTACTTGGCTCTATCTTCTTCATTCAAAAAATGAAATTTTTTCTTGTTTTTGAGTTTCATAAAATGATACAAACACAATTTGATACCAAAATAAAAAATTTACGTAGTGAAAATGGTCGTGAATATGTTGATGGTTATTTTGGGTCCTATCTTACTGATAATAGCATTGTCCTTCAAACATCATGTGTGAAAACCCCTGAACAAAATGGAATAGCAGAAAGAAAAAACTGTCATTTGCTTGAGATTACCCGCACACTTATGTCACTATGCATATACCTAAATCTCTTTGGGGTCCTAACTATTGCTTTTCTAATTAATCGACCTATCGGGTTCTTAATAACCGCAGCCCCATATCACTTCCATATTTTTCGAGTCCCTCACTTTCTCCGCGAGTTTTTGGATGTGTGTGTTATGTTCATGATAAAAATTCTACTCGTGGTAAACTTACTCCAAATCCCTTTGGTGTATTTTTATTGGGTACTCTCCTACTCAAAAAAGATAAAAGATTTACCTCTTTCCAACCGAGTTTATGTTACTCATAGAAGACATATTCTCACATAGACGAGGTTGCACCTACGCTACCACAATAACTCTGCTCTGATCCTGGTCCTTCTTCTCCACTGCCTTCTAGCCCAGTTGATTCTAATGGTAATAATTATGATATCCCTTCTAATAATTGTGATATAATCCTCTCAATGATATTGATTGATCTTCCTATCGCTCTTATAAAAGGAGTTCGATCATGTATCCAACATTCTATTTCTAACTTTATGTCTTATAATAATGATAATCTATCTACCTTCTACTGTTCCTTTGTTTCTTCATTGTCTTCTATTTCTATTCCTTAGGGGTGGAGAGAGAACCAGAGATGAAAAATAGAAAGAAAAAAAAACTATAGTAGATGAGATGAATATCTTGAAAAAGAATGACACGTGAGGGTTAGTTCCCCTTCCCCTTAGGAAAAGATCATTTGGGTGCTAATGGGTATATACAGTGAAGTAAAAGTTAAATGGGTCAATTGAGAGACTTAAAGTCAAACTTGTTGCAAAAGGATTTACTCAGATGTATGGGCTTGACTACCAAGAAAATTTTTCTCCAATAGCCAAGATGAACTCTGATCAAACTATTATCTCTTGTGCAACAAACTTTGGATGGAACCTTCAACAGCTTGATGTGAAGAATGCTTTCCTCCATGGTAATCTTGAAGAGGAAGTATATATTATATGCAAGTCCCTCCTGGTTTTACTTCATTAGAAACCAAAGGAAAAGTTTGCAAATTACGAAAGACTTTATATGGGTTGAAGTAGTCCCCTAAAGCTTGGTTTGATAGGTTTAATAAAGTCGTGGTAAGATTTGGCTACAAGCAGAGTCGAGCATATCACACTAGGTTTGTCAAATGGATAAATGACAACATTATCATTCTCGTTGTTTATGTTGATGACATTGTGTTAACTGGAGATAATGATTCAATCTCAAAGAAAAAATTGCAAGTAAATTTGAGATCAAGGATCTTGGCCCTCTGAAATACTTTCAAGGTATAGAACTTGCAAGATTTTCGAGTGGCATCTTATCACATAGAAAGTATGTTCTTGACTTATTAACAGAAACAGATTGATTCACTTATTGAATTCAATCATCACTTAACAAGCGGCACAGGGCCTACTGTAAATAAGGAAATATATCAATGATTAGTGGGTCGATTGATATACCTTTCACACACTAGAACCGGATATCTCATATACTGTGGGAGTAGTGAGTCAATATATGGATAATCCGCGGCTTTATCATATGAAAAGTGTCTATAGAATTTTAAGATATCTAAAATCCGCTCATGGAAAAGGCATACTGTTCTCAAATCATGGACACGAAGATTGAAGCATTTTCTAATGCAGATAGGGTTCTATAGAGGATCGTCGTTCCACATCCTGATATTGCTCGTTTGTTGGAGGCAATCTTGTTACTTGGAAAAAACAAACTGGTGTGGCTAGATCTAGTGGGGAAGCCAAGTATAAAGCTATTACATTAGGTAACTAATGTGGCTTCGAACATTATTGGAGGACTTGGGGATCATACAAACGAGCCAATGAGATTATTTTGTTATAATTAAGCAGCCATTAGTATTGCAACTGACAATACAACATGATAGAACAAAGCACATCGAGATTGACAAGCATTTCATCAAGGAAAAGTTAATTGGTGGTCTCATCTGTACACCTTACGTTAAGACATAACATCAGCTTGTTGATATTTTGACTAAAGGTATTAGTATTATGATGGTTCATCTAGGGGTGTAAACGAGTCGAATCTCAGTGAACACTCTAATGCTCAGATTCGGCTCGACTTGAAAAAATTGAGCTCGAATTCGATAAGAAATTTTTAATTTTGCGCCAAATTCGACTCGGATCATTACTCGGACCTACTCGGTTCGTAAGTACTCGACTAATATACAAAATGATTTACTCACGAGTCTTCAAATCGAGTTTCGAATATGAACCATTTCACTTAATACTGAACCACTACATACTAAATTGATTATTAAACTAATGTTTATATATAAGTCTTTTACTTTTATTTATGTAAAGAAATTACAAAGAATGTAATACGAATTGACAATCAATTCACTGATTTATTCAAGTACAAGCTTTCACAATTTAATACTACACTTTATAAATTATAAAGATTGATACAAATATCACTTATTTAGCTTGTTAAATATGATCCATCGAGCAGGTATCGAGTATGGTTCGAGAAAAAATGAAATACTTGAACCCTAATATGAGCTAACACTGGTATATTCGAATTCAACTCATGTATCATTAAACAGAAAACGAGCATGGATCATATTCGACTCGAATCAACTTCAAATTCGAGCTTTGGATCATATTTTCGAACTGATCTCGAATCGAATACCGAGCTACTCTGCTCGGCTTACACCCCTAGGTTCATCCCTTGTGTTTCAAGTTGGACATGCTAGACATGTATGCACCAACTTGAAGGGGAGTGTTAGAATTGTAAATATATAGCCTAATTACAACTGTTAGATTTGTAAATAGATGGCATAAATATAGCTAATTACATCTAAGTTAGGAAATAGTTAATTTAGGAATGTATAGCTTGATTGTAAACTAGCTTGATTGTAACCTACCTTGATTTTAGCCATGATTGTTCCTCCTTAATTGTAAACAATTGGAAGTATAAATGCAATGATATGATGAGAAGGAAATTACCCCTCATCACCACTTTTATGACTTTTCCCTTTCACTTAATATTAGTTTCTTCACATTCTTTACAACTCTCCCCAAGATTGCATTATACTAGTATGGGATGTTGACCACCAAAAACTTTATCAAAGCTGACGTTAGTTGGGGTGCTATTCCAACAATGATGTGGAGAATAACGCTTCCTTAATGGTGGAGAGGAATTCTTGAGAAACCAAACAATGATTGGGTGATCGGAGTATCGAACTTAGTTCCTCTATTTTCAAACTCATTTTCAAGTTTCTGAGTACAAGATATCCATAAAGCTTTCACCATCAATCAAGACCCGTTTGATGTCGTAGTTCCCTATTCTCACGGTAACTACAAGGGAATCTTAATGAGGGGAGACAATCCCTTTCAAGTTCTCTTTAGAGAACATGATGGGCTAGTCTTTGCAATTGGCTTCGTCCTTAGGTTTTTTTGCATAGGGCTTTTGTAAGGGACATTATCTCTTTAGCGTAGGCCTTTCTCGCCCTATTACTTTCTCGAGCCAACCAACACGCCCTGCCCCCCTCCCCCTTACTGTATTAATTACCCCATAAGGCAATGGCAGTGGTAGTCCTTTCTCTACTTGGTCAATTTTGTTTTGTCATAGGGGCGACCCTCATCTCTTTCCAAGCATTTCTAGTGCTAGTCATTGTGCACGTAAGCACAAAACTGTTCTCTCCTAATCAGTTCTTCAACCTCATCCATGAGCTGCCAACACTCAGTGGTGATGTGTTCTATATCTTTGTGGAAGGCGCAATTACGATTGGGATCTCGTTTGGTTGTCGGCATTTACATCCTAGAGGGCCACCTGAGACACCCTTCATTGTTGATTTCCATCAGTATTTAATGTCTAGGGGCACTCAACGGAGTGTAGTTTTCCTCCCGCAAATCCCGCCTTATTTTGTTTCTTTCTTCCTCTCATCTTTCTTCCCCTCTACATTTCTTATTTTGGAAGTGGGCAGCTTCCTTTTACCCCCTCGATTCATTCCTGTTTTGTCACTGATCACACCAATTTAAGATCTTTGACGCCATTCGTGAGGGACACAAATGGTACTGCCTGGTCTAGGTTCATAACTTGATGACATTTCTCATTGAAGCATGCATTATATTACTTTAGTGTCTCCCCCGATTTTTGTTTGATCAGCATCAGCGAGGCAGAAGTCTTTGGGCAACGGCTATTGATGATGAAATGTTTCGCGAACAGCCTGCTCATTTGTTTCAAATTGAAGATCGAGTGTGCATGTAATTGGGAGTGCCAGGCTTGTGCAACATCCTTCAGAGTTGTTGGAAACGCCCTGCACAAGATCTCATTCCCATACACGTATAGTAACATGGTCACCATGAAGGTGTACAGATGATCATGAGGTTAATAGTCCCATGACTCCCATCATACAACGTCATCTGAGGGTATTTGAACCCTCTGGAGAGTGAGATAACCATGATGTCTTCACTGAAGAGTGGAGATGCATCATGATTATACACAGTTGTCACCAGCCTCTTCAATTTTAGTCCCTAGGAGGCTTCCAATGTGAGTGTTGGTACAAGCTCCAAAGTAAGGGGTAGAGAATATTTCTCACTCCAAACTTCTGTCTATTATTTTGTAAAATGAGATCAGATATGTAAAAGATTAGGGATACCTAGTATTTATAGAGGGTGACATAGATTAATTACCCATATGCCCTTGGTTAGTTAAGAATGTCCATATTCCCCCGAATGAAATGACTGAGGTGCCCTTGGCCTAGGACACCTTTGACCTAGGACAGTTGTCGACTTCTGATTGGCTATATTTTAATATCCTCGCATAGTTTATTAAAAATAACACTATATAAATACTACTTTTATCCCAAATTTTAAATTAGCAGTCAGACAGCCCAGTGTGTTTGATTTCCTAGAATATGATTGCATAATTTTTTTATCAAAAGTTTAGTACAATCAAAATTTTGAAAAACATTAGATATTCTGGCATTATTAACCTACGGATTTGGTCCGATGGTTATCCTCACTCCTTGCGTAACAAGAGGGTGCGGGCTCAAGTCCTGTTAGCAATAACCATTGATGCAACTTGCAACTAATGCCTGGAGGATTGACCCGTGAGTGGGGTGTGTTTTGGGTTTTTTATTCTGGGGTAAGGAGGCACAGCCTGTGATATGGGCAAGGGGTCAGCTACAAAAATAAATAAATAGATAAATAAAATCAAAATATAAAATCAACCAAGGACAAAGTAGAAAGCACAAAGTAAAAAAAGCTCACCAATAAAGAGAGCAAAAATTATAGATACTACAGAACCTACTACTTAGCAGAGAGATGGAACAACGACAGTAAAGCAACAGTGATCTCTAAGAAACAAAGACACCTTACAGTTTGTCCTTTTAACTCTATACAGAGAAATAACTACTGCATAGAAATACTTCCACTAAAAGAAACTAAGATAATTACTCCACATTAAATAGAGGTCACATGTGTGGCCGTATCATATCCAAACAATATAATTGATGTAGTCCCTTAAATTTGAAGTCAATATGCAAAACACCTAGTACATTTAAGTTCTAAATCTAGGTCTCAAAGGATTTGATTCAAATGCTATGCTGTGCTGTGACCAAAAAATGCAAGAACAAAAAATATACACCCACTGTTCTAAAATATAAGATCACTTTTTGAAGTCAATTTCAAACATTTTCAAATACAAAATTGACATAAATTCATTTAATTTTTGCAGATATAGTGATGAATATTGCAAACTATCTAAAATGTACTACTAATTACAAGACTTATTATTTCGTAATTTTTAATTAATCCAATCAATTTTGAGTTTGAAACTGTCTCAAATTGACTTTCAAAAGTCAATATTAATTTTATAATTTGGAAGGATCTTATAATTTGGAAGGGAGTATAAAATAAAGTTAAGATTCATAATTCTGCTAGCAGCTTATCTTAAGAAGAGTTCTCCACACGGAAAATAGAAAAGAAAAAATGTTAAGGGTCTATAAATCTGTACATCTATCTATATGAGAACCAAGAATAGTGATCCCAATAAACTCACCCCAATAGCCATGTCCCCAAAAGAAGTACTCATCCCCAATAGTGTAAGAAAATGTAAAATTATTTGCTACTTCACTTATCAACCAATATGGTACTCCATGTTAACAAGTACGATTACCATTAAGAAGAGCATTGAATGCTCACAACTTCACATCGTCCGGCTTGCAATCCTTAAAAAAAGTCAAAATCATAGATTAAAAAGGTCAAAAACAATCAAGTAATTTGTAAAACCTGATTTACTTCTAATCAAAATCAAAGAAAGAAATTGGCATGGATAGAGAGAGAGAGAGAGAAGGCATACCTAGTTGGTGACTTCAACTACATTGGAGAAGAAGAGAGCTCAGCCCTAGAGAGAGGCGGATGAAAACTCGCAAGTAAGAGGAAGAGACACAAATGAACGAAAACTCGTAAGGAAGAGAGACCAACCGATGTTTGGAGTGGAAGTGAGACTCATGAAACAGATCGTGGTAGGTGAGGTATTTGCATGTCATTTATTTTGATGTTGAAGGACACATAAGTTTTATAAATATATATATATATATATATATATATATATATTGAATATCTGACCGCAGATGTCAGATTTGATACACTTACAAAGTAAGATGTTTTTTGTCCAGTTAAGATGTTTATCAAACAATTCAAAAATCATAGCCAATTAGATTTAGCCTGTTTAGTGCTCATTTAGTGTTATCACGCACTTAAACAAAATGATGACCCCTAAATGAAGCATGTGGAAAACCAAAGCACGGAAAAATAAAGAGAAGAAAACAAAACAAAGCAAAAACAAAACAAAATGGTAAATATCATGTGTCCATACAGATACTATATAGTCATAAAAAAAATTAAAAAATAATCCAACTCCCTGGGTTTCAGAGCAGTGCATGATGCCATTTTTTTCATTTTTTTGTCCTAACATTTACAAGTTCCTGACTTTAATAACCAAACAAACACAAGTGCAGCTGATACAAGTCTAATATTCAAAAACAAATGTGAAGAACTTCCATATTCTACACTAAACATTGAATACAGTAATACACAAGGGAGTAAGAAACACATCTTTGAAACTAAGTAATATTAGCATGCTCAATAAGGATCTGAGCATGGATGCTCAAATTCTGCAGTTTCATTTAATTCCTTTAGAAAGGCTATTTTTAATTGCAATTTTTTTGCTCGGCTCAAACATACCAACTATTCATCATAGAGCAACTATATGCGACATTTATCAAGAAGCAAACATAATTCTATCTTTGCATTACTGAAAATTTCTGTAATAGCATTTGAAAATTTTGTCACTTACAGAGCTTCAACTTTTTGAAAAATGATGACACTACAGATTTGGGGTAGGGTTTTGTGGCAAGACATGAGGGAATGTTCTCAGGTTGTTCGATCCACAGCTTATGAGCAATGCCACCTGCTGTAAGTTTCTCTGATAAGCTCCGTATCTGAGGCTCTCCCTTCACTTCAAGAGTAACCTGCATCATGAAGAAAAAATGATATCACTTTCATTCTTGATATATCATGTACCATCAACCATGCTATAAAAAAAACAAAAATACTGCATCAAAGAAATTTTTTTTAAGTGTTTACATTTCTCCAAGAAAACTCCGAGTAAAAGGAAAGCTTAATTTATCCAACAATACATGAGAGCTCTTTTCTTTCTTCAATCCACCTATTTTTTAATTTTAATGCAGATAAGTAACTACTCATTATGGGACTTATGATGCTTATCATTTATCATTCACCTTTTATAGAAGGCTCAAATTTTAACCTCAAATCGGATCAGACGAGTAACAAACAACATGGTTACAGAGTGCTGCACATGTTACTTGATTAGTATAATATCCAACGATAAAAGGATTATGATAATTTATTATTTATTATTTAGACTCAATAATGAAAGTAATTAACAAATTTCAGTTTTCTTGATGAACTTGCACATCTTTGTATTAAGAATGCCAAGCAAAAAGCATTAGCCAAGATGTAGGAAAGTTCTAATATCCTTCAACACCAATGCATCTTTACAAACTTATCCAGTATCAATGCGAGCCCGCAAAACATGACACATGACAGACCACAAAAGGAAGCACGTGTCCAATAAAATAGAACTTTGTAGAATTTAATTCAATTTAGTTTATTTTGACTTGTAATTTTAATAGCTTTTATAATATAGTTGGTTTCGGAAAGTTTAAACATGTTATTAGATATCAGGACATAAATGGCTCACTAAAAAGCTGAGGATGAATAAAAGATTTAGTGTGTGTATTTGATTAAATGTCCTTTCCCTTTTCTTCACTGATTCTTACTCCATTCAATTTCAATTTCAATTTCAATTTCAATTTCTAAACCCTAAATCCCATCCCAACCATATTGGTATCAGAGCTAAACCTAATAAGATTCTATCACCCTATTCTATCTCTACTTCAAATGAATAAATGAATAAATAAATAAGTTACCCTAATCCTTACACCTTCCGATCAGTTCCAATTAGCCAACTAGTCCACCAATGAAATTGGCCAACTTCAAACCTACACCATCTTTCAAGTTTCATCATCAGAAGGATAGCAATGACCCCACCTAAATCATAGTCAATCCATCACAAATCTAAACCAAATTTAACAGACTCTTACCAACTCCACCCTCACACAAATCAAACCAAGGAGATCATCAGTTCTTAACAAAAACTCTTACCAACTTCACCTCGTTGTGTGTTAAGCATGCACTTGATCATAATGTACTACTCCAATTCAAACTCAAAGAGATGTAGCGGTGATTGCTCTTGAATGCAAAACCTATCAAAGCTTTCCAATTCAAGCAACTCGTTGAATTTTCCATGACCCAAACAAGTTTGTGTTGCAATGCCTCCTCCAATAGCTTAATTGCAACACATTGAATTTTCCAGGACCCAAACAAGTTTGTGTTGCAACGCCTCCTCCGATAGCTTAATTGCAACTCATTGAATTTTCCAGGAAAACCATTGCAGAATTATTTGCAACTAATCGAAGTCAATGCTTAAATGATAATGGTGGGTGGGCCACCTGTGCCTCTGATACGCGTTTGATGGTTTACTTTGAGGGAAATAGGGACCTCCATTAGAGATGAACTCTAGTTTTTAACAAATATTCTTACATACTTTCATTCAACTTATGAGCCCTATTTATACATAACATATCCTACAAATTAAATTATTAATTAACAACTAATACACTGATACACATTTTAAACTCACTACTATTTCTAACAATTCTTACTCCCATAACCCCTAGCCCACTAAAGAACATGATCAGAACAAAATTAACAAACGCCACATGAACTACTTATTGGGAAAAATGCCAAAAATTAATTTTGCAATAAAATATTGAATCCAAAATCTTTTAAAAATCAGAAGAAAAATGGGTAAAAAGAGTAAACTTGCCTTGGGCATAGAATCAAGATTGGTGGGACTACAGTATTTTAGGGTGTAAGCATCATCTTTGTTGGACCAAACGGCCGCAATGGAGGCATGGGAGGACAGCATACTGAACCAGCACATCTTTGGGGATTTCTGAGTTTCCAGCATCGGAAGATGCCATCCGAGCTAAACGGCAACGCTTACTGCATTGGACTGAAATTGAAACCCTAGGCCTAGTAGAAGTTGTGATGAAGAGGAGGGATGTGGTGATGGTATATCCATCATGAAATCTAATTCAGAACTTATGATTACAAACAATTTTTCTATGTGATCAAGAACTTGTTCTTGACCAATGGAAAACCTTTGCAGCATTATTTGCAACTAATAGAAACCCTTGCTCGAATGATAACGGTGGGTGGTCCATGTGTACCTCTGATACTAGTTTAATGGTTTACCCGGGACCTCCATTAGAGATGAACTTAGTTTTTCATTCAACTTATGATACCTATTTATACATAAAATATCCTACAAATTAATTACCCACCAATATACATTTTAAACTCACTTTCAACCACCCACTAACAACAATCGCCACTTGAATTACTACTATTTACATAAAATTAGAAATTACAAATCAAATAAATAAAAAAATGATCGTAACAAAATTAACAAACGCCACTTGAATTACTTATCGGAAAAGAAAAATGCCACAATTTAATTTTGCTTTAAAATATTAAATTCAAAAACCTTAAAAAATCAAAAGAAAAATAGATAAAACGAGTGAACTTGCCTTGCGCATAGAATCAATATTGGTGGGACTACAGTATTTAAGGGTGTAAGCATCGTCTTTGTTGGACCAAATGGCGGCACCGGAGGCATGGCATCCCTGTGAAACCACGCTCCCCAGAGGCCACGTCTCGATCAGGTCTCGCCGGAGTACAACGTACTGAACCAACACATCTTTGGGGATATCTGAGTTTCCGGCCAACTTACCGGCATCGGAAGAAGCCATCCCGGCTAAACGGCGACGTTTACTGCGACGGACTGAAATTGAAACCCTAGGCTGACTAGTTGAAGTTGTGATGAAGGAGGGATGTGCTGATGGTATAGCGGCATTATTTGTGGTATCGCTCACTAGATAATAGATTCTATCAGATGCAACAGAGAGACGGATATGGTCATACTCGTATTCTTAAAAAAAAACTTTCACTGGTATCATTCTAAGTTCTACCAAAAAGAAATACAAACAATATTATAAAACAAAATTATCTGATTCTGGCGTAATTTTTATATCTTAACTAAATATCTTATTTATAAGAAAATAACACGACACTATTTAAGAATAATCACATATGAACAGTAAAAAATTCACGGGCACAGAAAATTTGGCAAAAATCTGATTTCTGCTATTTATTATTGTACAATAAAATATTCTAATAAAATAAAAACTATATATAAAATATAATATATTCTATTTATAATTTAATAAAACGAATAAAAGTATTCTATTTTATATAAAAAAATTTATGTTTTATTACTATTATAATAATAATAAAACAAAACTGATATAACTTTCTACAAGTGATTTTAAAAAATGAGTAAGTGGGGGTCCATATAATAAGCCAAACATACAACAAATATTTCATGAAAAAATCCTCTATTTATATCAAAAATTGAATAAATATTTACCACAAATTACTTATCTTCAATAAACACATTTTTAATATTTCAACAATTATTCATCATTAATATTATAACTCACAATATTGACAAGCAGATCATTCCCAAGAAAGATGGGCTTTTCGATAATGACTTCTCCTTATTGGCGCACAATTAAATAACCTAACTCCTTTCTTCGACAGAACTTTCTAAACATTGTCAATAATGCAAATAATAATATGAATAACTATGTCGGCTCAATTATTGATTTAATAATATAAAATATTGTGATGATGATACTGTGACAATAATTGAATAAAATTGAGTGACTTCTTAAGTAAGCATCAATAATCAGAGATACTGTACAATACCGTGTGCTATTGTGCAACCACGCGTATTACTGTATTTTTATCATCGGGTATTTCAACAGTTAACGGTAAAAGTTTTGTCGTTATTTTTATAAAAAAGTTATTTCTGTCGCTTTCTATATCCGACAGTAATTCTGTTGTGAGATCCACCAATGATTGTGCAATATTCTCCGACCAAACAAATATTTTATGACAACTTACTTACTTTGTAAAATGTGCACATATCACCATAACTATAACATTATATCAAATCCACACCTTATTATTCAAAATAACATTTAGAGAAAATTAAATATTTTATTCATAAAAAGTTGGTGTCTTACATCACATACCATCATCATCACCTACTACTACTACTACTACTATTATTAATTATCTATCACTCTCTTCTACCTCTGTTTCTCTCTCTACAATTTACAAAGCTCCAACAACAATGACTTCACATACCATCATCACCTACTATTATTACTACCACGAATTATCTACCATTATCTTCTGTCGTTGTTTCTCTCTATAATTTACAGAGCACCAACAACAATGATAATGGCGATTTTAGTGGACAATCTGTTTAGAGAGAGAAAGTACTCCTTCACTTTCTCTTTCTTCATTCTACTCATAATATTCTTATTCTCTTTCATTTTCTTTTTCGATTCTCAGTCTTCCTCTCATTTTTATCTCCGATCTCACTACTACACACCCACCTGTCTCTTTATCTTCTCCGCTGCTGCCTTCCTCTGATTGGTAACCCAATAAAATTGAATTGATTACCTTTGTATGAATGTTTTGCTACCAACTGTAATATGAAAAAAAAAATGTACTGACGACGACCATTGCAGAACCCAATAAAATTGTTTATGATTGCACATGTTGAAGAAAATAAATCCAGGTAACACTTGGAAACTGTTCTTAACTTTTTTATAATTAATTGGTAACCCAATAAAACTGATTTGGTTACCTTTGTATGAAGGTTTGGCTACCAACTGCACTATGGAAAAAAAATATACCAACGACGATAATTGCAGAACCCAATAAAATTGTTTATGGTTGCACATGTTGAAGAAAAAAATTCAGATAACACTTAAAAACTGTTCTTAACTTTTTTATAATTAATTAGTAACCCAATAAAACTGAATTGGTTACCTTTGTATGAAGGTTTGACTATCAACTGCACTATGACGGAGCGGACAACGACAGTGGCAACACCGACAGGACTACAGTAGACGAGTTGCACGACCAACTCGGCCTTGAAGGGATTTCATGGCTTGAATTGGAGGAAGGAAAGTGAGCACCAATTGGGGGGTTTTGGAGGAGGGACGTTGGTGAGGATCCATGGAGGAATGGAGAGCTGAGCTTGTGGGATTTGAATTGGGATAAAAGGAGTTACAACAGAGGTGAGGTGAGAGACATTTGTGTTGGATGGATAAGAGAGATCTAGTTGGGGAATGAAAAATGGAAGCTGGGATCATGTTCTTCTGAATTGCAACAGAGTTGAGGGAGAGTAATGAAGAGGAACACTAATTTTGAAAATAAAATATTAAAAATGTATTAATTCTGTAAATATTTTCTAGATGCATTTTTGTTGTATTTTTTTTTTAAAATATACTAGAAAGTGTAAATATCCCTTTTTTACAGCACAAAGGCACATGCATAATTCGGTTAAGGTTTTTAAGCCTTTAATTCATTTAATGGTCACATTCCATATGCACATTGCTTCCAAGTTTCCACACTTAAATATTTTTAATGTCTCGTGCATGCATACAAGATATAAGGCTTTAATTTTGAAAATATTTTTACCCCTTTTTGTCAAAGTTAAATTTTGAGAGAAAATTATTTATAAAAATAATAGAAGTTCTCCTTGTCTTAAGAAGTGTTTTTTTATGAAATAATTTCTTTAACACTTGATATTAAATTATAAAGGTCAAGAAAATCAATTCAAAAAGATTTAGACAATATTTTAGGTCAAAATAAATAAGTTAATTAAAAAAATTATAATATAAATCCTATGGAAATGATTCTAATATTTTTCTTAACCTAATTATTATTTATTGTTATCATCAAAATAATCCTAAAAGTTAGAGACTCATCAATCTCTCCATTGTTTATGATGACAATTATCTAAAAATATTTTTTATAAAAGACTTCCCCTTAGTTTAAGCACAATTAATCAAAATTTTAAATTTTGAACCATCCATAAAAAGCAGTACATAAAGCAGATGATATAGCAGTTATTGTTATCCATTATTGTTAATGACAAAGTATCATCAGGTTACACTGTCTTGCTTCATTAGTATATATTATTCTGTATAGCATCATCAATATACATTGTCCTGCATCATAAGTATATATTGTCATGCCTTGTCGTTTAACCTTTTAACTCCCCCTTATTTTATGTAATAAAAGATTTAATTTTCAAAAATATTGAAAATTGATTGGTTTATATGGCAAATCAACATCATTATACTATCAACAATATATATGACAGTATTATACAGCAGTATAAAATATTTTTCTTCTCCCCCTTTGTC
Organism: Panax notoginseng; assembly: GCA_016801055.1. Classification (NCBI taxonomy): domain Eukaryota; kingdom Viridiplantae; phylum Streptophyta; class Magnoliopsida; order Apiales; family Araliaceae; genus Panax; species Panax notoginseng. Next base: position 182,437,198 of record CM029020.1, on the reverse strand, counting down.
ATCATAAAAAATGATGGGAAAAAAATTATCAAAACCCGCAAAAAAAAAGTATTATTATTTGTTACCTACGTGAATAAGAAGAAAAGTGGCATAGTTACTATAGTAGTAACTTGTGTTAGTAGTAGCTAGTTATAATCATCTGAATAGTTATGAGTATATATATATATATATATATATATATATATATATATATATATATATATATATATATATATATATATATACAGTCATCCCAAATAGTTAGAAGTCATCTAGGCGAATGGGAGAAAAGTGCAGGCTAAGAGCCAAAAGATTAACATTATAAGGAGATTGTTCCAAAGCTTCAATCTGCGTAGAGCTTGTACTGGCAGAAAAATGACATTGAGGCATACAAAACTTTTGATTTTCTATCAAGAAATGCACCATATCCTTAAGATGATGCAAATATTGTTGCATATCTTCTATTTTCTCCATTAGGTTACTTTGGTTATGCAATATGAGTTGATTCATGCTATTGAGTGTGTTTATCTTTGAGGCCATATTAATATTGGACTCAATAAATTCATGATCAGAAAGTTTAAAGACTATCAGGGGTTGAAGAGGAAGATTTAAGTGAGACACAATATTATTGTTGGCGACAAGTTGAGACTGATGATGAATGACATTGATTTTCACATATTTGAAGATATGTGTAAGAAGAAAACCATACCCAAGACAATTATTATGAAAACAGATTTCGAAGGAAGTCAAGAGAAAATATGCTAAATTGTAAGGACTGCACTCAGTCAAAATACATTTGATAAGTTCCAAGTCAAAAGGAAGTAAATTTCTATCTTCCCTTATTGGCATAAAGTTGTGTCTAAGAATCTTGACCAAAAATTTACACTCATCAGTTAAAAATTCTAACCCAATTTTAATAGGAAAGTCAAACAAGAGGGCAGGTAAAAGTTGATTAGTCACAATAGATAGGTTGTGTTTAAAAAGCAGGGAATCACTAACAAAGATTCTAATTGGATGTAAATATGCATTATTTCTTGAGAGAAGTTTCAAAATTGTTCAACGACAAGTACTTTCCTGAAAGTATTCGTCACATGAAGGAGGTAGAATTCATCAAGCTGGAGCAAAATAATATGACTGTATCGCAGTACGATGCTAAGTTTGCTGAGTTATCCCGGTTTGCATCCCATTTGGTAGATAATGAGAAGCATATGACGTGAATGTTTCTAAGATGTTTGAAACCCGAAAAACGTAAATACCTCATTTCTCACAAACTTTGCTTGTATTCAGATGTTGTGAATAAGGCTCAGTTATTGGAGCGCGATAATGAGTCAACCCAACCAAGAGATAGCAGCCGGCAAAATGATAATACCAGTGGTAACAGTCATTGAAGCGGTGAAAACAAACGTGGAGGAAATCAACATGCCAGAAATGGTAATCACTTCTGTGGTAACCTTGGCCAAGATAATAGAAGAAATGAGTCAAGTGGAAATTTCAAAGCGATAATAGAAGAAATGAGTCATGCATTTGATGTGATTTTAGGGATTGATTGGTTAACTACTCATAATGCTAAAATTGATTATTTTTCGTAAGGTTGTTAGCTTTCATATTCCTAACCAACCTATTATGCGAATTCAAGCAACCAAATCACTAAAGTCAATCACTGTCATATCAAGCCATAAAGACATTCGTTTATTGAAAAATGGATGTCAAGCTTTCTTAGCTCATGTCACAGATTTAAACAAAAATACGTCAGATATAAATGATATTTCTATTGTTAATTAATTTTCTGACGTATTCCGTGAAAAACTTCCTGGCTTACCCCCAGAGCGTGAAATCGAATTTTGTATTGACCTTGAACGCGATACAAAACCCATTTTCAAAACCCCATATCGAATGGCTCATATTAAACTTCAGGAGTTAAAAAATCAACTATAAGAATTGTTAGACATCGGTTTCATTCATTCTATTACGTCTCCTTGGGGTGCTCCTGTTTTATTTGTAAAGAAGAAAGATAGGAGTATGCGACTTTGTATTTATTATCGGGAGTTGAATCATGTCACCATCAAAAATAGGTACCCGTTGCCTCACATTGATGACCTATTTGACCAGTTGCAAGGTGCCAAATTCTTTTCAAAGATCGATCTTCGTTCAGGATATCATCAGTTAAAGATTAAAACTGATGACATTCCAAAGACTGCTTTCAAAACTCGGTACGGGCATTATGAATTCCTAGTCATGTCTTTTGGATTGACTAATGCTCCTGCTGCCTTTATGGATATGATGCACTGAGTATTCAAGAAATATTTGGATCATTTTGTGGTTGTCTTTATTGATGACATCCTCATATACTCTAAAAGCCATGAAGATCATGAGCAACACTTGAGACTGATACTCCAAAAGCTTCGTGAAAACAAGCTATATGCCAAGTTGAAGAAATGCGAGTTATGGCTTTAGGAAGTAGCATTCCTTGGGCACGTGATATCAAATCACGGAATATCTATTGACCCGGCTAAGATTAAAGTAATACAAAGCTGGGAGAAACCTAAGTCAGTAACCGAAGTACGTAGCTTTTTGGGCTTAGCTGGTTATTATCGGAGATTCGTGGAAGGATTTTCTCGAATCGCTACTCCATTAACTCAGCTGACTCAAAAAATTATAAAATTCAGTTGGAGCGAGGAATGTGATAAGAGTTTTCAAGAATTCATGAGGAGACTCATTTCAGCACCTGCTTTGACAATACCATCTAGTTCGGAGGGATTTGTCATATACAGCGATGCTTCAGGCAAAGGTTTAGGATGTGTTCTCATACAATATGGGAAAGTCATAGCCTATGCCTCACGACAACTCAAAGAATATGAGAAGAATTATCCTAATCATGGTCAAGAGTTGGCAGTAGTCATTTTTGCGCTAAAGATCTGGAGACATTACCTGTATGGGGAGAAGGTGGAGATCTATACAGATCATAAAAGCCTCAAATATTTCTTCGCCCAAAAGGAACTCAACATATAGCAACGACGTTGACTCGAGCTGTTGAAAGATTACGATCATACCATTTAATATCATCCTGAAAAAATGAACATGGTAGCTGACGCGTTGAGTAGAAGATCATATGCGGGTACGAGTGCGATATTGTCAATGTAAATGTCCATTTGGTATGACTTACAAGGGATGAAGATAGAGTTAAAGACTTCATAGACCCGTGTAATGATGTTAAATTTACGAGTAGAACTGACTTTAATGGATAAAGTTAAAGCTGCTCAAGCTACAGACCTGGAGTTGATGTGTATAAGGAAGAAAGTACAAGAAGGTGCTATTCTGGAAGCAAGAATCGATGAAGAAGGAATACTTCGAGTCAACTCCAGACTTTATGTTCCTAACGACTCTGATTTGAAGTATAAAATCATGATGGAGGCGCACAACACACCGTTTGCAATCCATCCTGGGAGTAACAAAATATATCGTGATCTTCGACATACATTTTGGTGGAGCAATATGAAGAGAGAGATAGCGGAGTTTATCTCAAGGTGTTTATCTTGTCAGCGTGTTAAGGCGGAGTATCAAGTGCCAAAAGGTCCATTGCAACCACTTGAAATTCCAGAATAGAAGTGGGAGCACATTACCATAGATTTCTCAAGGCATAGATGCAATTTGGGTCATTGTTGATAGATTAACCAAGTCTGCTCTATTCTTACCTATACGAGAAACTTATTCACTTGAGCATCTTGCTTGTATATACATAAATGAGATTGCAAGACTGCATGGTATGCCAGTATCCATAGTTTCTGATCGAGACCCAAGATTCACTTCACGATTTTGGGTTAGTTTGCAAAAAGCTATGTGCACGAATTTACGATTCAGTTTAGCATATCATCCTTAGACGGACGAGCAGTCGGAGAGTACTATTCAAACTCTTGAAGATCTATTAAGACTCTGTGTCCTAGACTTCAAAGGAAGTTAGGACAAGTTCTTGCCATTAGTAAAATTCTCCTACAACAACAATTATTAAGCAAGTATAGGCATGGCTCCATTCGAGGCGTTGTATGGACGAAAGTGTCGTTCTCTAGTATGCTGAGATGAGGTGGGTGAAGCAACATTGTTGGGACCGAAATTGGTACGCATGACTACGAAAAATATTCAAATGATCCGGCAACGTATAAAAATCTCACAAGATCGACAAAAGAGTTATGTTAATCTTCATCGAAGGGACGTGGAATTCAATAATGGGGATTATGTGTTGTTACGTGTTGCTCCATGGAAAGGAGTTACGAGATTTAGAAAGAGAAGAAAGCTAAATCCTCAATTTATTGGCCCATTTGCAATCGTCGTTCGAGTAGGAACTGTGGCCTATAGACTCGTCTTACCGCCAAGTATGTATCGTGTTCATAACGTTTTTCACATATCTATATTACATAAATATGTGGAAGACCCAAACCATATTATTGAATTAGAACCAGACGAGATAGCGGAAGATTTAACGTATGAAGAGGCACCTGTTAAAATCTTGGATAAGAAGAAACATATTATACGCTCAAAGGTCATACCTCAAGTCAAAGTTTTATGGAAAAATTACGATATTGAGGAAATGACCTGAGAATTAGAATCTGAAATGAAAATAAGGTATCCTCACCTCTTCGACATACCAGGTACGTACACCAATTTCGAGAATGAAATTTCATAAGAAGGGGAGGTTGTAAAATTCTAACTTTTATGGATAAAGATTAATTTTTCTCTAAATATTATTTTGAATAATAAGGTGTGGTTTTGATATAATGTTATAATTGTGGGTAATATTTACAAATTTTACAAAGTAAGCAAGTTGTTATAAAATATTCTTTTGGAAGGAAAATATTTGTTTTATCAGGGAATTTGTGTACGGCGGCACAATTATTGGTGGACCCCACAACGACATTACTATTGGAGTTAGAAAATGACAGAAGTACCTTTTTATAAAAATAACGGTAAAATTTTTACCGTTAACTGTTGAAATACCCGGTGCTAAAAGTGCAGTAATGTGACAAACAAGATTTTTGTATTTTTATTTGAATATTTATTGAATTAAATAAATATCTTTCGATGATTTAGTAATTAGATTAAATAATTAATTGATGAAATTATGGTAGATTAATTTAATTATATGTGTTATATTTATTAAATTAATGTGGAGAATTTTGATTATTCAAAGTATGTAATTATGTGAGCTTATTGAATTAAAAGAAATATTTAATAAGCCTAATATTATTTTATTAAAATTAATAATTAATGAGAAAATTAATAATTTGACATAATTAATAAATAAAAAAATTAATTATGTGACTATGTGAATTAATGAGAAATTATCATATTTTTATTTAAATTAAAGTAAATAAGATATTTGATTTATTTTATAAAGGGGTGCGACACTATTAAACTTTAGGATAAAAGATTTATTAAATTAAATAGATTTGAGCAATTTAAGGCTAGCCAAACGAAGCCTTATTGGGAGTTGGGAGCAGTTAACCCATGATCGGGTTAACTGACCATACAACGTCAGTTCCTATATTTTCATACGTCTTCTTCTTTTTATTTTCTAAGTTCATCAAAGCAAATCGCAGAGAGAATTTAGAATTAGTGAGAGTAAAAGAGAAGGATTGTGAGAAATTAGAAGTTGCTATCACCCTTGTGTAATCCAAGCAGAGTAATCAAGGGTAAACCCTTAAACTTAAGTTTTTATTTACGTCATTTGAAGTTTTTATGAAAAATGTGTGTAAGTCTCTGTAATTGAAAATTTAGAGTCTCTGTAATTGAAAAGGGTAGCGATTATGTGTATATATGTGTTAATATGTTATCATAACATGTTTAACTATATCTTGTATGTTTTCATAATATCAAATTCATAAAAATCTGTCGTATATAGTTTCTTGAAGTTAATTACAGAGTATAAAATATGGCCATATGGCCCTTACGCACGAATTTTATGTGTTAAATCATATGTTGCATCATAAATTTATACTAGCATATGATTATGTATGTTAAAACAAAGAAATCAAACTTCGAATAGACATATTTGGTGTTATAACGAACCCATAGTGTTAATTTTTATGTTTTATGTTCAAAACTTTCAAGAACAGTAAAATTACATGTTTTGATTCTGTAAATTATGTGTTTTAACTTGTTAAAATCATGCTAGAAGGGTTGGATAGTAGTTATATGTGTATTACAGTGTTTGGGTATGTCTAAATTCGTGTAAAAATTAGTTAGTTGGAGGTTTTGGCCATGTTCTGCAATTTTTCGCGAATTGCAGTTCTGGTACTGCTTCACCGCGCCGCAGTGCCGGCTGCAAGCATAAACCCCGCGCCGCAGCGCGAGCCACGCCGCAGCGCCAATGTCCAGGCCGCAGCGTGGGCCGCGCTTCAGCGCTAAGAACAAAGCCTAGCAGTGGCGCCGTAGCTCCACTCTGCAGATTATTCAGAAATGAATTTTTTTTTTGATTATTTATGTCTAGGAATGCAATAGTAACATAATCTAATGAACATAAAAATGTGTTAGACATATAATGAGATGTTAACATAGGTTTTTGACATGTAAATAACGTATTTACGTGTGGATTGAATTATTAAACGCATAGTTAGCTTATTGTTCGTGAAGTGAAAATTATGTGACAATAAGTGTGGTAATTTGACTAAGTATAGTCATAATCTGAATTAGACAAAAAGAATGAACTTGTGATGACTAGTTACGTTATAATTAACTGGTATTGTGAATGTAAATGATATGTAGGATTAAATCAAGGAACGTGTATAATTAACGTGTAATCTACGCACGAGGCAAGTTTCCTAACCCTACTTGTTATCGTTATTCAAGTTTATAATCCTTACATCTTTACATTGAGCAAATTCTAGACTTATATTCTATATTGATTAAGTTCAACATATTACATTAAAGATCTTTTAAAAGTATGATTGCTGTTATACAATTCTTATTCCATTGTATACCTCTTGAGTTATTATTTTATTTGAATACCAGTCATTGTTGAACCTTGTAAGACTAGCGAACCCTATTGATTCGACTAGTCCATAGTTGATGAACGTTCTAAATTTCAGAACCTTTCTTGAATTATCTAAACCAAACTTCCTTTTGTGCGGACTCGAATGTCAAACTGAGATGAACAACCCTGTATAGGGGATTACTTATGCGTTAACGTTAAGATATTGTGCACAGTATGGTACTAAAGGCTGATCTCCCTAAGTACGAGTAGAAGAGTCCATAGTCTTATGACTGTTAAAGGTTTCAAGTATAACCCTTGATAACCTAGGACATAGTTCAAGGTCTTATGACCTTCAGAAGTTCTTTTAATTCTTGTTATTCATTCTTGATTCAAAAGTTGAGTTCTTATTCCAGAAGTCTTTGATTCACTCGCATGTTATTATATTGTTGTTTCATTATTTTACTTGTGGGCAATCGTGCTCACTCTTGCGTAATAATAACATTGCAGTTAAGAACGAAAGGTCCGACGAGCCTTCTACTAGCAAAGACAAGGACAAGATTAACAAGTGCTGAAGACTTGTTATTTTTTTGATGATGTATTTATGTTTTAGACTTATGTTGATGTTGTGTAAGACTATTAATTGTTTATGTTTCCGCAGTTGAGATTTAAGGTTAGTATGACCTGGGATTTATGTATTTATTCAGTTGATGTAACTCCTTAAGAGGAGGATTTATTTATATCTATTTATGCTTTCATTTATTATGGGTAGATAGACATATGATGTTTGTATAGTGAACACTAAATCATGTGGAAATTGAAGTACCCGAATTTGGAGGTGTCACAAGTAATACGCGTGATTACATAGTAACACACAACATTGTACAATATATTTAATTATTGATGCTTACGTGAGAAGTCACTCAGTTTTATTCAATTATTGCCACAGTGAAGCCAAGTGAATTGAGATAAATAGAGGAGTTTTTTATGAAATATTTGTTATAAATTTTACTTATTACATGGAACCCCACTTACTCATTTTTCAAAATCGTCGGTAGAAAGTTATCTCAGTTTTGTTTTATTACTTATATATATGTATATAAGTTTTATGTATATATATATATATATATATATATATATATATATATAGTTTTGTTTTTTTATATAAAATAGAATATATTATATTTTATTGTGCATAGTATTGCATAGTGCAGCATAGTAAATCAGAAAATTTTCAGCCGAACGAATTCGGCGCCTGTGAATTTCCTTACTGTTCATCCGTGATTTTCTTAAATAGTTCCATGCCATTCTTGTAAGACCCCAACTTTTATGAATAAAGGTTAATTTTTCTCAAAATATATTTTTGAATATTATGGTGTGTATTTGATATAATGTTATAGTTGTGGGTAATATTTATAAATTTTACAAAGTAAACATGTTGTTTTAAAATATTCGATTGGTCGAGGAATATTCTTTTTAACAGGGAATATTCGTACGACGGCATAATCATTGGTGGACCCCACAATGAAATTACTGTCGGAGTGAGAAAACAACATAAATAACTTTTATAAAAATAACGACAAAAGTTTTACCGTTAACTGTTGAAATACCCGATGATAAAAGTACAGTAATACGCGTGGTTGCATAGTAGCACACGATATTGATTATTGATGCTTACGTGAGAAGTCACTCAGTTATACTCAATTATTGGTACAGTAATTGCTGCATAGTATCTCACGTTATTGATTTAATTATTGTCACAATATTTTATATTATTAAATCAATAATTGAGATGACAAGTTATTCATTTTATTATTTGCATTATTGACAATGTCTAGAAAATTTTGTCGAGAAAAGGGGTTTGGTCACCTAATTGCGCCCTAATAGAGAGAAATTCTTATCAGAAAGCCCCCTCTTTCCTGGGAATGATCTGGTTGTTAATATTGCAAGTTATATTATTGATGAATACATATTGTTAAAAATATTGAGGGGAGTTTTATGAAGTATTTGTTGTAAATGTTGCTTATTATTTGGACCCCCATTTACCCATTTTTCAAAACTGTCGGTAGAAGTTATCTCAATTTTGTTATATATATATATATATATATATATATATATATATATATAAAATGAATTGAAATGGGGGGGGGGGTACCTTTGTCGGGAGGGAGTATTATATATATATATATATATATATATATATATATATATATATATAATAAGTTTTTTTTATGAAAAATAGAATATATTATATTTTATTATGCATAGTGTCAGCATAGTAAAATCAGAAAATTTTAAGCCGATCGGTGTGCGCCCGTGAATGATTTCCTGTGCAGTCTGTGATTTTCTAATTCAAATAGTATCCTTCTATTCTCCTATAAATAGGATGCTTAGTTTAGAATTGAAAATTATATCAGAATCAGAAAAGTCTTCTTCAATAATATTGAGCGTATTTCTTTAGAGTTTAAGGAAGCTTTGAGCGTAGAAAACAATATAAGTTTTCTTCAAGAATATCTCCGCCCTACCAGTCAGAAGTACTCTCCTTTTAAGGTAAGGGATATTATTTTTGTTCAATATTCGTAAAAAAATAAAAAAAATTTCCATACTCTGTAGTATGTAAGTAATATTATTTCGTTTCAGATTTTGAATTCTACACTCATTTTGTTAAAGTATTGTTTCTATACTCCGTGAAATTAGTAGAATATCATTTAAATTTACGCTTTATCTAGTATCTTTTCACGAAAATAATATTCTGAACATTCTTGATAATTTTTAATCTTTTTATGCTGGGGTACTATTCACGGGGTATTATTCACGAAATATTATTCACTCGAGTACTATTCACCCGGGGTACTATTCATGGTAAAAATTGATTCCTTTTCTGTCCAAATTATTTTTGATACGATATTATTCTTGAATTTTATCCCACAAAGCAGTATCATGTTGACAATTTGAACATTATTGAATTCTAGATAAATTGAGTTATAAATCTTTAAAATTTATCCTTTGCTTTCATTTAATTGAATTCTTATATCATTGTCATCATCCTCATGCTTATATTATGATGAAAGTCATCTTTGACCTGTAGTGCATAGATGGACTGTTGATTGATATGATTATAACCAGGAATTATTCGGTATAATCATGACTTGTAATGTTACAAATGATGTGGTAAAAGTCCTCATTGGGCCGGAGTGCATTGATGGACAGTTGTTGGCATGATTATGACCATTGGTGATAACACGAATATCCTTAGCCCGTAGTGCATGGATAATTCGTGGATGTGATACTAATGAATATCCTTGGCCCGTAGTGTATGGATAATTCAGTGATGTGGATTATTTATTGAGCTGAGTCTCAGCGATAAAATTGATGATAAACTTTTTAAATCATAGAAGATAGTAGATATCATGCTCTACTTGACTCTTCTAATGGATTACTTGTTCTGCTGCAGTTAAACTTGTTGTTTATTGTATTCTATCAGTTTAACACTGTTGAAGGCTAACGATAATTTATTCTGCATTATCTTAGTCATAATATTTCTTACTAGGCTAGTTTAGCTCACCTTTTTCTTTCACTGTTCTCTTCAGGAAATGAGAATATAGCTGGGACGAGTCAGGAAATGGAGTGATGGTCCAGGATAGGCGGCTATAGTAGTCCTCACTATTCTATGAAATAGTGTGATAATAAATATAATTAGAACTCCATTTGAGTTTGGATATTGTCTATAAGACAATATTCATGTAAAAACTCTTAGCTACGCTTTTGTCGTATTGTATAAATGAAATTTGTATTGAAATTCTGTTTAATGTATTTGGCGACTCAGAATGGGTGATGTATACCTATTTTGGGGGCGTCACAGTTGGTATCAAAGCTTATGGATATGATCCCTAGCTAAGATGTGAGACTAGAACTAGAAGGGTAGAAACGGGAAAATCCTTCGCTAAGTATGACCTACCTAAGCTTATTTGTTATTTAATTGGTCGGTCAGAATATAGGGATAATATGTGACATGTCAATTAACCCTTGTTCTGTGGCAGTGTTTGAGAATGACATCTAAAAATCAAGAGATGAACTCATATAGAGTTTTAAGTGTTGAATCGAGGAGATTCATTTAAAGAATACATATTGGAGTATAATATCTTGTTATAACAAAGATTTTTATTGGAGAGTACTAATTAAGTTATTAAACTTGATTGTAGGATGCCGGACGAAGAAGAAATTAGAGATATCCATGTGGTGAGTGAAGAATTAATAGTTGCACCAGAGCTAGTCGTAGAGGTAGCAGCTGAGAGTGGGGAAGAAGAGGAACCTGAGGAGGATTTATTAGGAGAACTTTATGATCAAAATGTAGAATTGCAAAATTGTATTCATGAGTTAGAAGAGCATGCTGAAGAACAACAGGCGGTCGTTGAGCAAAAGGATGCAACAATTTAAGATTGCGTTACTCGATATGTGATGCTTGAACAAAAGCACTCTTTGGCAGAGTATAAGATGATAAAGTTGGAATCTGAGAATTCAAATATTAAGGATCAGCTGAAAGAAGAAACAACTGAACGAGTGAGAATGAAGGATACATGGGTAAAAGCCGCACGACGCGTTGATATTGTGGAAAGAGAAGTCCGATCCAAGAAGGCTAAAATAGATGATATGTATTTCTCTTTTTGGACAGAAATTGGGAGAACCCAACATCGAGTTTTGAATTACCCTGTACATTGCGGTCAACCCCAATTCGATATGGATCGAAGATTAATGATTCAGATCATGGATCAAGAGTACGACGAAGCAGTTGAGGGTGGAATATACCCTATAGCGAAAATCAATTCCAGCGGTAATGATGACACCAAAGGCTTTCCCAAACAAGTTAAAATCGGTGGTTCAAGTGAGAGCGCTTTTCGTAACTTCCCAAAAAGTGAGGAACAGAACGAAGTTATCACGGGTAAGCTAATCATAAACTCTTGCGAAGTCTATACCTTATTTGATACTGGTTCTACCCATTCTTTTATTGCACCTACTTGCGCTCAACATTTAAATTTGACTTCAGAGAAGTTAGACTTTGACTTATCGGTTGAAACTCCGTTAGGAGAAACCTTCGTTACATCCATCATTTATAAATCTTGTTTGATTCAAATTGATACCCTCACGTTACCTGTCGATCTTATCTCTTTGAAAATACTTACATTTAATGTGATTGTAGGGATTGATTGGTTAACTACTCATAATGTAAAAGTTGATCATTTTCGTAAGATTGTTAGTTTTCATATTCCTAACCAATCTATTATACGAATTCAAGCAACCAAATCACTAAAGTCAATCACTGTCATATTAAGCCATAAGTAAAGATCCCCGAGCCTCGAGCCTTTCGTTGGTGACTTCCTTGTGTGGGATGCACCGAGGCCAGAGTTTCCGTAGGGGACGCCGTGAATAACGGTGGCAAGTTGATAGGTATCAATGTGAGGTGTTATCCAAGTCTTGGATGAGAGTCACAGTTTTGAATGATATTTCTATTGTTAATAAATTTTCTGACGTATTCCCTGAAGACCTCCTGGCCTACCCCAGAGCGTGAAATTGAATTTTGTATCAACCTTGAACCCGGTACAAAGCCTCAAATATTTCTTCACCCAAATGGAACTCAACATGCGGCAACGATGTTGGCTCAAGCTGTTGAAAGATTACGATCATACCATTCAATACCATCCTGGAAAAGCGAACGTAGTAGCTGACGCGTTGAGTAGAAGATCATATACACGTATAAGTACGATATTGTCAACGCAAATGCCCATTTTGTATGATTTACAAAGGATGGAGATAGAGTTAAAGACTCCAATGACCCACGTGATGGTGTCAAATATACGAGTAGAACTGACTTTAATAGATAAAGTTAAAGCTGCTCAACTTACGGACCTGGAGCTGATGCGTATGAGGAAGAAAGTTTAAGAAGGTGCTATTCCGGAAGCAAGAATCGATGAAGAAGGAATACTTCGAGTCAACTCCAGACTTTGTGTTCCTAACGACTCTGATTTGAAGTATAAAATCATGATGGAGGCACACAACACATCGCTTGCAATCCATCCAGGGAGTACCAAAATGTATCGTGATCTTCGACATACATTTTGGTGGAGCAATATGAAAAGAGAGATCGCAGAGTTTATCTCAAGGTGTCTAACTTTTCAACGTGTCAAGGCGGAGCATCAAGTGCCAGAAGGTGCATTGCAATCACTTGAAATTCCAGAATGGAAGTGGGAGCACATTACCATGGATTTCGTTACTGGTCTTCCCAAGGTTTTTCAAGGCATAGATGCAATTTGGGTCATTGTTGATAGATTAACCAAGTCTACTCATTTTTTACCTATACGAGAAACTTATTCACTTGAACTTGTTGCTTGTATATACATAAATGAGATTGTAAGACCGCATGGTATGCCAGTATCCATAGTTTCTGATCGAGACCCAAGATTCACTTCACAATTTAGGGTTAGTTTACAAAAAGTTATGAGCACGGATTTACGATTCAGTTCGACATATCATCCTCAGACGGACGGGCAGTCGGAGAGGACTATTCAAACTCTCGAGTATCTATTAAGACTCTGTGTCCTTGACTTCAAAGGAATTTGGGACAAGTTCTTTTCATTAGTAGAATTCTCCTACAACAACAGTTATCAAGCAAGTATAGGCGTGGCTCCATTCGAGGCGTTGTATGGACGCAAGTGTCGTTCTCCAGTATGCTGGGACGAGGTGAGTGAAGAAACATTGTTAGGACCGAAATTGGTACGCATGACTACGAAAAAGATTCAAATGATCCGACAACGTATAAAGACCTCACAAGATTGACAAAAGAGTTATGCTGATCTTCATCGAAAGGACGTGGAATTCAATGTTGGAGATCATGTGTTGTTAAGTGTTGCTCCATGGAAGGGAGTTACGAGATTTGGAAAGAGAGGAAAGCTCAATCCTCGATTCATTGGCCCATTTGAAATCCTCGATCGAGTAGGAATTGTGGCATATAGACTTGCCTTACCGCCAAGTATGTCTCGTGTTCTTAACGTTTTTCACATATCTATGCTTCGCAAATATGTGGAAGAACCAAATTATTGAGTTAGAACCAGACGAGATTACAAAAGACTTAACGTATGAAGATGTACCTGTTAAAATCTTGGATATGAATAAACATATTCTACGCTCTAAGGTTATACCTCAAGTTAGTTTTGTGGAAAAACCACGATATTGAGGAAATGACCTGGGAGTTAGAATCAGAAATGAAATCAAGATATCCTCACCTCTTCGACATACCAGGTACGTACACCAATTTTGAGGATAAAATTTCATAAGAAGTGGAGGTTGTAAGACCCCAACTTTTATGAATAAAGATTAATTTTTCTCAAAATATATTTTTGAATATTATGGTGTTGATTTGATATAATGTTATAATTGTGGGTAATATTTATAAATTTTACAAAATAAGCAAGTTGTTATAAAATATTCGATTGGTCGGAAAATATTCGTTTTAACAAGCAATATTCGTACGACGGCACAATCATTGGTGGACCCCACAACAGAATTACTATCGGAGTGAGAAAACGACAGAAATAACTTTTATAAAAATAACGACGGAAGTTTTACCGTTAACTGTTGAAATACCTGGTGATAAAAGTACAGTAATAAGCGTGGTTGCATAGTAGCACACGATATTGATTATTGATACTTACGTGAGAAGTCACTCAGTTATACTCAATTATTACTACAGTAATTGCTTCATAGTATCTCACGTTATTGATTCAATTATTGCCACAATATTTTATATTATTAAATCAATAATTGAGATGACAAGTTATTCATATTATTATTTGCATTATTGGCAATGTCTAGAAAATTTTATCGAGAAAAGGGGTTTGGTCATCTAATTGCGCGCTAATAGAGAGAAATCATTATACTGTTTTCTACGCTCAAAGCTTCCTTAAACTCTAAAAAAATATGCTCAATATTATAGAAGAAGAATTTTCTGATTCTGGTGTGATTTTCAATTCTAAGCATCATATTTATAGGAGAATGGAATGACACTATTTAGAAGAAAAAAAAAATTCACGGACCAACAGTAGGAATCACGGGCGCCGAATCCTTCGGCTGAATATTTTTTTCGATTTACTATACAAATACTATGCAGATACTATGCAAATACTATGCATAATAAAATATAATATATTCTATTTTTCATAAAAAAATATAACTTATTATAATATATATATATATATATATATATATATATATATATATATATATATATATATATTATCATACTCATAGCACACACTATTTTGAAAAATGAGTAGGTGGTGGTTTATATAATAAGCAAAATTTACAACAAATACTTCATAAAAATTCTCTCAATATTTTTAACAACATTTATTCATCAATAATATAACTTGAAATATTAACAACCATATCATTCCCAGGAACAATGTGCTTTTCGATAAGAATTTCTCCCTATTGACACGCAATTAGGTGACCAAACCCCTTTTCTTGACAGAATTTTTTAGACATTGTCAATAATACAAATAATAATATGAATAATTTATCATCTCAATTATTAATTTAATAATATAAAATATTATGACAATAATTGAATCCAATAACGTGAGATACTATACAACAATTACTGTAGTAATAATTGAGTATAACTGAGTGACTTCTCACGTAAGCATCAATAATCAATACCGTGTGTTACTATGCAACTACGCGTATTACTATACTTTTATCACCGGGTATTTTAACAGTTAACGGTAAAATTTTTGCTGTTATTTTTATAAAAGGATATTTCTGTCGTTTTCTATAACTCCGACAATAATTTCGTTGTGGGGTCCACCAATGATTGTGCCGTCGTACGAATATTTCCTGTTAAAATGAATATTTCCCGACCAATAGAATATTTTATAACAACTTGCATACTTCGTAAAATTTGTAAATACTACCCACAATTATAATATTATAACAAATCCACACCATAATTATTCAAAATGATATTTAAAGAAAAAATCATCTTTATTCATAAAAGTTGGGGTCTTACAGTGGAGATCTATACAGATCATAAAAGTCTAAAATATTTTTTTACCCAAAAGGAACTTAACATGCGGCAACGACGATAGCTTGAGCTGTTTAAAGATTACGATCATACCATTCAATACCATCCTGAAAAAGCGAACGTGGTAGCTGACGCGTTGAGTTGAAGATCATATGCGGGTACGAGCGCAATATTGTCAACGAAAAGGCTCATTTTGTATGACTTGCAAAGGATGGAGATAGAGTTAAAGACTTTAGGGACCCACATGATGATGTCAAATATATGAGTAGAACCGACTTTAATCGATAAAGTTAAAGTTGCTCAAGCTATAGACCCGGAGCTGATGCGTATAAAGAAAAAAGTGCAAGAAGGTACAATTCCAGAAGTAAGAATCGACGAAGAAGGAATACTTCGAGTCAATTCCAGATTTTGTGTTCCTAACAACTCTGATTTGAAGTATAAAATCATGATGGAGGCACACAACACACCGTTCGCAATCCATTCTGGAAGTACCAAAATGTATTGTGATCTTTGACATAAATTTTAGTGGAGCAATATGAAGAGAGAGATAACGAAGTTTATCTCAAGGTGTTTATCTTGTCAACGTGTCAAGGCGGAGCATCAAGTACCAAAATGTCCACTGAAACTACTTGAAATTCCAGAATGGAAGTTGGAGCACATTAACATGGTTTTCGTTACTGGTCTTCCCAAAGTTTCTCAAGGCATAGATGCAATTTGGGTCATTATTGATAGACTAACTAAGTCTGCTCATTTCTTACATATACGAGAAACTTATTTACTTGAACATCTTGCTCGTATATACATAAATGAGATTGTAAGACTGCATGGTATGCCAGTATCCATAGTTTCTGATCGAGACCCAAGATCCACTTTACGATTTTGGGTCAGTTTACAAAAAGCTATGGGCACGGATTTATGATTCAGTTATGCATATCATCCTCAGACGGACGGGTAGTCGGAGAGGACTATTCAAACTCTTGAAGATCTATTAAGACTCTGTGTCCTAGACTTCAAAGGAAGTTGGTACAAGTACTTGCCATTAGTGGAATTCTCTTACAACAACAGTTATCAAGTAAGTACAGGCATGACTCCATTCGAGGTGTTGTATGGACAAAAGTGTCATTCTCCAGTATGTTGGGACGAGGTGGGTGAAGCAACATTGTTGGGACCAAAATTGGTACGTATGACTACGGAAAAGATTCAAATGATTCGGCAACGTATACAAACCTCACAAGATCGACAAAAAAGTTATGCTGATCTTCATCGAAGGGACGTGGAATTCAATGTTGGAGATCATGTGTTGTTATGTGTTTCTCCATGGAAAGGAGTTACGAGATTTGAAAATAGAGGAAAGCTTAACCCTCAATTCATTGGTCCATTTGAAATCCTTGATCGAGTAGGAACTGTGGCCTATAGATTCGCCTTACCACCAAGTATGTCTCATGCTCATAACGTTTTTCACATATCTATGTTACGTAAATATGTGGAAGACCCAAACCATATTATTGAATTAGAACCAGACGAGATATCAGAATATTTAACGTGTGAGGAAATACCTGTTAAAATCTTGGATAAGAAGGAACATATTCTACGCTTAAAGGTTATACCTCAAGTCAATGTTTTGTGGAGAAATCACGATATTGAGGAAATGACCTGGGAGTTAGAATTTGAAACGAAAATAAGGTATCCTCACCTCTTCGACATATTAGGTACGTAAATCAATTTCGAGGATGAAATTTCATAAGAAGGGGAGGTTGTAAGACCCCAACTTTTATGAATAAAGATTTAATTTTTTCTAAATGTTATTTTGAATAATAAGGTGTGAATTTGATATAATGTTATAGTTGTGGGTAATATTTATAAATTTTGCAAAGTAAGCAAGTTGTCATAAAATATTCGTTTTATCAGAGAATATCCGTACGACGACACAATCACTGGTGGAACCCACAACGGAATTACTGTCAGATTTAGAAAGCGTCAGAAATAACCTTTTTATAAAAATAACGGCAAAACATTTATCGTTAACTATTGAAATACCCGGTGATAAAAGTACAGTAATACGCGTGGTTGCACAGTAGCACACGGTATTGTACAGTATCTTTGATTATTGATGCTTACTTAAGAAGTCACTCAGTTTTATTCAATAATTACCACAGTAGTTGTTGCATAGTATCATATATTATTGATTCAATTATTTTCACTGTATCATCTGCACAATATTTTATATTATTAAATCAATAATTGAGACGACAAAGTTATTCATATTATTATTTGTATTATTGACAATGTCTAGAAATTTCTGTCAAGAAAAAGGGTTAGGTCATTTAATTGCGCGCCAATAAAGAGAAGTTCTTATCGGAAAGCTCCCTCTTTCATGAGAATGATCTGGTTGTTAATATTGTGAGTTATAATATTAATGATGAATAAATGTTGGAAGATTAAAAAATGTGTTTATTGAAGATAAGTGAAATGCGATAAATTAAAGGGGTTTTTTATGAAGTATTTGTTATAAGTTTGGCTTATTACATGGACCCCCACTTATTCATTTTTCAAAATCGCCGGTAGAAAGTTATCTCAGTTTTATTTTATTATTATAATAGTAATAAAACAGAATTTTTTTTATATAAAACAGAATACTTTTTATATTATATATAAAGTTATTCGTTTTATTAGATTATAAATAAAATATATTATATTTTATATAAAGTTTTTGTTTTATCAGAATATTTTATTGCACAGTAATAAATAGTGAAAATCAAATTTTCGCCGAATTTTTTGCGCCTGTGAATTGTTCTATTCACCCGTGATTTCCTAAATAGTAACCTGCCATTCTCCTATAAATAAGATGCTTATTTTAGAAATAAAAATCACACCATAATCAGAGAATTCTTCTTCTATAATATTGAGCGTATTTCTTTTGAGTTTAAGAAAACTTTGAGTGTAACAAATAGTGCAAGTTTTTTCAAGAATATATCCGCTATACCAGTAAGAATTACTCTCCTTTTAAGGTAAGAGATATTAATTTACACTTATTTCGTTTTATATTCCTAAATCTACACTTATTTTGATAAGTATTACTTCTATACTCCTTGAAATTAATAGAATATCCTTGAAATTTGCACTTCATCTAGTATCGTTTTACTGAAATATTTTTTTGAACATTCTTGTTAAATTTTAATCTTTTCATGTCGGGATACTATTCACGGGGTACTATTCATACATACAGTACTATTCATATATACGATACTATTCAAGGAGTACTATTCACGGGATACTATTCACTCGGGTACTATTCACGACAAAATTGGTTTCTTTTCTGTCCAAATTATTTTTGATACATGAATATCATTCTTGAATTTTACTCCACAACTAATTATCATGTTGACAATTTGGACATTCTTAAACTCTGGATAAATTTAATTATAAATCTTTAATATTTATTCTTGATCTCACTTGATTGATTTCTTATATCATTGTTATCATCCTCATGCTTATATTGTGGTGAAAGTCATCTTTGGCCCGTAGTGCATAGATGAACTATTGATTGGTATGATTATGACCAGGAATTATATATTGGTATAATCATGACTTGTAATGTTACAGACAAATGATGCGGTGAAAGTCCTCATTGGCCCGTAGTGCATTAATGGACAGTTGTTTGGCATGATCATGACCACTGGTGATACTAATGAATATCCTTGGCCCGTAGTGCATGAATAATTCATGGATGTGATACTAACGAATATCCTTGGCCCGTAGTGCATGTGTGACGCCCCCAAAATAGGTATACATCACCCATTTTGAGTCGCCAAATACATGGTACAGAAACAAATACAACTTCAGTAATACAATTGTCGTGCAGAATACGACAACACATATACTGTGAGTTTGAATACAAATATTGTCTACTAGAGAGTATACAAACTCAAAAGGAGTCTTCATTACAATTATCACACTATTTCACAGAATAGTGAGAACTACTAATACAACCATCTGGACCGTCAATCCATTCCCCGACTAGTCCCAGCTATATTCTCATTTCCTGAAGAGAACAGTGAAAGAAAGGGTGAGCTCAATTAGCCCAGTAAGAAATATTATGACTAAGATAATGTACAACAAACAATCATTAGTCTTTAACAGGGAAAAATATGAT
This sequence comes from Panax notoginseng, assembly GCA_016801055.1. Taxonomy (NCBI): domain Eukaryota; kingdom Viridiplantae; phylum Streptophyta; class Magnoliopsida; order Apiales; family Araliaceae; genus Panax; species Panax notoginseng. The sequence continues at coordinate 182,417,029 of CM029020.1, read as the reverse complement.
AAAATATAACAGACAACAAGTTTTAGAGCAACAACTGCAGCAAAGAAAACAATCCGTTAGAAGAGTCGAGTAGAGCATCAAACCTACTATCTTTTATGATTTAAAAGATTTATCATTAATTTTATTGCTGAGATTCAGCTTAATAAATAATCCACATCATCAAATCATCCCTGCACTACGGGCCAAAGATAATCGTGTTTTCATCAACGGTCATGATCATGCCATAAAATAATTCATCTTTGCACTTTTGGCCGAAGAGAATCTATGGCAATAATTATACCAAAAATTGTCCATCAATGCACTACGGGCCAATGAGGACTTTTACCACATCATTTATAACATAACGGTCATGATTATACCGAATAATCCCTGGTCATAATCACACCAAGTCCATCTATGCACTACAGGCCACAGATGACTTTCAACAGAATATAAACATGAGGATGATGACAATGATATAATAATTCAATTAAACAAGTTCAAGGATAAATTTTAAAGAATTATAATTTAATTTATCCAGAAATCAATAACGTCTAAATTGTCAACATGATACTACTTTGTGGAGTAAAATTCAAGAATAATACTCAGTTGGTCATGTTCATCTCAACACCTGTTCATCTTTGCACTACGAGCCAAAGATATTCATCAGGTAATCATTAATCTCTGCACTACAGGCCAAAGATATTCAGTAATATCATTATTTAGGACTGAGGATGCTGAAAAATATCTTAAAGAATACGAATCTAGTGAGATAAAAGAACAAATATTAGGGATTCGTATTACAGTTTATCCAAGTTCAATAATTCTCTGAAATAACCAATTTTGAAGAAGAATTCTAAAATAATGATCAAAACATGGATACAATCAAAGATAGTAACCATAATAGCCATCTTGGATAAAAAGAAGAAAATTTTATTTTTCAGTGAATAGTGCCGTATTCGTGAATAGTGTCGTATACGTGAATAGTGCCGTATACGTGAATAGTAACTCCGACACAAAAAGTTCCAAATTTGATAAAAAGTTCAAACCAATATTTTGGCATAATGATATTGAAAGAAGCAATATCATTTACGAAAAAAATAACATCCCTTACCTCAGAATGACCGTACTTCTGACTGAATTTCGGATATAGTACTGACAAAAACTTGTACTGAATAGCAACTCTCAAAGTATCTAAATACTCACTAAAATACGCTCAAGAATATAGAGAGAGAAAGATAGAAAACTTATGAATTCTGGTGTAATTTTCAATTCTAATTTAGCCCTCTATTTATAGGAAAATGTTAGCACGCCGAAGCAGACTTGACCTGCAACCTGATGGCTTTACCTACTACTATTCCTACCCACCACATTTGAATAAAAATTCTAGCACATTTCCCACCAACCAAAAGTGGGACCCACTAATTTTAGAATTTTCCACCAAAATGATAAATTCCGAAACTTCAACAATTTCTGAACCAGTCACCTCTTAAAATTCATAACAAATCAGGCGTTCATTTTTAACGGTTCAAAATTTGTGGACATATACTCAACTTATATATGTATAATATATCCAAAAATCACAACGATCCAACAGTCGGATTAAAAATTATAACTCACGCAATATAACTCAAAAACACTGGTTTGATTTTTAATACCTCCATTCCGACAAAAATACTGATAAAACACCTCAACATAAACTCCTTCATTTTTAACCACAATAAATATATCCAACATTTATATCCACATAAAATAAATATTTTCTTATCATATAAATCAATAATTAATTATTAACAAATAATATTACAGAATCACAATTATGACAACCAGGCCGTTCCTAGGAAAGAGGAGGCTTTTCAATAAGAATTTCTCCTTACTGGCGCGCAATTAGGTGACCAAACCTCTCCGTAGACAGAACTTTCTAGACATTGCCAATAATGCTATCTAATAATATTATTCAAATAATATGAATTATTGATCTGATAATGGGAAATACTGTGCAGTAACAATTATTGAAACAACAATAATATAAAATATCAACGTAGCAATTATTGAATCAATAAAATAAAATATTGAACAGTAACTACTGTAACAATTATTGAGTAGTGCATTCTTACGTAAGGATCAATAATTCAAAAATACTGTGCAAAACCGTGTGCTACTGTGCAACCACGCATATTACTGTATTTTAACCACCGGGTATTCTAACAGTGTTAATGGTAACAACTACGCCGCTATTTATAAAAACACAATTTTATCATTATCTTCATCTGACCATTTTCCGTTATGGGGCCCACAAATAGCGGCGCCGTCGTACGAATATTCTCCGACAGAAAGAATATTCCACGACCAAATGAATATTCCCCGACAACAATGAGTATTTTATAACCACTTGTTTATTTTGCAAAATTTGCACATTTCACCCATAACCAAAATATTATATCAAATTAACACCTTATTATTCACAATAATAATTAGAGAAAATTTGATTTTATTAATTAATAAGTTGGGGTCTTACAACATGGATAATTCGGTGATGTAGATTATTTATTGAGTTGTGTTACAGAAAGAAAATATTGATGAAGAACTTTTAAATTTTAGAAGATAGTAGATATCATATTCTACTTGACTCTTCTAATGGATTGCTTGTTCCGCTGCAGTTAAACTTATTGTCTATTGTATTCTATCAGTTTTTGTACTGTTGAAAACTAAAGATAATTTATTCTACATTATCTTAGTCATAATATTCTTTACTGGACTAGTTGAGCTCACCCTTTTCTCTCATTGTTCTCTTCAGGAAATGAGAATATAGTTGTGACTAGTCGGGGAATGGAGTGATGGTCCAAGATCGTGGCTATAATAGTCTTCACTATTCTATAAAATAGTGTGATAATAATTTTAATGAGGACTCCGTTTGAGTTTGTATATTTTCTACGAGACAATATTCGTGTTAAAACTCTCAGCTTATGTTTTGTCGTATTCGCACGACAACTAATAATTGTGTAAATTAAGTTTGTATTTGAATTCTGTACCATGTATTTGGTGACTCAGAATGAGTTGTATGGACCTATTTTGGGAGCATCACACAACTTGACTTCTCTTTTTCTCTCATGGAAAGATTCCTCCCTTTTTTTCCTTACAAGTATATGGAATTCTCTAGAATTTTGGCCAAAAGTTTTGGACTTATCATTGGGCTTGGCCTTTGCTAGTGGACTTGGTTCTTAGGCTAGGTTTGGTTTATGTATTCAAGTGACCAAATAACTTATTGTTTCCTTACTTTCCTTGGTCCATTTCCTTTTTGGTTTTACTTGCATTTTAGTCTTGGTTAAGTTTTGATTCGGTCATCACTTTTATAATGAGATTACGAATTACATTCATAACTTTGGTGCAGTGTGTGGTTGGTTGTGACATTTATTATTTGAAATTCATTAGTAATTAAGGCAGAAGGGCTACATTCATAACTTTGGTGCATTTACGGTTGTTTGGTGCATTGAGGGTTTCTTTTTTCTTTTTTTTTTCCATTAATACTCTTTTTCTAACACAACTTATAAATACCATACCATATATACCAAAAGAGAAAAATGCTATATTTTTTCATTTCATCTATTAAAATCAAAAACATCAAATACCAAACTTCCACAGTTATAATCAAAACTTCAAATACCAAACTTCCCACACTTACAATCAAAAACATCAATCATCCCAGAAAATTACAATCATCCATCCCAATGTTGTTTTACACCACTATTACTAAAAAAATAAATTAAAAACATCAACCATTAACAAATTAGAACAATCCGAATCCTTGTGAGTTTTTTTTGTTTTTTTGGGCATTTTCGTTTTTCAATTCCTTGACCACACTTGATTCACTTCCATTCTCAAAAAATTTCAGTCTTTGTATTTCTTCATTCGCAGAGCATAGTTCATCCCTCAAATTTTTTTTATCATTTCCCTTAATCATTCAATGAAAAATAGACAATACATCTTTGACTACTACACAAAATAAACAATAGAGGAAGATTTATGAGTATAAAACATGTCAGGAATAAGCATGTGAATGTTAATCCTATTTATATATGATTTGATTATGGTATATATGAATGAATATGCAAGTATGTTTGAATTAAGAAAAACTGTAAAGTCCTTTGATAGATTATAGAAACATATATATAAGGACTTAGAATGTATTGATCAAATATGTTAGGTTGATCTTACATAAGTAAGACAGCTTTGTAAAGTCCTTAAAAAGAAATGATGTACAAGGACTATAAATATAGAAAGATCAAGCTTGTTAGATTGATCTTATAATGTAATAGATAGGCTTGTCTGATCGTCGAGCACTGCACCAGAAATCGTAGTCTACCAGGAGAGTCAAGAAAAACTCGAGAACTATCGAGGCAGAGTCATAGTCTGCAGGATAGTAGATCTCAGAGTTCGTAGACTTCCAGGAAAGACGAGGAAGGATCGTAGTGTGTCGAGGAGAACTTCTTCGGAGCTATAGTCTGCTGAGGAAGTCATGCTCAGAATCGTAGAGACAGCCTGTCTAAGAGTCGACTAAGTATCTGCCAAAGCTAAGTCAAGAATTATAGACCACACTCGGAGTCGTAGAGTTTACTGATCAAATAAGGGGCAGAGATCGTAGTCAAGCCAGATCAGATGAAGACATCAAGCTTAAGGACAGAGATCGTAGAGTGTCGACATTTGATCTCGGAGTCGTAGTATGTGTGCACAACCAAAGCTAAATCGTAGAGTGCAGAACTAAGACTTCAACAGAAGTGCTTACAATGCCAAGGCAGAATCGTAGAGAAAATACGATTCTCAACAAATGAGCACTCCCAGAATATCCAAAGTATGAAACCTCTGGTCTGAGCTGCAAAGATACATCCCACCTGAAGGAAACCAGAGAGCACTCAACGAATGACATGCAAGCTAACAGAAGATCTAAGCATTAATCCAATCAACATCCAGATTGAGTTGTGAAGCCATTCAGGATGAAGTCTTCCACAAGTTGATCAGAAGAAGACTTCAATTAAAGTGACTGACTAAGGAAAGTCAGCAAGTGCAATAGCTGTCAGGTGAACAGAAGACAACGATATTAAAAGTAACCAGGATCGTAGTGTTTTCCAAACAAAGCAGGAATTGATGAAGTGAACACAGAGATACTGGTCAGCTTATGAAGAACAAGGCTAAAGTGATTAAGCATTGGGTCAGTCCATTGATGATAAGTGAACGGGAGATCACAAGGAGAAAGCGAGCTGGACATGCCACAAATCTGAAGTGTCTTGCTATTTAGAAGAGGCCAGAACAAGGAGTCAAGCTATCAGTTCCTGAGATCTGTCAAGGTAAACAGAAGTGTTGAAGCGCTGCATAAGAGAAGGAAGAGGTGTTCTACTTTGAAGATCTAATGAACACTCTTCAAGATCGTAGTGTTGTCTCAACCTGTCAATGGGTAACATTTAACAAGACACTGCGATCAGGTCCAAGAAGATATGCATCAGAATCATAGAGTTCGGTCATCTGAAGATTGAAGCATTGTCAACGGTTCAATCTGAAGATTGAGATTCGAATATAGCTTATTGAGAGCATCGATGCAAAAGAACAACCTCTGATCTAGAAATCAGAAGGAGGAAATAAAGTTGACTACCTGCCCAAGACATTAAAGTGACATCTCTGACGGGGTAGGTGAAACAGTAGACTGCAGTGTCAGAAAGAAATAAAGGGGATGTCATGTCACATCTGTAGTCTACACCAAATAACTCGAGATCTGTGAAGCAATTCAAATAGCTCCCAATGGCTACATTCCAACGGGAAAGTTGTAAAGGAGTATAAATCAACAAGAGCTTCAAAGATCAAAAGCTGCTGATGTTGCTGAAGTTACAGAATCGTTGAGTTGTTGGAATGCTATTGTTGACTCTATGAGTTCCACCAGAACTAAACAAAACAAGTCTCAGTGACAGTGAGATTACAAAGGTGGAAGTGAAGTAGCTTTGAATAAGGACTCAAACAGACTAAAGCTTTACTTAACAATGATGAGAATGCCACTGAAGATGGCAGCTAAGCTAAGAAACGAGAAGGACAAGAAGATAGCATTAAGAAAAGTGGCAGATCACAAAGAAGATCCAGAGAGCCACTCTACGAATTACCATGAACCAAAAGCTGAAACAGAACAAGTGCAGAACCATGTCTGCCAACCAGTCAAGAAGGGTTCAGGGAATGCTAAGTGCTAGACGAAGTCTACCAAAAGCTCAAACACCTAGCAGACCCAAATGGTGATGGTGCACATCTGACAATGCATGAAGATGAGCTGAACAAAATAAAGATCAACTGCACCAGAGAAGATGTGGTCCAGACTCAAAGCAGAATGCCAAGAGGACCATGCCAAGCTGCTAAGTACAGAAGATGTTCAAGCTAAAAGACATCTTAGCAGCAAGGCACCAACAAAAATAACAATAACAAGTAGCCAGGGCCTGAGGGGTCCTTGTCCGAAGGGACTAACTGAAGCTCCAAGCCTGCTGGGCTTGAAGAGTTCCTAGGGAACTAGAGGAGTTCTAAGACTGCTGGCCTTGAAGAGTTCTTAGTGAACTGAAGTTCTAAGGCTGCTGGCCTCAAAGGAATCTTAGTGATTCAGGGTGCTGCCCTTCCTTAGTGGAAATCCTGCTAGTTGAAAGCAGAAGAGTGGATTAGGAGCTTGAGTCTTTGAACCACTTAAAATCCCTTGTGTCATTTACTTTATGTCATTTACATTATGTATCTAACTGCTATAACTGCTATGTATGTATTAACTGCTTACAACTTAACTAACTCTAAGAACAATGTATGTATGATTATGAATATATCAATGAAGGGGATCTTTTACTTATTCCGTTGTGCTTAAAAAGATTCTTATGTTTGTCATATTCTAAATCATTAGCAATACAAAATAAATTAGAAAAATATTTGAAATTAAAAAGGATCTATTTAACCCCCCCCTTCTAGATCTATTGTGTGCCTACTGGGAACTAACAATTGGTATCAGAGTAGATTCTCATGCTATATTCAAAAGCTAATCGTTTTGAGTCTGATCCTAGGCACAAACATTATTCTAAACTTAGTTTAGTAGTAAGTCACTTGTAAGTGCAAATGACCTCACACGTTGGAAGTATTGTGTACAGGTACATGTGTATATACACCTGAAGCTGCTCAGATTGGTCCATGTTCTTAAATGCCATAACAACAAGACCATTCCTTGGCCACAGTCAATCTTGTAGTCTGAAGACAAGACAAGGAAGCTCAAGAGACATCAACAACAAAGAGTCAAGCATCCACCAGCCTTAAAGATGAAAAGGCTATATATGCTAAGAAGTGCTTATCCGAAAAAGAAAGAAGAACTTCTCAAATAAGTATTTGGCCAACCAGCAGCTGGATGTGAACCTTGTGGACTCAAGGATGTCAAAGAACTAAAGATGCCAAGATTCTCTTAGCTTACATCTTCAAGACTATGACTGATTGATCGAAGGACAACTGGAGCAACAAGCTGTCAGGAGTGAATGAAAAATTATGCACATCAATGCCTAACCTCAGTATACCAAAGATAAATGACTGTTAAGAAACTGATAGTAGAAAGGTACGGTTCCTCACTAATATAAATGTGTACATCATGTTGAACCTCCTTATGCACTATAACAGTATTCTATCAAGAAATCATACTCTACCTAAAAAAGGGGAAGAGAGAAAGTACACTAAGGTTGGAAACTCTGTTGCTTACAAACTTTCTCTCCATCCAAGTTTTAGATTGAAGATGACATCTTGAAAAAAATCTGAAATAGGTCATAAGCATATCAAGGTTTAATTTATCTTAAGTGGAGTAATCTTTGCTGATGGGTTAATATGTATGTACAAACCTATGTTCCAAGGTTTTGATAACACATAGAGTATGATTAGTTCTATAATAGTATCTTGAAGATTCGTAGAAACTGATCACCTCCATGAATCAACCAGATATAAATAAGTGATAGAGTTGATTCTCACTCTGTGAACATTTAAACCCTATGAACATAACCAAGCAAATGATGAAACTATCAAAGAAAAAGAGTGTGACACCCCTAAAATAGGTACACATCACGCATTTTGAGTCGTCAATAACATGGTACAGAAACAACTACAACTTTATTAATACAACATAAAAACTATGAGTTTAAATACAAATATTGTCTTCTAGACAATATTCATACTCAAATAAGTCCTCATTACAATTATTGATACATTATTTTATAAAAATAGTGAGGACTACTAAACAACTTTTTAGAACCATCATTCCATACCCCGACTAGTACTCGCTACATTCTCGCCTCCTGAGAAGAAAAAAAGAACAGAAAGGAAAAAGGGTGAGCTCAACTAGCCCAATAAAGAACATTATGACTAAGATAATATAGAACAAATTATCGTTAGTCCTCAACAGGAAAAAATTTAATAGAATACAATAGACAACAAATTTTAAATCAATATTCGCAGCAAAAATAATAATTCATTAGAAGAGTTAAGTAGAGTATGAAATCTATTATCATCTATGAATTTAAAAGTCCATCATCAATATTTTATCCCTGTAACATCAATCAATAAACATCTTGAATCAAATATTCATCTTTGCACTACAGGCCAAAGATATTCATTAGTTGGTCATGTTCATCTCAACACCTGTTCATCTTTGCACTACGGACCAAAGATATTCATCATAAAATCATTAATCTTTGCACTACAGGCCAAAGATATTCAGTTATATCATCATTTAAGACTGAGGATGATGAAAAATATTTAAAAAAAAATGAATCCAGTGAAACAAAAGAACAAATATTAAGGATTCGTACTTTAAACAATCCGAGTTCAAAAATACTTCATAAATAATCATAGTGGAGTAAAATTATAGAATGATCAAAACATGGATACAATCAAAGCTAGTATCCATAATAGATATCTTGGATAAAAATGAAAATTAAATTTTCGGTGAATAGTGTCGTATTCGTAAATAGTGTCGTATACGTGAATAGTGTCGTATACGTGAATAGTAACCCCGACACTAAAAATTTTAAATTTGATAAAAAGTTCAGATCAATATTTTGGCATAATAATATTGAAAGAAATAATATCATTTATAAAAAAAAATAACATCCCTTGCCTCGAAAAGACAGTACTTCTGACTAGAATACTGGATATAGAGCTGAAGGGAACTTGCACCGTATAGCAACACTCAAAGTCTTAAAATACTCACAAGAATACGCTCGATAATATAGAGAGAGAAAGATTTCAGTTTCTGGTGTGATTTTCAATTCTAACCTAAGCACTTTATTTATAGGAAAATGCTTAGAACACCAAAGCAGAAAATTTAATAAAATATAATAATTATTAAAATTTGTCTACGCCAACCTTTGAATTCAGATTTCAGCATGCTTAACAACACATGAGCCCACCAACCAACCACAAAAACATTTTTCTTTTAAAACAAATTTAAAACTTTTAAAAATAATTATTTCGGAACTTCAGAACTTCAATAATTCATAATAAATAGCCATTTTATCAGAAAAATTTGAACCTCATGTCCTTTCTATAGGAAATTCCATTCTCTACAACTTTGTAGAAGAAATTTTTTCCAAATTCTAAATAAAAATTTATCGAAATTCATAAACGGGCGATTTTACAGGCTATAATCAAATTTCAGTCAAGAAATAGGGTTCACCGACACACAAAACATGTGTTAATCATTTAATGCAACAAAAATACTCTTTCTCCTCATGTACCCATATATCCCACATTCGTTGTAAAAATATCACCATTATTATATTATTCAAATATAATAATATATTTAAATGAATTATTTTATTCGAAAAAGATAAAATATTAATTTTTAACAATTGTCATATTAAAAATTTTCTCCATCTATGTCCATATAAAATCAATATTTTTCTCATCATATAAATCAATAATTAATTATTTACAAATAATATTACAGAATCACAATACTGACAACCAGGCAGTTCCCAGGAAAGAGGGAGCTTTCCAATAAGGATTTCTCCTTACTGGCGCGCAATTAGGTGACCAAATCTCTCCTTAAACAGAACTTTCTAGACATTGCCAATAATGTTATCTAATAATATTATTCAGATAATATGAATTATTGCTTCGATAATAGAAAATACTGTGTAGTGACAATTATTGAAACAACAGTAATATAAAATATCAACGTAACAATTATTGAATCAATAAAATAAAATACTGAACAGTAATTACTGTAACAATTATTGAGTAGTGCCTTCTTACGTAAGAATTAATAATTGGTGTAATATCGTGTGCTACTATGCAACAACGCGTATTACTGTGTGTCGTCGTCGGGATTTTTAAATTATCCCTTTTCTGTTACTTGTTCTTTGGTGTTCTTATTTTAGGTGAAATTTGTTTGAAAAAATAAGTGAAAAAGGTCCGACTGTATAATATCGACGATGGACTGTTAAGAGTCGCCAGTTGATTTTTTAAATGGTTGTACTAACACAACCGAGAAAATATTTGCACATTGACCCAGTGATATGACACTGCTAAACTGGTCGGTGAAACCGAGATTCATTAGGGCCCGGGGACTTGGTTATGTGGAGGGAAGGTGTTAGGCACCCCCCGACATCTGTGTTACCACGGTGACCGCCTCTTTTCAAGAAACTATTATCTGAATGTGTGTGTGTGTGGGTCAAGGTGCTGTTATTTGGAAGTAGTGCGAGGCCTCGTTCACACCTATATACACAGGATTTGAATTTTATGTAAAAATTCAATTTTAAGCAAGATATGACAGTAATATTTTATAAAAGAGGTTTTGCAAACTCTGATGCTTAATAGTAATTGAGACCTTTTATACTCCCATTTTATTCCATATTCGACTGGATTGATTTTATTTAACAGATGCGAGGCATCCGTACGAAAATAATGTACAAAAAGGTGCTGAATTCCTCGTGGGAATGTAAACCATATGAGGAAATCCAGACATCGCAGAATAATTTATAAGTTGCTCACAGCTGAAAATGTCCATCACGGGAACCGAATCTAGATCCAATGGGATGAATCTGTGATCACATGATTCCTAGGCACACAGAATACTTCAATTTATATGAAAGCAGTAAGCAGGTATATATATAAAAGCTGTAAATATATATATATATATATATATATATATATATATATATATATATATATATATATATATATATATATATATATACACAAACATGATCACCAACCACGAAGTACCTCCACGGGGATCAGAAATGTAAATAAAGCTGTAAAAGCTATCAACCGCCACGGAGGAAACTCCAGGCGGGACGAAATATACAGAAAGCTATAAAAACGGTCAACCACCACGAAGTAAACTCCAGGTGAGACGAAATGTGTGTGTGTGTGTGTATATATATATATATATATATATATATATATATATATATATAAAAAGCATGTAAACGCACCGGATATAAAATTCAGGCTCATCGGACAAAGTCCAACAACAGTTAATATATATAAGTATATATATTAAAGCAGTAAACGCACCGGATGTGAAATTCAGGCTCACCGAACAAAGTTCGATAGCAGTTCATATATATAATTATATATATAAGAAAGCCATTAAACGCACCAGACATAAGTCTAGGCTCATTAAACAGAGTTCGACACGCAGTTCATATATATAAATGTATATATATACAAAAGTAATTAAACGCTCCAGACCGAAGTCTAGGCTCAATCGAGGTATAACTCGATAATGTTAGTCCGTATATATATATATATATATATATATATATATATGTATATACAAACTAAAAATAAACCACGGACCGAAGTCCGAGCAAAATGTGCAACATGACTCTCAACGTGTAGAAGGGTGTGTGCAAAGATGAAGAGAAAAACTTTAAAGTGTGAAATAAGGCTTATAGTGGGCTGCCAAAGAAGACTTCAATATCTTTAAAGTGGGTAAACACTGGCTTTTGTAGGTACAAAATAAGCTATATATGAGCTCACAAGTGTTTAAAATGAGAAAGCACTCAGTCTGGGGTGAGTACAGAGCAAATTGGGCAGGCCTTCCTCGCCGTTTTGTCTTACAAAATGGCCACCCCAAGCCCTCTATTTATAGAGGGTGGAGCCGCAGGTGTACCAGAGGTAACCCGGGTGGGCCCAGATTTTTTGGCTCGGGTCGTCTCGAAGTACGTGCACTCAGGCACTGTAATGTCCATTCGAACTTTTAGAAGTGCAATCCGGGCATCTGTTTGAGGTATACGGACCTATTTCGGACCGCCGTTGTCGAGAGTTGTACGATGGCATGGGATTAGAGTTTATGCGAAGTCATTGAAGATGGGACGGTGCCCTGCGGTCTTCAAGCTTCAACTTTCATCCGTTACCCCGCACAATAATCACTCGGGATTAATTAGACTTGTGGGACATTATTGCGTAGATATGTTGAGGCGACGTGGCGTGACATCGTGTTGGTCAGATGACGATGTTGCCCCTCACCGGTGTTATCGCCAGATTAGGCTGATAAAGCAGACGTTGCCCAGCTTCGCTGAGATTGGACTGTTGTAATTTGTTGAAGGTCCTCATTGTCATCTTTGAGGTGTGTCTGTCTTCCCGATGTTATCGTCGGTCTGGTACAGTGGATCTCATTGTGAGCGCCGAGATTGAAGCTGGTTGCATTTGTAACAAGTATTTTCGGGGTTATCGCCGAAATTGCCTTCCTTGGGGTTATCACCAAGGTTGATGGCTATTCCCATGGTTGGGACTGAGACTGGATACCTCGGGGTTATCTCCGAGATTAATCGGTCTTCTCCGGTGTGTGTTCCGGTATTGTATCTGCATGCCTCGGGGTTATCTCCGAGATTATTACTCCTAGATTGTGATCCAGGGTTGATGCTGAACTTCCGATAGTATCCGACATGGATATGGATCGTCTTTCAGGGTTCCCTCTTAAAAGACGAATCTGCTCTCCTACAATGTTAGTGACAGGTGTACCGAAAATTTCGAGTGTCTACAGATGCCCCTCTTTATCATACTCATGCATGGCGATGCATGGGTAGGATAAAGAATCCTAGACACTTGAAATGCAACAAGATAAACATGATACTATGGATAGCAACATGATGCAAATGTATGATGCATGTGTACGGGGTTGTAGCCCAACACGCTGGGGATGAATGCTGGCTCCCTGTTACTTCAACTGGGGGTTGGCAACGATGACCAGATTTGATGTGTAATCCGAATCTGTTAGGACGTTGATGTTGGAGTTATCACCAACTTCCTGGATAATGACTTGATCCTGCAGATGTACCTCTTATGTGTAAGAGATCTCTGGGGATAAAGCTTGATCAGTTTGAGGATGTGTATAACATATTACATCATCTATCCTCTTTGATGACATTGACCTCTCCTTGTTAGTATCGCCAGAATATGCCAAGATTCTCTTGGGTTTACTGCCAACAGCAAATGCTGTCAGGGATGCCTGACCTTCGTTGACGTGTACTTCACCAACATGTGAATCAACGGCTGAAAAATCCTATAGGATATACTGTCAAGGCTGCTTGACCTCCGCTGACGTGTGAATCAACGGAACATTGCGTTGTGACCCCCGCCGGGGATCTGAGTGGTCGGGTGTGAAAACCTCGAATATGTAGCATCCCCAAATTCGGATACCTTTTTACCACGAATCTGGTATACTAAATCCATAATTATTGCGGAAGATATAAACATAAATTGTTTATACATTAAACTTTTACAACATAAATCCCAAGGTCTACAACCTTAACTTAATACATTCCTTCAATATCTTAAAGGTTTACAATATCATTTATATCAGAAAATTTAATAGTTCTAACTGCATCAAAAATTAATCTTGCACTTTGTCTTTGCTTCAATCTTTACTCGAGCTTTCATCTTAATCTGAATTTTTTTTATCATGATATAGCAAGGGTGAGCATCAAATTTGCCCAGTAAGTTAAATTTATTTGAGGATATATCATGATTGAAAAAATATGAATAAAAGGCTAGCTACGTCCAACAATATAATTGTGAACTAGCAGGAATCAAATTTCATAATTGAATGATCAAGACGACATAAATAAATGTCAATAATGAATATGAATAATTCAACTGGAGCAGATGGTAATGAAGGTGATCAACCTTTCATACCTGATGAACATATGTAACATGCACTAAGTGCGAATCAATAATCAGTATAGATGTGAATAATCCACAATAATTATTCACTAATATGCTTTGAAATATAACTCGAGTTTGAGTTAAGGAAACTTGCCTGCATAGTCGATTACCGCTATGCAATTTAATTTATTCTCTTTATTGAAAAGACCTATCAGGTATAAGATTGATCTTTCAATTAGCATATCATACTTTATTTCATAATACTATCTAACCCTTAATCACATAGTCAAATATTAGATAATCTTAACACCCTATTCATTTACTTACTTATAATCTCATCACCTTATATTAACTTGTTTAATCTTTACTCACAAAGTTAAGTATTAGACATCACACCTTAGTCTTAATATTATCATTATACTTTGATAATCTTACAACTTATACTTTATAAGTTTTCCCCTTTAGATGTTATCTTAGTAAGCGAGATAACCTTTCAGTAAACTGAAATATCATTTCAGTAAAATGAATTACATTTCAGCATCCTGAAATCACTATTTCAGCAAATCAAAATCAGATTAACAGACTAAATTCAATTTCAGCAACCTGAATTCAAAATCTTCAATTTCAGCAACCTGAATTCACTATTCTTTTGCACGAAAATTACAAATCAACTTATTATTTTTCTATCTTTTGGCCAATCATATACACATGTATTCCATACACAAAAAGTATTTTTCCGTAATTTTTCAACTCCCTTAAGTATTTTTCAAAAATTAATTTCTAGTTAATTCCTTAAGAAATTAGCTACCTCGTGCTTAACTCTAGAAATTCCCATCTCTTGACATAACGTTATACATGTTAATGTGACCCTCCAGTTTAAATTTCGTGACCATCGGAGTTATAGAACTCCGGTTATAGCGATTTTTGTCGAAAAATCACAGAAATTGAAATAGTCATAACTTGCTCAATTTAAGTCAGAATGAGCTCATTTTTGGAAACAACCTACTTTATCCCATATATTTTCATCCCCCAAAATGCCGGATTTTATCTCGATAAATAAGTTGCCGAAACAGCCCTTTTAAAGTTTTGGGCAGAAGCTAAATTGCCATTTTGTAGTTTTTCATCCTTTGCTAAAAATAGTCTATACGGAAATCTAAAACTCCTTTTTCAGTGATTCCACTTGGAGATGTTAGATAACATATAGATATAACTCTAGGAGTTGACCACACTCAAAAATTCAAAATATAATAGGAGATATGGTCATTTGAATTTCATGTTCCGTTTTCACAAAAATCTGATTTTTAACCCTTGGTGAGTTCTAAGAAAACTTTCATGTTTTCAAATAATATCAACATAACTCATCATAATACTTAATAACACCTCATACACCCATGGATATATCATGATGAATGATCTATTCCATCAAACAATCATCAAACACAAAATAAAATACAATCAAGGCTAAGAAAATTAGGATTTTCTACACTTTGAAAACCTAGCTTCACTTTTCTTGCTTTTGATCTAACTTTTGGCACTTAAAATGGATAGATCCACACATAAAATACTCTACATCATGTAGATCTAAGATTTTTGAGTTTTGAAACTTTAGATCCTTATTCCATCAAAATAAATTAAAAAGGATAAATTAGGTTTGGTTTTATACCTTTGATTTCTTGACATATCTTTTTCTTCCAAACTATGTGATGGATCTTGGATGGCATGGAAGATCAAAATCTCCTCTCTTTCTCCTCTTGGAGCTGCCGAATCCTCCCTTCTCTCACACACTCTCTCTCTTTAACTCTTGTTAGAATAATAAAAGAGATGAAAGAGAAAAATAAGATAGATTTTTTATTTGTTTGGTAAATGTATATAGATATATTATATGTATCTATAGAAATTCTCAACACATCTCCCCTTCACTTTTTCTTTCTCAATCATTTAGTTGTTGCTTGCAAGCTTAGCCAAATGTGGTGGCTCCAAAAATAAGAAGACACCTAGCATAGTTGGTGAACTACTTTATAAACTAAAATAAGTTATCATCATTACCTCACATGCATTACCAAGTTTGCTAGCAAAATTAAAGTGGTTAGATTACCTAACAGATCCATCCATATCTTGCTTTTCTCTCTCTCATTATTCAAGATGTAACTTGCAAGCAACATCTAAAGTGTTGTCCAAATAAAAAGTTGACAACTCATGAAGTTGTTCACCTACTAAAGTTATCTCATCATTACATACCACTCCTTTTCCCACTCCACCAATTTTGGCCACATGTCCTCTTCATTCACCCATTTTATTTTTATTAGCTAGCTTAATTAATGACCATAATGTCCCTCCTTAAGTGGACTTTAATTGGGCCAAGCTTGGGCTCCCTTTTTATTTCTTTTTGGGCTTGCACTTTCTTATTCCTTTGTCTACTAATTAAAATGAGCTTGAGCTCCTCCACCAAATAAATTGGGTCACCACTAAACTTGCCCTTTATATTAAATATTGGGCTAGCTCAATAATTTAATTGTTCTTAAATTAATTAACTACAAATCACAAGCTTAAATAAACACTTGGGCTACAAATTAATTCTTTGAGCCTAAAAATCAACTTAGTTCTATACTTATTAACTTTTTATTCATTCCCATTATTTAATTAGGGTTTCCTTACACACATTAGTAAGTTAATTTCTTACTCATACACACTTATTTCCTTAACCCAATTAGACTTGCTTTAATTAGGTTATAAAATTAATTAATTGAGATGTATAAAATAAATCTTTTAATGTTAGTATATATATTTATATACTAATATTCTCCCATATTATAACCTCTTAGGTTATTTACTTGTCACACCTAATATATATATTAGGTTACATAATTTAATTCTTAATTCACTTACTCACATATTCATACAAAATAAATTATTAAATTGAGACATGGTCCAAAATTCCTAGATTTGGTCACTAGTATATAATTAAAATACTAGAATCATATACACATAATTTTATGACTCATACACTAAACATATACCTCATTATCAGACTATCACTTATAGTCTACCATATCATTCAAGTTCTTATCCAAAAATTTTGAAATCCTTAAAATTCCTTTACAAAAACGTCAAATCCATACACTCATTTTCTGTCTAGGTCTATTATTTAACCTTTATTCAATCTTTTAAGATTTTATAGAATTGTCTAAATTTTCGGGTTGTCACCCCTTCTTCTAAGAATTTCGTCCCCGAAATTTACCTTACACCTTATACAATGCACCATACACCATTCATACACAGCATCACATGCTACCCAATACACCACTCACGAGAGTAAAAGTTTTCAAATTGTGCTGAGGGGTCATATAGACCATGAACGATTGAGGTTTATAGGTATTACTACCTGCTACCTATTTCAATTAAGAAAAAGGTACTCTACCCCTTACAAAGGTTAACAGTATGTTTACAATCATGAAGAAGGTAAACTACCATTGCTAGTACTTTAGGTGATTAGCCTATCGTACTTTTACGTCATGCATAACGTATCAATCATGTCTAGCGACTATTTACGCTATTAGATTGGATTATTTTATCCAAACAACATAGTTCACCTCAGTCTTATCATAAGATTCCGCACCAAAACAATTTGGTTCGGGAAAATTTTCAAAGAACGCTAAGAATTTTCATAAACGTTGGTCTAGCCGAATCAAATAGCTTAGACCCATATCAATAATCAATTTCAAACGATATACGAATGTGTATAGCCAAACGCCGTTGGCAAATTTAAAATTTTGAAAATTAGTTTAAAAAATGACGTCATGATGCCGTACTGTATTAACAGCCCATTTGAGGATGCCGTCATCGAGTGACTTTGTCATAACACATCATATAATAGTGGTACAACGATAATCAGATCGAATTCAACACTAAGTATTCCTGTATTTACAACTCCATCAATTTTTTATCATATCTGCACCAGGTTACATGGTACATAAGTGATAAATAAAAATATATTTTGATATTTCAAATCATTATCGTCTAGCCGAAACAAGTAGCATAGATTATTCTTTAAACCGTTCAAAAATCATTACAAATCTGTTTTATCATCTCAACAGGTAACGAGGTGTCGGTGGTCCAAAGTCCATGCATACACAAGGGTCACCAGGAGTTGAGAATAAAAATTCATTTTCAAAAAGGCACATAGTGCGTTTTTAGCTTGATGTCAAAAACTTTGAAGTCTAGCATAGCTAGAAGATTTGGAATACCTATGCTTCCACCATCAACTTAACTTCCTCTAATGATCCATTTCTTAATAAATCTATCTATTTCTTTCATCCTCAATGTTCCATTCACCACATAACTATACCCAGTTCGTCAAACTTACCACACATTATGAGTTCAGGAACTTTCCACAATCATATGAGTTTAAGAACTTGTCATAGTCAGACCTTTGGCGTCCATTCGCTGAGGGGTTCATAAACATTTCATATAATTATGAGTCACGAATGTACCATAAGTATGAGTTTTAAGAACTCGTACTTAACCTTATATTCTCTAACTATACCTACCTATCTGTTATACACCTGAGAAAAGAATCACCTTCTCAACAGATATATAGCAAATAGCGCGACACAAACATTTCAATAATTATCAGTACCAGAAACTAAGTGGTTTTCAAACCAAACTCGGCCACTAATCAACATAGGAAGCTAAACGAACAATTCCCCGCCCATACAAAGAATTGGTAAACCTAACCACTATATCGACCAGGAAGCTAAGTGATTCTAAAACCAAGTACAAATTCTCCGCCCATACAAGGAATCATACAACTCAGCTGCTGACCTGAGTCCTCAGTTGAAATCCCACACAATTCTAACTTTCACTTTTCTTAATACGAATTTTCTTTAATCCGTATCTTAAAATTTACCACTCTTTTCCGAGTTTACATAGTACCATTTCATAGTACCTTCTCTTTATAGCATCAAGCTATATCATTCCAATATTTTAACATATCATATGTTATTAATTTGATCACGTCGTGATCTTATTTTGTAATCATTTCTCCTTATACTCATGATCATTTTATTTTACGATCTTCTTATTCTTTTCTTTAATCATATTATATTATGATTTTATTAACTCTTTTCATCTTATAGACACAGTCTATTTATTATCACTTTTCATTTTTATTATTGGAGTTAGGTAACTCCGGATTCTTACCCTTATAGCATTTCAAGATTCTTCTTTGAATCTTATTTATCTTCATCTTTACTTTAATGATGAATTTTTAAATTCATCTCTTATCACTTAAACTCGATCTGAGTTTATTCCTTATCATCTCCGCGGTTATAGCCTAAGGTACACCAACCTAAGGTTTCTAACCTGCGGCTTTGATACCAACTGTAGCATCCCCAAATTCGGATATCTTTTTACCACGAATTTGGTATACTAAATCCATAATTATTGTGGAAGATATAAACATAAATTGTTTATACATTAAACTTTTACAACATAAATCCCAAGGTCTACAACCTTAACTTAATACATACTTTCAATATCTTAAAGGTATACAATATCATTTGTATCAGAAAATTTAATAGTTCTAACTGCATCAAAAATTAATCTTGCACTTTGTCTTTGCTTCAATCTTTACTCGAGCTTTCATCTTAATCTGAAATTTTTTTATCATGATATAGCAAGGGTGAGCATCAAATTTTCCCAGCAAGTTAAATTTATTTGAGGATATATCATGATTGAAAGAATATGAATAAAAGGCTAGCTACGTCCAACAATATAATTGTGAACTAGCAGGAATCAAATTTCATAATTGAATGATCAGGACGACATAAATAAATGTCAATAATGAATATGAATAATTCAACTGGAGCAGATGGTAATGAAGGTGATCAACCTTTCATACCTGATGAACATATGTAACATGCACTAAGTGCGAATCAATAATCAGTATAGATGTGAATAATCCACAATAATTATTCACTAATATGCTTTGAAATATAACTCGAGTTTGAGTTAAGGAAACTTGCCTGCATAGTCGATTACCGCTACGCAATTTAATTTATTCTCTTTATTGAAAAGACCTATCAGGTATAAATTGATCTTTCAATTAGCATATCATACTTTATTTCATAATACTATCTAACCCTTAATCACATAGTCAAATATTAGATAATCTTAACACCCTATTCATTTACTTACTTATAATCTCATCACCTTATATTTACTTGTCTAATCTTTACTCACAAAGTTAAGTATTAGACATCACACCTTAGTCTTAATATTATCATTATACTTTGATAATCTTACAACTTATACTTTATAAGTTTTCCCCTTTAGATGTTATCTTAGTAAGCGAGATAACCTTTCAGTAAACTGAAATATCATTTCAGAAAAATGAATTACATTTCAGCATCCTGAAATCACTATTTCAGCAAACCAAAATCAGATTAGCAGACTAAATTCAATTTCAGCAACCTGAATTCAAAATCATCAATTTCAGCAACCTGAATTCACTATTCTTTTGCACGAAAATTACAAATCAACTTATTATTTTTCTATCTTTTGGCCAATCATATACACATGTATTCCATACACAAAAAGTATTTTTCCGTAATTTTTCAACTCCCTTAAGTATTTTTCAAAAATCAATTTTTAGTTAATTCCTTAAGAAATTAGCTACCTCGTGCTTAACTCCAGAAATTCCCATCTCTTGACATAACGTTATACATGTTAATGTGACCCTCCAGTTTAAATTTCGTTACCATCGAAGTTATAGAACTCCGGTTATAGCGATTTTTGTCGAAAAATCACAGAAATTGAAATGGTCATAACTTGCTCAATTTAAGTCAGAATGAGCTCATTTTTGGACACAACCTACTTTATCCCATATATTTTCATCCCCCAAAAGGCCGAATTTTATCTCGATAAATAAGTTGCCTAAACAGCCCTTTTAAAGTTTTGGGCAGAAGCTAAATTGCCATTTTACAGTTTTTCGTCCTTTGCTAAAAATAGTCTATACGGAAATCTACAACTCCTTTTTCAATGATTCCACTTGGAGATGTTAGATAACATATAGATCTAACTCTAGGAGTTGACCACACTCAAAAATTCGAAATATAATAGGAGATATGGTCATTTGAATTTCATGTTCCGTTTTCACAAAAATCTGATTTTTAACCCCTGGTGAGTTCTAAGAAAACTTTCATGTTTTCATATAATATCAACATAACTCATCATAATACTTAATAATACCTCATACACCCATGGATATATCATGATGAATGATCTATTCCATCAAACAATCATCAAACACAAAATAAAATACAATCAAGGCTAAGAAAATTAGGATTTTCTACACTTTGAAAACCTAGCTTCACTTTTCTTGCTTTTGATCTAACTTTTGACACTTAAAATGGATAGATCCACACATAAAATACTCTAAATTATTTAGATCTAAGATTTTTGAGTTTTGAAACTTTAGATCTTTATTCCATCAAAATAACTTAAAAAGGATAACTTAGGTTTGGTTTTATACCTTTGATTTCTTGACATATCTTTTTCTTCCAAACTATGTGATGGATCTTGGATGGCATGGAAGATCAAAATCTCCTCTCTTTCTCCTCTTGGAGCTGCCGAATCCTCCCTTCTCTCACACACTCTCTCTCTTTAACTCTTGTTAGAATAATAAAAGAGATGAAAGAGAAAAATAAGATAAATTTTTTATTTGTTTGGTAAATGTATATAGATATATTATATGTATCTATAGAAATTCCCAACACATCTCCCCTTCACTCTCTCTTTCTCAATCATTTAGTTGTTGCTTGCAAGCTTAGTCAAATGTGGTGGCTCCAAAAATAAGAAGACACCTAGCATAGTTGGTGAACTACTTTATAAACTAAAATAAGTTATCATCATTACCTCACATGCATTACCAAGTTTGCTAGCAAAATTAAAGTGATTAGATTACCTAACAGATCCATCCATATCTTTCTTTTCTCTCTCTCATTATTCAAGATGTAACTTGAAAGCAACATCTAAAGTGTTGTCCAAATAAAAAGTTGACAACTCATGAAGTTGTTCACCTACTAAAGTTATCTCATCATTACATACCACTCCTTTTCCCACTCCACCAATTTTGGCCACATGTCCTATTCATTCACCCATTTTATTTTTATTAGCTAGCTTAATTAATGACCATAATGTCCCTCCTTAAGTGGACTTTAATTGGGCCAAGCTTGGGCTCCCTTTTTATTTTTTTTTGGGCTTACACTTTCTTATTCCTTTGTCTACTAATTAAAATGAACTTGAGCTCCTCCACCAAATAAATTGGGTCACCACTAAACTTGCCCTTTATATTAAATATTGGGCTAGCTCAATAATTTAATTGTTCTTAAATTAATTAATTACAAATCACAAGCTTAAATAAACACTTGGGCTACAAATTAATTCTTTGAGCCTAAAAATCAACTTAGTTATATACTTATTAACTTTTTATCCATTCCCATTATTTAATTAGGGTTTCCTTACACACATTAGTAAGTTAATTTCTTACTCATACACACTTATTTCCTTAACCCAATTAGACTTACTTTAATTAGGTTATAAAATTAATTAGTTGAGATGTATAAAATAAATCTTTTAATGTTAGTATATATATTTATATACTAATATTCTCCCATATTATAACCTCTTAGGTTATTTACTTGTCACACCTAATATATATATTAGGTTACATAACTTAATTCTTAATTCACTTACTCACATATTCATACAAAATAAATTATTAAATTGAGACATGGTCCAAAATTCCTAGATTTGGTCACTAGTATATAATTAAAATACTAGAACCACATACACATAATTTCATGACTCATACACTAAACATATACCTCATTATCAGACTATCACTTATAATCTAACATATCATTCAAGTTCTTATCCAAAAATTTTGAAATTCTTAAAATTTCTTTACAAAAATGTCAAATCCATACACTCATTTTCTGTCTAGGTCTATTATTTAACCTTTATTCAATCTTTTAAGATTTTATAGAATTGTCCAAATTTTCGGGTTGTCACAGAATAGCTCCAGAGCTCTGATAGGTTTAAATCGCTATCGGCTGTAATAATGTAAAGGCTGCTTGACCTTCGTTAATTTGTGTGTCAACGGATGAGCATGCGTTGTAACCCCCGTCGAGGATTTCACGTTGTAACCCCCGTCGGGGATTTCTTGTGTGAAAAGATTGGGGTGACAACCTTACGTTGGCGGCATCGGACCTCTATACGGTATTGCCGAATGTGGTATGCAAAGACTTGAATCATCGGTATTGTAAACCCTGTGTTCGGGCGAATACCAATGGATGAAAAGAAAGCCACAGTTGGATCCAGAAAAACCAAGGTTTTAGGCTATTCTGCTCAATCGCGTAGCATTTTTATCCCGGGTTTGGCCTTTTCAGCTTGTAAGAACTCCTTTGTAACTCGAACTGGACCGAGTCGGAGTGATGGGACCTGCATGGGAGTGCCGCAGGTGCACCTTCTGCAGCCGCAGATGGGCTTGCGGTCAATCGTGGATGATAAATTCCAGCTGGTTGGTCTCACAAGTCACTTTCAACTTGTTACGTGAAGGAAAATACGTTAGACTCTTTCAGATCTGTTGAGTTCGGGCTGCTTTCTGTAAATTTTGTCACCGTATGAGTGTTCTACACTATCCTGGTAACATATGCCTGTATTTTCTCTGATTTCTGTCTGTTGAATTTTGAGTTATCGTATGAAATGCATCTAAACACATATTAGTGATTATGTATGCACAAACGACTAGATAAAAAATATTCAACATAGTAAAGGTTAGTATTAAACCATGCTGAACATAATGATATGAAAAAATTTAACTTTTGAGACAGTCAAATGGGCACCTTTTCTGCTATTTTTTTGTCCTATTTGAGGTCCAATGAGCATAAGGTAGCAAGGCAAAATACTCCTGATATTGAGGTTGGCCTGATGCATGATGATTTTAATTTTTAATACATATATTATGTATATGACTTTGGGGCAGGTGTGCTACTGAATGGCCACCTAGACATGCCTGTATGCATGTGGATAGTCCTATTTTCAGAGAGGACTATGGAATTTTTTTTCCAAATGTAGGCATTGGGTAGTCATACATTTTAACTCTACTATATATGTTAAAGTAAATGCATGCATGCATATAGTCATAAAATGCATTCGAGAAAGCTTCAGGTAAGGAAATACCACACCATTTCTGAGGTAATTTGGAGACTTGTTGTCCAGATACTATGGATCCAGATCAGCCGAGCAGTTCCTATAGGACCACTTCTGGTGTACGACGGAGGGCTTCTGAAGTACCTCGTCCCCGTTCTGTCAGACAGCCTCGTCGGTTGTGGAGGCCGTGATACGTCTTGTCATAGTACCTTCTCTTTATAGCATCAAGCTATATCATTCCAATATTTTAACATATCATATGTTATTAATTTGATCACGTCGTGATCTTATTTTGTAATCATTTCTCCTTATACTCATGATCATTTTATTTTACGATCTTCTTATTCTTTTCTTTAATCATGTTATATTATGATTTTATTAACTCTTTTCATCTTATAGACACAGTCTATTTATTATCACTTTTCATTTTTATTATTGGAGTTAGGTAACTCCGGATTCTTACCCTTATAGCATTTCAAGATTCTTCTTTGAATCTTATTTATCTTCATCTTTACTTTAATGATGAATTTTTTAAATTCATCTCTTATCACTTAAACTCGATCTGAGTTTATTCCTTATCATCTCCGCGGTTATAGCCTAAGGTACACCAACCTAAGGTTTCTAACCTGCGGCTTTGATACCAACTGTAGCATCCCCAAATTCGGATACCTTTTTACCACGAATTTGGTATACTAAATCCATAATTATTGTGGAAGATATAAACATAAATTGTTTATACATTAAACTTTTACAACATAAATCCCAAGGTCTACAACCTTAACTTAATACATACCTTCAATATCTGAAAGGTTTACAATATCATTTGTATCAGAAAATTTAATAGTTCTAACTGCATCAAAAATTAATCTTGCACTTTGTCTTTGCTTCAATCTTTACTCGAGCTTTCATCTTAATCTGAAATTTTTTTATCATGATATAGCAAGGGTGAGCATCAAATTTTCCCAGCAAGTTAAATTTATTTGAGGATATATCATGATTGAAAGAATATGAATAAAAGGCTAGCTACGTCCAACAATATAATTGTGAACTAGCAGGAATCAAATTTCATAATTGAATGATCAGGACGACATAAATAAATGTCAATAATGAATATGAATAATTCAACTGGAGCAGATGGTAATGAAGGTGATCAACCTTTCATACCTGATGAACATATGTAACATGCACTAAGTGCGAATCAATAATCAGTATAGATGTGAATAATCCACAATAATTATTCACTAATATGCTTTGAAATATAACTCGAGTTTGAGTTAAGGAAACTTGCCTGCATAGTCGATTACCGCTACGCAATTTAATTTATTCTCTTTATTGAAAAGACCTATCAGGTATAAATTGATCTTTCAATTAGCATATCATACTTTATTTCATAATACTATCTAACCCTTAATCACATAGTCAAATATTAGATAATCTTAACACCCTATTCATTTACTTACTTATAATCTCATCACCTTATATTTACTTGTCTAATCTTTACTCACAAAGTTAAGTATTAGACATCACACCTTAGTCTTAATATTATCATTATACTTTGATAATCTTACAACTTATACTTTATAAGTTTTCCCCTTTAGATGTTATCTTAGTAAGCGAGATAACCTTTCAGTAAACTGAAATATCATTTCAGAAAAATGAATTACATTTCAGCATCCTGAAATCACTATTTCAGCAAACCAAAATCAGATTAGCAGACTAAATTCAATTTCAGCAACCTGAATTCAAAATCATCAATTTCAGCAACCTGAATTCACTATTCTTTTGCACGAAAATTACAAATCAACTTATTATTTTTCTATCTTTTGGCCAATCATATACACATGTATTCCATACACAAAAAGTATTTTTCCGTAATTTTTCAACTCCCTTAAGTATTTTTCAAAAATCAATTTCTAGTTAATTCCTTAAGAAATTAGCTACATCGTGCTTAACTCCAGAAATTCCCATCTCTTGACATAACGTTATACATGTTAATGTGACCCTCCAGTTTAAATTTCGTTACCATCGAAGTTATAGAACTCCGGTTATAGCGATTTTTGTCGAAAAATCACAGAAATTGAAATGGTCATAACTTGCTCAATTTAAGTCAGAATGAGCTCATTTTTGGACACAACCTACTTTATCCCATATATTTTTATCCCCCAAAAGGCCGAATTTTATCTCGATAAATAAGTTGCCTAAACAGCCCTTTTAAAGTTTTGGGCAGAAGCTAAATTGCCATTTTACAGTTTTTCGTCCTTTGCTAAAAATAGTCTATACGGAAATCTACAACTCCTTTTTCAATGATTCCACTTGGAGATGTTAGATAACATATAGATCTAACTCTAGGAGTTGACCACACTCAAAAATTCGAAATATAATAGGAGATATGGTCATTTGAATTTCATGTTCCGTTTTCACAAAAATCTGATTTTTAACCCCTGGTGAGTTCTAAGAAAACTTTCATGTTTTCATATAATATCAACATAACTCATCATAATACTTAATAATACCTCATACACCCATGGATATATCATGATGAATGATCTATTCCATCAAACAATCATCAAACACAAAATAAAATACAATCAAGGCTAAGAAAATTAGGATTTTCTACACTTTGAAAACCTAGCTTCACTTTTCTTGCTTTTGATCTAACTTTTGACACTTAAAATGGATAGATCCACACATAAAATACTCTAAATTATTTAGATCTAAGATTTTTGAGTTTTGAAACTTTAGATCTTTATTCCATCAAAATAACTTAAAAAGGATAACTTAGGTTTGGTTTTATACCTTTGATTTCTTGACATATCTTTTTCTTCCAAACTATGTGATGGATCTTGGATGGCATGGAAGATCAAAATCTCCTCTCTTTCTCCTCTTGGAGCTGCCGAATCCTCCCTTCTCTCACACACTCTCTCTCTTTAACTCTTGTTAGAATAATAAAAGAGATGAAAGAGAAAAATAAGATAAATTTTTTATTTGTTTGGTAAATGTATATAGATATATTATATGTATCTATAGAAATTCCCAACACATCTCCCCTTCACTCTCTCTTTCTCAATCATTTAGTTGTTGCTTGCAAGCTTAGTCAAATGTGGTGGCTCCAAAAATAAGAAGACACCTAGCATAGTTGGTGAACTACTTTATAAACTAAAATAAGTTATCATCATTACCTCACATGCATTACCAAGTTTGCTAGCAAAATTAAAGTGATTAGATTACCTAACAGATCCATCCATATCTTGCTTTTCTCTCTCTCATTATTCAAGATGTAACTTGAAAGCAACATCTAAAGTGTTGTCCAAATAAAAAGTTGACAACTCATGAAGTTGTTCAACTACTAAAGTTATCTCATCATTACATACCACTCCTTTTCCCACTCCACCAATTTTGGCCACATGTCCTATTCATTCACCCATTTTATTTTTATTAGCTAGCTTAATTAATGACCATAATGTCCCTCCTTAAGTGGACTTTAATTGGGCCAAGCTTGGGCTCCCTTTTTATTTTTTTTTGGGCTTACACTTTCTTATTCCTTTGTCTACTAATTAAAATGAGCTTGAGCTTCTCCACCAAATAAATTGGGTCACCACTAAACTTGCCCTTTATATTAAATATTGGGCTAGCTCAATAATTTAATTGTTCTTAAATTAATTAATTACAAATCACAAGCTTAAATAAACACTTGGGCTACAAATTAATTCTTTGAGCCTAAAAATCAACTTAGTTATATACTTATTAACTTTTTATCCATTCCCATTATTTAATTAGGGTTTCCTTACACACATTAGTAAGTTAATTTCTTACTCATACACACTTATTTCCTTAACCCAATTAGACTTGCTTTAATTAGGTTATAAAATTAATTAATTGAGATGTATAAAATAAATCTTTTAATGTTAGTATATATATTTATATACTAATATTCTCCCATATTATAACCTCTTAGGTTATTTACTTGTCACACCTAATATATATATTAGGTTACATAACTTAATTCTTAATTCACTTACTCACATATTCATACAAAATAAATTATTAAATTGAGACATGGTCCAAAATTCCTAGATTTGGTCACTAGTATATAATTAAAATACTAGAACCACATACACATAATTTTATGACTCATACACTAAACATATACCTCATTATCAGACTATCACTTATAATCTAACATATCATTCAAGTTCTTATCCAAAAATTTTGAAATTCTTAAAATTTCTTTACAAAAATGTCAAATCCATACACTCATTTTCTGTCTAGGTCTATTATTTAACCTTTATTCAATCTTTTAAGATTTTATAGAATTGTCCAAATTTTCGGGTTGTCACAGAATAGCTCCAGAGCTCTGATAGGTTTAAATCGCTATCGGCTGTAATAATTTAAAGGCTGTTTGACCTTCGTTAATTTGTGTGTCAACGGATGAGCATGCGTTGTAACCCCCGTCGAGGATTTCACGTTGTAACCCCCGTCGGGGATTTCTTGTGTGAAAAGATTGGGGTGACAACCTTACGTTGGCGGTATCGGACCTCTATACGGTATTGCCGAATGTGGTATGCAAAGACTTGAATCATCGGTATAGTAAACCCTGTGTTCGGGCGAATACCAATGGATGAAAAGAAAGCCACAGTTGGATCCAGAAAAACCAAGGTTTTAGGCTATTCTGCTCAATCGCGTAGCATTTTTATCCCGGGTTTGGCCTTTTCAGCTTGTAAGAACTCCTTTGTAACTCGAACTGGACCGAGTCGGAGTGATGGGACCTGCATGGGAGTGCCGCAGGTGCACCTTCTGCAGCCGCAGATGGGCTTGCGGTCAATCGTGGATGATAAATTCCAGCTGGTTGGTCTCACAAGTCACTTTCAACTTGTTACGTGAAGGAAAATACGTTAGACTCTTTCAGATCTGTTGAGTTCGGGCTGCTTTCTGTAAATTTTGTCACCGTACGAGTGTTCTACACTATCCTGGTAACATATGCCTGTATTTTCTCTGATTTCTGTCCGTTGAATTTTGAGTTATCGTATGAAATGCATCTAAACACATAGTAGTGATTATGTATGCACAAACGACTAGATAAAAAATATTCAACATAGTAAATGTTAGTATTAAACCATGCTGAACATAATGATATGAAAAAATTTGACTTTTGAGACAGTCAAATGGGCACCTTTTCTGCTATTTTTTTGTCCTATTTGAGGTCCAATGAGCATAAGGTAGCAAGGCAAAATACTCCTGATATTGAGGTTGGCCTGATGCATGATGATTTTAATTTTTAATACATATATTATGTATATGACTTTGGGGCAGGTGTGCTACTGAATGGCCACCTAGACATGCCTGTATGCATGTGGATAGTCCTATTTTCAGAGAGGACTATGGAAATTTTTTTCCAAATGTAGGCATTGGGTAGTCATACATTTTAACTCTACTATATATGTTAAAGTAAATGCATGCATGCATATAGTCATAAAATGCATTCGAGAAAGCTTCAGGTAAGGAAATACCACACCATTTCTGAGGTAATTTGGAGACTTGTTGTCCAGATACTATGGATCCAGATCAGCCGAGCAGTTCCTATAGGACCACTTTTGGTGTACGACGGAGGGCTTCTGAAGTACCTCGTCCCCGTTCTGTCAGACAGCCTCGTCGGTTGTGGAGGCCGTGATACGTCTTGTCTAGGTAGATGTTCCAGATGTTGAGGACGAGGAGACGGATATTTCGATAGAGGATCCTGCTCCTGCTGCACATGTCCCTCGTAGGGAGCTTCCGAGCATTCAGGTGGTGAACCCAGAGTTGCTGGGTGACTTGGGCAGACATCCATCGATGTATTTGCATGCTAAC
The DNA here is from genome assembly GCA_016801055.1 of Panax notoginseng. Classification (NCBI taxonomy): domain Eukaryota; kingdom Viridiplantae; phylum Streptophyta; class Magnoliopsida; order Apiales; family Araliaceae; genus Panax; species Panax notoginseng. The sequence continues at coordinate 182,386,843 of CM029020.1, read as the reverse complement.
GAGGTATGACGTTAGACTTTGATCTTCCTTCTTTCCTATTGATGAGGATTAAAGGGTTTTACACAGCCTCGAGGGAACTGGTTCAGCATTCACTCCATGTATCAGGCGCTTCATCCTGACTATAGAGCGGTAGTGCTTGAGTGGGGATTTGGGGCATTTTTCTCCATCCTTCCCCGTCGTTGTCCCTGGGGTTATCTCAGGGCATTGTCTGAGCGATGGTTTCATCAGACTCAGTCAGTCCATCTGCTAGATTGTGAGGTGATGATGACGCCTATGGATTGGCAATTTATCACAGGTATGGAGTTTGGAGGGGAGCCAATGCCTTATATGGCAAATATTACCCCTACTGCTGTTAGATCCTTATTAGGAGTTCCGGCGGCGGCGCTCAAAGGTAGGACTGTCCGTTCAGGTCCTTTGAGCGTAGATGCTATGAGCGGGCTATTAAGAGAGCCTATGCCTGATGATGTCAGAATCAGGGATCACGTTCTGCGGCGATTGTTCTTGATGATCATTCGAGGCTGCTTCATAGCAGATAACTCTTCTACGGTATCTTTTGCTTTGATCAGCGGTACACGTGATGTGGACCGTATTGGAGAGTATGATTGGGGTTCCTACACCTTTGCCTATTTCCTCCGGGGCATGCATATGCGCTCACAGGGTTTGACTGAGGCTTGGCTAGGATTTTACCCATTTCTACTGGTGAGTATTTTTCTTGTCATTTACCATATATAGGTTAAGAGTGTTAACTGATAGCAGATGTTTGCCTTTGTGTTGGCATTTTTGGGCCTATGAGAGGCTTCCATGCTTGCGTCCTGTGAGTGTGTTAGGTTTAGACACCTATCCACGAGGACGACGACGGCATCATTCGATTCTGCCAGAGGTCCCTGTAGATGAGGGATTCACTCATTGCCGTATGTAGCTGGAGTTGCTGACGGCCGACACCATCACATGGCTTCCCTATTTCGGAGAACACCTGACCGTGGGTTTTGAGGATGGATACTCGACTGGAGTCGAGTATGTGATTTCCACCAGGAGAGTTCCTCTATTCACAGATGGAGGCTGGGAGCTCTATTTAGGAGAGCATGCTATTAGGAGCACCACAGGGGAGATTCGTATACCGATCTTGCCTCCTGCCAGGTGTTATTGGCCTGTATCGCAGTCACCCGTCATTGATATCCCATTGTTGAGGGTTGACGGTTTTGCATTGTCAGAGGGTCCATGTACTCAGGAGACGTTCCATCGGTGGTGGTCCCCTCGCACTATTGGAGCTCAGTCCCGTGCCACACAGTTTATGGGGGATATGGTTCCAGGATCCTTGATGATGATGAATTGGATAGCTTGTGTCCAAGATCCGACTCATATGACCCAGATTGATAGTTTGACCCGGCAGTTGGACCAGACACATATATTTATCCGGCATTTGGGTAGAGATCCGGCAGAGGCGGCTTCATTTGATCCTTCCAGCTCAGGCGCTGGCCCCTCAGGTGACCCATTCAGTTTTGTCGGTGCAGATCCTCCTCTATATAGGTCTGACATCCCTGCTGATAGAGATCCAGTGACTCAGGAAGAGTTACATCAGGTGGACAGGATTGATGATGTGGACATCGACACCATTGTCTTCTTCTGATGTGTATTCTCGTTATATCTTTTGATAGGCCTCTGTTAGATATTGGGTGGGTGTGCCCTATTCTCGCTCTATCTTTTGATAGGCCTCTGTCAGTAGTAGGGCGTCTGTGCCCCATTTCCCTGTATTTGTAGCTGTACAGAGATGATGTATTAGATGATGATATACTTAGGAATCTTTGCACTATTTTTTCATTCCCTATATCATATTGCCATCTATTATCTGTTATGCATGTATCATGTTATGCATATGTATGTATGTCCAGAGATATTTGGTATTGACCCCTGGATGGTCTTATGATACGGTCCGCACAAATGTCTTCTTCGACAGTTAGCCGCATAGATCATACCCCACCGTCAGTGGTGGCATCGGGTATGAGATCGTGGTATGATAGCATGTCACCACCAGACAGGGTGACTGTAGATCATTTATTACAGCATACCATGACCTTTTTGACTTTTCAGGTTCCCTCAGGATTTGTGGACGGGATGATAGAGCTTTGGCTACTGGATAGGCAGGTATTCTGATTCGGCACCCATGAGTTGACTCCTACTCTAGAGGAGTATGCACGTTTGACGATGCTGCCTCTAGACAGACCTTGCGTGCATCTGGCATTGGGAGACATGAGCAGACGGTTCATGACTCTCACAGGATTGAGGCGCAGAGTGGTACAGGATGAGTTGACATCTGGCCACGTGATATCCCAGCATTTTCTGTACTACAGATTTGGCTCGGAGGATAGCTATTCACGACATTCCGGGGATTTTACCACACCGGAGGCTCATTGGCGCTTGGCCAGAGTTGACGTATTGATGCTATGTGTATTTTCATATGTGTATATGCCGCGGTATATGGATGAGATAGATATAGGCGTTATTATAGCCGTGAGAGCTCTCAGGGAGGGTCGTACCATTGTACCTATGATTGTAGCAGAGACCCTGCGGTCGGCATCATATTGTTGCACGTATCCTACAGAAGTGTTCACAGGTAGCTCAATCATGCTATATGTGTGGTTCATGTCACACTTGAGGCCGATTGGCACTTTTAGACGGCATGGGTACTACTTCACCCATGATGTAGCTATGTCATACTCTTTTCAGCCATCAGAGTGTATAGATGCTCTGTCCTGGTCCACATTCTTGGCAGATATTAGAGATCCATTCAACATATTGCTGTGTTCGGGGCTTAGGTCACCATACAGCTTCATTACTCATGCTCCGGGCATGGACTATCTCCCTCTGGCTGGTTTGAGGGGAGTGACCACTTATCACCCATTGGCCGTGATGTCGCAGTTCGACCAGTTCCAGGATTTTCATCCTTTTGAGGGGGCGACAGGTCAGCGTTCAGCTTCTCGGTATCTCTCAGCAGAGGACCGATCTCGGGTATACGCCTGTTGGGATCGGCGTGAGATAGCGGCTTTTTTTGTCAGCCATCCTGGTTATTCCGCAGAGTATTCCGCGTGGATGGAGACAGAGATTTTATTGGCTGCAGCAGTATTTGCAATACCGGAGAGTGAGTTAGATGATGTAGAGCTCATAGAGGACATTGGTACCTACATCGAGGAGGAGCCTACTGCTGGGTTGCCAGCATTTCTTCCGGATTCTCCTAGTACCAGTACTGTTGTGATTTAGCACTCGGCACAGTACTTAGAGCAGAGTCTTCATCTGATGACCTTTGAGAGAGATCAGATTCGATTTATGATGTCGACTGCTCTTGATGGGAGGGAGGCCGCTCTATTGGAGAGAGACGAGGCCTTGGCTCGTAGAGATGCCGCCGTCGTTGAGCGGGATGAGGCTATATCAGCCAGAGATGCAGTGATAGTTGAGCGGGATATTGCCATATCTGCCCGGGATGTAGCCGTCATAGATAGTACTGCAGTGAGGTCCCTTACCACTGGCATGATCGCAGAGATGAGCGCATATATTGATGATCATATGGTCACCATGCAGATGGCTACAGATCTGTTGGGTCGTATAGATATTCTCATACAGGAGACCATAGCTTTACCTCCATCTTCTGAGAGGGACGCCATGTTGGGCTTGTTAGCTCGCATATACCCTGACTTGTAGGTGATCTTGTATTTTCCTGCACAGACTAGCTTAGCCATTTTGTCATGTACAGTTTACATTGTGTATATCAAACAACATTATATATATGACAGGGAAATATATTTTTGATCACTTCCCTTTTAGATATGCCTTGCTGCTTGCTTGATATTTTGCCTGCTGCTTCAGGGCTTGTGCTCGTGATGTATTCTGAATTCCTTCTCGGTGGATGGATATTGAGTTGTCTCTGGATAGTTCAGAATGGATCATCGATCAGTATGTATCCCTACCATCTCTTGGTGTCTTGGGACTGGTTTCTGTATGGAAATGAGGAGAGGAGTGTGGCTTTCCTCTCTGAGATTGACCGCACCACAGATGGTCGCCAACACTTCTATTCAAGAGAAGCCTAGTTAATTCCATATCTTATGGATTGGTGTTGCTCTTCGAGGTACAACCGCCGCTTAGATGGTCACCGAATCTCCTATTTAGGAGGAGTTCAGGTAATTCCATCCCTTTGGTCTGAAGCCAAATGAAATGTAGTGGATTGAAGGATGATCCCAGTACCAACTGATAAGGGTTTGTGTTTTGGTAGGGGGTGAGACCACACCATGAATGGTTGCCTACGTACTCCTATTAAAGAGGAGATCAGGTCTGCGTAGTTCGAACCTGGTGTAAGAGGTTCAACGCTGTATGTGGCAGGAATGGCGTGGGAATGTTTTTGTTTTTTTTGTTTTATTGCGACCGGGCCATATGAAATGGTTGCCTACGTACTCCTATTGAAGAGGAGATCAAGTCGACGTAGTTCGCCCCTCAGGGCGAGATGAAAAGCGTAATTCCATGTGCAGGTCAGAGTGCGGGGAGGAGAGAGTTTAATCCTAGGTTGAGGATAAACTGCAGGTGAAAAGTTTGATCCCATGTATGGGTAGCCAAATTGTATACGCAAGAGGTTCAATCCACGGTGGGATTCCCTAAGTTGTAGTAACGCAAAGGAGAAAGCCAGGCTGCTGGCTTGAAAGGTATGTTTCCCTGAGGGGCAAAATGTAGAAAAGTTGTTTGTGGTCAAGGTTTAAAGAACCGAAATGACTGGTGACCTGATGGTCTACCACCAGGACGTTTACTTGATGGTAACTTCAGACATAGTACTGTTTCACGACGTCTGAGTTGATGAGTTACGGAAATTCATTGCCGTCCATTTCTTGCAATCTGAGAGCGCCTCCTATCAATACTTCCTTGACGATAAATGGGCCTTCCCAGTTAGGAGTGAATTTTCCCTTGGACTGATCTTGGTTGTCCAGTATTTTCTTCAAAACCAAGTCATGTTGTCTGAATTTCTGTAGTCAGACTTTTTTGTTATAGGATCGGGCGATCCTTTGCTGATATAACTGACCATGGAAGATAGCCGCTGTTCGCCTTTCGTCTATTAGAGACAATTGGTGATACCTATCTTGTACCCATTGGTCTTCATTCAACTGAGCGTCTATCAATACTCTGAGGGATTCCATCTCAACTTCTATGGGGAGCACTGCTTCCATCCCATAGGTTAATGCGTAGGGGGTTGCCCCAGTGGAAGTGTGCATTGAGGTTCTGTAGGCTAACAGAGTCAGAGGCAATAGGTCAGGCCAATTTTTGTGATTGGCGGACATCTTTTCCATAATCTTCTTGATGTTCTTGTTAGCCGCTTCGACAACACCATTCATCTTCGGACGATAGATGACTGAGTTGAGATGTTTGATGTGGAATTTACTGCATAATTCCTCCACCATTTTGTTGTTGAGGTTCTTGGCATTGTCGGACATAATCACCTCTGGTTGTCCATATCGATAAATGACATTGTTTCTGATGAAAGCAATGATGACTTCTTTAGTAACCCTGGGGAAGGAGGCTGCTTCTACCCACTTGGTGAAGTAGTCGATCATGGTAAAGATAAATCGATGACCATTACTGGCTTTAGGCTCAATGGGCCCGATAACGTCCATTCTCCACATTGAGAAGGGCCAAGGTGAACTCATATTGTGAAGTTCCCATGGAGGGGCGTGTATAGCATTCCCATGAATCTGGCACTGATAGCATCTCCTGACATGGTCATTGCAATCAGCTTTGAGAGATAGCCAATAATGTCCCGTCCTGAGTACTTTCTTAACAAGGAGGGGGCCACTCATGTGGGGGCCACAGACTCCGCCATGGATTTCATCCATAAGCCTTTGGGCTTGATCTTTGTCTAAACATCTGAGGAGACCTAATCCTGCATCTCTTTTGTAGAGCGTATCTCCACTCAGGTAGAATTTCATAGCAAATCGATGGATCCGCCTTTTCTCAGTCGGGCTCGCCTCAGCGGGTGTAGATCCATCTCGCAGATATTCCTTGATATGCTGATACCAAGGATGTTGGATGGGAGGTAGCTCATCCGATACTTCTCCAACGTAATTCCCGTAGGCTGGGACCTTGTACAGGGAAATTGTGACGCTTGGCAAGTGTCCCTTGTCTGATATGTGAATCAAGGAGGCCAAAGTTGCTAACGCGTCTGCGAAATCATTCCTATTATGAGGAATGTGTAGAAAGGATATTTCTTCGAATCCTAAAGCCATCTTTAAAACCTGCCGATGGTAAGGCAGCAAATGTAGTTCCTTGGTTTGATAGATTCCGGTGGATTGTCTGATTACCAACTCTGAATCTCCAAGAACAGTTAACCGCCTGATGCCCATTGCACGGGCAAGTTCTAGCCCCATAAGAAAGCCTTCATACTCAGCCGTATTGTTGGTGCTGACAAATTGTAATTTGACGGCGACGGGATACTGTTCCCCCGTATCAGATACTAGAACTGCTCCAGCTCCAGAACCTTCCATATTAGCAGCTCCATCGAAATACATCTTCCACGTTTGGCGTGTATCGTACTGATGGTGTTGCTGAATTGTTATTACTCCTTCATCAGGGAAGTATGTCTCCAAGGGTTTGAAATCCCCTGATGGTGCGGCGGCCAGTTGATCCACAATTCCTTAACCTCTGATGGACTTTTGAGTCACATATACGATGTCAAATTATTGTAGGATCAACTGTCATCTGGACAGTCGACAATTCGGTATGGGTTTATTGAATACGTACTTGAGAGGATCCACACGGGATATGAGATGGGTTGTGTGCCCATGGAGGTAATGTTGTAACCTCATGGCAGCCCATGCTAAAGCACAACACGTCTTTTCGATCAGAGTGTACTTGTGTTCACTGCTGCTGAATCTGTTGCTGAGGTAATAGATAGCTCGTTCTAGGCCTCTATCGTCCTTCTGTCCCAGCAGGCAGCCCATGGCATTGTCACTTACGGACATATACATAAACAGGGGAATATCATCCCTGGGTGGTACCAAAATGGGAGCTTTGATTAGCTGTTTCTTGATTATAAGGAAGGTATTCTGGCACTCCTCATTCCATTTCATGGAGGAGTTCTTCCTTAATAGCTTGAAGATTGGCTCACAGGTTGCTGTGAGTTAAGAAATAAATCTGCTAATGAAGTTGATTCTTCCCAAAAATCCCCGTATTTCCATTTCTGTCTGAGGAATGGGCATTTCAGTGATGGCTTGGATTTTGGCAGGATCCAACTCTATCCCTTTGTGGCTGACTAGAAATCCTAGTAACTTGTCTGATTTAACGCCAAAGGCGCACTTAGCTGGATTCAACTTTAAGTTGTACTTACGCAACCTATTGAACAACTTCCTGAGATGGTCTATATGGTCATCCTCCTTCTGGGATTTAACAATAATGTCATCCACGTAGATCTCGATCTCTTTATGCATTAAGTCATGGAAAAGAGCCATCATAGCTCGTTGATAGGTAGCTCCAGCATTGATGAGGCCGAATGACAACTGTCTATAGCAAAAAGTTCCCCAAGGAGTGATGAAAGCAGTTTTTTCACGATCTTCCTCGGCAACCATGATCTAATGATACCCCACAAAGCAATCTGCAAAGGAGTACATGTCGTATTGCGCATTATTGTCAATGAGAATGTGGATTAATGGCACGGGAAAGCTATCTTTTAAGCAAGCTTTGTTCAAGTCCCGGAAGTCCACACAAACTCGCACCTTTCCTCTAGGTTTAGGTACGGCATGGTGTTGGATATTCTCTCAGGATATGTAGACACCATTATGATGCCAGCTTGAAATTGTTTCATAATTTCTTCTTTCACCTTTAAACTCCATTCAAGTTTCAATCGCTGGAGCTTTTGCTTGACTGGTTTGAATCCCTATTTGATGGGAATGCAGTGAAGGACAATGTCAGTGGACAAACCCACCATATCTTTATGAGACCATGCAAACACATCCTGGAACTGGGTTAGTAGCATAACCATGTCATTCCGTTGGTTTGGGGTAAGGTTTGAACCAATCTAGATTAACTTAGGGTTTTCTAAGGTTCTGAGATTGAAAGGAGTGGTTTGATCAAGGTTGGGTTTAGGTTTGTCTTTGACCCATTCTTGAATTTCTGGAGGCACCTCAATGTCATTCGGTATATCCACCAAGGCTGAATTCATCTCTACATCAAAGGTATAATCCTTGTGGAGAAGAGGCACCGTATCAGCAAGTACAGGCACATCTAAATTCAGAGTCCTGAAATAAAATATGCTTTCACTTAGTATATATGAAATGTGTTGATCATACACAGTGTTAGCATATACTGGCAAAATAAACTGCTAATACTGTACAGAAAAGTAAGCAGTTATTATATCTACAGAGCAGAAAGAGTTTCTGCCCGCTTTACCCTTGACGACCAATGCAAGGAATGCTGTTCCAATTGGCAAGAGCAAATTCCGGGTGAACCGCAGTGATAGAGGGATTATCATCATTTTCCCTATCCCGAATGATAGCCATTACATCTGGGCAATCATCGTCTGGGGTGTATCTGTTGGTATGCTCATCATGAACGATGATGCGTATGCCGGACATCATCCTGATGACATCTTGCTTGATTCTTCGTTCCTCTTCCTCCACTACGGGATCTGGAAAAAAGATTTCTTTCTCCTTCACCAGTACCGGCTTGGGAAATAACATTGCCATTATATTGGCTGGCACCTTTACGGGAGGTTGTGCGGACTCAGAGCTTGAAGGCGAAGCTAAACGCAGCATGGTCGAAGCTGAAGGAATCTGCTGATGCTTATGAGGATTCCTGTGACTAGAGTTGGCAGAATAGCCTAGTCCAGCTGTCCCAATTTGCTTGGTTAAGCGAATAGGGTACTTGACACCCTGACAATCTTTACCCAACCCTTGTCCCAGTTTATGACCTAACGACATCATTTCTTGTGTGGCCGACATTACATTAGCAGAAATCTGGGGTTCGGGCAATGGTGTTCCAATAGCATGGTATTGGGTATTGCTTATTTCCAAAGCATGAAAACTAATTGGCTCAACATCCTTATTGGCCTTGATGAGCGGCATGTCCCCATGCTGAGGAATCTCCGGTCCAGCATTGACTGTGACCAGGCTATTGTTGATGATGTATTTCAACTGTTGGTGAAGAGTGGAGGGGATTGCCCCTGCCATGTGAATCCATGATCGTCCCAAGAGCAGGTTGTATCCTGAATCTATCTTGAGCACATGGAAGGATACACAGAATGTATGAGGACCAATCTCAATTGGCAGCTCAACTACTCCGACCGAGTTACGGCGGGCTCCATCAAAAGCTTTGATGATGGTATGGCTACTCTGAATTCGATTGGGATTGATATTCATCTTCACCAAGGTAGCATATGGGCAGATATTCAGAGAGGAACCTCTATCTATTAAAACTCCCGCCACCATATATCCGGATGACAAGACCACAATATGCAACGGTTTGCAATGACCGGTCCCTTTGGGCGGTATGTCATCATCAGTGAAGGATATCACATTGTTGTTGAAAATATGATCAACCGGATGTTGAAATTTTTTCGTATCAACTGATGTCGGTAGATAGGCTTCTTCTAAAACCTTTAACAAGACCTTCCGGTGATTCTCAGAGGTCAAGACCAAGTCCAAGATTGATATCTGTTGTGGAGCTTCTTTCAATCTTAAAACCATATTGGCTTCGTTATGACCCATAGTGCGGAGGAAATTTTCAATCTTCTCAATGGGTACTTTCCCCTTAGACTTGATGACATGCTTTATTACCCATTGGGGAAGATACAGTGGATTCTCCTTCGACACTGCAGCAGTTGTATGCGATGTGGATCCTTCACCTTCTCCATAATTCCACAGAACTATGCGCAAGCTAACAATAGCATATTGTGCTCTGCACGGCAAGTTGATTGGCTCGAGAGCGGCCACTTTCAAAGGATTGTTGATTCCCTTGAGTTGAATTACTGGCATAACAAGTGATTTGTAAACCCCATCATTTTCAGTGGATATGACTGCTACTACACTCTTCCACTTAGTAGAACACGAATCCTCACTTGCCCGTAACACAGTGTCGTTATCTGCCAGACGCAGTACGCCACTGTCGATTAAATTTTGAATAAGGTGGCGGAGTGCCCAGTATTCTTCTGTGCTGTGACCGCGAGATTGAGAATGATATTGACATACTCCCTCAGAGTTGTATCGTCCTGAACGGGGGCTGATTGGAGGTAGAAGGGAACTAATCCTTCCTTTATTGATTAACATATGAAGGATTTCCTCCATAGGTTGGCCCAAATATGTGAATTCCCTTTTGTTGGCAAAATCCCGACGGCCCTTAGCATTCGCTCTCTTCGTCACTTTGTCTTCCAGCATTTCATTTTTTGAAAGTGAAGAGGGAATATTCATGACAATAGTTAGGAGACTGGCATGCTCCTGGCTGATTAGCTGACGAGTCACTTGATGCTGATAAGTCACCAGTTCCGCTAATTGCTCAATTTGTTTACAGAGAGCTTTCATCTTTCGTTCCATTATGAATTGGAACTTGGCATAATCCCATCTGTTATCACCATCTTTGGGGGTCTGGGAGGATTCACAGCTCCAATTGATCATATTGACCTCTTCTTCTTTGTGTTGAGGAAGAAGGTTGTCTTGAACGTGAGGCTGATCGGGTTTGGTGACCACGATTTCCCCGTTGTCTATCAGGTCTTGGATTTTGTGTTTTAAGGCCCAACAATCCTAAGTATCATGTCCAGGTGCCCCGGCATGATAAGCACATTTTTGAGCAGCATTAAAACCCCGTCCATTAGGGCTGGCTGGTGGAAGAAGATGCGTGATTTTCTTCTGTGTTGTTAGAAGATTGAGAATGTTCTCGAGGGTGTCCCCTAAGGGTGTGAATACTCGAGGTCGTTTGACTTCTCCACCTTTTGGTACTGGAGGGTTTGAAGACTGTGCTTGAAAGGGAGTGTAATTTCTCCTCTGGATAGGCATGTTTTGACTGCCTTTTTGACCCTGTAGTATCAGGGAAACATCCTCTTCTTTCTTTTTATGGACCCTCCGGGGGTTGTTCCCATAATTTCCAGATTGGATGTGATCAGCAACAGCTTTGAGTGCAGCTAGGTCTTGAATCTTTCCGGATTTCAATCCCATTTCAACCATCTCCCCATGTTTGACCATTTCAGAAAATGGTTTGCCGATGCCGGCTAAAACTCTTTCATAGAAAGGTGCTTCATGTATGTCTATGAAAGTCATGACCATCTCTGATTCTATCATGGAAGGACTAACTTGGGCAGCCAGGCATCTCCACCTCTGAGCATACTCTCTGAAAGACTCATTAGACTATTTCTTGATCTTGGTAATTTGATACCGATCAGGAGCCATTTGAGATTGAAAGTTGTATTGGGTGAGGAAAGCGTGTGCTAGCTCTTCCCAACTATGGATCTTTGAATTGTCTAATCTTGTGTACCACGAACGGGCTTCTTCAGTTAGACTTTTTTAGAACAGTTGCATTCTGAGTTTTTCATCCTCTGCATAAGATCCCAGTTCTCCAATAAACATCTTTAGATGTGTGTAAGGATCTCCTAACCCGTCATATTTTTCAAAGTCAGGAGTCTTAAACTTTTCTGGATAATGAATACCAGGGAAAATACACAAATCAGCATATGAAATACTCACGTGTGTTCCAATTCCTTTGATAGTGCGAAGAGTCTCTTCCATTTGGAGGACTTTCTTTTTGATGTCACCAGTGTCTGGGTCTCCAGTGGGATGGGCAGGATCATGAGTTTTGTTGGTCGGATCCAACTGCAGTTCAGGTATTGTAACGACCTGGGTTCCTCCTTGTGTAGAGGATTCAACATGTACAGGTATTTTCTGACCCTGTGTAGACTAGTGTAATTCTTTTAGTAGAACATCCAAATCTGTAATCTATTTGCTTAATCCGTCGAATTCTTTACGAGAAACTGGATTAAGTTCAGTCTGGTCGGATGACGACATGATTGACTGTAGGCCTGTTGCCTTTTTGGACTTTGAACGGGTGGTAGGTCCGATTGATTCCCTGCAAAAGACTTGCATAGTTTAGTCTTTAGGGTGGATAATAACATGCTATGCGATGTGTCCAGTTTAGGAATTTTATCCTGCAAAACGGATGTCATTTGTTTATAACATGTATGTGTACACATTTCTTCATATTTCTCATTACATGGAGATAGATATGGAAGATAATTACAAGTAATTGTACTTTACAAGTAATTTGAAATGAGAGCATGAAGAGACTTTCCTCCGTTTTGGGTTTACCAGAGGCTGACCTATCTTAGGTTACTCTCGCGGCTTTTTGGCATGAAGGTTCCCAAATCATCGCAATCTACTTGACGGGAAGCTAATCCGGTCTTTCAACTGGAGCGAATTTGGGTGGTGCCTTTCCTGAGCCTCGGAGAATTAGTCTTCTCACGAGTCCAGTAATCAAACACCGACGGGATAGCCTCCTGGTGGAGGGAACACACAACATACATTCACATACATCGCGTCTCACCGTATGACATGATGACATGTGCGAAGCACTAATATCACAGGCAGTTTATAGTGCGAAGCACTAAGTAAGGTAATGCATTCGTACACATTCATCACAAAATGTAAATGCAACATCTACACACAAGCAGATAACAATTTTGAAAAAATTGTAATAGCGGCTTAAGTCCTCTTACTGGAGTCCCTAGCAGAGTTGCCACCTGTCGACGTCGGGATATTTAAATTGTCCCTTTCCATTACTTGTTCTTTGGTGTTCTCATTTTAGGTAAGATTTGTTTGAAAAAATAAGTGAAAAAGGTCCGATATGTATAATGTCGACGATGGACTGTTAAGCGTCGCCAGTTAGTTTTTTAAATGGTTGTACCAACACAACCGAGAAAAGGTTTGCACATTGACCCAGTGATGTGACACTGCTAAACGGGTCGGTGAAATCGAGATTCATTAGGGTCCGGGGACTTGGTTATGCGGAGGGAAGGTGTTAGGCACCCCCCGACATCCGTGTTACCACGGTGACCACCTCTTTTCAAGAAACTATTATCTGAATGTGTGTGTGTGTGTGGGTCAATGTGCTGTTATTTGGAAGTAGTGCGAGGCCTTGTTCGCACCTAAATTCAATTTTAAGTAAGATAGGGCAGTGATGTTTTATAAAAGAGGTTTTGCAAACCCTGATGCTCAATAGTAATTGAGACCTTTTATACTCCCATTTTATTCCATATTCGGCTGGATTGATTTTATTTGACAGATGCGAGGCATCCGTACGAAAATAATGTACAAAAGGTGCTGAATTCCTCGTGGGTATGTAAACCATATGAAGAAATCCAGACATCGCAGAATAATTTACAAGCTACTCACAGCTGAAAATGTCCATCACGGGAACCGAATCTAGATCCAATGGGATGAATCTGTGATCACATGATTCCTAGGCGCACAAAATACTGCAATTTATATAAAAGCAGTAAGCAGGTATATATATAAAAGCTGTAAATATATATATATACAGACATGATCACCAACCACGAAGTACCTCCATGGGGGATCAGAAATGTAAATAAAGCTGTAAAAGCTATCAATCGCCACGGAGAAAACTCCAGGCGGGACGAAATATACAGAAAGCTGAAAAAAGGTCAACCACCACGAAGTAAACTCCAGGTGGGACGGAATATACATACATACACATATATATATATATATATATATATATATATATATATATATATATATATATATATATATATATAAAAGCATGTAAACGCACCGGATATAAAATCCAGGCTCATCGGACAGAGTCCAACAACAGTTAATATATATAAGTATATATATATATATATTAATGCAGTAAACGCACCGGATGTGAAATCCAGGCTCACCAAACAAAGTTCGATAGCAGTTCATATATATAATTATATATATAAGAAAGCCATTAAACGCACTAGACATAAGTCTAGGCTCATCGAACAGAGTTCGACACACATTTCATATATATAAATGTATATATATACAAAAGCAATTAAACGCTCCAGACCGAAGTCTAGGCTCAATCGAGGCATAACTCGATAATGTTAGTCCGTATATATATATATATATGTAAGACCCCAACTTATTAATGAATAAAATCAAATTTTCTCTAAATATTATTGTGAATAATAAGGGGTTAATTTGATATAATACTTTGGTTATGGGTGAAATGTGCAAATTTTGCAAAATAAGCAAGTGGTTATAAAATATTTATTTTTGGTCGGTGAATATTCGGTTGGTCGTGGAATATTCTTGCTGTCGGGGAATATTCGTACGACGACGCAGCCTTGTGTGGGCCCCATAACGGAAAGCGATTGGATGAAGAAAACGACAAGTATAAGTTGTTTATAAATAACGGCGTAGTTGTTACCGTTAATACTGTTGGAATACCCGGTGGTTAAAATACAGTAGCACGCGGTATTGCACCAATTATTGATTCTTACGTAAGAAGGCACTACTCAATAATTGTTACAGTAGTTATTATTCAATATTTTATTTTATTGATTCAATAATTGCTGCGTTGATATTTTATATTATTGTTGTTTCAATAATTGTTGCTGCACAGTATTTTCATTTATCAGATCAATAATTCATATTATTTGAATAATATTATTAGATAACATTATTGGCAATGTCTAGAAAGTTCTGTCTAAGGAGAGGTTTGGTCATCTAATTGCGCGCCAGTAAGGAGAAATCCTTATTGGAAAGCCCCCTCTTTCCTGGGAACGGCCTGGTTGTCATAAATGTGATTCTGTAATATTATTTGTGAATAATTAATTATTGATTCATATGATAAGGAAATATTTATTTTATGTGGATATAAATGAGGGATATATTTTTGTGGTTAAAAATGAAGGAGTTAATGTTGAGGTTTTTGTCAGTATTTTTGTCGGAATGGAGGTATTAAAAATCAGGGTTTTTGAGATAGTTTGCGGGGGTTATAATTTTTAATCCGACCGTTGGATCGTGGTAATTTTTGGATATGTTATACATATATAAGTTGAGTATATGTCCACAAATTTTGAACCGTTAAAAATGAACGTATGATTTATTACGAATTTTACAAGATGACTGGTTCAGAAATTGTTGAATTTTCGGAGTTTATCATTTTGGTGGAAAATTCTAGAATTGGTGGGCCCCACTTGTGGTTGGTGAAGAAATGTGCTGAATTATATTTCAAATGTGGTGGGTGGGAATAGTAGCAGGTAAAGCCATCAGGTTGCAGGTCAAACCTACCAAAATTTTCCTATAAATAGAGGGCTAAGTTAGAATTGAAAATCACACCAGAAACAAGTTTTCTCTCTTTCTCTCTCTAGATTATTGAGTGTATTTTGTGAGTATTTAGATACTTTGAGAGTTTCTATTCATCAGAGCAAGTTTCTTTCAGCCTTATACCGGTATTCCGACCAGAAGTACTGATATTTTGAGGTAAGGGATATTATTTTCTTCTTAATGATATTATTTTCTTCAATATCATTATGCTGAAATATTGATATGAGTTTTTATCAAATTTGGAACTTTTTGTGTCGGGGGTTACTATTCACGTATACGGCACTATTCACGAATACGGCACTATTCACCGAAAAATAAAATTTTCCCTTTTTGTCCAAGATGTCTATTATGGTTACTATCTTTGATTGTATCCATGTTTTGATCTTTATTTTTGAATTCTGCTTCACAATTGATTATTATGAAGTATTATTGATCTTGGATAAACTGTTATACGAATCCCTACTATTTGTCCTTCTGTCTCATTGGATTCGTTCTCTTTAAGATATTTTTCATCATCCTCAGTCCTAAATGATGATATTACTGAATATCTTTGGCCTGTAGTGCAAAGATGTATAATTACTTGATGAATATCTTTGGCCTGTAGTGCAAAGATGAACAGGTGTTGAGATGAACATGACCGACTGATGATACAAATGAATATCTTTGGCCTGTAGTGCAAAGATGAATATTTGGTTAAAGATGATTATTAATTGATGTTACAGGGATAAAATATTGATGATGGACTTTTAAATCTTAGAAGATAGTAGAATTCTTTCTCTACTTGACTCTTCTAATGGTTTGCTGTTTCCGCTGCAGTTGTTGATCTAAAACTTGTTGTCGATTATATTTTATCAGATTTTTCCCTGTTGAAGACTAACGATAATTTGTTGTATATTATCTTAGTCATAATATTCTTTACTGGGCTAGTTGAGCTCACCCTTTTCCTTTTTGTTCCATTTTTCTTCTCAGGAGGTGAGAACATAGCAGGATCTAGTCGGGGTATGGAGTGATGGTTCTAGAAAGATGTATTAGCAGTCCTCACTATTTCTGTAAAATAGTGTTTGAATAATTGTAATGAGGATTTATTTGAGTGTGGATATTGTCTAGAAGACAATATTTGTATTTAAACTCACAGTATGTGTTGTCGTATTTTGCACGACAATTGTATTATTGAAGTTGTAGTTTGCTTTCTGTACCATGTATTTGGCGACTCAGAATGGGTGTTGTATACCTATTCTGGGGGCGTCACAGTTGGTATCAGAGCTTAGGGATATGATCCCTGGCTGAGATGTGAGACAAGAACTAGGAGGGGAGAGACGGGGAATTCCTTCGCTAGTATGACCTGACTAAGTTTATTTGGTGTTTATTTGGTCGGTCAGAGTATAGGGATAATATATGACATGACTATTAACCCTTGTTTTATGGCAGTATTTAAGAATGGCAGCTGAGAACGTTAATAATGGAGTAAATCAGACCGTGGAGACACCTTTGATCACTACCCAGGGGAACGTGCAACAGGAAGGCAATATTCCTCCTGTAAACAACGTTACCGAGCAAACGATGAATGATGGAATGTTTAGGAGCTTTTTGCAGTTCATGCAAAATCAGACGAGGGAGACTCGTGTGCAGAATACGGGTGGAAATGATAACAACGCGCGGTTTGTCACAGCTAAGCAGTTCAAAGAATTGGGACCACCAGAATTTAAGGGAAAGCCGGATCCGATCATGGCGGAAACGTGGGTCAAGCAAATTACCAAGATATTTGATGTCTTGGGATGCACGGAGGAACAGAAGGTTCCATTCGCCACATTTATGTTCCGCGGTGAGGCAGACTACTGGTGGGAGTCTGTGAAGCGTACCCAGCCTGACGCACTCAACATGTCCTGGGAAACATTTCAAAAACTGTTCAATGACAAGTACTTTCCTGAAAGTATTCGTCATATGAAGGAGGTTGAGTTTATTAGACTGGAACAAAACAACATGACGGTGTCCCAGTACGAGGCGAAGTTTGCAGAGTTATCCAGGTTTGCACCTCATTTGGTCGAAAATGAGGAACGAATGACAAGGATGTTTCTGAGAGGTCTAAAACCCGAGATTCGGCAATATCTTATCTCTCATAAATTTTCTTTATATTCAGATGTTGTAAACAGGGCTCAATTATTAGAGCGAGATAATGAGTATGTGCAACCGAGGGACCACAACCAGGGTCATACCGGTGGCGGCAGTCATCGAAGCAATGAAAACCAGCAGGGAGGAAAACATTCGGACAAAAGCGGTAACCACTCTGGTGGTAATCGTGGTCGTGATAATAGAAGGAGCGAGTCGGGAGGAGATTTCAAGAAGAGAAGGTACAACAATGATAACGTGAAGACGTCAGCACAAACATCAACTGTTTCTAGGGGAGGAGAACGACCACCGGTCGTATGTTACAAATGTGGGAAAGAGGGACATATCAGCCCAAACTGCCCACAACAATCCAAGGTATGTTATAACTGTGGAAAGGAAGGTCATATAGCTCGAGAGTGTTCTGTAGCAAAACCAAGTTCAGCGGGGATGGTGACTCCAAAAGTTATCCCGGATAAGTCGAAATCAGCGGTTCCTGGAAGGGCGTTTGTCGTTACTGGCCAAAACGCGAGAAACCCGAACGAGGTGATCACGGGTAAGCTAATCTTGAATTCTTGCGAAGTTTATACTTTACTAGATACCGGTTCTACCCATTCTTTTATCTCTCCTGCTTGTGCTCAACGTTTAAACTTGACTCCGGAGAAATTGGACTTTAACTTATCTGTTGAAACTCCGTTGGGTGAAACCTTCGTTACATCTACAGTTTATAAATCTTGCATGATCCAAGTTGGCACTATCACATTACCTGTTGATCTTATCTCTTTAAAGATACTTGCTTTTGATGTGATTTTAGGAATTGATTGGTTAACCACTCATCATGCTAAAATTGATTGTTTTCGTAAGGTTGTTAGTTTTCATATTCCTAACCAACCTGTCATACGAATTCAAACTACTAAACCACTAAAATCAGTCACTGTCATATCAAGCCACAAAGCTATTCGTTTATTGAAAAACGGATGTCAAGCTTTCTTAGCCCATGTTATGGATTTGAACAAAGACAAGTCAGATTTGAATAATATTTCTATTGTTAGAGAATTTCCCGATGTATTTCCTGAAGAACTTCCCGGTCTACCCCCGGAACGAGAAATTGAATTCTTTATTGACCTTGAACCCGGTACAAAGCCCATTTCTAAAACCCCATATCGAATGGCTCCTATTGAACTTCAGGAGTTAAAAGTCCAACTACAGGAGTTGTTGGACATCGGTTTTATTCGTCCTAGTACGTCTCCTTGGGGTGCTCCTGTTTTATTCGTAAAGAAGAAAGACGGGAGTATGCGACTTTGTATTGACTATCGAGAATTGAACCATGTCACCATCAAGAATAGGTATCCGCTACCTCGCATTGATGACCTGTTTGACCAGTTGCAAGGAGCACAATTCTTTTCAAAGATCGATCTTCGTTCTGGATATCATCAGCTGAAGATTAAAACTGAGGATATTCCAAAGACTGCCTTCAGAACTCGGTACGGGCATTATGAATTCTTAGTAATGTCTTTTGGATTGACTAATGCTCCTGCTGCCTTCATGGATATGATGAACCGTGTATTCAAAGAATATTTGGATCAGTTCGTTGTTGTCTTTATTGATGACATCCTCATCTATTCCAAAAGCCGTGAAGATCATGAGCGCCATTTGAAGCTGGTACTGCAAAGGCTTCGTGAAAACAAGCTATATGCCAAACTGAAGAAATGCGAGTTCTGGCTTGAGGAAGTAGCATTCCTTGGGCACGTGGTGTCAAAACATGGAGTATCTGTCGACCCGGCGAAGATTGAAGCCATACAAAGTTGGGAGCAACCGAAGTCGGTAACCGAAGTACGTAGCTTTCTGGGCTTAGCTGGTTATTATCGGAGATTTGTGGAAGGATTTTCTCGAATCGCTACTCCGTTAACTCAGCTGACTCGGAAAGATACAAAATTCGTATGGAGTGAGGAATGCGAGAAGAGTTTCCAAGAACTCAAGAGGAGACTCATTTCGGCACCTGTTTTGACAATACCATCTGGTTCGGATGGATTTGTTATCTACAGCGATGCTTCAGGCAAAGGGTTAGGATGTGTTCTCATGCAACATGGGAAAGTCATAGCCTATGCCTCACGACAACTCAAAGAATATGAGAGGAATTATCCTACTCATGATTTGGAGTTGGCAGCAGTCGTTTTTGCGTTGAAGATCTGGAGACACTACCTGTATGGGGAGAAAGTGGAGATCTATACAGATCATAAAAGCCTCAAATATTTCTTCACCCAAAAGGAACTCAACATGCGGCAACGACGTTGGCTTGAGCTGTTGAAAGATTACGATCATACCATCCAATACCATCCTGGAAAAGCAAACGTAGTAGCTGACGCATTGAGTAGAAGATCATATGCGGGTACGAGTGCAATGTTTTTAACACAAAGGCCCATTTTGTATGACTTGCAAAGGATGGAGATAGAGATGAAGGCTCCAAGTACCCACATGATGATATCAAATATACGAGTAGAACCGACTTTAATCGATAAAGTTAAAGCTGCTCAAGCTACGGATATAGAGCTGATGCGTATGAAGAAGAAAGTGCAAGAAGGTGCTATTCCAGAAGCAAGAATCGATGAAGAAGGAATACTTCGAGTCAACTCCAGACTTTGTGTTCCTAACGATTTTGACTTGAAGCATAGAATAATGATGGAGGCACACAACACACCGTTTGCAATCCATCCTGGGAGTACCAAAATGTATCACGATCTTCGACATACATTTTGGTGGAGCAATATGAAAAGAGAGATCGCGGAGTTTATCTCGAGATGTTTAACTTGTCAACGTGTAAAAGCGGAGCATCAAGTACCAAAGGGTCCATTGCAACCACTTGAGATTCCGAAATGGAAGTGGGAACACATTACTATGGATTTTGTTACAGGTCTTCCCAAGGTTTCTCAAGGCATAGATGCGATTTGGGTTATTGTTGATAGATTAACCAAGTCCGCTCATTTCTTGCCGATACGTGAGACTTATTCCCTTGAACGTCTTGCTAGTATGTACGTGAACGAGATTGTGAGATTGCATGGCATGCCAGTATCCATAGTTTCGGATCGTGACCCAAGATTCACTTCACGATTTTGGGTTAGCTTGCAGAAAGCTATGGGCACGGATTTACGATTCAGTTCAGCATACCATCCTCAAACGGACGGACAATCAGAGAGGACTATTCAAACTCTTGAAGATCTATTAAGACTTTGTGTCTTAGATCTCAAAGGGAGTTGGGATAAGTACCTACCATTGGTGGAATTCTCCTACAACAACAGTTATCAGGCGAGCATAGGTATGGCTCCATTTGAGGCGTTGTATGGAAGAAAATGTCGTTCTCCAGTATGCTGGGACGAGGTGGGTGAAGCAACATTGTTGGGACCAGAATTGGTACGCATTACTACAGAGAAGATCCAAACGATTCGACAACGTATACAAACGGCACAGGATCGACAAAAGAGTTATGCGGATCTTCATCGGAAGGACGTGGAATTTAATATTGGGGATCATGTATTGTTACGTGTTGCACCATGGAAGGGAGTTACAAGATTTGGGAAGAGAGGAAAGCTCAATCCAAGATTTGTTGGTCCATTTGAGATTCTTGAGCGAATAGGAAATGTGGCATATAGACTCGCATTACCTCCAAGCATGTCTCGTGTTCATAATGTTTTTCACATATCTATGCTTCGTAAATATGTTAAAGACCCGAACCACATTATTGAGTTAGAACCAGACGAGATAGCTGAAGATTTAACGTACGAGGAGGTACCTGTTAAGATCTTGGATAGGAAAGAGCATGTCCTACGCACGAAGGTTATACCACAAGTTAAGGTTTTGTGGAGAAACCATGCTATTGAAGAAATGACCTGGGAGTTGGAATCAGAAATGAAAGCGAGGTATCCTCACCTTTTTGAAACATCAGGTACGTACGTCAATTTCGAGGACGAAATTTCATAAGGAGGGGAGGTTGTAAGACCCCAACTTATTAATGAATAAAATCAAATTTTCTCTAAATATTATTGTGAATAATAAGGGGTTAATTTGATATAATACTTTGGTTATGGGTGAAATGTGCAAATTTTGCAAAATAAGCAAGTGGTTATAAAATATTTATTTTTGGTCGGTGAATATTCGGTTGGTCGTGGAATATTCTTGCTGTCGGGGAATATTCGTACGACGACGCAGCCTTGTGTGGGCCCCATAACGGAAAGCGATTGGATGAAGAAAACGACAAGTATAAGTTGTTTATAAATAACGGCGTAGTTGTTACCGTTAATACTGTTGGAATACCCGGTGGTTAAAATACAGTAGCACACGGTATTGCACCAATTATTGATTCTTACGTAAGAAGGCACTACTCAATAATTGTTACAGTAGTTATTATTCAATATTTTATTTTATTGATTCAATAATTGCTGCGTTGATATTTTATATTATTGTTGTTTCAATAATTGTTGCTGCACAGTATTTTCATTTATCAGATCAATAATTCATATTATTTGAATAATATTATTAGATAACATTATTGGCAATGTCTAGAAAGTTCTGTCTAAGGAGAGGTTTGGTCATCTAATTGCGCGCCAGTAAGGAGAAATCCTTATTGGAAAGCCCCCTCTTTCCTGGGAACGGCCTGGTTGTCATAAATGTGATTCTGTAATATTATTTGTGAATAATTAATTATTGATTCATATGATAAGGAAATATTTATTTTATGTGGATATAAATGAGGGATATATTTTTGTGGTTAAAAATGAAGGAGTTAATGTTGAGGTTTTTGTCAGTATTTTTGTCGGAATGGAGGTATTAAAAATCAGGGTTTTTGAGATAGTTTGCGGGGGTTATAATTTTTAATCCGACCGTTGGATCGTGGTAATTTTTGGATATGTTATACATATATAAGTTGAGTATATGTCCACAAATTTTGAACCGTTAAAAATGAACGTATGATTTATTACGAATTTTACAAGATGACTGGTTCAGAAATTGTTGAATTTTCGGAGTTTATCATTTTGGTGGAAAATTCTAGAATTGGTGGGCCCCACTTGTGGTTGGTGAAGAAATGTGCTGAATTATATTTCAAATGTGGTGGGTGGGAATAGTAGCAGGTAAAGCCATCAGGTTGCAGGTCAAACCTACCAAAATTTTCCTATAAATAGAGGGCTAAGTTAGAATTGAAAATCACACCAGAAACAAGTTTTCTCTCTTTCTCTCTCTAGATTATTGAGTGTATTTTGTGAGTATTTAGATACTTTGAGAGTTTCTATTCATCAGAGCAAGTTTCTTTCAGCCTTATACCGGTATTCCGACCAGAAGTACTGATATTTTGAGGTAAGGGATATTATTTTCTTCTTAATGATATTATTTTCTTCAATATCATTATGCTGAAATATTGATATGAGTTTTTATCAAATTTGGAACTTTTTGTGTCGGGGGTTACTATTCACGTATACGGCACTATTCACGTATACGACACTATTCACGAATACGGCACTATTCACCGAAAAATAAAATTTTCCCTTTTTGTCCAAGATGTCTATTATGGTTACTATCTTTGATTGTATCCATGTTTTGATCTTTATTTTTGAATTCTGCTTCACAATTGATTATTATGAAGTATTATTGATCTTGGATAAACTGTTATACGAATCCCTACTATTTGTCCTTCTGTCTCATTGGATTCGTTCTCTTTAAGATATTTTTCATCATCCTCAGTCCTAAATGATGATATTACTGAATATCTTTGGCCTGTAGTGCAAAGATGTATAATTACTTGATGAATATCTTTGGCCTGTAGTGCAAAGATGAACAGGTGTTGAGATGAACATGACCGACTGATGATACAAATGAATATCTTTGGCCTGTAGTGCAAAGATGAATATTTGGTTAAAGATGATTATTAATTGATGTTACAGGGATAAAATATTGATGATGGACTTTTAAATCTTAGAAGATAGTAGAATTCTTTCTCTACTTGACTCTTCTAATGGTTTGCTGTTTCCGCTGCAGTTGTTGATCTAAAACTTGTTGTCGATTATATTTTATCAGATTTTTCCCTGTTGAAGACTAACGATAATTTGTTGTATATTATCTTAGTCATAATATTCTTTACTGGGCTAGTTGAGCTCACCCTTTTCCTTTTTGTTCCATTTTTCTTCTCAGGAGGTGAGAACATAGCAGGATCTAGTCGGGGTATGGAGTGATGGTTCTAGAAAGATGTATTAGCAGTCCTCACTATTTCTGTAAAATAGTGTTTGAATAATTGTAATGAGGATTTATTTGAGTGTGGATATTGTCTAGAAGACAATATTTGTATTTAAACTCACAGTATGTGTTGTCGTATTTTGCACGACAAATGTATTATTGAAGTTGTAGTTTGCTTTCTGTACCATGTATTTGGCGACTCAGAATGGGTGTTGTATACCTATTCTGGGGGCGTCACACACACACATATATATATATATATATATATGTATATACAAACTAAAAATAAACCACGGACCGAAGTCCGGGCAAAATGTGCAACACGACTCTCAACGTGTAGAAGGGTGTGTGCAAAGATGAAGAGAAAAACTTTAAAGTGTGAAAGAAGGCTTACATTGGGCTACCAAAGAAGACTTCAATATCTTTAAAGTGGGTAAACACTGGTTTTTGTAGGTACAAAATAAGCTATATATGAGCTCACAAGTGTTTAAAATAAGAAAGCACTCAGTCTGGGGTGAGTACAAAGCAAATTGGGCAGGGCTTCCTCGCCGTTTTCTCTTACAAAATAGCCACCCCAAGCCCTCTATTTATAGAGGGTGGACCTGCGGCTGAGCCTCAGGTGTACCAGAGGTAACCCGGGTGGGCCCGGGTTTTTTGGCTCGGGTCATCTCGAAGTACGTGTACTCAGGCACTGTAATATCCACTCAAACTTTCAGAAGTGCAATTTGGGCATCCGTTTGGGGTATACAGGACCTATTTCGGACCGCCGTTGTCGAGAGTTGTGCGATGGCATGGGATTAGAGTTTGTGCGAAGTCATTGAAGATGGGACGGTGCCCTCCGATCTTCAAGCTTCAACTTTCATCCGTTACTCCGCACAATAGTCACTCGGGATTGATTAGTCTTGTGGGACATTGTAACATAGATATATTGAGGCGACGTGGCGTGACATCGTGTTGGTCAGATGGCGATGTTGCCCCTCACCGGTGTTATCGCCGGATTGGGCTGATAAATCAGACGTTGCTCAGCTTCGCTGAGATTGGACTGCTGTAATTTGTTGAAGGTCCTCATTGTCATCTTTGAGGTGTGTCTGTCTTCCCGATGTTATCGTCGGGCTGGTACAGTGGATCTCGTTGTGAGCGCCGAGATTGAAGCTGGTTGCATTTGTAACAAGCATTTTCGGGGTTATCGCCGAAATTGCCTTCCTTGGGGTTATCACCAAGGTTGATGGCTATTCCCATGGTTGGGAATGATACTGGATACCTCGGGGTTATCTCCGAGATTAATCGGTCTTCTCCGGTGTGTGTTCCGGTATTGTATTTGCATGCCTCGGGGTTATCTCTGAGATTATTACTCCCAGATTGCGGTCCGGGGTTGATGCTGAACTTCCGGTAGTATCCGGCATGGATATGGATCGTCTTTTAGGGTTCCCTCTTAAAAAACGAATCTGCTCTCCTGCAATGTTAGTGACAGGTGTACCGAAAATTTCGAGTGTCTACACTGTGTTTTAACCACCGGGTATTCCAACAGTATTAACGGTAACAACTACGCCGTTATTTATAAACAACTTATACTTGTCGTTTTCTTCATCCAATCGCTTTTCGTTATGGGGCCCACAAAAGACTGCGCCATCGTACGAATATTCCACGACCAAACGAATATTCCCCGACAACAATAAATATTTTATAACCACTTGCTTATTTAAAATATTTGCGCATTTTACCCATAACTAACCTCATTAATCAATTCAACCCTTACTATTTCAAAATAATAAATAGAGGAAATTAAATTTTATTTATTAATAATTTGGGGTCTTACAACCTCACCTCCTTATGAAATTTCGTCCTCGAAATTGACGTACGTACCTGGTATTTCGAAAAGATGAGGATACCTCGCTTTCATTTCTGTTTTCAACTCCCAGGTTATTTCCTCAATAGCATGGTTCCTCCACAAAACTTTAACTTGTGGTATGACCTTTGTGCGTAGGACATGCTCTTTTCTATCCAAGATCTTGACATGTACCTCTTCGTACGTTAAGTCTTCGGCTATCTCGACCGGTTCTAACTCAATAACGTGGTTTGGGTCTTTCACATATTTACGTAGCACAGATATATGAAAAATATTATGAACACGAGACATACTTGGAGGTAATGCGAGTCTATAGGCCACATTTCCTACCCGGTCAAGAATTTAAAATGGACCAATAAATCGTGGATTGAGCTTTTCTCTCTTTTTAAATCTTGTAACTCCCTTCCATGGAGCAACTCGCAACAATACATGATCCCCAATACAAAATTCCACGTCCTTTCGATGAAGATCCGCATAACTCTTTTGTCGATCCTGTGCCGTTTGTATACGTTGTCGAATCATTTGGATCTTTTTCGTAATCATACGTACCAACTCTGGTCCCAATAATGTTACTTCACCCACCTCATCCCAACATATTGGAGAGCGACACTTTCGTCCATATAATGCTTCGAATGGAGCCACACCTATACTTGCCTGATAACTGTTGTTGTAAGAGAATTCCACCAATGGTAAATACTTATCCCAACTCCCTTTGAAGTTTAAGACACAGAGTCTTAATAGATCTTCAAGAGTTTGAATAGTCCTCTCTGATTGTCCGTCCGTTTGAGGATGGTATGCCGAACTGAATTGTAAATCCGTGCCCATAGGTTTTTGCATGCCAACCCAAAATCTTGAAGTGAATCTTGGGTCACGATCCGAAACTATGGATACTGGCATGCCATGCAATCTCACAATCTCATCTACGTACATACGAGCAAGACGTTCAAGGGAATAAGTCTCCTGTATCGGTAAGAAATGAGCAGACTTGGTTAATCTATCAACAATAACCCAAATAGCATTTATGCCTTGAGAAACCGTGGGAAGACCCGTAACAAAATCCATAGTAATGTGTTCCCACTTCCATTTCGGAATCTCAAGTAATTGCAATGGGCCTTTAGGCACTTGATGCTCCGCCTTTACACGTTGACAAGTTAAACACCTAGATATAAACTTTGCAATCTCTCTCCATATTGTTCCACCAAAATGTATGTCGAAGATCACGATACATTTTGGTACTTTCAGGATGGATTGTAAATGGTGTATTGTGTGCCTCCATCATGATCTTGTACTTCAAATCAGAATCATTAGGAACACAAAGTCTGGAGTAGACTCGAAGTATTCCTTCTTCATCGATTCTTGCTTCTGGAATAGCACCTTCTTGCACTTTCTTCTTCATACGCATCAGCTCCGGGTCTGTGGCTTGAGCAACTTTAACTTTTTTGATTAAAGTTGGTTCTATACGTATACTTGACATTATTGCATGGGTCCCCGGAGTCTTGAATTCTATCTTTATCTTTTGTAAATCACACCAAATGGGCCTTTGCGTTGACAACATCGCACTCGTTCCGCGTATGATCTGCTACTCAATGCGTCGGCTATCACGTTTGTTTTTCCAGGATGGTATTGAATGGTATGGTCGTAGTCTTTCAACAGCTCGAGCCAACGTCGTTGCCGCATGTTGAGTTCTTTTTGAGTGAAGAAATATTTGAGGCTTTTATGATCTGAATATATCTCCACTTTCTCCCCATATAGATAGTGCCTCCAGATCTTTAGCGCGCAAACGACTGCTGCCAACTCTAGATCATGAGTAGGATAATTCCTCTCATACTCTTTAAGTTGTCGCGAGGCATAGGCTATAACTTTCCCACGTTGCATGAGAACACATCCTAGCCCTTTGCCTGCAGCATCGCTGCAGATAACAAATCTATCCGAACCAGATGGTATGGTCAAAACAGGTGCTGAAATGAGTCTCCTCTTAAGCTCTTGGAAACTATTCTCGCATTCCTTGCTCCATACGAATTTGATATCTTTCCGAGTCAGCTGAGTTAATGGAGTAGTGATTCGAGAAAATCACTATCTCCATCCTTAACTCTATCTCCATCCTTTGTAAGTCATACCAAATGGGCCTTTGTGTTGACAATATCGCACACGTACCCGCATATGATCTTCTACTCAATGCATCAGCTAATATGTTCGCTTTTCTAGGATGGTATTGGAAGGTATGATCGTAATCTTTCAATAGCTCGAGCCAACATCGTTGTTGCATGTTAAGTTCCTTTTGGGTGAAGAAATATTTAAGGCTTTTATGATCTGTATAGACCTCCACTTTCTCCCTATACAGGCAGTGTCTCCAGATCTTCAACGCGAAAACGACTGCTGCTAACTCCAGATCATGAGTAGGATAATTCCTCTCATATTCTTTGAGTTGTCGCGATGCATAAGCTATGACTTTTCCATGTTGCATGAGAACACACCCTAACCCTTTGCCTGAAGAATCATTGTAGATAACAAATCCATCCGAACCAGATGGTATTGTCAGAACAGGTGCTGAAATGAGTCTCCTCTTAAGTTCTAGGAAACTCTTTTCGCATTTCTTGCTCCATACAAATTTTGTATCTTTACAAGTCAGCTGAGTTAATGGAGTAGAAATTCGAGAAAATCCTTCCACGAATCTCTGATAATAACCAGCTAAGCCCAGAAAGCTACGTACTTCGGTCACCCACTTCAGTTTCTCCCAACTTTGTATTGCTTCAATCTTCACCGGGTCAACAGATACTCCATATTTTGACACCATGTGCCCAAGGAATGCTACTTCCTCAAGCCAGAACTCGTATTTCTTCAACTTGGCATATAACTTATTTTCACGAAGCCTTTGGAGTACCAGCTTCAACTGGTGCTCATGATCTTCACGACTTTTGGAATATATGAGGATGTCATCAATAAAAATAACAACGAACTGATCCAAATATTCCTTGAATACTCGGTTCATCATATCCATGAAAGCCGCAGAAGCATTAGTCAATCCAAAAGACATGACTAAGAATTTATAATGTCCGTACCGAGTTCTAAAGGCAGTCTTTGAAATATCCTCAGTTCTAATCTTCAGCTGATGATATTCAAAACGAAGATCGATTTTTGAAAAGAATCGTGCTCCTTGTAACTGGTCAAACAGGTCATCAATATGAGGTAGGGGATACCTATTCTTGATAGTGACATGGTTTAATTCCCGATAGTCGATATAAAGTGCATACTCCCGTCTTTCTTCTTTACGAATAAAACAGGAGCACCCCAAGGAGATGTACTAGGACGAATGAAACCGATGTCCAATAACTCCTGTAGTTGGACCTTTAACTCCTGAAGTTCAATAGGAGCCATTCGATATGGAGTTTTAGAAATGAGCTTTGTACCAGGTTCAAGATCAATAAAGAATTCAACTTCACGTTCTGGGGGTAAATCGGAAAGTTTTTTAGGAAATACGTCAGGAAAGTCAATAACAACAGGAATATTATTCAAATATGACGTGTCTTTATTCAAATCCATAACATGGGCTAAGAAAGCTTGACATACGTTTTTTAATAAACGAATAGCTTTATGACTTGATATAATAGTGATTGATTTTAATGGCTTAGTTGCTTAAATTCGCACAACAGGTTTGTTAAGAATATGAAAACTAACAACCTTACGAAAACAATCAATTTTGACATGATGAGTAGTTAACCAATCAATCCCTAAAATCACGTTAAATGCAAGTATCTTTAAAGAGATAAGGTTAACAGGTAAGGTGATGGTGCCAACTTGGATCAAACAAGATTTATAAACAGTGGATGTGATGAATGTTTCTCCTAACAGAGTCTCCACAGATAAATCAAAGTCTAATTTCTCCGGAGTCAAGTTTAAACGTTAAACACAAGCAGGAGAAATAAATGAATGGGTAGCACCGGTATCTAGTAAGGTATAAACTTCGCATGAATTTATGATTAGCTTACCTGTGATCACCTCGTTTGGGTTCCTCGTATATTGACCAGTCACGACAAACGCTCTTCCAGGAACCGTTGACTTTTCTGGGACAGCCTTTTGAGTCACCATCCCCGCTGGACTTGGTTTCGCTACAGTGCAATCTCGAGCGATATGTCCTTCCTTTCCACAGTTATAACATACCTTAAACTGTTGTGGGCAGTTTGGGCTAATATGTCCTTCTTTTCCGCACTTATAGCCTATGACCGGTGGTCGTTCTCCTCCTTTGGAACTAGTTGCTGTTGGTGCTGACGTCTTCGTATTGTCATTGTTGAATATCCTCTTTTTAAAATCTCCTCCCGACTTGCTTCTTCTATTCTCATGGCCATGATTACCATTAGAGTGGTTGCCACTCTTGTCCATATTTTTCTTTCTCCGCTGGTTATCGTTGTTCTGATGACTGCTATCACCGGTATGATCCTAGTTGTGGTCCCTTGGTTGAACGTACTCGTTATCTCGCTCTAATAATTGATCCCTGTTGACAACATCTGAATAGAGAGAAAAATTTATGTGAAATGAGATATTGACATATGCCGGGTTTCAAACCTCTCAAAAACATCCGCGTCATACGTTCCTCATTCTCCACCAAATGAGGTGCAAATCTGGACAACTCTACAAACTTCGCCTCGTACTGGGACACCGTCATGTTATTCTGCTCCAGTCTAATAAACTCTACCTCCTTCATATGACGAATACTTTCAGGAAAGTACTTGTCAATGAACAGTTTCTGAAACGTTTCCCAAGACATGCTAAGTGCAGTTGGATGGGTACGCTTCACAGATTCCCACCAGTAATCTGCCTCATTACGGAACATAAAGGTGGCGAATGGAACCTTCTGTTCCTCCGTGCATCCTAAGACATCGAATATCTTGGTAATTTGTTTGACCCACGTCTCCGCCTTAATCGGATCTGGCTTTCCCCAGAATTTTGGTGGTCCCAACTCCTTGAACTGCTTGGCTGTGACAAACAGTGAATTGCTATCATTTCCTCCTGTATTTTGAACACGAGTCTCCCTCGTCTGATTTTTCATGAACTGCAAAAAACTTCTAAACATCCCATCGTTCATCATCTGCTCAGTGGTGTTGTGCACAGGAGGAACATTGCCAGCCTGTTGCACGTTCTCCTCGTTGGTGAGTAAAGGTGTCTCCACGGTCTCGTTTACTCCACTGTTAACATTTTCAGTTACCATTCTCAAATACTGCCATAAAACAAGGGTTAATTAAAGAAATTAACATATCACACAATATCCCTATATTCTAACCAACCAACAAATAAGCTTAGGTAGGATACACTAGCGAAAAATTTACACGTCTCTCCCCTCCTAGTTCTATTCCCCGATCTCCGCCAGAGATCATATCCCTAAGCTCTGATACCAACTGTGACACCCCCAAAATAGGTATACATCAACCATTTTGAGTCGTCAATAACATGGTACAAAAACAACTGCAACTTTATTAATACAACATAAAAACTGTAAGTTTAAATACAAATATTGTCTTCTAGACAATATCCACACTCAAATAAGTCCTCATTATAATTATTGATACATTATTTTACAAAAATGGTGAGGACCTCTAAACAACTTTCTAGAACCATCATTTCATACCCCGACTAGTACTCGCTACATTCTCGCCTCCTGAGAAGAAAAATGGAACAGAAAGGAAAAAGGGTGAGCTCAACTAGCCCAGTAAAGAACATTATGACTAAGATAATATAGAACAAATTATCGTTAGTCCTCAACAGGGAAAAATTTAATAGAATACAATAGACAACAAATTTTAAATCAATATTCGCAACGGAAATAATAATTCATTAGAAGAGTTAAGTAGAGTATGAAATCTACTATCATCTATGAATTTAAAAGTCCATCATTAATATTTTATCCCTGTAACATCAATCAATAAACATCTTGAATCAAATATTCATCTTTGTACTACAGGCCAAAGATATTCATCAGTTGGTCATGTTCATCTCAACACCTGTTCATCTTTGTACTACGGGCCAAAGATATTCATCATAAAATCATTAATCTTTGCACTACAGGCCAAAGATATTCAGTTATATCATCATTTAGGACGGAGGATGATGAAAAATATTTTAAAGAAAACGAATCCAGTGAAACAAAAGAACAAATATTAAGGATTCGTACTTTAAACAATCCGAGTTCAAAAATACTTCATAAATAATCATAGTGGAGTAAAATTCAAGAATGATCAAAACATGGATACAATCAAAGCTAGTATCCATAATAGATATCTTGGACAAAAATAAAAATTTAATTTTTCGGTGAATAGTATCGTATTCGTAAATAGTGTCGTATACGTGAATAGTGCCGTATACGTGAATACTAACCTCGACACTAAAAGTTTTAAATTTGATAAAAAGTTCAGATCAATATTTCGACATAATGATATTGAAAGAAATAATATCATTTATATAAAAAAAATAACATCTCTTACCTCGAAAAGACAGTACTTCTGACTGAAATACTGGATATAGAGCTGAAGGGAACTTGCACCGTATAGCAACACTCAAAGTCTTAAAATACTCACAAGAATACGCTCGATAATATAGAGAGAGAAAGATTTCAGTTTCTGGTGTGATTTTTAATTCTAAACTAAGCACCCTATTTATAGGAAAATGCTTAAAACACCAAAGCAGAAAATTTAATAAAATATAATAATTATTAAAATTTGTCTACGCCAACCTTTGAATTCATATTTCAGCATGCTTAAAAACACATGAGCCCACCAACCAACCACAAAAACGTTTATAACTTTTTCATAGGAAATTCCATTCTTTACAACTTTGAAGAAGAAATTTTTTCCAAATTCCAAACAAAAATTGACCGAAATCCATAAACGGGCGATTTTACAGGCTATAATCAAATTTCAGTCAAGAAATGGGGTCCACCGACACACAAAATATGTGTTAATCATTTAATGTAACAAAAATACTCTTTCTCCTCATGTACCCATATATCCCACATTCGTTGTAAAAATATCTCCATTATTATATTATAAAAATATAATAATATATTTAAATGAATTATTTTATCAAAAAATATAAAATATTAATTTTCAACAATTGTCACATTAAAAATTTTCTCCATCTATATCCACATAAAATCAATATTTTCCTCATCATATAAATTAATAATTAATTATTCACAAATAATATTACAGAATCACAATACTGACAACCAGGCAGTTCCCAAGAAAGAGGGGGCTTTCCAATAAGGATTTCTCCTTACTGTCGCGCAATTAGGTGACCAAACCTCTCCTTAGACAGAACTTTCTAGACATTGCCAATAATGTTATCTAATAATATTATTCAGATAATATGAATTATTGCTTCGATAATAGAAAATACTGTGTAGTGACAATTATTGAAACAACAGTAATATAAAATATCAACGCAACAATTATTGAATCAATAAAATAAAATACTGAACAGTAATTACTGTAATAATTATTGAGTAGTGTCTTCTTATGTAAGAATAAATAATCCAATAATACTGTGCAATACCGCGTGCTACTGTACAACAACGCGTATTACTGTGTTTTAACCACCGGGTATTCCAACAGTATTAACGGTAACAACTACGCCGTTATTTATAAACAACTTATACTTGTCGTTTTCTTCATCCAATCGCTTTTTGTTATGGAGCCCACAAAAGACTGCGCCTTCGTACGAATATTCCCCGACAGGAAGAATATTTCACGACCAAACGAATATTCCCCGACAACAATGAACATTTTATAACCACTTTCTTATTTAAAATATTTGCGCATTTTACTCATAACTAACCTCATTAATCAATTCAACCCTTACTATTTCAAAATAATAAATAGAGGAAATTAAATTTTATTTATTAATAATTTGGGGTCTTACAAAGAGTGTTGTATTAAAATGATTAATCTTACTCACACTCATCATCATGCATGAATATGATTGTTGGTGATCAATATGATGATAATTCAAATATATGAGGAATAGGGATTTTGAAGGCTAACCTTGCAGGACCCATTTAACCATGGGAACCAAAAATAGAAATTTATCTAATCTACAGGGGCTTGGTCTATCTGACCACACTAAGGAATCCTGAAGCAGAAGACTTCAGACATGAAGATTCAACCAACAGAAGGCTTAAGACATCTCAGAAATGTTTATGACAAAATCTTTATCTGTCAAAGCCTGTCCTTGAAGACTTGTTGAGCTAACATGAATGAAGCTCACATGGTTGTTGATCTCTATATGAAAGTAGGCCATTCACCCTAAGAGAAAAAGGGTCTTATATGCTCAATCATCCAAGGCATATCATCTGAAAAAGAACTCTCGAGAAAATCATTATGGAAGCAGAACTCCGTAAGTACAAACTGTCAAAGAAGACTACATTCGTAGTTCTGTCAAACTATCGTAGAATGATCAGTCCTGAAGATATCTATCTCTATGATCCAAGGAAGTTTAAATGATTATGATGACTTCAGCCAAAAGGAGATATGCAAGGCTGGCGTCAGATGCACGTGAAGTAGAAGAACTCACACCTCTCTGAGAAGACAGTATCAACCATGGGGGAATAGCGATCTGCTAACAAAATAGCAGCACTAAAAATATCAGAAATATACTATGAAGCAATGTACCAGTTATAGAGTCCCAAAACTTTGTGGCTGACGAACCAAATGAAGACCCATAGTCAGTAGGAATGTCTCAAAATGTACTACTGATAACCTTGTCAACCACCCAACTCAAAATTATGGAGCGCCTACGATCAAACATCTAATCGTAGTGTAAGAGCAAGAGGACACCACGATTACAGCCAATGTAAATGTCTAGAGTCGGTTGATGAACTCCCTAGCAGAAAAGGTCAAATAAGATATCAGTGCTAACCACTTCTAAAGCTTTTCATCTAGAAAGCGCCTCAGGGACAAACCTAACCCTTAGCTCACTCTAAGAGGTTGGCCCTTCCTGAGCTACCTTAACCCAGAAGGAATACTTAGTCAAGTTCTTCTCGAGGACCAGGACAGACAACGATCGAAGAGTAGATACTGGAGTAAACTCAACGATCATAGTACAACCTCAACAATCGTAGAGTAGACTCAACGATCGCAGTCTTCCCAAAGGATACACTAGCTCATGAGGAGCTCAGAAGAACTAGACAAATTCCCAACTATTTAGATCATGAGGAGATAAGTTCGAATATCGGTTGGAAAGATGTCCTGCAGACTCACCTCAGAAGTTAAGTGCTCAAACTTTCATAAAGTACATCAGTGGTTAAGCTATGCAGTTTCAAAATGAGGATTAGTGTCAAAACATCCACTGTAGCATCTCTCAGAAGACGATTGTTGAATCGACAAAGAAAAACGTAGAGTATATAGCTACCTCACCAAGCTACTCTACGTACTGAAAAAGGTCAACAGTCAATCCATGTCAATAAAACGCCTATTCTCTTAAAAGGAACATCAAAATGAAAAGTTTATGGGGAGTTACAGTTTCTTACTGGGCATCGTGCAATCAATGAATGGTTGACACATCACAGCTTATGCAGAGTCAGAAGGAAATGTCATAAAGACAAATTCAAAATCTCAAACCAGTTATCAGAAACTATCGAACCTCACTCCCTCTCTTTTTTAAACCCTAGAATCCTCTTCAAAGCCTAAATCCATCAAACCTCTAGATTCGCCCAAATCGCATTCAACCATCTCTCATAAGAGGTCTAAAATCAAATACCCATATATTTTGAACCCTCAAAATGGAAGAATGACGTGTTATAATCGGAATCCAACTCGGCTTCAAGAAGTTCGAAAGACCAGAAAAGAAGTTCAAGGATATACTTGAACTTATAAAGAATGCTGGGTTTTCGGAATGCTTAGAAGCTGACACTCCAGTCTATACAGAGCTAGTGAAGCAGTTCTACTCCAACGCATCAATAGATTCTGGGCTTCTGTCCACAAAGGTCAAATGAGAAAGTCTTAAGATAAGGGCATCAGACATCAACCAATGCCTTGGGTTTCCAAACAAGGTCTGATAAACCTCGATGAAGTTGACATTGAAGAAGGCAAGAGGTTAATGCGTTATAAGAGGAACGTAAATCTGAAGGATATGAAGAAGGAGTTTCTTGAAGAGTTTGAATTTTTGGCAGCGATTACAGGAAAATGCATCTTGTGCAAAAACACCGCACATGATACTATAAGTGATCTACAACTGAGAGTTATAATTGCAATCGTCATGAAGCAACAGATGAACTTCGGAGCCCTCCTAATTGATTGGTTGATCAAATGGATGGAAAAGGCTGAGATAAAAAAGTCTACAGATAAATCCCTTACAAAGGATTTTCATAGAAGACTCTTGAGTATTGTGCTGAAGAAGAAACTGAGAAGTAAGATAAAGGATGATGAGGGATAATCACTGAATGTCCATAAAGTAATGTCCCCATAGCTGTTTATAAACTGGAAGAAAAATTCCAAGGAAAACAAGAGGCAAATAACAACTGGGAGCAGCAGCAAAGTTTCTGCAAAGAAGACGAAGGCATAAGAGGTGGAAAGCTCTCAATCTGATGACTCTGTATCAGTAGAAGCCACACCAACAAAGAAGAAGTCTAAGAGTGTGAAGAATACAGAGGCTCCAGCAAATTATCTCTCCTCTGACAAGAAAAGGCATAGAGCAGGAGAAGAAATAGTATCAACTGAAACCCCAAAGAGAAGAAGGAGTAACAGATTACTCCAAGAGCCATCCAAGAAGGAAGCAAAGGTGATAAAGAAGTCAGCCCCCATTTCCCAAGAAAGTCCATCTAACAAAGTGCAAGTCCAGCAATGAAGAATAAGCTGAGTCTATGAAAGAAATAGCCAAATCTGGTGGCGATGGAGAATGTGCAAGTCCTGTGGCTAACACTCAGAGTTGTCACTCTGCTGATGAAGAAAGGTTGGAAGTTAAAATAATCGCAACTCCTACTAAAAATGCTCCAACAAGTTCACACGATGAATCAAAAGATGTTGAGTCCAAAGAAGAAGGACCTGCCCCTACTAATGCTGAACATCAAGGAAGCTTGTCTAGTGATTCAGAGGCTTCAGATTTTGAAGAAGAAGAAAAGTCTGACTCTCCTATAGCTGAACCTCCAAGTAGAAGAAAGAGCAACAGATTGCTTGCTAAGTCTGTTCCAAAGAAGCAAGGTGAACACTCCACTATAATCATTGAAGTTAGTGATGATGAATCTGAATCCAAGGAAGAAGATGCTGAAGAAGGTACTAGTGATGAAAATTAGCAAGAAGGATTCACTAATGAATCTGATGAAAGAAGTCAGCATGATTCAAGCTCAAAAGGTGAAAAAATGGAGAAAGATTCTAGTTCTGCAAATCAGGAATCAGAGGAACCAGCAGACTATCATGTCCTCTCTCCAGCAAGAATCAGCAGAAGAATAGTGGTGGAAGTTTTTGATGAACCACCAGAAGTACCAACAAAAAGATGGATAAGCTATGGCAATGAACAACTCAAGGTTGTGAGGATGACTGCATATGAAGTGTTTAAAAATTAGAATAACATGGAGTTAGACTGCACTACTATCCTCTATAATCCTGATGACCTTCTGATGAGTTGGTTTTTCCCCTGGATGCCCTAGTTAAAGGCATATACTGAAAAGGATGGAAGTTACTTCAGCTGGTGCTACTCTCAGTTTCCAAACCTGGAGCTGGTGTCTTAGAACTTCCCAAGGGTAAAGAAGTTTGCAACCAAGATGATCAAAGACCAGCCTCACTACAAAGTCTACCGATATGCTGGCAACTACTATATTCCCTATGATAGTAGAGTGGGTTCTGATGACAGAAGGAGCATGGCCAAGTGGATGATTGTAGAGTCCCTTCACCCTACCATTGAAAATGATCAAGTTCAGTTTGAAAAGCTTCCCTCTGCCCCAAGCACAGTTGTCTGATATTCCTTCATCCTCCAACAATGATTGGCACTCAACGATTTATCAAATTCTCACTGCTTTCCAAAATCTGTCCAAGAATGAAAATCGTGGAGTCCAAACTGGTGGTCAACAAAAGCCTGCCAAACCACATGACCAAACTCCTACGGAGCCGGAGTTATTAAAGAATTCTGATGAACTGGTTGAGAAGATATCTATCAGCACTGAAGAATTAAAGATGTTGACAGAAGCAGGAGACAATGCAGGTCAAGACAGACTTCAAGCCACTATGTCTGATATATCTCTTAAAATCAAAGAGAGAGATCAAATCTATCTAAAGGATATAAATGATCAGAAGGCAGAAGCTCTACGAGTATAGAAGGCCAATGAAGAGCAAATCCTATCCCTCTCTGACAAGATTGATAATCTGAATCAGTCTCTCTCCCTACAAATTGAGCTGAGCCAACAAGAACTTAAGATTGAGGTTGGTAACTCATCTTACCTGATGGAGCAACTTATGCCCAATATGGAGCAGCTTTCATAAGTGATTAATGACAAAAAGGGGGAGAAAAAAAGGCATAGAAAAAGGAACTCAAGGAAGAGCAAGGAGAACAGAAGTAAAGAAGATAAGAAGGCCAAGAGGAAGGAAAAGAAGAAGATAGCAACAGCAGTAGCAGAATCATCATCTGAGGGGGAGCCAAAGGATAATGATCCTATAAATGCAGAGTTTAAGGGGGAACCAGAAAAAGAAGAAGAGCATGAATGTAGCATCCCCAAATCTGGGTACTTTTTACGTAAGATCTGGTACATCATTTCTATAACTATTGTGGAAGATATAAACATAAATTGTTTATACAATAAACTTTTACACATCATTCCTAAGGTCTACAACCTTAACTAAAGACATACCTTCAATATCTAAAAAAGTTTACAATACTATTTTTGTCAGAAAATTTAATAGATCTAACTGAAACATAACTTAATCTTAAACTTTGTCTTTGCTTCTGTCTTTACTCGAGCTTTCATCTTAATCTGAATTTTTTTTATCATGATATAGCAAGGGTGAGCAACAAATTTGCTCAGCAAGTTTAAATTTATTTGAGGATATATCATGATTGAAAGAATTGAACAATAAGCTAGCTAACTTTCAACAATATAAACATTGTGAAAGAGCATGAACAAATTTTCTTTGCTGAAGATCCAAGTCAATAAAAATGAATGGTCAAGAATGAACATGACCAGATTAACTGAACCAAATGGTAATAAATGTGATCAGCCTTTCATACCTGATGAACATTTACCATATGCATAACATGTGAATCAATAATCAGTATAGACGTGAATATTCAACAACATTTATTCACTAACATGCTTTGAACATACAACTCAAGTTTAAGTTAGGAAACTTTCCTGCACCACTGATTACCGCTAAGCAAACTAATTTAATCTCTCATGAAAGACCTATCAATTATAAGATTGATCTTTCAGTTAACATATCATACCTGTTAGCTCAATATACTATTACTTTATCTATAGATTATCTAACACTTAATCAAATATTAGATAACATCTTAACACATCCGTTGATAATTCTTTAATCACTATATCATATCCATTATGATTTAACAATCGCTTTTTCATTTCATAAGTTATTCTTTAACATCTAATAAGTCAAATACCAAACTAGCAACCTGGATTCCAAATCCAGCAACCTAGATTCCAAATCCAGCAACCTTGATGGTCAATCCACAAATTCAACTGCAATCCAGCAAATTGGATTCCAAATCCAGCAACTAGATTACAATCCAGCAAGCTGGATTCAACAAATTTTCAATTCAGTAAACTGTTTTTCAATCCAGCAAGCTAGATTCATCAGATTTTTCAATCCAGCAAACTGGATTCACAAATTACTCAATCTAACAAGCTGGATTCCATATCCTTTTCACGAAAATACCAAATCAGCTTATTTTTTTATCATTTGTCCAAACACATATACATATATTTCATACACAATAAGTATTTTTTCATAATTTTCCAACTTCCTTTGGTATTTTTCAAAAATTATTTTTAGTGCGTAGCTTAAGAATTTAGCCCCATCATGCTCAACTCTAGAAATTCCCATCTTTTAACACAATCTTATACGTGAGCCTTCAGTTTAAATTTCGTGGCCATCAGAGTTATAAAACTCCGGCTATAGCCATTTTCGTCGAAAAATCACAAATATTGAAATGGTCATAACGTGGTCATTTTAAGTCGGAATGAGCTCATTTTTGGACAGGAGGTACTTTATACGATATAATTTCATGTCTCAAAAGGCCGAAATTTTTCTCACAAATTAAGTGGCCAAAATAGCCCGCACAAAATCTTGGACAGTAGCTATTTTGGTAAAACAAGATTTTTGTACTTTGCTAAAAATATTCCATTCGGAAATCTACAACTCCTTTTTCAGTAATTCCACTTGGAGATGTTAGAAAACTTATCATATTATCCTCCCAAATATTTTTAGAATTTTTGAATGTCAGAAAAAGTACTATACTGCCCCTACTCTTGACTGTCCAAAAATAGTCTATTTTTCTTAAAAGACACAAAACTATTTTTGCTAAATCAGTCACTACGGACTGTGTAATCAACATTTTTGAGTGCTACTACTTGGGTTTAGTAGTTAACTTACATATCTAGCACCTCTCTTTGACGGATCGCAAAAAGGTGTAGATAAAAAACGGCGGAAGTCCAAAGTACATACAAATTTTAGGGTTTATAAACTAGAAAATCACTTTTGATTTTCAACTAAATCAACACCCAAAATGAGTATATCAAAACAATAAACACTCATTAACATGTATATACATGGTTTTTGAGTTTTAAAACATAAATTCAAGGTTTGATTAAGGATAATCAAAATAAAATTATATAAACAAAAGGGGTCTATACCTTTGATTTTTTCAGGCTCCCTTTCTTCTTCTTCTTCCCAAGATGGCTATGGAGTTAGGAGAATTTGAAGAAAACTCTCCCTCCTCCCCCTCTATGGCTGCCGAAGCCTCTCCTCTCTCTCTATTTGGCTTATTTTACTAGCAAATATGGAAATAAAATAAAAGAGAAGAGAGAGAAAACAATAGATTTTAGTTATTGTTAATTAAATGTGTATAGATATATTATGTATATCTATTAATTCTCCCATATTCCTTGCTCTTTCTCACTCTCACTAACCACTAAATGATTGCTTGTAAGCTTTGTCCAAAGTGTTGGCTAAATAAACAAGTGACACATGGAATGAGT
Source organism: Panax notoginseng (assembly GCA_016801055.1). Taxonomy (NCBI): domain Eukaryota; kingdom Viridiplantae; phylum Streptophyta; class Magnoliopsida; order Apiales; family Araliaceae; genus Panax; species Panax notoginseng. The sequence goes on along the minus strand of CM029020.1, from coordinate 182,346,156 downwards.
TGGTCACCAACTAAAGTAAAAAAAATCATCACATTCATCTCCCTTTCTCTCCTTCTCTTCTATCCGGCCACTTGGCCTTAGTTTGTCCCAATTTTGACTTTCCTTTATGTTTTATTTGATTTGCTAAATGTCCAAAATGTCCTCTCCCACTTGGGCTAGAAATTGGGCCATCCAATAATTCATTTGGGGCTTTCAAATTAACAATGTTTGGGCTACAACAAATAACATCTTCCAACACTTCTAATATTATCATTCCCTAATTATTTAATTAGAGTTTTCATTTTCTCAATTATAATTTAAATCCTTCCTCATGTACACTTAATTTCTTAACCCAATTAGATTTGCTATAATTAGGTTATAAAATTAATTAATTAAGATGTATAAAATAAATCTCTTAGAATTAGTATATATTTTATATACTAATATTCTACCATATTATAACCTCTCAGGTTATTTAATTATCACACCTAATATATATATTAGGTTACATAACTTAATTCTTAATTCATTTTTACATACAAAATAAATGTATACACATTATATAATGTATATTTATCTAATCACACACATAATTCACATAATCATAACATATTTCACTTCTAACTCCAATTTTGACCTTTTTTTTATAAAAGTCAACTATTGACTTTGACCAAAAAGTCAACCCTTACACATTTTGTGTTAATTGTCCTTTCTGACTAAACTTGACGTTCTGGACGTAACCGAGCTGTTCGTGCTTCAAAATTCTATCTCTAACTCAGATTTTGAGTTGTAAATTACTCCCTTCTTATTGCTAATCGTATTAACTAACAACTTTATACTTATTCAAATTCTTATTTGCCAGTCAAGGCCAACATTCAAGCTATGTTAATTACTAACATAGCTTTATCTTGAACCTTATATCATTAACTTAATTCATCATTCCTCTTGCTAAACTATATATAGCACCTTACTAAGTATATATATTTCTATACATATCCTCATCTTCATTTAACCTCATAGCATCTCTTCATGTGAAATCTTATCTCCTTAATAAAAATTTTATATGTACTTATATAACATTTCTTAGACTATTCAGTTCACATCGAATTTACAGGTATCGTAATACCTTATTCTTGATATTCCTTCAAGTACATATTAATTCATTTCTAGGGTTTTGAAATTTTGTAACCCATAATTTCTCTATTCTCATTCGAATAGCAACCCATATAGATTTTACTTGAAAATTTTAAATAAATCCTCAAATTCTCATCTAGGTTTTATTATTTAACCTTTATTCTAATCATTCAAGATTTTATGAATTTTCAGTTTATCACAATGAATATGATGGGGAGCAAAGAAAAGAAATGAAGTCACCATCCCAGGGGGAGCAAGAGCAAAAAGTTTAAACAAATAAATAGTTGATCAATAGACATCCTGGAGACACACATGAAGCCACAAAGGTACATCTCTATCTAGTTAGGTATGTTCTGGATTCAGGATGTAAAGTGTCATAGTTTATGTAATTCCATATTATTATCAAAGACATTTATGATTATCTGTTTTAGAAATACATATGCTCACTATATATAAGATTCATTCATATCATGCATATGCACTAATTGGTTTTGTCGTAATCAAATAGGGGGAGATTGTCAGGAATAAGCATGTGAATGTCATTCCTATTTATATATGATTTGATTATGGTATATATGAATGAATATGCAAGTATGCTTGCATTAAGAAAAGTTGTAAAGTCCTTTGATAGATAATAGAAACATATGTACAAGGACTTAGAATGTATTGATCAAATATGTTAGGTTGATCCTATATAAGCAAGACAACTTTGTAAAGTCTTTAAAAAGAAATGATGTACAAGGACAACAAATATAGAAAGATCAAACTTGTTAGGTTGATCTTATAATGTAATAGATGCAACGACTCCAAAATCCATACAATTTAAATCTCGACTTCGGTCGTTAACCATACATTCAACCTCTATTTTTACATTATTATTCGATATTAAAATTACGAAAATTACGGAATATTTAAAACTTTTATACATTTCCTTCTTTCTTGCCCTGAATCGCAACCTTTACATTACATCTCTTTGATTCAATCTTATATCATGAATAGTTATAACAAAATGACTATATAAAGTCTTACATCGTATCTAAATATCCGTATACATTGGATAGCTCAACTTATAATTCAACAACATGTTACGTTCAAAATATGAAATGCATTTCTCATAAATCATAAGTAATCTTTATGAATATAGATCTCTAAAACTCACTTAGCACATATCTTTACCTTAAAATCTTGACCTGTAAAAGTGGTTATTTGCAAGAGTGAGCTCAACATCCCAGCAAAGTCTAACAGTTTTCATGCATCACATAACACATAATAACATGCTCGATATACATCTCATTAAAGTAACATGTCATACATGCTTTTAATTCACATAGCAAATATAAAGATTGAGTTCATTACTCAATCATCATTACATAGCCAAAATAATGCAGTCATATATCGACTTTAATATTTCATGATTTCAATATACATAACATATCACGCAATTTAAAATAGTTCATCAAATCCACATAGAAAATAGGAACCGAAAGACTTGCCTTGATCGTTGTTTACCAATAACAGTTTAACAACTTACAGCTATCTGCACTTCACGTGCCCTACGCAATTATATAATCATACACACCAAATATTAGTCACATAACAACACATAGTAATTGTAATGTAAACTCTACTCTACGTCTCATAACCCTTCCTATCATAAACACATAATGTTCAACTTAATTGTGTTAACTTTCAACTTATATCTCACTGTATTTCATATTCGAAGTTCATTCAAATACTCTAGTCTTGCTAGGACTAATTATTGGTTTTATATTAAATCCATTCCATATCTTATAATATTCATTTCAATTGAATTGAAACACTTTTTAAGTTCATTAACACTTGGCATGACGTTTCGACGTTCATTCGTCGCACGCCCGATTTGCCTCTCTTGTGTATGCTTACTATGCTTCTATAACTTATCTAATACACTATTTATTAATGTTAAGCATTATTATATTTACTAACATTCATATTTTGTAACTTAGGACATCATCTTTTATGGTCAGGATGTGACGCCCCCAAAATATGTATACATCACCCATTCTGAGTCGCCAAATACATAGTACAGAAACAAATACAACTTCAGTAATACAATTGTCGTGCAGAATACGACAACACATATACTGTGAGTTTGAATACAAATATTGTCTACTAGAGAGTATACAAACTCAAAAGGAGTCCTCATTACAATTATCACACTATTTTACATAATAGTGAGGACTACTAATGCAACCATCTGGACCGTCAATCCATTCTCCGACTAGTCCCAGCTATATTCTCATTTCCTGAAGAGAACAGTGAAAGAAAGGGTGAGCTCAACTAGCCCAGTAAGAAATATTATGACTAAGATAATGTACAACAAATTATCATTAGTCTTCAACATGAAAAATTTTGATAAAATATAATAGACAACAAGTTTTAGATCAACAACTGCAGTGGAAAAAGCAATCCATTAGAAGAGTCAAGTAGAGCATAAAACCTACTATCTTCTATGATTTAAAAGATTTATCATCAATTTTATTGCTGAGATTCAGCTTAATAAATAATCCACATCATCGAATCATCCCTGCACTACGGGCCAAAGATAATCGTGTTTTCATCAACGGTCATGATCATGCCATAAAACAATTTATCTTTACACCATTGACTGAAGAGAATCCATGGCCATAATTGTAAGACCCCGAATTTTATGAAATAAAAATATTCAATTTTTCTTATAATTACTATTCAGTAAATGGTTAAATTGATAAAAGTTAAAGTTAAGGGTGATATATGATTTTTTTTTTAAAATACGCAAGTGGTTATAAAATATTCATTGTTATCAAGAAATATTCGTTTAGCCGTGGAATATTCTTTCTGTTGGGGAATATTCGTACGACGGCGCAGCCATTTATGGTTAACACTGTTGGAATACCTGGTGGTTAAAATACAGTAATACGCGTAGTTGCAAATCTCTGAAATCTCTGATTATCATCTACCATATGCTCTAACTATGGTCGAGCTAATTGTGTTCACCCTTCTGTTCCATAGCTAGAGACCACCGTTCTATTCCCTTGTTACCCCCGCTCGACCTAGCTACACTCTTATTACCTTAAAGGAATTGTGAAGCAAAAGGGTAAGCTCAACTAGCCCAGTAAAGAATATCATAACTAAAGATAAATAAATTATCAATAGCCTTCAACAGTAATAAATCAGAGATTTAGAACATATAGTAGATGATAAATTTTTTTAACCATAGTCGCAGCGGAATGAGCAATCCATTAGAAGAGTCAAATAGACCATAAAGTCTATTATCTTCTCCACATTAAAAGTCCACCAACAATGTTTTATCCCTTTAACATTAATCAATAGTTCCTTTCCACAATTATATGAATAACTCATAATCATAATTGTAATTCTAAATTCCTCTTCGCATCCAAGACGAAGATAATTTTCGTCACATGTCTTTACCTGAAACATCAAAGATCATGGTTATACCAAATCACAGTTCCTATTTATAATGATACTAACAATTTCATCTTTGCACTAAGACCAAAAATATTCATCAACAGACCATCTTTGCACTACAGGCCAAAGATATTCAATAATAGGTCATCTTTGCACTACGGGCCAAAGATATTCATCAACAATTCATCTTTACACTACAGGCCAAAGATATTCCTCAACAGTTCATATTTGCACTACATGCCAAATATATTCATCAACAGTTCATATTTGCACTACAGACCAAATATATTCATTAACAGTTCATATTTGCACTACAGGCCAAATATATTAATATCTCAAAGAAATATATAATCATTTCAGAATTTATATAAACAATAATTATAACTTTGTTGATCATTTCACCTTTGCACTTAAGCTAAAGATATTCAATTATAAATTCAATGGTCATGATCATACCAGTCAATAATTCCACTTTGCACTACTGGCCAAAGGGAACCCATAGTCATGATCATACCAAAAATCTACCCATCTTTACACTCAAGTCAAATAGAAATATCATCATTAGGGTTATAAAAATGTTATATATTATAGTAAAATCAATATAATCAAAACATCTAGATTTAATCTCAAGAGTAATATTCATAAATCAACTATAATTTGGTTAGAAAAAGAAATCAATTTTGTCATGAATAGTAACTCATGAATAGTAACTTCGTGAATAGTAACTCATGAATAGTAACTCGTGAACATGAATAGTAAACCCGACACAAAAAGTTAGAAATTTCACAATAAAATTTATACCAATATTTCGGTATAATGATATAGAAATAACATTTCTTAAACTTATAAACAATTTATTTTAATTGTTTACACTTTACTAAATAATGCATTTAATCATCCTAAAATTCCAAACTCATAAGATTTCATCACCAGTAACCGAAACCCTCATAAAAAATCTGCATATACCTCATATAGGATTCTCAAGCCATAAAATCCTATTTTCCAATTTTCTTACTTCACATAACATATTTAATTCATTTACTCATAACTAGTCCATTTTCATGAAAAATACCAAATTAGTACAAACAAATTTTCTTTTGTGAGATTTAGTAGAATATAGTTTCATATTGAACATATATTTTTCTCAGAATTTTTAAAAATCATTTACTATTTTTCATATGGCCAAAACAGCCGAATATTTAGATATTTATCAAAAATTGTACTTTTATCCAAAAATTCCAAAATTTATAGAGTATACTACTATCATATACATGTACTCCCAATAAAATTTTCACCAATTTTGGAGTTAACCACAAGGAGTTATAATGGTTTACTTTTAAAATAGTCTTTTCTCATAAAATTCATAACTCCTAATCCATACATCCAAAAATCATCATTTTTGGACACAATCAAGAAAACTCATCAATTTATCATTTCAAATTTTCCAAGAATTTTTAAAAGTTCAGAAAAATTATGAAATTGAAAAATATAATAACCCTTAAAATCCCTTACTATTCCTTACCTCAAAAGAGCATCACTTCTGACTGGATATCGGATATGACGCTGAAGAAAACTTGCACTGATGAATAGCAACTCACCAAGTATCTAAATACTCATAAAATACACTCGATAATCTAAAGAGAAAAAGAGAGAAAACTTATGAATTCTGGTGTGATTTTCAATTCTAACTTAGTCCTCTATTTATAAGAAAATGTTAGCACGCCGAAGCAGACTTGACCTGCTACCTGATGGCTTTACCTGCTACTATTCCACCCACCAAAAATCAGCCATCTTCCCCAACAACTAAAAGTGGGGCCCACCCAATTCTAGAATTTTCTACCAAAATTATTTATAAACCTAATTTCCGAATCAGTCACATCTAAAAATTCATAACAAATCATTCGTTCATTTTTAACGGTTCAAAATTTGTGAACATATACTCAACTTATATATGTATAACATATCTAAAAATCACAACGATCCAGCGGTCAGATTAAAAATTATAACTCACACAATAAAGCTGTAAGAACACTGATTTGATCTTTTAATACCTCCAATCCGACAAAATACTGATAAAATACCTCAACATTAATTCTTTCATTTATAACCACATAAATAAATCCATCGTTTATATCCACATCAAATAAATATTTCATTATCATATAGATCAATAATTAATTATTCACAAATAATATTACAGAATCATAATAATGACAACCAGGCAGTTCCCAAGAAAGAGGGGGATTTTCGATAAGGATTTCTCCTTACTGGCGCGCAATTAGGTGACCAAACCTCTCATTGACAGAACTTTCTATACATTGCCAATAATACTATCTAATAATATTATTCAAATAATATGAATTATTGATCTGATAATGGAGATACTGTGCAGTGACAATTATTGAAACAACAATAATATAAAATATCAACGCAGTAATTATTGATTCAATAAAATAAAATATTGAACGAAAATTACTGTAACAATTATTGAGTACTGCCTTCTCACTTAAGAATCAATAATTGAAAAAATACTGTGCAATACCGTGTGCTACTATGCAACTACGTGTATTACTGTATTTTAACCACCAGGTATTCCAACAGTGTTAACGGTAACAACTACGTCGTTATTTATAAAAACTTAAAATTTTCATTTTCTTCATCCGATAGTTATTCTGTTATGGGGCTCACAAATGGTTGCGCCGTCGTACGAATATTCCCCGACAGAAAGAATATTCTACGACTAAACGAATATTCCCCGACAACAATGAATATTTTATAACCACTTGCGTATTTTGAAAAAAAAATTCATATATCACCCTTAACTTTAACTTTTATCAATTTAACCATTTACTGAATAGTAATTATAAGAAAAATTGAATATTTTTATTTCATAAAATTCAGGGTCTTACAATCTTCCCTCCTTATGAAATTTCGTCCTCGAAATTTACGTACCTGGTATTTCGAAAAGTTGAGAATACCTTGCTTTCATTCCAGATTCTATCTCCCCGGTCACCATGATTTCTCCATTGTTCATCTCCCGTGATAACTTCATTTGGGTTCCTCACTTGTTGGGAAGTCATGACAACTGCTATTGTGAGACCCCGAATTTTATGAAATAAAAGTATTCAATTTTTCTATTTTGGTAAATGGTTAAATTGATAAAAAGTTAAAGTTAAGGGTGATATGTGAATTTTTTTTAAAAGTAAACAAGTTGTCATAAAATACCTGGTCACTATTCACTCTAATATTGTTCACTCGAGTATTTGGGACACTTTTTGTGTCAGAGTTACTATTCACGAGTTACTATTTACGGGCTACTATTCACCCAAATTACTATTCACTCTAGTATTGTTCACTCGAATATTTGGGACACTTTTCGTGTCGGAGTACTATTCACGAGTTACTATTCACGAGTTATAATATTAATGATGAATGTTGTTCGGAGTTGAATTTGGAGACGCAGACGTGATATTTGAGTCCGGAACGTCGAAATTAGTAAAAATAGTCTATAAACACAAAATTTTTCGAAATTCACTATTTGGTCAAAAAGTCAACAGTTGACTTTTTCGGAAAAAGTCAAACTTCAAAATTTCAAAATTTATATTTTTGATAAAAATAGTTTTATTATGTTAGAATTGTTTGTGTTAGTGAAAATCGACATTTATTTCGATAATAATTGATATCTGGAGGTTATATTGACCAATCAGGTATTTAACCGGATAAATGAGCAATTGATTGCTATTATTTCACATGATTATAACTATTTGTTCACATGTTATACTATTGACTCACATTCTTGTTACTATTAGGGGAGTTGGTGCAAGATTGATAATACTTGCATAACTAAGTTAAAAATGGAGGTATAGAGGGAGGTACTATATTGTAATTAATTTTTCACATGTTTAGAACTATTGAGTCACATGATTTTACTATTGATTCACATGATTTCCTATTAGGGGAGTTGTTGCAAGTTTGATAATACTTGGATGATTGAATTAAAAATGAAAGAAAAGTTGGAGGTATTGTACTATAATATTTCGAGCCCCAAAACGTGCAATTATCGAAACTATGTTTTTCTATAAATAGAAGCTCATTCTTTCTTCATTTTTCACCAATTCACTAAAGCTTTAGAGCCATTATTATAGAGAGAAATTATAGAGAGAAGCTATAGAGAGAAAAACTATAGAAGAAGAGAAGTCTGCTCCCTCACTACTCCTATATCCAGTTTCTTTCAAAGGAAATGAGAACGTAGCTGCGCCAAGTCGGGGAATGAAGTGATGGTCCGAATGATAGTATTAGTTAGTAGTTCTCACTATTCTATGTAATGGTGTGTTAATAAATGTAATGAGGACTCCTTTTGAGTATGAATACTCTCTAGAAGATAATATTTGTATTCAAACTCACAGTTTATGTTTTGTCGTATTGTACACGACAGTTGTATTCTTAAGTTGTATTTGTATTCAGTACTATGTATCTAACGACCCAAGATGGGTGATGTATACCTAATGTTGGGGGCGTCACAGTTGGTATCAAAGCTTAGGGATATGATCCCTGGCTAAGATGTGAGATAAGAACTAGGAGGGGAGAGACGGAAAATTCCTTCGCTAGTATGACCTACCTAAGTTTATGTGGTATTTAATTGGTCGGTCAGTGTATAGGGATAATATGTGACATGTTAATTAACCCTTGTTTTGTGAAAGTGTTTGAGAATGGCATCTGAAAATGCTGAGATAAGCAATGAAGCACATGAGAGTGTTGATTCAGCTCAAGCAAAAGGTAATGACCAACATCACGATAATAATCATACTGGTGGAAACGGCTATCGGAACAATGATAACCATCGTGGGGAAAATTATCATGCCAAGAATGATAACTACTTCGGTGGTAATCATGGCCAAGATAATAGAACTGGAAATTACAAGAAGAGAAGGTCATTTAGCCCAATTTTGTCGTGCACCAAAGTCAAGTTCAGCTGGGACGGTGGCACCAAAGGCGGATATGGACAAAACAAAGTCGTTGGTTTTAGGAAGAGCGTTTTTCATGACTTCTCAAAAAGCAAGTAAACCGAACGAAGTTAGCACGGGTTAGTTAATTATAAATTTTTACGAAGTCTATACCCTATTAGATATCAGTTCTACCCATTCTTTTATCTCTCTTGCTTGTGTTCAACGTTTAAATTTGACTCTAGAGAAGTTAGACTTTGACCTATCGGTTGAAACTCCGTTAGGAGAAACCTTCATTTCATGTGTTATCCAAGTCTTGGATGAGAGTCACAGTTTTGAATGATATTCTTATTGTTAATAAATTTCCTGACGTATTCTTGAAGACTTCTTAAACTACCCCTAGAGCATGAAATTGAATTTTGTATTGACCCCAGTACAAAACTCATTTCTAAAACCCTCAAATATTTCTTCAACTAAAAGGATCTGTTTACGTGGATTATAATGAGAGTCATAATAAAAGCGTTGGATGAATGAAAATCATGGGTATATGTGGTATTAGTAAGTGTTATGATGAGTTATGTTGGTTATTATGTGAAAACATGAAAGTTTCTTAGAAATCACAAAGGGTTGAAAAATTAGATTTTGGTAAAAACGTAACATGAATTTCAATTGACCATATCTCCTATTATATTTTGAATTTTTGAGTGTGGTTAAGTCCTAGAGTTAGATCTATGAGTTACCTAACTAATCCAAGTGGAATCACTGAAAAAAAGTGTTGTAAATTTTCGTGCGGACTGATTTTAGTAAAGGAGTCAAAACTTCAAAATGTCCAAAAAGTTGCTGCCACGTTTTTGTAAGGGCTGTTTTGGCCACTTAATTAGTGAGAAAAATTCAGGCCTTTTGGGACATAAAAGTATATGGTATAAAGTACCTCCTGTCCAAAAATGAGCTCATTCTGACTTAAAATGAGCAAGTTATGACCATTTCAATATTTAGATTTTTCTGACGAAAAACGCTATAACCAGAGTTCTATAACTCCGATGACCATGAAATTTAAACTGGAGGCTCATGTTAACATGTGTAAGATTCTGCCAAGATTTGGGAATTTTTGGAGTTAACCTTGAGGTAGCTAATTTCTTAAGGAATTAATTAGAAATTGATTTTTGAAAAATAGTAAATGAATTTTAAAAATTCCGAGAAAAATATATTTTCATTATGGGACTATATTATGCTAAATCCCAAAAAAGAATTATTTTTGGAACTGATTTGGTATTTTTCATGAAAATAGTTTAGTTACGAACATATGAGTTAAATGTGTTATGTGAAGTAACAAAGTTGGAAGACAGGATTTTATGGCTTGGAAATCCTATATAAGGTATATGTAGATTGTTGATAAGGAATTTGATTATTGGTGATGAAATCTTATGAGTATGACATGTTTGAATGACTAAATGCATTATATGGTAAAGCGTAAACAATTGAAATAAATTATTTATAAGTTCAAGAAGTGATTGAAATATTGTTATAATATTAATGATATTAGATTATGAGATTATTAAGTGATTGATAACATTGGGATATTCTTGAACCCTAGATAAATTATATTATAAATGTTTAATATTTATCCTTTATCTCATTTGATTGATTCTTTATATCATTATCCTCATGCTTATATTGTGTTGAAAGTCATCTGTGGCTTACGTGCATAGATGGACTTGGTATGATTATGACCAGGGATTATTCGGTATAATCATAACCGTAATTGAAAACACGATTATCTTTGGCACGTAGTGCATGGGTAATTCGTGGTCGTGATACTAAAGAATATCCTTGGCCTGTAGTGCAGGGATGATTCGATGATGTGGATTAATTATTGAGCTGAGTCTCAGCAATGAAATATTAATTCATGGATGTGGTAAAAGTCATCTGTGGCTTACGTGCATAGATGGACTTGATATGATTATGACCAGGGATTGTTCGGTATAATCATAACCGTAATTGAAAACACGATTATCTTTGGCACGTAGTGCATGAATAATTCGTGGTCGTGATACTAAAGAATATCCTTGGCCTGTAGTGCAGGGATGATTCGATGATGTGGATTAATTATTGAGCTGAGTCTCAGCAATGAAATATTAATTCATGGATGTGGTAAAAGTCATATGTGGCTTACGTGCATAGATGGACTTGGTATGATTATGACCATGGATTGTTCGGTATAATCATGACTGTAATTGAAAACACGATTATCTTTGGCACGTAGTGCATGGATAATTCGTGGTCGTGATACTATTAAGCTGAGTCTCAGTATTATTGATTTTATAGTTGTATATCTTTGACCTGTAGTGCACAGATGAACTGTTGATTATTGGTTATACAGTTGTAAATCTTTAGCCGTAGTGCAAAGATGAATTTATTAGTATGATTATGAGCAGGAATTGTGATTTGGTATAACCATGATTTTGATGTTTCAGGTGAAGATAGGTGATGTAAATTATCTTCTTCCTGGGTGCGAAAAGGAATTCAGAATCATAATTATGATTATGAGTTATTCATATGATTGTGGACAGATATTGTTGATTGATGTTACAGGGATATGGTCACTGGCGGAGATATTAGTCTAGAAGACGAGTAATATACTTCGCTAGGGTGTGACTTACCTAAGCCGAAATTTTTCTTGATAAATTGACAATTTGTGATATGTCAATTAACCTTTGTTTTGAAGGTATATTCTAGAATGATATCTGAAATACAGGAGATGAGAAATGGAAAAATCATGATAGAGCGGAATTATCCGAAAAGGTACAATCCGAAAAGAAAGCAAGGTATTCTCATCTCTTCGAATATCAGGTACGTACGTAAATTTCGAGGGCGAAATTCCATAAGGAGGGGAGATTGTGAGACCCCGAATTTTATGAAATAAAAGTATTCAATTTTTCTATTTTGGTAAATGGTTAAATTGATAAAAAGTTAAAGTTAAGGGTGATATGTGAATTTTTTTTAAAAGTAAACAAGTTGTCATAAAATACCTGGTCACTATTCACTCTAATATTGTTCACTCGAGTATTTGGGACACTTTTTGTGTCAGAGTTACTATTCACGAGTTACTATTTACGGGCTACTATTCACCCAAATTACTATTCACTCTAGTATTGTTCACTCGAATATTTGGGACACTTTTCGTGTCGGAGTACTATTCACGAGTTACTATTCACGAGTTATAATATTAATGATGAATGTTGTTCGGAGTTGAATTTGGAGACGCAGACGTGATATTTGAGTCCGGAACGTCGAAATTAGTAAAAATAGTCTATAAACACAAAATTTTTCGAAATTCACTATTTGGTCAAAAAGTCAACAGTTGACTTTTTCGGAAAAAGTCAAACTTCAAAATTTCAAAATTTATATTTTTGATAAAAATAGTTTTATTATGTTAGAATTGTTTGTGTTAGTGAAAATCGACATTTATTTCGATAATAATTGATATCTGGAGGTTATATTGACCAATCAGGTATTTAACCGGATAAATGAGCAATTGATTGCTATTATTTCACATGATTATAACTATTTGTTCACATGTTATACTATTGACTCACATTCTTGTTACTATTAGGGGAGTTGGTGCAAGATTGATAATACTTGCATAACTAAGTTAAAAATGGAGGTATAGAGGGAGGTACTATATTGTAATTAATTTTTCACATGTTTAGAACTATTGAGTCACATGATTTTACTATTGATTCACATGATTTCCTATTAGGGGAGTTGTTGCAAGTTTGATAATACTTGGATGATTGAATTAAAAATGAAAGAAAAGTTGGAGGTATTGTACTATAATATTTCGAGCCCCAAAACGTGCAATTATCGAAACTATGTTTTTCTATAAATAGAAGCTCATTCTTCCTTCATTTTTCACCAATTCACTAAAGCTTTAGAGCCATTATTATAGAGAGAAATTATAGAGAGAAGCTATAGAGAGAAAAACTATAGAAGAAGAGAAGTTTGCTCCCTCACTACTCCTATATCCAGTTTCTTTCAAAGGAAATGAGAACGTAGCTGCGCCAAGTCGGGGAACGGAGTAATGGTCCGAATGATAGTATTAGTTAGTAGTCCTCACTATTCTATGTAATGGTGTGTTAATAAATGTAATGAGAACTCCTTTTGAGTATGAATACTCTCTAGAAGATAATATTTGTATTCAAACTCACAGTTTATGTTTTGTCGTATTGTACACGACAGTTGTATTCTTAAGTTGTATTTGTATTCAGTACTATGTATCTAACGACCCAAGATGGGTGATGTATACCTAATTTTGGGGGCGTCACAGCTATCCCTTGAACTACTCGACTTTGACTTATCTGGGGCAGCATTTGGTGTCATCACTACCGTTGGAATATACTTTTCTATAGGGCATATTCCACCCTCAACTGCCTTGTCGCACTCCTGATTCATGATCTGAATCATCAATCTTCGATCCATATCGAATTCAGGTTGACCGCTCTGTACAGGGTAATTCAAAACTCGATGTTGAGTTCTCCCAATTGTTGTCCAAAAAGAAAAATTCATATCATCTATTTTAGCCTTCTTAGGTCGGACATCTCTTTCCACAATATCAACGCGTCGTGCGGCTTTTACCCATGCATCACTCATTCTTACTCGTTCAGTTTTTTCTTCTTTCAGCTCAGATTCCAGCTTTATCACCTTATACTCTGCCAAAGAATGCTTTTGTTCAAGCATCACATATCAGATAACACAAGCTTGAATTGTTGCATCCTTTTGTTCCACGACCGCCTGCCGTTCTTCAGCCTGCTCTAACTCATGAACACAATTTTGCAATTCTACATTTTGATCATAAAATACCTCTAATAAATTCTCCTCAGGTTCCTCTTCTTCCTCACTCTCAGCTGCTACCTCTGCGACTAGCTCGGGTGCAACTATTAATTATTCCCTCACCACAAGAATATCTCTAATTCTTTCTTCGTCTGACATCACATTCTCATGGTTAGTGATTAGAGGTATCCCCATAGTCTCATTCACTCCATTGTTAGCATCTCCGCTGCCATTCTCAAATACTGTCATAAAACAAGGGTTAATTAAGCAAATTAACGTTTCACATAATATCTGTATATTATGACCAACCAACAATTAAGCTTAGGTAGGACACACTAGCGAATGATTACTCATCTCTCCCCTCCTAGTTCTATTCCTCAATCTCCACCAGAGACCATATCCCTAAGCTCTGATACCAAATGTGACAACCCCAAAATAGGTCCATTCCACCCAACCTATTCTGAGTCGCCAAATACATGGTACAGAAAACAACTACAACTTTATTACACCAATTTTCGTGCAAAATACAACAACACATATGCTGTGAGTTTTGATACAAATATATACCAACTGTGACTCTCATCCCAACCTTAGATAGCACGTCACAATGGCACCTTACATAAAGGTATAGTCAAAAATTATTTTAGAAATTAGAATCTTTGGAAAGTGCTCAAGGAAACCTTCGTACATGGGAGGCCATGCATTTAGGTTATGATAGATATCATATGTCCACAGAATTATCCTTGGTTGACCCAATAGACCCCAAAGAAAAATAAGAAGATTACTATCATATTCTTTCCAATGGAAAGTCTTCTCTTGACATATCATTATCTCCACTGTCTCTAATTGAGAATTATACTTCAAACAAACACCAAGATTATATAGGTAGTGCTCGTAGATATACTCAGCAAGTGGATGTGCACAACCCTGTCTTATGATAACACGAGGTTGTATGTCGTTAGGCATCTTGTATGATAGTGGCAAAACACCCTTCCAACGTTGGGTACGCCTTACCCTATTGGATTCACCAAATATAACAACTAAATAAACTTTTCTATACTGCTTAGGGAGAACTCCATAGCTAGAGACCACCGTTCTATTCCCTTGTTACCCCCGCTCGACCCAGCTACACTCTTATTACCTGAAAGGAATTGTGAAGCAAAAGGGTGTGCTCAACTAGCCTAGTAAAGAATATCATGACTAAATATAAATAAATTATCAATAGCCTTCAACAGTAATTAATCAGAGATTTAGAACATATGGTAGATGATAAATTTTTTCAACCATAGTTGCAGCGGAACGAACAATCCATTAGAAGAGTCAAATAGAACATAAAGTCTATTATCCTCTCCACATTAAAAGTCCACCAACAATGTTTTATCCCTGTAACATTAATCAACAGTTCCTTTCCACAATTATATGAATAACTCATAATCATAATTGTAATTCTAAATTCCTCTTCGCATCCAGGACGAAGATAATTTTCATCACATGTCTTTACTTGAAACATCAAAGATCATGGTTATAACAAATTAAAGTTCCTGTTTATAATCATACTAACAATTTCATCTTTGCACTACGACCAAAGATATTCATCAACAGACCATCTTTGCACTACAGACCAAAGATATTCAACAATAGGTCATCTTTGCACTACGGGCCAAAGATATTCATCAACAATTCATCTTTGCACTACAGGCTAAAGATATTCCTCAACAATTCATATTTGCAGTACAGGCCAAATATATTCATCAACAGTTCATATTTGTACTACAGGCCAAATATATTCATCAACAGTTCATATTTGCACTACAGACCAAATATATTAATATCTCAAAGAAATATATAATCATTTCAGAATTTATATAAACAATAATTATAACCATGTTGATCATTTCACCTTTGCACTTAAGCTAAAGATATTCAATTATAAATTCAATGGTCATGATCATACCTGTCAACAATTCAACTTTGCAGTACTGGCCAAAGGGAACCCATAGTCATGATCATACCAAAAATCTACCCATCTTTACACTCAAGTCAAATAGAAATATCATCATTAGGGTTATAAAAATGTTATATATAATAGTAAAATCAATATAATCAAAACATCTAGAATTAATCTCAAGAGTAATATTCATAAATCAACTATAATTTGGTTAGAAAAAGAAACCAATTTTGTCGTGAATAGTAACTCATGAATAGTAACTCATGAATAGTAAACTCGACACAAAAAGCTAGAAATTCCCCAATAAAATCCATACTAATATTTCGATATAATGATATTGAAATAACATTTCTTAAACTTATAAACAATTTATTTTAATTATTTACACTTTACTAAATAATGCATTTAATCATCCTAAAATTTCAAACTCAAAAGATTTCATCACCAATAACCAAAACCCTCATCAAAAATCTGCATATACCTCATATAGGATTCTCAAGCCATAAAATCCTATTTTCCAATTTTCTTACTTCACATAACATATTTAATTCATTTACTCATAACTAGTCTATTTTCATGAAAAATACCAAATCAGTACAAATAAATTTTCTTTTATGAGATTTAGTAGAATATAGTCCCATATTGAACATATATTTTTCTCAGAATTTTTAAAAATCATTTACTATTTTTCATATGGCCAAAACAGCCGAATATTTAGATATTTATCAAAAATTGTACTTTTATCCAAAAATTCCAAAATTTATAGAGTATACTACTATCATATACATGCACTCCCAATAAAAATTTCACCAATTTTAGAGTTAACCACAAGGAGTTATAAGGGTTTACTTTTAAAATAGTCTTTTCTCATAAAATTTATAACTCCTAATCCATACATCCAAAAATTACTATTTTTGGACACAATCAAGAAAACTCATCAATTTATCATTTCAAATTTTTCTAGAATTTTTGAAGGTTCAGAAAAATTACAAAACTGAAAAATATAATAACCCTTAAAATTCTTTACTATCCCTTACCTCAAAAGAGCAGCACTTCTGACTGGATATCGGACATGACGCTGAAGAAAACTTGCACTGATGAATAGCAACTCACCAAGTATCTAAAAACTCACAAAATTCACTCGATAATCTAGAGAGAAAAAAAGAGAAAACTTATGAATTCTTGTGTGATTTTCAATTCTAACTTAGCCCTCTATTTATAGGAAAATGTTAGTACGCCGAAGCAGACTTGACCTGCTACCTGATGAATTTACCTGCTACTATTCCACCCACCAAAAATCAGCCATCTTCCCCAACAACCAAAAGTGGGGCCCACCGATTTCTAAAATTTTTCACCAAAATCATTTATAAACCTAATTTCCGAATCAGTCACCTCTTAAAATTCATAATAAATCATTCGTTCATTTTTAACGGTTCAAAATTGGTGAATATATACTCAACTTATATATGTATAACATATCCAAAAATCACAACGATCCAACGGTCAGATTAAAAATTATAACTCACACAATAAAGCTGTAAGAACACTGATTTGATCTTTTAATACCTCCAATCCGACAAAATACTGATGAAATATCTCAAAATTAATTCCTTCATTTATAACCACATAAATAAATCCATCATTTATATCTACATCAAATAAATATTTCATTATCATATAGATCAATAATTAATTATTCACAAATAATATTACAGAATCACAATAATGACAACCAGGCAGTTCCCAGGAAAGAGGGGGCTTTCCGATAAGAATTTCTCCTTACTGGCGCACAATTAGGTGACCAAACCTCTCCTTGACAGAACTTTATAGACATTGCCAATAATGTTATCTAATAATATTATTCAAATAATTTGAATTATTGATCTGATAATGGAGATACTGTGCAGTGACAATTATTGAAACAACAATAATATAAAATATCAACGCAGCAATTATTGATTCAATAAAATAAAATATTAAACAGAAATTACTGTAACAATTATTGAGTAGTTCCTTCTCACTTAAGAATCAATAATTAAAAAATACTGTACAAAACCGTGTGCTACTGTGCAACTACGCGTATTACTGTATTTTAACCACCAGGTATTCTAACAGTGTTAACGGTAACAACTACGCCGTTATTTATAAAAACTCAAATTTGTCGTTTTCTTCATCCGACAGTTATTCTGTTATGGGTCCCACAAATGGCTGCGCCGTCGTACGAATATTCCCCGACAGAAAGAATATTCCACGACTAAACGAATATTCCTCGACAACAATGAATATTTTATAACCACTTGCGTATTTTAAAAAAAATTCATATATCACCCTTAACTTTAACTTTTATCAATTTAACCATTTACTGAATAGTAATTATAAGAAAAATTGAATACTTTTATTTCATAAAATTCGGGGTCTTACAGTAATCTTTTTATTTTTCTTTGGGGTCTATTAGGTCAACCAAGGATAATTATGTGGACATATGATATCTATCATAACCTGGAAGCATGGCCTCCCATGTACGAAGGTTTCCTTGAGCATTTTCCAAAGATTCTAACTTCTAAAACAGTTTTTGACTATACCTTTATGTAAGTATCACTGTGAGGTGTTGTCCACTGATGGGACATTTGTCACATTATGGTTGGGACACGAGTCACAGTTGATATATATTTGTATCCAAACTCACAGTATATGTCTTATTGTATTTTGTACGACAATTGTTGTAATAAAGTTGTAGTTATTTTCTGTATCATGTATTTGGCGACTCAGAATAGGTTGGGTGAAATGGACCTATTTTGGGGTTGTCATAATAATCATACCAAAAATTATCCATCAATGCACTACGGGCCAATGAGGACTTTTACCACATCATTTGTAACATTACGGTCATGATTATACCGAATAATCCCTGGTCATAATCATACCAAGTCCATCTATGCACTACAGGCCACAGATGACTTTTAACAGAATATAAACATGAGGATGATGACAATAATATAATAATTCAATTAAACAAGTTCAAGGATAAATTTTAAAGATTTATAATTTAATTTATCCAGAAATCAATAATATCCAAATTGTCAACATGATACTACTTTGTGGAGTAAAATTCAAGAATAATACTCAGTTGGTCATGTTCATCTCAACACCTGTTCATCTTTGCACTACGGGCCAAAGATATTCATCAGGTAATCATTCATCTTTGCACTACAGGCCAAAGATATTCTGTAATATCATCATTTAGGACTTAGGATGATGAAAAATATCTTAAAGAAAACGAATCCAGTGAGATAAAAGAACAAATATTAGGGATTCGTATTACAGTTTATCCAAGTTCAATAATACTCCGAAATAACTAATTTCGAAGCAGAATTCAAAAATAATGATCAAAATATGGATACAATCAAAGATAGTAACCATAATAGACATCTTGGATAAAAAGAATAAAATTTTATTTTTCGGTGAATAGTGTTGTATTCTTGAATAGTGTCGTATACGTGAATAGTGTCGTATACATGAATAGTAACTCCGACACAAAAAGTTCCAAATTTGATAAAAAGTTCAAACCAATATTTCGACATGATATTGAAAGAAATAATATCATTTACGAAGAAAATAACATCCCTTACCTCAGAATAACCGTACTTCTGACTGAATTTCGGATATAGTGTTGACAAAAACTTGCACTGAATAGCAACTCTCAAAGTACTCACAAAATACGCTCGAGAATATAGAGAGAGAAAGAGAGAAAACTTATGAATTCTGGTGTGATTTTCAATTCTAACTTAGCCCTCTATTTATAGGAAAATGTTAGCACGCCGAAGTAGACTTGACCTGCAACCTGATGGCTTTACCTGCTACTATTCCCACCCACCACATTTGAATAAAAATTCCAGCACATTTCTCACCAACCAAAAGTAGGGCCCACCAATTCTAAAATTTTCCACCAAAATGATAAATTCCGAAACTTCAACAATTTCTGAACCAGTCACCTCTTAAAATTCATAACAAATCATACATTCATTTTTAACGGTTCAAAATTTGTGGGCGTATACTCAACTTATATATGTATAACATATCCAAAAATCACAACGATCCAACGGTCGGATTAAAAATTATAACTCACGCAATATATCTGAAAAATACTGATTTGATTTTTAATACCTCCATTCCGACAGAAATACTGATAAAACACCTCAATATTAATTCCTTCAATAATAACCACATAAATAAATCCATCATTTATATCCACATCAAATAAATATTTCTTTATCATATAAATTAATAATTAATTATTCATAAATACTATTACAGAATCACAATTATGACAACCAGGCCGTTCCCAGGAAAGTGGGGGCTGTTCAATAAGGATTTCTCCTTATTGGCGCGTAATTAGGTGACCAAACCTCTCCTTAGACAGAACTTTCTAGACATTGTCAATAATACTATCTAATAATATTATTCAAATAATATGAATTATTGATCTGATAATGGAAAATACTGTGCAGTAACAATTATTGAAATAACAATAATATAAAATATCAACGCAGCAATTATTGAATCAATAAAATAAAATATTGAACAGTAACTACTATAATAATTATTGAGTACTGTCTTCTTACGTAAGGATCGATAATTCAAAAATACTGTGCAAAACCGTGTGCTACTGTGCAACCACGCGTATTACTGTATTTTAACCACCAGGTATTCCAACAGTGGTAACGGTAACAACTTCGCCGGTATTTATAAAAACTCAATTTTGTCGTTATCTTCATCCGACCATTTTTCGTTATGGGGCCCACAAATAGCTGCGCCGTCGTATGAATATTTCCCGACAGAAAAAATATTCCACGACCAAACGAATATTCTCCGACAACAATGAGTATTTTATAACCGCTTGTTTATTTTGTAAAATTTACACATTTCACCCATAACCAAAATATTATATCAAATTAACACCTTATTATTCACAATAATAATTAGAGAAAATTTGATTTTATTCATTAATAAGTTGGGGTCTTACAACCTCCCCTCCTTATGAAATTTCGTCCCCGAAATTTACGTACGTACCTGATATGCCGAACAGATGGGGATACCTTGACTTCATTTCAGATTCTAACTCTTGAGGTATCTCCTTATACGTTAAATCTTCCGCTATCTCGTCCGGTTCTTAATTACTAATGTGGTTCGGATCATCCATATATTTATGTAACATTGATAAGAAATAAATGTTATAAACACGTGACATACTTGGCGTTTAAAACGAGTTTATAGGTCACAGTTCCTACTCGATTGAGGATTTCAAATAGACCAATAAAATCGAGGGTTGAGATTTCCTCTCTTCATCGACTCTTGCTCCTAGAATAACGCCCTCTTGAACCTTCTTCTTTACATTCATTAGCTCTGAGTCTGTAGCTTGAGCGGCTTTAACTTTATCAATTTAAAGTCGGTTCTAATCGTATATTTGGTATCTTCACGTAGGTTCGTATATTTGCACTAGTAAATGCATACGATCTTCTGCTCAACGCGTCAGCTACCACGTTCGCTTTTCCCACGATGGTATTAAATGGTATAATCGTAATCTTCAACAGCTCGAGTCAATGTCTTCAGCGCATAATACATTCGTTTTAGGTGAAGAAATATTTTAAGGGTTTTAGAAATGGGTTTTATACCGGGGTCAAATTTAAACGTTGAGCGCAAGTAGGAGAAATAAAAGAATATATAGAACCGGTATTGAATAAGGTATAAACTTCGCAAGAGTTTATGATTAACTTACCCGTGATAACTTCGTTCGGGTTCCTCGACAAACGCTCTTACTTAAACTACCGACTTTGACTTGTCTGGGACATCCTTTGGCTTCACTATCCCCGCTGGACTTGACTTCACTACAGGACAAAATTGAGCTAGGTGACATTCTCTTTCGTAATTGAAATATACTTTGGGTTGCTGCGTACAGTTTGGACGGATGTGTCCCTCTTGTTCGCATTTGAAACATACGACCGGTGGTCGTTCTTCTTCTTTTGAAACGGGTGCTGGTGTTGCTGTCTTTCCATCATTATTGAACCTCCTCTTCTTAAAATTTCTACTTCTATTATCTTGGCCATGATTACCACCGAAGTGGTTACCATTCTTGGCATGATAATTTCCTCCACGATTGTTGTCACTGATTCGATGACTGCTACCATTGGTATTATTATTTTACCGGCTGCTTTCTCTTGGTTGGGTTGACTCGTTATCGCGCTCCAATAATTGAGCCCTATTTACAACATCTGATTACAAACACATTTTGTGAGAAATTAGGAATTGACGTATCTCGGGTTTCAAATCTCTTAGAAACATTCGCTTCATTTTCTCCTCGTTATCAACTAAGTGGGACGTAAACTGGGACAACTCGGCAAACTTAGCTTTGTACTGCGACACGGTCATATTATTTTTCTCCAGCTTGATGAATTCCACTTCCTTCATGTGACGAATACTTTCGGGAAAGTACTTGTCGTTGAACAATTCTTAGAACTTCTCCCAAGACATCTTGAGTGCGTCAGGCTGGGTACATTTTACAGATCCCACCAATGATCTGCTTCTTCACGCAACATAAAGGTGGCGAATGGAACCTTTTTCTCCTCTGAGCATTCCAAGACATCAAATATCTTGGTGATCTATTTTATCCATGTCTCTGCCTTAAGTGGTTTTGGCTTTCCCAAAAACTCCGGTGGTCCTAGCTCCTTGAACTGCTTAGCGGTGACCAACCGTGGGTTGCTAGTGTTTCCACCCGCATTATGAACATGAGTCTCTTTCGGTTGGTGTTGCATGAATTCTAAAAAGCTCCTAAACGTACCGTCGTTCATCATTTGGTCGGTGTCGTTGTTCACCTGAGGATTGTTGCCTTCCTGATGCACATTATCCTAAGTATTGATCTGTGGTGACTCAACGGTCTCCTGTGCTCTATTCCTATTCTCAACATTCTCGGATGTCATTTTCAAATACTGTCACAAAATAAGGGTTAATTGACATGCAACATATTATCCCTATATTCTGACCGACCAAACAAATACCAAATAAACTTAGTCAGGTCATACTAGCGAAGGAATTCCCCGTCTCTCCCCTCCTAGTTCTTGTCTCACAACTCAGCCAGGGATTATATCCCTAAGCTTTGATACCAACTGTGACGCCCCCAAAATAGGTATACATCACCCAATCTGAGTCGCCAAATACATGGTACAGAAACAAATACAACTTCAGTAATACAATTGTCATGCAGAATACGACAACACATATACTGTGAGTTTGAATACAAATATTGTCTACTAGAGAGTATACAAACTCAAAAGGAGTCCTTATTACAATTATAACACTATTTCACAGAATAGTGAGGACTACTAATGCAACCATCTGGACCGTCAGTCCATTCCCCGACTAGTCCCAACTATATTCTCATTTCCTGAAGAGAACATTGAAAGAAAGGGTGAGCTCAACTAGCCCAGTAAGAAATATTATGACTAAGATAATGTACAACAAATTATCATTAGTCTTCAACGGGGAAAAATATGATAAAATATAATAGACAACAAGTTTTAGATCAACAACTGCAGCGAAAAAAACATTCCATTAGAAGAGTCAAGTAGAGCATAAAACCTACTATCTTCTATGATTTAAAAGATTTATCATCAATTTTATTGCTAAGATTCAGCTTAATAAATAATCCACATCATCGAATCATCCCTGCACTACGGGCCAAAGATAATCGTGTTTTCATCAACGGTCATGATCATGCCATAAAACAATTCATCTTTGCACCCTTGGCCAAAGAGAATCCATGGCCATAATCATACCAAAAATTGTCCATCAATGCACTACGGGCCAATGAGGACTTTTACCACATCATTTGTAACATTACGGTCATGATTATACCGAATAATCATTGGTCATAATCATACCAAGTCCATCTATGCACTACAGGCCACAGATGACTTTCAACATAATATAAACATGAGGATGATGACAATGATATAATAATTCAATTAAACAAGTTCAATGATAAATTTTAAAAATTTATAATTTAATTTATCCAGAAATCAATAATGTCCAAATTGTCAACATGATAATACTTTGTTGAGTAAAATTCAAGAATAATACTCAGTTCGTCATGTTCATCTCTGTGACGCCCCCAAAATTAGGTATACATCACCCATCTTGAGTTGCCAGATACATGGTACAGAATTCAAATACAACTTAATAATACAACTGTCGTGTACAATACGACAAAACATAAACTGTGAGTTTGAATACAAATATTATCTTCTAGAGAGTATCCATACTCAAAAAGAGTCCTCATTACAATTATTATCAAACTATTACATAGAATAGTGAGGACTACTAATGCTATCATCTGGTCCATCACTCCGTTTCCCGACTCGTCCCAACTATATTCTCATTTCCTGAAGAGAACAGTGAAAGAAAGGGTGAGCTCAACTAGCCTAGTAAGAAATATTATGACTAAGATAATGCAAAATAAATTATCATTAGTCTTTAACAGTGTTAAACTGATAAAATACAATAGACATCAAGTTTAACTGTAGCGGAACAAGCAATCCAATAAAAGAGTCAAGTAGAAAATAAAATATAAACATGAGGATGATGACAATGATATAAGAATTCAATAAAACAAGTTCAAGAATTAATTTATCCAGGAACCAATAACGTCCAAATTGTCAACATGATACTGCTTTGTGGAGTAAAATTCAAGAATGATCAGAAGAATATTTTTATGAAAAGATACTGGATGAAGAGCAATTTTCAAGGATATTCTACTAATTTTATGGAGTATAGAAGTCAAAACTTTAACCAACTAAGTATAATAAAGAATGAAATAAAAAAAGAAATCACCATGCATGCGGTACTTCGCATAGACAGGTTATTCCAACAGAATAATAATAACGAAACCAGGTCAGGCAAAATTTGCACCGACAGGATGTTCCAACAGAATAATAAAGACGGAACCAGGTCCGGTGTAAAACACAAAGTAGGATGTTCCAACAGAATAATAATAAGACGGAACCAGGTCCGGTGTAAAACACACAGACAGGATGTTCCAATAGAATAATAATAAAGACGGAACCAGGTCCGGTGTAAAATACACAGACATGATATTCCAATAGAATAATAATAAAGACGGAACCAGGTCCGGTGTAAAATACATAGACAGGATGTTCCAACAGAATGATAGAAGAATGTCACCAAGTATAGGGTAGACCGCGTATACAGGTTATTCCAACAGAATAATAAGCAATGTAATAACAAAAGTTCTCTTCATGAATAAGAAAGAATAACACCCCTTACCGTAAAAGAAACTGGATATAAGAGTAGGGAAGTAGCAGAATACTTTTCTTCTTTCTCCCTATATTTTCTCTCCCTAGAGTTTCAGTGAATTTGTAAGAAATAATGAAGGAATGAGCTTCTATTTATAGGAAAATGGACTGCATAGTAACTAACTCATGAACGGTCCAGATTGATTTACTTTAATCTGACGATCCATAATTAAAGCAAAATCTTTTAAATAAAATATATATATATATATATATATATATATATATATATATATATATATATATACACACACATGTGCTAAAATTACTCACGGGAGACATTCGCGTGATTTCCACTGCCTTATTTTTCAACATCATATATGCAAACCATTCATATCAGTACATTTATATATATATATATATATATATATATATATATATATATAATAATAATAATAATAATAATAATAATAATAATAATAATAATAATAATAAATAATATTCTTCCGTGACAACCTGTTTTCTCCACCAATTCATTTCTCTTCCCTGACAATTCTTTCTTCCCCCATCAACATCAATATCCACCAAAGTCATATATCTATATATATCTATATATATAATACCAATACTAGTACACCTTCCGCCAATTAAAATCCCCTCCCCCACATGCAAAATCAATCATTATATATATATATATATATATATATATATATATATATATATATATATATATATATATATATATATATATATATATATATCAATCATCATATATATATAATACATGTAATACTCCTTCCACCAAAGTCCACTAACAACAATATGTATAAAATAAAGGTACTTAAATTCCCTCTTTGATAGGCATCACCCTTCCCCATACGTAAATTAATTCCACCTACCAAAATCACCACCCACCACATATATATATATATATATAAATATACAATATATATATACTGAATAACTTTCCACCTATTCTTTTGAAAAATAGGTAAGTGGGGGTCCAAATAATACGCCCAAAACTGAGTGACTTCTCACGTAAGCATCAATAATCAATACCGTGTGCTACTATGCAACCACGCGTATTACTGTACTTTTACTACCGAGTAGTTCAACAGTATTAACGGTAAAACTTTCGCTGTTATTTTCATAAAATATTTTTTTCGTTTTCTCAATCTGACAATAATTCCGTTGCGGGGTCTACCAATGATTGTACCGTCGTACGGATATTCCCCGACAAAAAGAATATTCCCCGACCAATCGAATAATATATAACAACTTTCGTACTTTACAAAATATATAAATATTACCCACAACTATAACATTATCTCAAATTCACACCATAATATTTAAAAAAATATTTCGAAAAATTTAAATCTTTATTCATAAAATTTGGGGTTTCACAATCTCCCCTCCTTATGAAATTTTGCCCTCGAAATTTACGTACGTACCTGGTATGCCGAATAGGTGAAGATACCTTGACTTCATTTCAAATTCTAACTCTTGAGGTATAACCTTTGAGTATTGAATACGATTCTTCTTATCCAAGATTTTAACACGTATTTCCTCATACGTTAAATCTTCTGCTATCTCGTCCGGTTCTAAATTAATAATGTAGTTGGGGTCGTCCACATATTTACGTAACATCGATACTTTAAAAACGTTATGAACACGCGACATACTTGACGGTAAAACGACTCTATAAGCCACAATTCCTACTCGATCAAGGATTTCAAATGAGCCAATAAAATCGAGGGTTGAGATTTTCTCTCTTCGTCGATTCTTACTTCTAGAATAACGCCCTCTTGAACCTTTTTCTTAGTATTCATCAGCTCTGGGTCTGTAGCTTGCACAGCTTTAACTTTATCGATTAAAGTCGATTCTACTCGTATATTCGTTATCTTCATGTGGGTCCCTAGAGTCTTTAACTCTATCTTTATCATTTGTAAGTTATACGAAATGAGTCTTTGTGTTAACAACATCGCACTCGTAAACGCATACGATCTTCTACTCAACGCGTCAGCTACCACATTAGCTTTCCCACGATGGTATTGAATGGTACGATCATAATCTTCAACAACTCGAGTCAACGTCTTTGGCGCATGTTACGTTTATTTTAGTTGAAGAAATATTTGAGGGTTTAAGAAATGGGTTTTGTACTGGGGTCAATACAAAATTTGATTTCACGCTCTGGGGTAGGCTAAGAAGTCTTCAAGAATACGTCAGGAACTTTATTAATAATAGAAATATCGTTCAAAACTGTGACCCTCATCCAAGACTTGGATAGCACGTCACATTGATACCTATCAACTTGCCATCGTCATTCACGACATCGCCTACAGAAAGTCTGGCTTCGGTGCATTCCACACAAGGAAGTCAACAACAAAAGGATCAGGGCTCTTTACTTATGGCTTGATATGACAATGATTGACTTTAGTGGTTTGGTTACTTTGAATTCGCATAACAGGTTGGTTAGGAGTATGAAAGCTAACAACCTTACAATAAGCATGATGAGTAGTTAACCAGTTGATTCCTAAAATCACATCAAAGTCAAGTATTTTCAAAGAGATAAGATCGACAGGTAACGTGAAAGTGTTGATTTGAACAAGATTTATAAATAGTGGAGGTAATGAAGGTTTCTCCCAACTGAGTTTAAACAGATATATCAAAGTCTAACTTCTCCGGAGTTAACTTCAAACATTGAACACAACTAGGTGAAATAAAAGAGTGAGTAGAACCGATATCTAACACGGTATAGACTTCACAAGAGTTTATGACTAATATACCCGTGATAATTTTATTCAGGTTCCTTGTCACGAAAAAAAACGCTCTCTCTTAAACTACCAACTTTGACTTTTCTGGGACGGCCTTTAGTACCTCCATCTTAGCTGAACTTGTCTTCGGTGAACGATAAAATCGAGCTAAGTGACCTTCTCTTCCACAATTATAATATACTTTGGACGGCATCGCGCAGTTTGGACTGATGTGTCCCTCTCCTCCGCATTTGAAGCATATGATAGGTGGTCATTCTCCTTCCTTAACAACGGGTGCTGGTGCTGACGTCTTTCCATCATTGTTGAATCTCCTCTTCTTGAAATGTCCATTCTTATTATTTTGACCATGATTACTTCCGAAGTGGTTACCATTTTTTGCATGTTGATTCCCTCCATGTTTATTGTCACCGCTTTGATAACTGTTATCACCGGTATTATCATTTTGCCGGCTGCTCTCTTTTGGTTGCGTTGAGTCGTTATCGCGCTCCACTAACTAAGCCTTATTTACAATATCTAAATACAAAAATACAGTTTATGAGAAATAAGATATTGACGTATCTTCGGATTCAAACCTCTTAAAAACATCCGCGTCATTCTCTCTTCATTATCAACCAAGTGGAACGCAAATCGGGACAACTCGGTAAACTTGGCTTCGTACTGCGACACGGTCATGTTATTTTGCTCCAACTTGATAAATTCCACCTCCTTTACGTGACGAATGCTTTCAGGAAAGTACTTGTCATTGAACAACTCTTGGAACTTCTCCCAAGACATCTTGAGTGCGTCAGGCTGGGTACGTTTTACAGATTCCCACCAGTGATTTACCTCTTCACGCAACATAAAGGTGGCAAAGGGAACCTTTTGCTCCTCGGAGCATCCCAAGACATCAAATATCTTGGTGATCTGCTTTAACCACGTCTCCGCCTTAAGTGGTTCTGGCTTTCCCAAAAATTTTGGTGGTCCCAGCTCCTTGAATTGCTTAGCGGTGACCAACCGTGGGTTGCCATTGTTTCCTCCTGCATTATAAACAGGAGCCCGCCTTCGCCTGATGTTGCATGAATTCTAAAAAACTCCTAAATGTACCGTCGTTTCGTTAATTGATCAGTGTTGTTGTTTACATGAGGATTATTGTCTTCCTGTTGCACATTGTCCTGATTATTGATCTGTGGAGACTCAACGGTCTCCTGTGCTCCATTGCTTATCTCAACATTTTCAGATGCCATTTTTAAATACTGCAACATAACAAGGGTTAATTAACATATCACATATTATCCCTATACTCTGACCGACCAATTAAATACCATATAAACTTAGGTAGGTCATACTAGGGAAAGAATTCTCCCGTCTCTCCCCTCTTAGTTCTTGCCTCGCATCTCAGCCAGGGATCATATCCCTAAGCTCTGATACCAACTGTGACGCCCCCAAAATTAGGTATACATCACCCATCTTGAGTCGCCAGATACATGGTACAAAATTCAAATACAACTTAATAATACAACTGTCATGTACAATACGACAAAACATAAACTGTGAGTTTGAATACAAATATTGTCTTCTAGAGAGTATCCATACTCAAAAGGAGTCCTCATTACAATTATTATCACACTATTATATAGAATAGTGAGCACTACTAATGCTATCATCTGGTCCATCACTTCGTTTCCTAACTCGTCCCAACTATATTCTCATTTTCTGAAGAGAACAGTGAAAGAAATGGTGAGCTCAACTAGCCCAGTAAGAAATATTATGACTAAGATAATGCAGAATAAATTATCATTAGTCTTTAACAATGTTAAACTGATAAAATATAATAGACATCAAGTTTAACTGCAGCGGAACAAGCAATCCAATAAAAGAGTCAAGTAGAAAATAAAATATACTATCTTTTATGATTTAAAAGGTTTTTCATGACTTTTATCGTTGGGACTCAGCTTAATAAATAATCCACATCATCGAATCACCCCTGCACTACGGCCAAGGATATTCTTTAGTATCACGACCATGACTTATCCATGTACTACGGCTAAAGATAATCATGTTTTCATCAACAATTCTGATCATGCCATAAAACAATTCATCTTTGCACTACGGCCAAAGAGAATCCATAGTCATAATCATACCAAAAACTGTCCATCAATGCACTACGGGCCAATGAGGACTTTTTTCACATCATTTGCATCATTACGGTCATGATTGCACCGAATAATCCCTGGTCATAATCATACCAAGTTCATCTATGCACTACAGGCCACAGATGACTTTCAACAAAATATAAACATGAGGATGATGACAATGATATAAGAATTCAATAAAACAAGTTCAAGAATTAATTTATCCAGGAACCAATAACGTCCAAATTGTCAACATGATACTGCTTTGTGGAGTAAAATTTAAGAATGATCAGAAGAATATTTCCATAAAAAGATACTGGATGAAGCACAATTATCAAGCATATTCTACTAATTTCATGGAGTATAGAAGTTAAAACTTTAACCAACTGAGTATAATAAAGAATGGAATAACAAAAGAAATCACCATGCATGCGGTACTTCGCATAGACAGGTTATTCCAACAGAATAATAATAATGGAACCAGGTCAGGCAAAATTTGCACCGACAGGATGTTCCAACAGAATAATAAAGACGGAACCAGGTCCGGTGTAAAACACACAGACAGGATGTTCCAACAGAATAATAATAAGACGGAACCAGGTCCGGTGTAAAACACACAGACATGATGTTCTAATAGAATAAAAATAAGGACGGAACCAGGTCCTGTGTAAAACACACATACAGGATGTTCCAACAGAATGATAGAAGAATGTCACCAAGTATAGGGTAGACCGCGTATACAGGTTATTCCAACAGAATAACAAGCAATGGAATAACAACAGTTCTCTTCATGAATAAGAAAGAATAACACTCCTAACCGTAAAAGAAACTGGATATAAGAGTAAGAAAGTAGCAGAATACTTTTCTTCTTTCTCTCTATAATTTCTCTCTCTAGAGTTTCGGTGAATTTGTAAGAAATAATGAAGGAATGAACTTCTATTTATAGGAAAATGGACTGCATAGTAACTAACTCATAAACGGTCCATATTGATTTACTTTAATCTGACGATCCGTAATTAAAGCAAAATCTTTTAAATAAAATATAATATATATATATATATATATATATATATATATATATATACACAACATATGCTAAAATTACTCACGGTAGACATTCCCGTGATTTCCACTGCCTTATTTTTCAACATCATATATGCAAACCATTCATATCAGTACATTTATATATATATATATATATATATATATATATATATATATATATATATAATAATAATAATAATACATATAATCTTCCGTGACAACCTGTTTTCTCCACCAATTCATTTCTCTTCCCTGACAATTCTTTCCTCCCCCATCAACATCAATATCCACCAAAGTCATATATCTATATATATAATACCAATACTAGTACACCTCCCGCTAATTAAAATCCCCCTCCCACACCTCCCGCTAATCCCCCTCCCACACCTCCCGCTAATCATCAAATATATATATATATATATATATATATATATATATATATATATATACTCCTTCCACCAAAGTCCACTAACAACAATATGTATAAAATAAAGGTACTTCAATTCCCTCTTTGATAGGCATCACCTTTCCCCATACGTAAATTAATTCCACCCACCAAAATCACCACCCACCACATATATATATAAATATACAATATATATATACTGAATAACTTTCCACCGATTCTTTTGAAAAATGGGTAAGTGGGGGTCCAAATAATACACCCAAAACTGAGTGACTTCTCACGTAAGCTTCAATAATCAATACCGTGTGCTACTATGCAACCACGCATATTACTGTACTTTTACTACCGAGTAGTTCAACAGTATTAACGGTAAAACTTCCGCTGTTATTTTCATAAAATATTTTTGTTATTTTCTCAATCCTACAATAATTCTGTTGCGGGGTCTACCAATGATTGTACCGTCGTACGGATATTCCCTGACAAAAAGAATATTCCCTAATCAATCGAATATTATATAACAACTTGCGTACTTTACAAAATATATAAATATTACCCACAACTATAACATTATCTCAAATTCACACCATAATATTTAAAAAAATATTTCGAAAAAATTAAATCTTTATTCATAAAATATGGGGTTTCACAATCTCAACACATGTTCATCTTTGCACTATGGGCCAAAGATATTCATCAGGTAATCATTCATCTTTGCACTACAGGCCAAAGATATTCAGTAATATCATTATTTAGGACTGAAGATGATGAAAAATATCTTAAAGAAAACGAATCCAATGAGATAAAAGAACAAATATTAGGGATTCATATTACAGTTTATCCAAGTTCAATAATACTCCGAAATAACCAATTTCGAAGCAGAATTCAAAAATAATGATCAAAACATGGATACAATCAAAGATAGTAACCATAATAGCCATCTTTGATAAAAAGAAGAAAATTTCATTTTTCGGTGAATAGTATCGTATTCGTGAATAGTGTTGTATACGTGAATATTACCGTATACGTGAATAGTAACCCCGACACAAAAAGTTTTAAATTTGATAAAAAGTTCAAACCAATATTTTGACATGATATTGAAAGAAATAATATCTTTTACGAAGAAAATAACATCCCTTACCTCAGAATAACCGTACTTCTGACTGAATTTAGGATATAGTGCTAACATAAACTTGTACTGAATAGCAACTCTCAAAGTATCAAAATACTCACAAAATACGCTCGAGAATATAGAGAGGGAAAGAGAGAAAACTTATGAATTCTGGTGTGATTTTCAATTCTAACTTAGCCCTCTATTTATAGGAACATATTAGCACGCCGAAGTAGACTTGACCTGTAACCTGGTGGCTTTACCTGCTACTATTACCACCCACCATATTTGAATAAAAATTCCAGCACATTTCTCACCAACCAAAAGTAGGGCCCACCAATTCTATAATTTTTCACCAAAATGATAAATTCCGAAACTTCAACAATTTCTGAACCAGTCACCTCTTAAAATTCATAACAAATCATACATTCATTTTTAACGGTTCAAAATTTGTGGGCGTATACTCAACTTATATATGTATAACATATCCAAAAATCACAACGATCCAACGGTCGAATTAAAAATTATAACTCACGCAATATATTTAAAAAATACTAATTTGATTTTTAATACCTCCATTCCGACAGAAATACTGATAAAACACCTCAACATTAATTCCTTCAATAATAACCACATAAATAAATCCATCATTTATATCCACATCAAATAAATATTTTCTTATCATATAAATCAATAATTAATTATTCACAAATAATATTATAGAATCACAATTATGACAACCAGACCGTTTCCAGGAAAGAGGGGGCTTTCCAATAAGGATTTTTCCTTACTAGCGCGCAATTAGGTGACCAAACCTCTCCTTAGAAAGAACTTTCTAGACATTACCAATAATGCTATCTAATAATATTATTTAAATAATATGAATTATTGATCTGATAATGAGAAATACTGTGCAGTAACAATTATTGAAACAACAATAATATAAAATATCAACGCAGCAATTATTGAATTAATAAAATAAAATATTGAACACTAACTACTATAACAATTATTGAGTAGTGCCTTCTTACGTAAGGATCAATAATTCAAAAATTCTGTGCAAAATCGTGTGCTACTGTGCAACCACACATATTACTGTATTTTAACCACCGGGTATTCTAACAGTGTTAACGGTAACAACTACGCCGTTATTTATAAAAACTCAAATTTATAGTTATCTTCATCCGACCATTTTCCGTTATGGGGCCCACAAATAGCTGCACCGTCGTACGAATATTCCCCGACAGAAAGAATATTCCACGACCAAACGAATATTCCCCGACAACAATGAGTATTTTATAACCACTTGTTTATTTTACAAAATTTGCATATTTCACCCATAACCAAAATATTATATCAAATTAACACCTTATTATTCACAATAATAATTAGAGAAAACTTGATTTTATTCATTAATAAGTTGGGGTCTTACACAGGAGCACTACACATGCATATGTGCATGCCCGACGCCCTCCGATTTCCTCTAGAAACACAACAGTCCCAAAGATGACCATTTTGACCCATCCTAATGACCTAAAATTGAAAAACTTAAAGAACAAAAATTGTAGGTCTACTGGTCCTCGTTCCGGAACATATTAAATCACTTCAATCAAAGTTCGTATGAGAAAGTTATGGCCATTTTACTACAGGAGGCCAAAACTGTCCGACTCAGAATTCTGTCCCCGCGCCGCGGCGCGAGAACTAGGCTAACCAGTGGCGCCGCAGAGCGAGATTGGCGCTGGGGCGCGAATTTCAGCACTGGGGTGTGAATTTCTGGTGTTGGGGTGCGAATTTCAGCGCTGGGGCTCCATTTTTGGCGCTGGGGCGCCAACAACTAACAGAACCGAGCACGAAGACCATTTTCGGTCTGTTTAAGAAATTCTAGCAACTAATTACATACATATAACTGATGTAATTTACACATAACCTCACCAAGCATACATATATTAACTTAAAACTACTGAACAATAAATTTAGAAAGACTAAATCCGTAAAAACAATGTTTTAAAATTAAAACTCCATGTTTGACATTTGTTAAACACAGTGTATACTGTAAATCCTACTATCCACCAATTTGATTACTTTTAAACTACAATTCTCAGTAGTTCATATCCAATAACATACCCAACTTTCAATTTCACAACTAGCATACAATTGTATCTATAACATTTGATTTTGTACAACTCAAGTTCATACACGTTTTCACTGTAAAACAAATTCTTCTTTCTCTTTGAACGTATTTTAGCAGACAACATATATATATATATATATATATATATATATATATATATATATATATATATATATGTTATAACAATTACAATTATAATTACATGTAATATCATAACCAATTCTAAGACATGGTTTACAGACACTTTTTGTAAAAACCTTATACACAGTGAATGGATTTCAAGAACACAGAGACTAAGTAATTATACTATAAAACATATCTGTTAAGAGTATAAAACATACCTTTAATTTGTTCAAACAACACTTGTTAATCAAATAGCTTCGACGAACTCAGAACTTGTTTTGGGAATCACAGCCCTTTCACTCTCAAACTCTCTCTGAACTTTTCTCAGACAAACTTCTATTTTCCTTAGGTTCAAGCCAAAAATAATATACGTAAACTAAAAACCAACGCACTTTTCAAACGTTTAAAACCTAAACGTAACTTCCATATACTAATGACCCTATTAAACAATTAGTTACCAAATATATTATATATTATTTATATTTTGTTTAATTTAATTTATATTACTAATAAATCAAATTTAAAAAAGCCAAAAGCCATAGGGCTTTGTTTGGTAAAATTATTTAAAATTAAAGACTTAATATATTTAAGTCTTGTTTGGCAAAA
Organism: Panax notoginseng; assembly: GCA_016801055.1. Classification (NCBI taxonomy): domain Eukaryota; kingdom Viridiplantae; phylum Streptophyta; class Magnoliopsida; order Apiales; family Araliaceae; genus Panax; species Panax notoginseng. The sequence continues at coordinate 182,310,270 of CM029020.1, read as the reverse complement.
TAAATTAAAACTACTTTAATTTATTTTAATAACCACTTATAATATAGCTATTTGTCACACTTCTAATTAATTAAGTTTTTATACCTAATTTAATTGATTCTAAATAACAATTCATTGCATAATATAATAATTTATTTAATCATTATAAACTCTCTAACTTAATTATTAAATTAAATTAGATTACTATTTCAAAATAATTACTTTCCTTAACTCCTTAATTATTTATTAAACAAATAATTAACCAAATCAAATCGAATCAATTAAACAAATATTTATTCAACGATAAACACATCCATTAAATATTTATATAATTCAATAAATATTTAAATATTTTAATTAAAAATCTGGATTGTTACATCATTTCCTCCTTACAAGGATTCTGTCCTCAGAATCACAACTCAAATCACTTATTCGTTACAATAGATAGGCTTGTTTGATCGTCGAGCACTGCACCAAAAATCGTAGTCTGCCAGGAGAGTCGAGAAAAACTCGAGAACTATCGAGGCAGAATCGTAGTCTGCAAGATAATAGATCTCGGAGTTTGTAGACCGCCAGGAGAGACGAGGAAGGATCTCGAAGTCATGTTCAGAATCGTAGAGACAGCCTGTCTAAGAACCGACCGAGTATCTGCCAAAGCCAAGTCAAGAATCATAGACCACACTCAGAGTCGTAGAGTCTACTGATCAAATAAGAGGCAGAGATCTTAGTCAAGTCAGATCAGATGAAGACAGCAAGCTTAAGGACAAAGATCATAGAGTGTCGACATCTGATCTCGGAGTCTTAGTGTGTGTGCTCAACTAAAGCTAAATCGTAGAGTGCAGAACTAAGACTTCAATAGAAGTGTTCACAACGCCAAGGCAGAATCGTAGAGCAAATATAATTCTCAACAAATGAGCACTCCCAGAATATCCAAAGTATTAATTCGCTGGTCTGAGCTGCAAAGATACATCCCACTTGAAGGAAACCAGGGAGCACTCAACGAATGGCATGCAAGTTAACAGAAGATCTAAGCACCAATCCAATCAACATCCAGATTGAGTTGTGAAGCCATTTAGGATGAAGTCTTCCACAAGTTGATCAGAAGAAGACTTCAATAAAGGTGACTGACTAAGGAAAGTCAGCAAGTGCAGTAGCTGTCAAGTGAACATAAGAAAACGATCTTGAAAGTAACCAGGATCATAGTGTTTGCCAAACAAAGTAGGAACTGATGAAGTGTACACAGAGATACTGGCCAGCTTATGAAGAACAAGCCTAAAGTGATTAAGCATTGGGTCAGTCCATTGATGATAAGTGAACGGGAGATCACAAAGAGAAAGCGAGCTAGACATTCCATTCAGAAGAGGCCAGAATAAGGAGTCAAGCTATAAGTTCCTGAGATCTGTCAAGGCAAACAGAAGTGTTAAAGCGCTGCACAAGAGAAGGAAGAGGTGTTCTACTTTGAAGATCCAATGAACACTCTTCAGGATCGTAGTGTTGTCTCAACCTGTTAATAGGAAACATTCAACAAGGCACGGCGATCAGGTCTAAGAAGATATGCATCAGAATCATAGAGTTCGATCATCTGAAGATTGAAGCATTGACAACAGTTCAATCTAAAGATTGAGATTCGAATACAGCTTATTGAGAGCATCGATGCAAAAGGACAACCTCTGATCTAGAAATCAAAAGGAGGAAATAAAGTTGACTACCTTCCCGAGACATCAAAGTGACATCTTTGACGGGGTAGGTGAAACAGTAGACTGTAGTGTCAAAAAGTTATAAAGGGGATGTCATGTCACATCTACAGTCCACACTAAATAACTCGAGATCTGCGAAGTAATTCAAATAGCTCCCAACGGCTGCATTCCAACGGAAAAGTTGTAAAGGAGTATAAATCAACAAGAGCTTCAAAGATCAAAAGTTGCTGATGTTGCTGAAGTTGCAGAATCGTTGAGTTGTTGGAATGCTATTGTTGACTCTACGAGTTCCTCCAGAACTAAACAGAACAAGTCTCAGTGACAGTGATATTACAAAGTTGGAAGTGAAGCAGCTTTGAAGAAGGACTTGAATAGACTAAAGCTTCACTCAACAAAGATGAGAATGCCACTGAAGATGGAAGTTAAGCTGAGAAACGAGAAGGACAAGAAGATAGCATTCAGAAAAGTGACAGAGCACAAAGAAGATCCAGAGAGCCACTCTACAAATCACCATAAACCAAAAGCTGAAATAGAACAAGTGTAGAACCATGTCTGCCAACCAGTTAAGAAGGGTTCAGGGAATGCTAAGTGCCAGAAGAAGTCTACTAAAAGCTCAAACACCTAGTAGACTCAAATGGTGATGGTGCATAGTTGACAATGGATGAAGATGAGCTGAACAAAATGAAGATTAGCTGCACCAGAGAAGATGTGGTCCAGACTCGAAGCAGAATGCCAAGAGGACCATGCCAAACTGCTAAGTACAAAAGATGTTCAAGCTGAAAGATATCTTAGCAGCAAGGCACCACCACCACTAACAAAAACAACAACAAGTAGCCAGGGCCAGAGGGGTCCTTGTCCGAAGGGACTAAATGAAGCTCCAAGTCTGCTGGGCTTAAAGAGTTCCTAGGGAACTAGAGGAGTTCTAAGGCTGCTGGCCTTGAGGAGTTCTTAGTGAACTGAAGTTCCAAGGCTACTGGCCTTGAAGGAATCTTAGTGATTCAGGGTGCTACCATTCCTTAGTGAAAATCTTACTAGTTGAAAGTAGAAGAGTGGATTATGAGCTTGAGTTTCTGAACCACTTAAAATCCATTGTGTCATTTACTTTATGTCATTTACATTACGTACCTAATTGCTATAACTGCTATGTATGTATTAACCGCTTACAACTTAATTAACTCTAAGAACAATGTATGTATGATTATGAATATATCAACGAAAGGGATCTTTTACTTATTCCGATGTGCTTGAAAAGATTCTTATGTTTGTCATATGCTAAATCATTAGCAATACAAAATAAATGTGAAAAATATTTAAAATTAAAAAGGATCTATTCAACCCCCCCTTCTAGATCTATTGTGTGCCTACTGGGAATTAACAAAATCCCTTTTTATTTCATCCCAAAAAATGTAAAAAAAATATATGCAAATTCACATACCTTGTACCTGCTACAATTAAAAAATCTTCAACCTGGATCTAGGGTTCCATCTTTCCATGTTTTCCACATGGGTGCAATGATTCCACAGCTGCAGACGATGGGATTGAATGAGAAGGAGTCGCGCTTAGAATCTGTAGATTTTTTCACCATTTTCCTTCCATAAGAGCTCTCTACCCACTTGAGGTACTCATCTTTTCTAAATGTACCTATATATTAGATTTTTAGTGTGACACCCCTAAAATAGGTACAATCCACCCAACCCATTCTGGGTCACCACGAAATACACTCAACACAAATTTTAAATACAAATCTTCAAATTCTAACTTTTAAAATGTCGTACAGAATACGACCACAGTTAAACTGTGAGTTTTAATACAAATATATGTAACTTTCATGGTACCTCGACCACCACACCTTACAATGGTACCTTATATAATGGTACAGTTAATAACTATTTTAAAAATTAAAATATTTAGAAAATACTCAAGAAAACCTTCGTACATGGAAGGCCATACATCTAAGTTATAATAAATATCATATGACTTGAGAATTATCCTTGGTTGACCCAATAGACCCCAAAGAAAAATAAGAAGATTACTATCATGTTCTTTCCAATGGTTAGTCTTCTCTTGCCATATAATTATCTCTATTGTCTCCAATTGAGAATTATATTTCAACCAAACTCCAAGATTATATAGGTAGTGCTCATAGATATAATCAGCAAGTGGATGTGTACAACCTTGTCTTATGATAACACAAAGTCGTATGTTATTAGACATCTTGTATGATAGTGGCAAAACACCCTTCCAAAGTTGGGTTCACATCACCCTATTCGGTTCACCAAAATCAACAGTTAAATGACGTATAAAATACGACACACTAATCTAAAATTCTCAATAAAATTATTTCCATACTATTTTAGGGGAAACCTCAACAGCTATAGACCACCGTTCTATTCTCCTGTTACCCCCGCTCGACCCAGCTACACTCTTATTACCTGAAAGGAATTATGAAGCAAAAGGGGTGATCATAACTAGCCCAGTAAAGAATATCATGACTAAGATAATTAAATTATCAATAGCCTTCGTCAGTAATAAATCAGAGATTTAGAACATATGGTAGATGATAAAACTTTTTAACCATAGTTGCAGCGGAACGAACAATCCATTAGAAGAGTCAAATATACCATAAATTTTATTATATTCTCCATGTTAAAAGCCCACCAACAATGTTTTATCCATGTAACATCAATCAACAGTTCCCGTCCACAATTATGTGAATAACTCATAATCATAATTGTGGTTCTAAATTTCTCTTTGCACTTAGGACAAAGATAATTTTCATCACCTGTCTTTACCTGAAACATCAAAGATTATGGTTATACCAAATCACAGTTCCTGTTCATAATCATACTAATAAATTCATCTTTGCACTACGGGCCAAAGATATTCATCAACAGTTCATCTTTGCACTACAAGCCAAAGATATTCAACAACAGGTCATCTTTGCACTACGGCCAAAGATATTCAACAACAGGTCATCTTTACACTACAGGCCAAAGATATTCAACCACATGTCATCTTTGCACTACAGGCCAAAAGATATTCAATCACAGGTCATCTTTGCACTACAGGCCAAAGATATACAACTGTAAAATCAATAATCAATAGTCCATCTTTACACGTAAGCCAAAGATATACAACTATAAAACTAATAATCAACAGTCCATCTATGCACTACGGGCCAAAGATGACTTTTGTTACAATATAAGCATGAGGATGATGACAATGATATAAGCATTCAATTAAATGAAATCAAGGATAAATTTTATAGATTTATAATTCAATTTATCCAGAATTTAAAAATATCCAGATTGTCAACATGATAACTAAATGTGGAGTAAAATTCAAGAATAATATTCATGTATCAAAATAATTTGGACAGAAAAAAAATTAATTTTTATCGTGCATAGTACTTTGTGAATAGTATCCCGTGAATAATACTTCGTATATAGTATCGTATTTATGCATAGTATCGTATTTATTAATAGTATCGTATTTATGAATAGTATCCATAAATAGTACCGTATGAATGAATAATATTGTATGAATAGAAATAACACCCCTTACCATCCCTTACTTCAAAAGAATAGCACTTCTGACTGGAATATCAGAAGAAAACTTGCACTGTATAGCAACACTCAAGATATCTAAATATTCACAAAAATATGTTCGATATTATAGAGAGAGAAACTTCTGATTCTGGTATGATTTTCAATTCTAACCTAAGCACCCTATTTATAGGAAAATGCTTAGAACGCCAAAGCAAAAAATTTAATAAAATAATATTTTATTAAAAAAAATTCACGCCCACTTTGAAAACTAGATTTCAACATTTACAACAAGAAAAATGACAAGTGTGGGGCCCACCTTCTAGAAATCTCCACTAAAAATATTTTAAATCATTTATAAATTCAAAAAATTCAATAATTCATAATAAATAGCCATTTTATCAAAACAAATATGAATTTTATGTCTTTTTTATAGGAAATTTAATTCTCTACAACTTTGTAGAAGAACGTTTTTCCAAATTCTGAACCAAAAATGACCTGAATTTACATACGGATGAAATCTCATAGCATTCCATCCTTGAAAATTTACTTACGGATCAAATCCATTGCACACCCACTTTGGCCAACAAAAATCAGCATATTTCACACACAAGTGGGGCCCACTCAATTAGAAAAATCCTCCACCAAATATTTTACACGTTTTAATCCTCAAAAATACCATTCAGGCCCAATTTGCACTCTTCCTCCTCATTTTATTCATATACTATGAATTTAGTGTAAAAATATCACCATTATTATATTATTATATTATCACATTATATATTTATAATGTAATATAATAATATATTTGAATGAATTATTTTATCAGAAAAGATAAAATATCAATTTTCAACAATTGTCACTTTTCTAAAAATTCCTTCATTTATATCGTAATTGAATACATATTTCCTTATTATTTTTATCAATAATTAATTGTTTACAAATAATATTACAGAACCATAATATTGACAGCCAGATCGTTCCCAAGAAAAAGGGAGTTTTCCGATAAAGATTTCTCCTTACTAACGCACAATTAAATAACCTAACCCCTTTCCTCGACAGAATTTTCTAGACATTGTCAATAATGTTATCTAATAATAGTATTCAAATAATATGAATTATTAATTTGATAATGTAAAATATTATGAAGTGACAATTATTGAAACAACAATAATATAAAATAATGTGCAATACCGTGTGCTATTGTGCAACAACACGTATTACTTTACTTAACCACTGGGTATTTCAACAGTGTTAACAGTAATCGTTGCGCCATTATTTTAAAAAACTCATTCGTGTCGTTTTCTTCATCCGACAATTTTTCGTCACGGGGCCCACAAATGGCTGCGCCGTCGTACGAATATTCTCCGACAATAATGAATATTTTATAACCACTTGCTTATTTTGTAAACTTTACATATATCACCCTTAACTTTAACTTTTTATCAATTTAACTATTTACTAAATAGAAAAATTAAATACTTTTATTTCATAAAATTCGGGGTCTTACACTTAGTTTTAATTATTTTAAACCAATCAACTATATCCCCTTTTGATGTCTGGTACTACGAAGAACCTTTTGATGTCTGATTTCTTATTTATCATGGATGAAATTCGTTGGGTCAGATCGGGTCACCATGGGTATGTATTTTTTATGGGTGGACTATAGTTGATGTGTACAATGGTGTTAAAAATAGTATCAAATTAGGATTCAGTGTGACACCCCCAAATCTGGAAACTTCATTCCCACATGATTTGGTGTTCACTATCCAAACATTGATTTATAATTACCCAAATTAATAAAATTTAAGCAATAAAACTTCCCATTAAAGGGTTACATAATTAAATCTAATAAAATCCCAGGTTATTTAACCTTAAAACATTCATCAAATGCGGAAAATTAAATAATTACATCACATAATTTAATCAGGTCTGAAACATAAATCTCAATTAAATTAATAACTCTTCAACACTCTTTCATCTTTCCTTTCCCTTTGTTAGTGGATGGCTCATTAACCTTTTCAACTTTAGCTACAATGTTTATATATTTGCAATAGTGAGCAAAACAAATGGTCACTTAAAAGGACATAATATCTGGAAATGAATGAACTCAATTGAGTTGAATAACAATTTCTAATATCGATAATCAAGAACTGATATTGAAAATCATCTGAGGGTCACAAGACCATGAACTATGTCCCAGGTTATAAGTATTTCTACTTGAACCTTTAACCGTCCTTAGACTATATGGACCTTCTTTCTCGTACTTAGGAAAATCAGCCATTCGTACCATGTATTGTGCACATACATCTTAACGCTTTCGCGTAAATAATCCCCTATAATAGGGTTATTCATCTCAGTTTTAATATACGATTTCGCACCAAAGGAAGTTTGATTTGTATAAGTTTTATAGGTAATTTAGAGTTCAACGTACATCAACTAAGGATTAGTTGAATAAAAAATTCAATGAAAGTGTAAAGGTTCAATAACAACGTAATACAAAGTAGTTATGAACCATAAATGAATACTGCAACGCAAAAGGTTCATGCTTTCAGATTAAAGTTCATAGCATTAAGAAGATATAATAAACCTTGCTTGAACAACATGGTAAGCTATGGTTACAAATTTCAATAAGGAAACAAGATCAAAAACTTTGCTCAACAGATTTCAAGAATTTTCTTAATATAAAAGTAAAGCTCGAAAAATTGCTCAAATAAAGTTAGGGTTAGAGAACTTGCTCAATGTAAAAAAATAAGGTTTAGGAACTTGCATAATTATAATCAAGATAGGGTAAAGGAAACTTGCCTTGCTTGTAAGCTAAACAGTTATAATTCACGTTCTCAAATATCCTATAAACATGTCATTGTGACATAATTAGTTACCACATGATCATGGTACATAACTGAATTTCTATTTCATCAACAACCCTTTGGTATTAGGTGTAACCACATGATTAAATCACACTTTTAATGCAATAACACAAATCTTAATTTATCACATAACTCATTAATTACTAATTTTCATATTTTGTATTATAACAAAACCACAATATGATTAATCACATTTAATGGTCATAACATTACATTATATTAACAATTATAGAATTGTATATTTAAAATCAAATTTCTGGCCAAACTTATAAGACCCCGAATTTTATGAAATGAAAGTATTTAATTTTCTTATAATTATTATTTTATTTAGTAAATGGTTAAATTGATAAAGGGTTAAAGTTAAGGGTGATATGTGAATTTTTTTGCAAAGTAAGCAAGTTGTCATAAAATATTCGTTTGATCGGGGAATATTCTTTTTGTCGAGGAATATCCATAAGATAACATAATCATTGGTGGACCCCACAACGGAAGTATTGTCGGAGTTAGAAAACGACAAAAATATCTTTTTATAAAAATAACGACAAAAGTTTTACTGTTAACTGTTAAAATATCCGGTGATAAAAGTATAGTAATACGTGTGGTTGCATTGTAGAACACGATATTGATTATTGATACTTACGTGAGAAGTCACTCAGTTATACTCAATTATTGCTACAGTAATTGCTGCATAGTATCTCTCATATTATTGATTCAATTATTATCACAGTATCATATGCACAATATTTTTTTATTATTAAATTAATAATTGAGACGACAAAGTTATTCATATTATTATTTGCATTATTGACGATGTCTAAAAAGTTCTGTCGAGGAAAGGGGTTTGGTCACCTAATTGCACGCCAATAGGGAGAAATTCTTATCGAAAAGCCCCCTCTTTCCTGGGAATGATCTAGTTGTTAAATATTATGAGTTATAATATTAATGATGAATAAGTTCGTGTTGATTAAAGATGTTTGTTCATTTAGTTTCCCTTAATTCTTTCGTGACCCAATTATCCTCAAAGGAGGTATTTTTGTGATTTGCTGGTTTTATTATTATTGACCAAGCTCTTATTACTGTTCACTAACTTATTGATAAAAATATTTCTATTGTGTTGGGATTATTTGTGTTAGTGAAAATCGACATTTATTTCGATAATAATTGATTTCTGGATGTTAAATTGACCAAACGGGCAATTAATCGGATAAATAAGCAATTAATTGTTATTGGTTCACATGTAAATTACTGTTGGTTCACATGTATGGAACTATTGATTCACATGCATGTACTATTAGGGGAGGTGGTGCAAGATTGATAATACTTGAAGGATTAAATTAAAAATAGAGGTATAGATGAAGATATTATACTGTAATAATTCGAGCCCCTAATCATGTAATTATCGAAACTATGTTTTCCTATAAATAAAAGCTCATTCTGCTTTCATTCTTACCAATTCACTAAGACTCACAAGAGCGTCTATTGAGAGAGAAACTATAGAGAGGAAGAAGAAGTGTATTTTGTTACTTCACTGTTCCAGTATTCAGTCTTCTACTCAGGTAAATGATATTATTTTTGTTCAGTATTCATAAGTAATAATATTTTCTTCCATACTTTGTAGTATGTGAGTAATATTATTTCATTTCGTATTCCTAATTGTACACTCATTCTGTTAAAGTATTGCTTCTATACACCGTGAAATAATAGAATATCCTTGAGATTTGCGATTCATCTAGTATCGTTTCACAAGGATATTTTCTGAACATTCTTGTTAAATTTTAAGCTTTTCATGTCGGAGTAATATTCATGGGTACTATTCATTTATACTGTACTATTCACGGGGTACTATTTATAAAGTACTATTCATGGGTACTATTCACAAAGTACTATTCACGGGATACTATTCTGTAAGTACTATTCATGGGGTACTATTCACTCAGGTACTATTCACTCGGAGTACTATTCATGACAAAAAAATTGATTTTTTTTTTCAAATCATTTTTGGTACAATATTATTCTTGAATTTTACTCCATAAAGCAGTATCATGTTGACAATTTGGACATTATTGAATTTTGGATAAATTGAATTATAAATCCTTAAAAATTTATCCTTTGTTTTCTTTTAATTGAATTCTTATATCATTGTTATCATCCTCATGCTTATATTGTGATGAAAGTCATCTTTGGCTGTAGTGCATAGATGGACTATTGATTGGTATGATTATGACCATGGATCATTCAATATAATCATGACCCGTTATGTTACAAATGATGTGGTAAAAGTCCTCCTTGGCCCGTAGTGCATTGATGGACAGTTGCTGGTATGATTATGATCATTGGTGATTACACGAATATTCTTGGCCCGTAGTGCATTGATAATTCTTAGACGTGATACTAATGAATTGTGACGCCCCCAAAATAGGTATACATCACCCATTCTGAGTTACCAAATACATGGTACAGAAACAAATACAAATTTATTATTACAATTATCGTGCAAAATACAACAACATATATACTGTGAGTTTAAATACAAATATTGTCTAATAGACAGTATTAAAACTCAAAAGGAGTCCTCATTATAATTATTATCACACTATTTTATAAAATAGTGAGGACTGCTAATATAACTGACTGGAAACATCACTCCACACCCCGACTAGTTCTCGCTATATTCTCGCCTCCTGAGAAGAAAAATGGAACAAAAAAGAAAAGGGTGAGCTCAACTAGCCCAGTAAAGAATATTATGACTAAGATAATATACAACAAATTATCATTAGTCTTCAACAGGGAAAAATCTGATAGAATATAATAGACAACAAGTTTTAGATCAACAGCTACAGCGGAAATAACAATCCATTAGAAGAGTCAAGTAGAAAATGAATTCTACTATCTTCTAAGATTTTAAAGTTCATCATCAATATTTTATCCCTGTAACATCAATCAATATACATCTTAAATCAAATATTCATCTTTGCACTATAGGCTAAAGATATTCATTTGTATCACCAGTTGATTATGTTCATCTCAACACCTGTTCATCTTTGCACTATGAGCCAAAGATATTCATCAATTAATCATTCATCTTTGCACTACAAGCCAAAGATATTCAGTAATATCATCATTTAGGACTGAGGAAGATGAAAAATATCTTAAAGAAAACGAATCCAGTGAGACAAGAGGACAAATATTAGGGATTCGTACTACAGTTTATCCAAGTTCAAAAATACTCCATAATAATCAATTGTGGAGCAAAATTCAAAAATAAAGATCAAATCATGGATATAATCAAGATAGTAACCACACTAGACAACTTGGACAAAGAAAGAAAAATTTATTTTTCTGTGAATAGTGTCGTATTCGTGAATAGTGTCGTATACGTAAATAGTAACTCTGACATGAAAAAGGTAGAAATTTCATAATAAAATTCATACCAATATTTCGGTATAATTAATGATATTGAAAGAATAACATCATTTACAAAGAAAATAACATCCCTTACCTTAAAAGAACAGTACTTCTGATTGAAATATCGGATATAAGACTGAAACTTGCACTAAATAACAACTCTCAAAGTATCTAAATACTCACAAAATATGCTCGATAATGTATAGAGAGAAAACTTATGATTCTGGTGTGATTTTCAATTCTAACTAAGCACCTTATTTATAGGAAAATGCTAGAACGCCAAAGGAGACTAAATTAATAAAATAATATTTATTTATTTTTTCTACGCACACTTCTTTGAAAAAAAATCAGTCACCACAAGTGGGGTCCACCAATTTTCCAAAAAAATATAAAAGTGGGGCCCACCCATGTTTTAATTAAAAAATATTTATTTCCGAAACTTCAATAATTCATAATAAATAGCCCTTTTATCAGAAAAATACGAATTTTATGTCCATTCCATAAGAAATTAAATTCTCTACAACTTTGTAGAAGAAAGTTTTTTCAAACCAAACAGAAAATAACTGAAATCCGCATACGGATGATTTTTCTACACTTTCATTTCAACAAAATACATACGAAGGCTTTTTTTTTCTTCTCTGCAGCATTCCTTCTTTGAAACTTTAAAGCCTACTAGACCTGGCAAACGGGCGGGCCGGGCCAAAAAGGCCCGGGTTTTGGCGGGCTGGAAATGGCGAGCCCGTGGCCCGTGGCGGGCGGGCCGGGCCGGGCCGGCCCGCGGGCTTCGGCCATTATTTTTTTTTGCAAACTCTTTGTTACACCAAAAATAATAATAATAAATATTAAAAATAATAAAATAATTAATAATAAACAATAATACAAACAAACACGATTAATTAATTACATACATTAACTACATATCTCAATTATAGTTAAAATATATTAAAGATTACATTAAAAATAAATAGTTGTTGTAGCTCAGTTGGTTTGAACTCTTATTTATTTACTTACAAGTCTTGTGTTCAAGCCTCACAACCTAACACTTTATTTTAAAAAAAAATTAATGGTTGGCGGGCGGGCCAGGCGCCCACGGGGCCGGGCCTGCACGGGCCGGGCCAAAAACGGGCCGGGCCAAAAAGGCCCGGATTTTCATGGGCTTAAAAACAGCGGCCCAAAGCCCGAGTTTTGGCGAGCGGGCCGGACCGGCCCTCGGGCTTTGGGCCCCTTTGCCTGGTCTAAAGCCTACTAAAAAGGATAACTCCACCCACCACATGTTATATATATATATATATATTAAAACATTTATAATTATTAAAAAGAATTCATAATTCTATTTTCTCTCTTCCACCTCATTTTATTCATATACCGTGAATTTAGTGTAAAAATATCATCATTATTATATTATCATATTATACATTTATAATGTAATATAATAATATATTTGAATGACATATTTTATCAGAAAAGATAAAATATCAATTTTCAACAATTGTCACTTTTCTAAAAATTTCTCCATTTATATCCACATTAAATAAATATTTTTTTATCAATAATTAATTATTCACAAATAATATTATAGAGTCACAATTATGACAACCAGGTCGTTCCCAGAAAAGAGGAGGCTTTTCGAAAAGGATTTCTCCTTATTGACGTGCAATTAGATGACCAAACCTCTTTCCTTAGATAGAACTTCCTTAGACATTGCCAATAATGCTATCTAATAATATTATTCAAATAATATGAATTATTGATCTGATAATGGAAATATTGTGCAGTGACAATTATTAAAACAACAATAATATAAAATATCAACGTAGCAATTATTGACTCAATAAAATAAAATATTGAACAGTAATACTATAACAATTATTGAGTGGTGTCTTCTTATGTAAAAATTAATAATCCAAAAATACTGTGCCATACCGTGTGCTACTGTGCAACCACGCGTATTACTGTATTTTAGCCATAGGGTATTCCAACAGTGTTAACGGTAATAACTACACCGTTATTTATAAAAACTCAAACTTGTCGTTTTCTTCATACGACCGTTTTCTGTTATGGGGCCCATAAATGGCTGTGCCGCTTTACGAATATTCCCCGACAACAAGAATATTTCACGACCAAACGAATATTCCCCAACAACAATGAATATTTTATAACCACTTGCTTATTTTGCAAAATTTACACATTTCACCTATAACCAAAGTATTATATCAAATTATCACCTTATTATTTCAAGATAATGAATAGAGGAAATGTAAGACCCCGAATTTTATGAAATAAAAGTATTCAATTTTTCTTATAATTACTATTCAGTAAATGGTTAAATTGATAAATGTTAAAGTTAAGGGTGATATATGAATTTTTTTCAAAATAAGCAAGTGGTTATAAAATAATCATTGTTGTCGGGAGAATATTCGTTTGGTCGTGGAATATTCTTTCTGTCGGAGAATATTCGTACGACGGCGCAGCTATTTGTGGGCCCCATAACGAATAACTGTCGGATGAAGATAACGACAAATTTGAGTTTTTATAATTAACGGCGTAGTTGTTACCGTTAACACTGTTGGAATACCCGGTGGTTAAAATACAGTAATACGCGTTATTGCACAGTAGCACACGGTATTGCATAGTATTTTTGAAATTATTGATTCTTACGTAAGAAGACACTACTCAATAATTGTTACAGTAATTACTGTTCAATATTTTATTTTATTGATTCAATAATTGCTGCGTTGATATTTTATATTATTGTTGTTTCAATAATTGTTGTTGCACAGTATTTTCTATTATCAGATCAATAATTCATATTATTTGAATAATATTATTAGATAACATTATTGGCAATGTCTAGAAAGTTCTGTCTAAGGAGAGGTTTGGTCATCTAATTGCGCGCTAGTAAGGAGAAATCCTTATTGGAAAGCCCCCTCGTTCCTGGGAACGGCCTGGTTGTCATAAATGTGATTCTGTAATATTATTTGTGAATAATTAATTATTGATTCATATGATAAGAAAATATTTATTTTATGTGGATATAAATGAGGGATATATTTTTGTGGTTAAAAATGAAGGAGTTAATGTTGAGGTTTTTATCAGTATTTTTGTCGGAATGGAGGTATTAAAAATCAGATTTTTTGAGATATTTTGCGGGGGTTATAATTTTTAATCCGACCGTTGGATCGTGGTAATTTTTGGATATGTTATACATATATAAGTTGAGTACATGTCCACAAATTTTGAACCGTTAAAAATGAACGTATGATTTATTATGAATTTTACGAGATGACTGGTTCAGAAATTGTTAAATTTTCGGAGTTTATCATTTTAGTGGAAAATTCTAGAATTAGTGGGCTCCACTTGTGGTTGGTGAAGAAATGTGCTGAATTATATTTCAAATGTGGTGGGTGGGAATAGTAGCAGGTAAAGCCATCAGGTTGCAGGTCAAACCTACCAAAATTTTCCTATAAATAGAGGGCTAAGTTAGAATTGAAAATCACACCAGAAACATAAGCTTTCTCTCTTTCTCTCTCTATATTATGAAGCATATTTTGTGAGTATTTAGATACTTTGAGAGTTGCTATTCAGTGCAAGTTTTCTTCAGCCTTATACCGATCAGAAGTACTGCTCTTTTGAGGTAAGGGATTGTAAGGGATATTAAGGGATTTTAAGGGTTGTTATGATTTTCAGTTTCGTAATTTTTCTGATCTTCAAAAATTCTGGAAAAATTTGAAATGATATGTTGATGAGTTTTCTTGATTGTGTCCAAAAATGGTGATTTTTGGATGTATAGATTGAGAGTTATGAATTTTATGAGAAAAGACTATTTTAAAAGTAACAGCTTATAATTCCTTGTGGTTAATTCCAAAATTGATGAAATTTTTATTGGGAGTACATGTATATGATAGAAGTATACTCTGTAAATTTCAGAATTTTTGGACAAAAGTATAATTTTTTATAAATGTCTAAATATTCGGCTATTTTGGCCATATGAAAAATAGTAAATGACTTTTAAAAATTCTGAGAAAAATATATGTTCACTATGGGACTATATTATGCTAAATCCCAGAAAAGAAATATTTTTGGAACTGATTTGGTATTTTTCATAAAAATAGTCTAGTTATGAGTAAATGAATTAAATATGTTTTGTGAAGAAAGAAAATTGGAAAATAGGATTTTATGGCTTGAGAATCCTATATGAGGTATATGCAGATTTTTGATGAGGATTTTTAGTTATTGGTGATGAAATCTTATGAGTTTGGCATTTTAGAATGATTAAATGATTTATTTAGTAAAGTGTAAACAATTAAAATAAATTGTTTATAAATTTAAGAAATGTTATTCTTTCAATATCATTATACCAAAATATTGGTATGGATTTTATTGTGGAATTTCTATCTTTTGTGTTGGGGTTACTATTCACGAGTTACTATTCACGAGTTACTATTCACGAGTTACTATTCATGTGTTACTATTCACGAGTTACTATTCATGATAAAATTGGTTTCTTTTTCTGACCAAATTATAGTTGAGTTATGAATATTACTCTTGAGATTAAATCTATATGTTGATTATATTGATTTTATTATCATATATAACATTTTTATAACCTTGATGTTGAAATTCTCTTTCACTAGAGTGTAAAGATGGGTAGATTATTGGTATGATCATGACTAGGGTTCTCTTTGGCCTGTAGTGCAAAGTTGAATTGTGACTGGTATGATCATGACCATTGAATTTATAAGTGAATATCTTTAGCTTAAGTGCAAAGGTGAATTGATCAACACGGTTATAATTATTGTTTATATAAATTCTGAAATGATTATATATTTCTTTGAGATATTAATATATCTTTGGCCTGTAGTGCAAAGATGAAATATTGATGAATATCTTTGGCCTGTAGTGCAAAGATGAACTGTTGTTGAATATCTTTGGCCGTAGTGCAAAGATGGTTTGTTGATGAATATCTTTGGCCCGTAGTGCAAAGATGGATTTGTTAGTATGATTATAAACAGGAACTGTGATTTGGTATAACCATGATCTTTGATGTTTCAGGTAAAGACAGGTGATGAAAATATTCTTCGTCCTGGGTGCGAAGAAAAATTTATAGTCACAATTATGATTATGAGTTATTCATATGATTGTGGAAAGGAATTGTTGAGTGATGTTACATGGATAAAATATTATTGGTGGATTTTTAACATGGAGAAGATAATAGACTTTATAGTCTATTTGACTCTTCTAATGGATTGCTCGTTCCGCTGCAACTATGGTTGAAATTTTTATCATTTACCACATGTTCTAAATCTCTGATTTATTGTTGATGAAGGCTATTGATAATTGAATTATCTTTAGTCATGATATTCTTTACTGAGCTAGTTGTGCTCACCCTTTTGCTTCACAATTCCTTTCAGGTAATAAGAGTGTAGCTGGGTCGAGCGGGGGTAACGGGGAAATAGAACGGTGGTCTCTAGCTGTGGATGTTCTCCCGAAGCAGTATAGAAAAGTTTATTTAGTAGTTTTATTTGGTGAATCCAATAGGGTAAGGTGCACCCAACGTTGGAAGGGTAGTTTGCCACTATCATACAAGATGTCTAACGACATACAACCTCGTGTCATCATAAGACAGGGATGTGCTCATCCACTTACTGAGTATATATACGAGCACTACCTATATAATCTTGGTGTTTGTTTGAAGCATAATTCTCAATTAGAGACAGTAGAGATAATGATATGTCAAGAGAAGACTCACCATTGAGAAGAATATGATAGTAATCTTCTCGTTTTTCTTTGGGGTCTATTGGGTCAACCAAGAATAATTCTGTGGCCATATGATATCTATCATAACCTAGACGCATGGCCTCCCATGTACGAAGGTTTTCTTGAGTACTTCCCAAAGATTCTAATTTCTAAAACAGTTTTTGACTGTACCTTTATGTAAGGTACCTTTGTGAGGTGCTGACATAGGTTGGTGTCCAATGTCACATTTGGTATATATTTGTATCCAAACTCACGGCATATCTGTTGTTGTATTTTGCACGATAATTGTGGTAATAAAGTTGTAGTTATTTTCTGTACCATGTATTTGGCGACTCAGAATGGGTTGGATAGAATGGACCTATTTTGGGGTTGTCACAGGTGGTATCAGAGCTTAGGGATATGATCTCTGGCAGAGATCGGGGAATAAAACTAGGAGGGGAGAGATGAGTAAATCCTTCGCTAGTGTGTCCTACCTAAGCTTATTTGTTGGTCAGTCATAATATCGGGATATTATGTGATATGTTAATTTGTTCAATTAACCCTTGTTTTGAAGCTGTATTCTAGAATAATATCTGAAATACAGGAAATGTTCAATGGAGAAATCGTGATGATAGGAAAGATGAAATCTGAAATGAAAGCAAGGTATTCTCAACTCTTTGAAATACCAGGTACGTAAATTTCGGGGACGAAATTTCATAAGGAGGGGAGATTGTAAGACCCCGAATTTTATGAAATAAAAGTATTCAATTTTTCTTATAATTACTATTCAGTAAATGGTTAAATTGATAAATGTTAAAGTTAAGGGTGATATATGAATTTTTTTCAAAATAAGCAAGTGGTTATAAAATAATCATTGTTGTCGGGGAATATTCGTTTGGTCGTGGAATATTCTTTCTGTCGGAGAATATTCGTACGACGGCGCAGCTATTTGTGGGCCCCATAACGAATAACTGTCGGATGAAGATAACGACAAATTTGAGTTTTTATAATTAACGGCGTAGTTGTTACCGTTAACACTGTTGGAATACCCGGTGGTTAAAATACAGTAATACGCGTTATTGCACAGTAGCACACGGTATTGCATAGTATTTTTGAAATTATTGATTCTTACGTAAGAAGACACTACTCAATAATTGTTACAGTAATTACTGTTCAATATTTTATTTTATTGATTCAATAATTGCTGCGTTGATATTTTATATTATTGTTGTTTCAATAATTGTTGTTGCACAGTATTTTCTATTATCAGATCAATAATTCATATTATTTGAATAATATTATTAGATAACATTATTGGCAATGTCTAGAAAGTTCTGTCTAAGGAGAGGTTTGGTCATCTAATTGCGCGCTAGTAAGGAGAAATCCTTATTGGAAAGCCCCCTCGTTCCTGGGAACGGCCTGGTTGTCATAAATGTGATTCTGTAATATTATTTGTGAATAATTAATTATTGATTCATATGATAAGAAAATATTTATTTTATGTGGATATAAATGAGGGATATATTTTTGTGGTTAAAAATGAAGGAGTTAATGTTGAGGTTTTTATCAGTATTTTTGTCGGAATGGAGGTATTAAAAATCAGATTTTTTGAGATATTTTGCGGGGGTTATAATTTTTAATCCGACCGTTGGATCGTGGTAATTTTTGGATATGTTATACATATATAAGTTGAGTATATGTCCACAAATTTTGAACCGTTAAAAATGAACGTATGATTTATTATGAATTTTACGAGATGACTGGTTCAGAAATTGTTGAATTTTCGGAGTTTATCATTTTGGTGGAAAATTCTAGAATTGGTGGGCTCCACTTGTGGTTGGTGAAGAAATGTGCTGAATTATATTTCAAATGTGGTGGGTGGGAATAGTAGCAGGTAAAGCCATCAGGTTGCAGGTCAAACCTACCAAAATTTTCCTATAAATAGAGGGCTAAGTTAGAATTGAAAATCACACCAGAAACATAAGCTTTCTCTCTTTCTCTCTCTATATTATGAAGCATATTTTGTGAGTATTTAGATACTTTGAGAGTTGCTATTCAGTGCAAGTTTCCTTCAGCCTTATACCGATCAGAAGTACTGCTCTTTTGAGGTAAGGGATTGTAAGGGATATTAAGGGATTTTAAGGGTTGTTATGATTTTCAGTTTCGTAATTTTTCTGATCTTCAAAAATTCTGGAAAAATTTGAAATGATATTTTGATGAGTTTTCTTGATTGTGTCCAAAAATGGTGATTTTTGGATGTATAGATTGAGAGTTATGAATTTTATGAGAAAAGACTATTTTAAAAGTAACAGCTTATAATTCCTTGTGGTTAACTCCAAAATTGATGAAATTTTTATTGGGAGTACATGTATATGATAGAAGTATACTCTGTAAATTTCAGAATTTTTGGACAAAAGTATAATTTTTGATAAATGTCTAAATATTCGGCTATTTTGGCCATATGAAAAATAGTAAATGACTTTTAAAAATTCTGAGAAAAATATATGTTCACTATGGGACTATATTATGCTAAATCCCAGAAAAGAAATATTTTTGGAACTGATTTGGTATTTTTCATAAAAATAGTCTAGTTATGAGTAAATGAATTAAATATGTTTTGTGAAGAAAGAAAATTGGAAAATAGGATTTTATGGCTTGAGAATCCTATATGAGGTATATGCAGATTTTTGATGAGGGTTTTGGTTATTGGTGATGAAATCTTATGAGTTTGGCATTTTAGAATGATTAAATGATTTATTTAGTAAAGTGTAAACAATTAAAATAAATTGTTTATAAATTTAAGAAATGTTATTCTTTCAATATCATTATACCAAAATATTGGTATGGATTTTATTGTGGAATTTCTATCTTTTGTGTTGGGGTTACTATTCACGAGTTACTATTCACGAGTTACTATTCACGAGTTACTATTCATGTGTTACTATTCACGAGTTACTATTCATGATAAAATTGGTTTCTTTTTCTGACCAAATTATAGTTGAGTTATGAATATTACTCTTGAGATTAAATCTATATGTTGATTATATTGATTTTATTATCATATATAACATTTTTATAACCCTGATGTTGAAATTCTCTTTCACTAGAGTGTAAAGATGGGTAGATTATTGGTATGATCATGACTAGGGTTCTCTTTGGCCTGTAGTGCAAAGTTGAATTGTGACTGGTATGATCATGACCATTGAATTTATAAGTGAATATCTTTAGCTTAAGTGCAAAGGTGAATTGATCAACATGGTTATAATTATTGTTTATATAAATTCTGAAATGATTATATATTTCTTTGAGATATTAATATATCTTTGGCCTGTAGTGCAAAGATGAAATATTGATGAATATCTTTGGCCTGTAGTGCAAAGATGAACTGTTGTTGAATATCTTTGGCCGTAGTGCAAAGATGGTTTGTTGATGAATATCTTTGGCCCGTAGTGCAAAGATGGATTTGTTAGTATGATTATAAACAGGAACTGTGATTTGGTATAACCATGATCTTTGATGTTTCAGGTAAAGACAGGTGATGAAAATATTCTTCGTCCTGGGTGCGAAGAAAAATTTATAGTCACAATTATGATTATGAGTTATTCATATGATTGTGGAAAGGAACTGTTGAGTGATGTTACATGGATAAAATATTGTTGGTGGATTTTTAACATGGAGAAGATAATAGACTTTATAGTCTATTTGACTCTTCTAATGGATTGCTCGTTCCGCTGCAACTATGGTTGAAATTTTTATCATTTACCATATGTTCTAAATCTCTGATTTATTGTTGATGAAGGCTATTGATAATTGAATTATCTTTAGTCATGATATTCTTTACTGAGCTAGTTGTGCTCACCCTTTTGCTTCACAATTCCTTTCAGGTAATAAGAGTGTAGCTGGGTCGAGCGGGGGTAACGGGGAAATAGAACGGTGGTCTCTAGCTGTGGATGTTCTCCCGAAGCAGTATAGAAAAGTTCATTTAGTAGTTTTATTTGGTGAATCCAATAGGGTAAGGTGCACCCAACGTTGGAAGGGTGTTTGCCACTATCATACAAGATGTCTAACGACATACAACCTCGTGTCATCATAAGACAGGGATGTGCTCATCCACTTGCTGAGTATATATACGAGCACTACCTATATAATCTTGGTGTTTGTTTGAAGTATAATTCTCAATTAGAGACAGTAGAGATAATGATATGTCAAGAGAAGACTCACCATTGGGAAGAATATGATAGTAATCTTCTCGTTTTTCTTTGGGGTCTATTGGGTCAACCAAGGATAATTCTGTGGCCATATGATATCTATCATAACCTAGACGCATGGCCTCCCATGTACGAAGGTTTTCTTGAGCACTTCCCAAAGATTCTAATTTCTAAAACAGTTTTTGACTATACCTTTATGTAAGGTACCTTTGTGAGGTGCTGACATAGGTTGGTGTCCAATGTCACATTTGGTATATATTTGTATCCAAACTCACAGCATATGTGTTGTTGTATTTTGTACGACAATTGTTGTAATAAAGTTGTAGTTATTTTCTGTACCATGTATTTGGCGACTCAGAATGGGTTGGATGGAATGGACCTATTTTGGGGTTGTCACAGGTGGTATCAGAGCTTAGGGATATGATCTCTGGCGGAGATCGGGGAATAAAACTAGGAGGGGAGAGATGAGTAAATCCTTCGCTAGTGTGTCCTACCTAAGCTTATTTGTTGGTCAGTCATAATATCGGGATATTATGTGATATGTTAATTTGTTCAATTAACCCTTGTTTTGAAGCTGTATTCTAGAATGATATCTGAAATACAGGAGATGAGCAATGGAGAAATCGTGATGATAGGAAAGATGGAATCTGAAATGAAAGCAAGGTATTCTCAACTCTTTGAAATACCAGGTACGTAAATTTCGGGGACGAAATTTCATAAGGAGGGGAGATTGTAAGACCCCGAATTTTATGAAATAAAAGTATTCAATTTTTCTTATAATTACTATTCAGTAAATGGTTAAATTGATAAATGTTAAAGTTAAGGGTGATATATGAATTTTTTTCAAAATAAGCAAGTGGTTATAAAATAATCATTGTTGTCGGGGAATATTCGTTTGGTCGTGGAATATTCTTTCTGTCGGAGAATATTCGTACGACGGCGCAGCCATTTGTGGGCCCCATAACGAATAACTGTCAGATGAAGAAAACGACAAATTTGAGTTTTTATAAATAACGGCGTAGTTGTTACCGTTAACACTGTTGGAATACCCGGTGGTTAAAATACAGTAATACGCGTTATTGCACAGTAGCACACGGTATTGCATAGTATTTTTGAAATTATTGATTCTTACGTAAGAAGGCACTACTCAATAATTGTTACAGTAATTACTGTTCAATATTTTATTTTATTGATTCAATAATTGCTGCGTTGATATTTTATATTATTGTTGTTTCAATAATTGTTGTGCACAGTATTTTCTATTATCAGATCAATAATTCATATTATTTGAATAATATTATTAGATAACATTATTGGCAATGTCTAGAAAGTTCTGTCTAAGGAGAGGTTTGGTCATCTAATTGCGCGCTAGTAAGGAGAAATCCTTATTGGAAAGCCCCCTCTTTCCTGGGAACGGCCTGGTTGTCATAAATGTGATTCTGTAATATTATTTGTGAATAATTAATTATTGATTCATATGATAAGAAAATATTTATTTTATGTGGATATAAATGAGGGATATATTTTTGTGGTTAAAAATGAAGGAGTTAATGTTGAGGTTTTTATCAGTATTTTTGTCGGAATGGAGGTATTAAAAATCAGATTTTTGAGATATTTTGCGGGGGTTATAATTTTTAATCCGACCGTTGGATCGTGGTAATTTTTGGATATGTTATACATATATAAGTTGAGTATATGTCCACAAATTTTGAACCGTTAAAAATGAACGTATGATTTATTATGAATTTTACGAGATGACTGGTTCAGAAATTGTTGAATTTTCGGAGTTTATCATTTTGGTGGAAAATTCTAGAATTGGTGGGCCCCACTTGTGGTTGGTGAAGAAATGTGCTGAATTATATTTCAAATGTGGTGGGTGGGAATAGTAGCAGGTAAAGCCATCAGGTTGCAGGTCAAACCTACCAAAATTTTCCTATAAATAGAGGGCTAAGTTAGAATTGAAAATCACACCAGAAACATAAGCTTTCTCTCTTTCTCTCTCTATATTATGAAGCATATTTTGTGAGTATTTAGATACTTTGAGAGTTGCTATTCAGTGCAAGTTTTCTTCAGCCTTATACCGATCAGAAGTACTGCTCTTTTGAGGTAAGGGATTGTAAGGGATATTAAGGGATTTTAAGGGTTGTTATGATTTTCAGTTTCGTAATTTTTCTGATCTTCAAAAATTCTGGAAAAATTTGAAATGATATTTTGATGAGTTTTCTTGATTGTGTCCAAAAATGGTGATTTTTGGATGTATAGATTGAGAGTTATGAATTTTATGAGAAAAGACTATTTTAAAAGTAACAGCTTATAATTCCTTGTGGTTAACTCCAAAATTGATGAAATTTTTATTGGGAGTACATGTATATGATAGAAGTATACTCTGTAAATTTCAGAATTTTTGGACAAAAGTATAATTTTTGATAAATGTCTAAATATTCGGCTATTTTGGCCATATGAAAAATAGTAAATGACTTTTAAAAATTCTGAGAAAAATATATGTTCACTATGGGACTATATTATGCTAAATCCCAGAAAAGAAATATTTTTGGAACTGATTTGGTATTTTTCATAAAAATAGTCTAGTTATGAGTAAATGAATTAAATATGTTTTGTGAAGAAAGAAAATTGGAAAATAGGATTTTATGGCTTGAGAATCCTATATGAGGTATATGCAGATTTTTGATGAGGGTTTTGGTTATTGGTGATGAAATCTTATGAGTTTGGCATTTTAGATGATTAAATGCATTATTTAGTAAAGTGTAAACAATTAAAATAAATTGTTTATAAATTTAAGAAATGTTATTCTTTCAATATCATTATACCAAATATTGGTATGGATTTTATTGTGGAATTTCTATCTTTTGTGTTGGGGTTACTATTCACGAGTTACTATTCACGAGTTACTATTCACGAGTTACTATTCATGTGTTACTATTCACGAGTTACTATTCATGATAAAATTGGTTTCTTTTTCTGACCAAATTATAGTTGAGTTATGAATATTACTCTTGAGATTAAATCTATATGTTGATTATATTGATTTTATTATCATATATAACATTTTTATAACCCTGATGTTGAAATTCTCTTTCACTAGAGTGTAAAGATGGGTAGATTATTGGTATGATCATGACTAGGGTTCTCTTTGGCCTGTAGTGCAAAGTTGAATTGTGACTGGTATGATCATGACCATTGAATTTATAAGTGAATATCTTTAGCTTAAGTGCAAAGGTGAATTGATCAACATGGTTATAATTATTGTTTATATAAATTCTGAAATGATTATATATTTCTTTGAGATATTAATATATCTTTGGCCTGTAGTGCAAAGATGAAATATTGATGAATATCTTTGGCCTGTAGTGCAAAGATGAACTGTTGTTGAATATCTTTGGCCGTAGTGCAAAGATGGTTTGTTGATGAATATCTTTGGCCCGTAGTGCAAAGATGGATTTGTTAGTATGATTATAAACAGGAACTGTGATTTGGTATAACCATGATCTTTGATGTTTCAGGTAAAGACAGGTGATGAAAATATTCTTCGTCCTGGGTGCGAAGAAAAATTTATAGTCACAATTATGATTATGAGTTATTCATATGATTGTGGAAAGGAACTGTTGAGTGATGTTACATGGATAAAATATTGTTGGTGGATTTTTAACATGGAGAAGATAATAGACTTTATAGTCTATTTGACTCTTCTAATGGATTGCTCGTTCCGCTGCAACTATGGTTGAAATTTTTATCATTTACCATATGTTCTAAATCTCTGATTTATTGTTGATGAAGGCTATTGATAATTGAATTATCTTTAGTCATGATATTCTTTACTGAGCTAGTTGTGCTCACCCTTTTGCTTCACAATTCCTTTCAGGTAATAAGAGTGTAGCTGGGTCGAGCGGGGGTAACGGGGAAATAGAACGGTGGTCTCTAGCTGTGGATGTTCTCCCGAAGCAGTATAGAAAAGTTCATTTAGTAGTTTTATTTGGTGAATCCAATAGGGTAAGGTGCACCCAACGTTGGAAGGGTAGTTTGCCACTATCATACAAGATGTCTAACGACATACAACCTCGTATCATCATAAGACAGGGATGTGCTCATCCACTTGCTGAGTATATATACGAGCACTACCTATATAATCTTGGTGTTTGTTTGAAGTATAATTCTCAATTAGAGACAGTAGAGATAATGATATGTCAAGAGAAGACTCACCATTGGGAAGAATATGATAGTAATCTTCTCGTTTTTCTTTGGGGTCTATTGGGTCAACCAAGAATAATTCTGTGGCCATATGATATCTATCATAACCTAGACGCATGGCCTCCCATGTACGAAGGTTTTCTTGAGCACTTCCCAAAGATTCTAATTTCTAAAACAGTTTTTGACTGTACCTTTATGTAAGGTACCTTTGTGAGGTGCTGACATAGGTTGGTGTCCAATGTCACATTTGGTATATATTTGTATCCAAACTCACGGCATATGTGTTGTTGTATTTTGCACGACAATTGTTGTAATAAAGTTGTAGTTATTTTCTGTACCATGTATTTGGCGACTCAGAATGGGTTGGATGGAATGGACCTATTTTGGGGTTGTCACAGGTGGTATCAGAGCTTAGGGATATGATCTCTGGCAGAGATCGGGGAATAAAACTAGGAGGGGAGAGATGAGTAAATCCTTCGCTAGTGTGTCCTACCTAAGCTTATTTGTTGGTCAGTCATAATATCGGGATATTATGTGATATGTTAATTTGTTCAATTAACCCTTGTTTTGAAGCTGTATTCTAGAATAATATCTGAAATACAGGAAATGTTCAATGGAGAAATCGTGATGATAGGAAAGATGGAATCTGAAATGAAAGCAAGGTATTCTCAACTCTTTGAAATACCAGGTACGTAAATTTCGGGGACGAAATTTCATAAGGAGGGGAGATTGTAAGACCCCGAATTTTATGAAATAAAAGTATTCAATTTTTCTTATAATTACTATTCAGTAAATGGTTAAATTGATAAATGTTAAAGTTAAGGGTGATATATGAATTTTTTTCAAAATAAGCAAGTGGTTATAAAATAATCATTGTTGTCGGGGAATATTCGTTTGGTCGTGGAATATTCTTTCTGTCGGAGAATATTCGTACGACGGCGCAGCTATTTGTGGGCCCCATAACGAATAACTGTCGGATGAAGATAACGACAAATTTGAGTTTTTATAATTAACGGCGTAGTTGTTACCGTTAACACTGTTGGAATACCCGGTGGTTAAAATACAGTAATACGCGTTATTGCACAGTAGCACACGGTATTGCATAGTATTTTTGAAATTATTGATTCTTACGTAAGAAGACACTACTCAATAATTGTTACAGTAATTACTGTTCAATATTTTATTTTATTGATTCAATAATTGCTGCGTTGATATTTTATATTATTGTTGTTTCAATAATTGTTGTTGCACAGTATTTTCTATTATCAGATCAATAATTCATATTATTTGAATAATATTATTAGATAACATTATTGGCAATGTCTAGAAAGTTCTGTCTAAGGAGAGGTTTGGTCATCTAATTGCGCGCTAGTAAGGAGAAATCCTTATTGGAAAGCCCCCTCGTTCCTGGGAACGGCCTGGTTGTCATAAATGTGATTCTGTAATATTATTTGTGAATAATTAATTATTGATTCATATGATAAGAAAATATTTATTTTATGTGGATATAAATGAGGGATATATTTTTGTGGTTAAAAATGAAGGAGTTAATGTTGAGGTTTTTATCAGTATTTTTGTCGGAATGGAGGTATTAAAAATCAGATTTTTTGAGATATTTTGCGGGGGTTATAATTTTTAATCCGACCGTTGGATCGTGGTAATTTTTGGATATGTTATACATATATAAGTTGAGTACATGTCCACAAATTTTGAACCGTTAAAAATGAACGTATGATTTATTATGAATTTTACGAGATGACTGGTTCAGAAATTGTTGAATTTTCGGAGTTTATCATTTTAGTGGAAAATTCTAGAATTAGTGGGCTCCACTTGTGGTTGGTGAAGAAATGTGCTGAATTATATTTCAAATGTGGTGGGTGGGAATAGTAGCAGGTAAAGCCATCAGGTTGCAGGTCAAACCTACCAAAATTTTCCTATAAATAGAGGGCTAAGTTAGAATTGAAAATCACACCAGAAACATAAGCTTTCTCTCTTTCTCTCTCTATATTATGAAGCATATTTTGTGAGTATTTAGATACTTTGAGAGTTGCTATTCAGTGCAAGTTTTCTTCAGCCTTATACCGATCAGAAGTACTGCTCTTTTGAGGTAAGGGATTGTAAGGGATATTAAGGGATTTTAAGGGTTGTTATGATTTTCAGTTTCGTAATTTTTCTGATCTTCAAAAATTCTGGAAAAATTTGAAATGATATTTTGATGAGTTTTCTTGATTGTGTCCAAAAATGGTGATTTTTGGATGTATAGATTGAGAGTTATGAATTTTATGAGAAAAGACTATTTTAAAAGTAACAGCTTATAATTCCTTGTGGTTAATTCCAAAATTGATGAAATTTTTATTGGGAGTACATGTATATGATAGAAGTATACTCTGTAAATTTCAGAATTTTTGGACAAAAGTATAATTTTTGATAAATGTCTAAATATTCGGCTATTTTGGCCATATGAAAAATAGTAAATGACTTTTAAAAATTCTGAGAAAAATATATGTTCACTATGGGACTATATTATGCTAAATCCCAGAAAAGAAATATTTTTGGAACTGATTTGGTATTTTTCATAAAAATAGTCTAGTTATGAGTAAATGAATTAAATATGTTTTGTGAAGAAAGAAAATTGGAAAATAGGATTTTATGGCTTGAGAATCCTATATGAGGTATATGCAGATTTTTGATGAGGATTTTTAATTATTGGTGATGAAATCTTATGAGTTTGGCATTTTAGAATGATTAAATGATTTATTTAGTAAAGTGTAAACAATTAAAATAAATTGTTTATAAATTTAAGAAATGTTATTCTTTCAATATCATTATACCAAAATATTGGTATGGATTTTATTGTGGAATTTCTATCTTTTGTGTTGGGGTTACTATTCACGAGTTACTATTCACGAGTTACTATTCACGAGTTACTATTCATGTGTTACTATTCACGAGTTACTATTCATGATAAAATTGGTTTCTTTTTCTGACCAAATTATAGTTGAGTTATGAATATTACTCTTGAGATTAAATCTATATGTTGATTATATTGATTTTATTATCATATATAACATTTTTATAACCCTGATGTTGAAATTCTCTTTCACTAGAGTGTAAAGATGGGTAGATTATTGGTATGATCATGACTAGGGTTCTCTTTGGCCTGTAGTGCAAAGTTGAATTGTGACTGGTATGATCATGACCATTGAATTTATAAGTGAATATCTTTAGCTTAAGTGCAAAGGTGAATTGATCAACACGGTTATAATTATTGTTTATATAAATTCTGAAATGATTATATATTTCTTTGAGATATTAATATATCTTTGGCCTGTAGTGCAAAGATGAAATATTGATGAATATCTTTGGCCTGTAGTGCAAAGATGAACTGTTGTTGAATATCTTTGGCCGTAGTGCAAAGATGGTTTGTTGATGAATATCTTTGGCCCGTAGTGCAAAGATGGATTTGTTAGTATGATTATAAACAGGAACTGTGATTTGGTATAACCATGATCTTTGATGTTTCAGGTAAAGACAGGTGATGAAAATATTCTTCGTCCTGGGTGCGAAGAAAAATTTATAGTCACAATTATGATTATGAGTTATTCATATGATTGTGGAAAGGAACTGTTGAGTGATGTTACATGGATAAAATATTGTTGGTGGATTTTTAACATGGAGAAGATAATAGACTTTATAGTCTATTTGACTCTTCTAATGGATTGCTCGTTCCGCTGCAACTATGGTTGAAATTTTTATCATTTACCACATGTTCTAAATCTCTGATTTATTGTTGATGAAGGCTATTGATAATTGAATTATCTTTAGTCATGATATTCTTTACTGAGCTAGTTGTGCTCACCCTTTTGCTTCACAATTCCTTTCAGGTAATAAGAGTGTAGCTGGGTCGAGCGGGGGTAACGGGGAAATAGAACGGTGGTCTCTAGCTGTGGATGTTCTCCCGAAGCAGTATAGAAAAGTTCATTTAGTAGTTTTATTTGGTGAATCCAATAGGGTAAGGTGCACCCAACGTTGGAAGGGTAGTTTGCCACTATCATACAAGATGTCTAACGACATACAACCTCGTATCATCATAAGACAGGGATGTGCTCATCCACTTACTGAGTATATATACGAGCACTACCTATATAATCTTGGTGTTTGTTTGAAGCATAATTCTCAATTAGAGACAGTAGAGATAATGATATGTCAAGAGAAGACTCACCATTGAGAAGAATATGATAGTAATCTTCTCGTTTTTCTTTGGGGTCTATTGGGTCAACCAAGAATAATTCTGTGGCCATATGATATCTATCATAACCTAGACGCATGGCCTCCCATGTACGAAGGTTTTCTTGAGTACTTCCCAAAGATTCTAATTTCTAAAACAGTTTTTGACTGTACCTTTATGTAAGGTACCTTTGTGAGGTGCTGACATAGGTTGGTGTCCAATGTCACATTTGGTATATATTTGTATCCAAACTCACGGCATATCTGTTGTTGTATTTTGCACGATAATTGTGGTAATAAAGTTGTAGTTATTTTCTGTACCATGTATTTGGCGACTCAGAATGGGTTGGATAGAATGGACCTATTTTGGGGTTGTCACAGGAAATTCAATTTTATTTATTAAAAAGTTGAGGTTTTACAACCTCCCCTCCTTATGAAATTTCGTCCTCAAAATTGACGTACGTACCTGGTGTTTCGAAAAGGTGAGGATACCTCGCTTTTATTTCTAATTCCAACTCTCAGCATGGTTCCTCCACAAAACCTTAACTTGTTGTATAACCTTTGTTCGTAGGACATGCTATTTCCTATCCAAGATCTTGACAGGTACCTCCTCGTACGTTAAATCTTCTGCTATCTCATCTGGTTCTAACGCAATAATGTGGTTTAGGTCTTTCACATATTTACGAAGTATAGATATGTAAAAAAAATTATGAACACGAGACATGCTCGGAGGTAATGCGAGTCTATAGGCCACATTTCCTATTCGGTCAAGAATCTCAAATGGATCAACAAATCGTGGATTGAGTTTTCCTTTCTTCCCAAATTTTGTAACTCCCTTCCATGGAGATATACGTAACAATACATGATTTCTAATATTAAATTCCACGTTGTCTACGTTGTCGAATCTCATGTGCCGGTTGTATACGTTGTCGAATCATTTAGATCTTTTCTGTAGTCATGCGTACCAATTCTGGTCCCAATAATATTGCTTCACCCACCTCATCCCAGCATACTAGAGAATGACACTTTCATCCATACAACGCCTCGAATGGAGCCATGCCTATACTTTCTTGATAACAGTTGTTGTAAGAGAATTCCACCAATTGCAAGTACTTATCCCAATTTCCTTTGAAATCTAGGACACAGAGTCTCAATAGATCTTCAATAGTTTGAATAGTCCTTTCTGATTGCCCGTCCGTTTGAGGATGGTATGTCGAACTGAATCGTAAAATCGTGCCCATAGCTTTCTACAAGCTAACCCAAAATCATGAAGTGAATCTTGGGTCACGATCTGAAACTATGGATACTGGCATGCCATGAAATCTCACAATCTCATTTACGTACATATGAGAATGACGTTCAAGGAAATAAGTCTCCCGTATAGGAAAGAAATGAGCAGACTTGGTTAATCTATCAACAATAACCCAAATCACATCTATGCCTTGAGAAACCTTGGGAAGACCCGTAAAGAAATCCATAGTAATGTGTTCCCACTTCCATTTCAGAATCTCAAGTGGTTGCAATGGACCCTTTGGCACTTGATGCTCCGCCTTTAAACGTTGACAAGTTAAACACCTCGAGATAAACTCCGCGATCTCTCTCTTCATATTGCTCCACAAAAATGTATGTCGAAGATCATGATATATTTTGGTACTCCCAGGATGGATTGCAAACGGTGTGTTGTGTGCCTCCATCATGATTCTATGCTTCAAGTCAGAATCGTTAGAAACACAAAGTCTGGAGTTGACTCGAAGTATTCCTTCTTCATCGATTCTTTCTTCTGGAACAACACCTTCTTGCATTTTCTTCTTCATATGCATCAGCTCCAGGTCCGTAGTTTGAGCAGCTTTAACTTTATTGATTAAAGTCGATTCTACTCGTATATTTGACATCATCACGTGGGTCCCTGGAGTCTTTAACTCTATCTCCATCATTTGTAAGTCATACCAAATGGGCATTTGTGTTGACAATATCGTACACGTACCCGCATATGATCTTCTACTCAATGCATCAGCTAATACGTTCGCTTTTCTAGGATGGTATTGGAAGGTATGATCGTAATCTTTCAATAGCTCGAGCCAACATCGTTGCTGCATGTTAAGTTCCTTTTGGGTGAAAAAATATTTAAGGCTTTTATGATCTGTATAGATCTCCACTTTCTCCCCATACAGGCAGTGTCTCCAGATCTTCAACGCGAAAACGACTGCTGCTAACTCCAGATCATGAGTAGGATAATTCCTCTCATATTCTTTGAGTTGTCACGATGCATAAGCTATGACTTTCCCATGTTGCATGAGAACACACCCTAACCCTTTGCCTGAAGAATCGCTGTAGATAACAAATTCATCCGAACCAGATGGTATTGTCAGAACAGGTGCCGAAATGAGTCTCCTCTTAAGTTCTTGGAAACTATTTTCGCATTTCTTGCTCCATACGAATTTTGTATCTTTACGAGTCAACTGAGTTAATGGAGTAGCAATTAGAGAAAATCCTTCCACGAATCTCTGATAATAACCAGCTAAGCCCAGAAAGCTACGTACTTCGGTCACCGACTTCGGTTGCTCCCAACTTTGTATTGCTTCAATCTTCGCTGGGTCAACGGATACTCCATATTTTGACACCATATGCCCAAGGAATACTACTTCCTCAAGCCAGAACTCACATTTCTTCAACTTGGCATATAACTTATTTTCACGAAGCCTTTGGAGTACCAGCTTCAAATGGTGCTCATGATCTTCATGACTTTTGGAATATATGAGGATGTCACCAATAAAGACAACAACGAACTAATCCAAATATTTTCTGAACACACGGTTTATCATATCCATTAAAGCAGCATGAGCATTAGTCAATCCAAAAGACATGACTAAGAATTCATAATGCCCGTACCGAGTTCTGAAGGCAGGCTTTGGAATATCCTCAGATTTAATCTTCAGCTGATGATATCAAGAACGAAGATCGATCTTTAAAAAGAATTGTGCTCCTTGCAACTGGTCGAACAGGTCATCAATGCGAGGTAGTGGATACCTATTCTTGATGGTGACATGGTTTAATTCCCTGTAGTCAATACAAAGTCGCATACTCCCGTCTTTCTTCTTTACGAATAAAACAGGAGCACCCCAAGGAGATGTACTAGGATGAATAAAACTGATGTCCAACAACTCCTGTAGTTAGACCTTTAACTCTTGAAGTTCAATAGGAACCATTTGATATGGGGTTTTAAAAATGGGTTTTTTTCAAGGTCAATAAAGAATTCAACTTCACGTTCTGGGGGTAGACCGGGAAGTTCTTCAAGAAATGCGTCAGGGAATTCATTAACAACATAAATATTATTCAAATCTGACATATTTTTGTTCAAGTCCGTGACATGGGCTAAGAAAGCTTGACATCTGTTTTTCAATAAACGAATAGCTTTAGGGCTTGGTATGACAGTGATTGACTTTAGTGGTTTGGTTGCTTGAATTCGCATAACAGGTTGGTTAGGAATATGAAAACTAACAACCTTACGAAAATAATAAATTTTGCCATGATGAATAGTTAACCAATCAATCCCTAAAATCACATCAAATGCAAGAATTTTCAAAGAAATAAGATCGACAGGTAATGTGATGGTACCAACTTGGATCAAGTAAGATTTATAAATAGTAGATGTAATGAAAGTTTCTCCTAACGTAGTCTCAACAGATAAGTCAAAGTCTAATTTCTCCGGAGTCAAGTTCAAACGTTGAGCACAAGCAGGAGAGATAAAAGAATGGGTAGAGCCGATATCTAATAAGGTATAAACTTCGCAAGAGGTTATGATTAGCTTACATGTGATCACCGCGTTCGGGTTCCTCGTATTTTGGGCAGTCACGACAAACACCCTTCCAGGAACCACCGACTTTGACTTATCCGGGACAGCCTTTGGAGTCACCATCCCCGTTGGACTTGGTTTCGCTACAAGACAATCTCTAGCTATATGACCTTCCTTTCCACAGTTATAACACACCTTGGATTTTTATGGGCAATTTGGGCTGATGTGTCCCTCTTTCCTGCATTTATAACTAATGACCTTTGATCGTTCTCCTCCCCTAGAAACAGTTGATGTTGGTGCTGACGTCTTCACGTTATCATTGTTGTACCTTCTCTTTTTGAAATCTCCTCCCGACTCGCTTCTTCTATTATCATGGCCACAATTACCACCCGAGTGGTTACCGCTTTTGTCCGTATTCTTTCCTCCCCGCTGGTTATCATTGCTCCGATGGCGGCTGCCACCGGTATGACTCTGGTTGTGGTCCCTCGGTTGAACATATTCATTATCTCACTTTAGTAATTGAGCCCTATTGACAACATCTGAATATAGAGAAAATTTGTGAGAAATAAGATATTGTCGAATCTCAGGTTTCAGACCTCTTAGAAATATCCGCGTCATACGTTCCTCATTCCCGACCAAATGAGGTGCAAGCCTGGATAACTCCGCGAACTTCACCTCGTGCTGGGACACCGTCATGTTGTTTTTTCTGAGTCTAATAAACTCTACCTCCTTCGTATGACGAATACTTTCAAGAAAGTACTTGTCATTAAACAGTTTCTGAAACGTTTCCTAAGATAAATTGAGTGTGGCTGGCTGGGTACGCTTCACAGACTCCCACCAGTAGTCTGCCTCACCACGGAACATAAAGGTGGCGAATGGAACCTTCTGTTCCTCCATGCATCCCAAGACATCAAATATCTTGGTAATTTGTTTAACCCACGTTTCTGCCTTGATCGAATCTAGCTTTCCCACAAATTCTGGCGCGTTGTTATCATTTTCACCCGTATTTTTTTCACGAGTCTCCCTCGTCTGATTTTGCATGAACTGTAAAAAGCTTCTAAATATTCCATCATTCATTGTTTATTCGGCAGTGTTGTTTATAGAAGGAATATTGCCTTTCTGTTGCACGTTCTCCTGGTTGGTGATTAAAGGTGTCTCCACGGTCTCATTCACTCTATTGTTAACATTTTCAGCTGTCATTCTCAAATACTGCCATAAAACAAGAGTTAATTAAACAAATTAACATGCCACATATTATCCCTATATTCTGACCTACCAATTAAATACCAAATAAGCTTAGGTAGGACACACTAGCAAAGGATTTACTCGTCTCTCCCCTCCTAGTTCTATTCTCCGATATCCGCCAGAGACCATATCCCTAAGCTCTGATACCAACTGTGACGCCCCCAAAATAGGTATACATCACCCATTCGGAGTCACCAAATACATGGTACAGAAACAAATACAACTTCATTAATATAATTGTCGTGTAAAATACGACAGCACATATACTGTTAGTTTAAATACAAATATTATCTAACAGACAGTATTCAAAGTCAAAAATGAGTCCTCATTACAATTATTATCACACTATTTTATAAAATAGTGAGGACTGCTAATATAACTGACTGAAAATATCACTCCACACCCCGACTAGTTCTCGCTATATTCTCGCCTCCTGAGAAGAAAAATGGAACAAAAAGGAAAAGGGTGAGCTCAACTAGCCCAGTAAAGAATATTATGACTAAGATAATATACAACAAATTATCATTAGTCTTCAACAGGAAAAAATCTGATAGAATATAATAGACAACAAGTTTTAGATCAACAGCTACAGTGGAAACAACAATCCATTAGAAAAGTCAAGTAGAAAATGAATTCTACTATCTTCTAAGATTTTAAAGTTCATCATCAATATTTTATCCCTGTAACATCAATCAATATACATCTTGAATCAAATATTCATCTTTGCACTACAGGCTAAAGATATTCATGTGTATCACCAGTTGGTTATGTTCATCTCAACACCTGTTCATCTTTGCACTACGGGCCAAAGATATTCATCAATTAATCATTCATCTTTGCACTACAGGCCAAACATATTCAGTAATATCATCATTTAGTACTGAGGAAGATGAAAAATATCTTAAAGAAAACGAATCCAGTGAGACAAGAGGACAAATATTAGGGATTCGTACTACAGTTTATTCAAGTTCAAAAATACTCCATAATAATCAATTGTGGAGCAGAATTTAAAAATAAAGATCAAAACATGGATACAATCTAAGATAGTAACCACAATAGACAACTTGGACAAAGAAAGAAAAATTTATTTTTCTGTGAATAGTGACGTATACGTGAATAGTAACTCCGACATGAAAAAGATAGAAATTTCACAATAAAATTCATACCAATATTTCGGTATAATTAATGATATTGAAAGAATAACATCATTTACGAAGAAAATAACATTCCTTACCTTAAAAGAACAGTACTTCTGACTGGAATAACGGATACAAGGCTGTAGGAAACTTGCACTGAATAGCAACTCTCAAAGTATCTAAATACTCACAAAATACGCTTGATAATATAGAGAGAAAACTTATAATTCTGGTGTGATTTTCAATTCTAGCTAAGCACCCTATTTATAGGAAAATACTAGAACGCCAAAGGAGACTAAAATTTAATAAAAAAATTGCACGCACACCACTTGACCAAACTCAACACACCACAAGTGGGGCCCACCAAATTCAAAAAATTCCACAACAACCAAAAGTGGGGTCCACCCATATTTTTAATAAAAATATTTATTTCTGAAACTTTAATAATTCATAATAAATAGCCCTTTCATCAGAAAAATACGAATTTTATATCTATTTCATAGAAAATTTAATTCTCTACAACTTTGCAGAAGAATTTTTTTTCAAATTCCAAATAAAAAATAACCGAAATCCACATACGGATGATTTTTAATACATCTATTCTGACAAAATACTGATAAAACTCCTCAGCATTAATTCCTTCATTTATATCTATATAAAATAAATATTCTCTCATCATATAAATCAATAATTAATTATTCACAAATAATATTATAGAATCACAATAATGACAACCAGGTCGTTCCCAGAAAAGAGGGGGCTTTTCGATAAGAATTTCTCCTTATTGACGCGCAATTAGGTGACCAAACCCCTTTCCTAGACAGAACTTACTTAGACATTACCAATAATGCTATCTAATAATATTATTCAAATAATATAAATTATTGATCTGATAATAGAAAATATTGTGCAGTGATAATTATTGAAACAACAATAATATAAAATATCAATGTAGCAATTATTGAATCCATAAAATAAAATATTGAACAGTAATTATTGAGTAGTGTCTTCTTACGTAAGAATCAATAACAAAAAATATTGTGCAATACCGTGCAACCACGCGTATTACTGTACTTTAACCACCGGATATTCCAGTAGTGTTAACGGTAACAACTACGTCGTTATTTATAAAAAACTCATTCTTGTCGTTTTCTTCATCCGATAGTTTTCTGTTATGGGGTCCACAAATGGCTGCACCATCGTATGAATATTTTCCGACAGCAAGAATATTCTATGACTAAACGAATATTCCCCGACAACAATGAATATTTTATAACCACTTGCTTATTTTGTAAAATTTATACATTTCACTCATAACCAAAGTATTATATCAAATTAACACCTTATTATTCAAAATAATAATTAGAGAAAATTCAATTTTATTTATAAAAAGTTGGGGTCTTATAGTAGACCTCACTATTTTTATAAAATAGTGTGATAATAATTATAATGAGGACTCCATTTGAGTTTGAATAATATCTAAAAGACAATATTCGTGTAAAAACTCAGCTATTGTGTTGTCGTATTTTGCACGACTGTTGTATAATTAAGTTTGTATTTGTATTATGTACCACGTATTTGGCGACTCAGAATGGGTGATGTATACCTATTTTGGGGGCGTCACAGTTGGTATCAAAGCTTAGGAAAATGATCTCTGGCTGAGATGTGAGACTAGAACTAGGAGGGGAGAGACGGGTAATTCCTTCGCTAGTATGACCTACCTAAGTTTATTTACTATTTAATTGGTCGGTCAGAGTATAGGGATAATATGTGACATGTCAATTAACCCTTATTTTATGGCAGTGTTTGAAAATGGCATCTAAAAATGTCGAGATAAACAATGAAGCACATGAAATCGTTGAGTCACCAACGATCAATACCAAGGATAATGTGCATCAAGAAGGCAATAATCCTCAGGTAAACAACAACACCGACTAGATGATGAACGATGGGATGTTCAGAGGCTTTATGCAATTCATGCAACATCAGGCGAGAGAGACTCCTGTTCAAAATATAGGTGGAAATACTGGCAACTCTCGGATGGTCACTTCTAAGCAGTTCAAGGAGCTGGGACCACCGGAGTTTATGGAAAAGCCAGAACCACTCAAGGCAGAGACGTGAATAAAGCAGATCACCAAGATATTTGATATCTTGGGATGCTCCGAGGAGCAAAAGGTTCCTTTTGTCACCTTCATGTTGAGAGGAGAGGCAGATTACTAATGGAAATAAGTAAAACGTACTCATTTTGCCGCACTTAAAATGTCTTGGGAGAAGTTCCAAGAACTATTCAACGACAAGTACTTTCCTGAAAGTATTCATCACATGAAGGAGGTGGAGTTCATCAAGCTAGAGCAAAACAATATGACCGTGTCGCAGTACGAAGCTAAGTTTGTCGAGTTGTCCCAGTTTGCATCCCATTTGGCAGATAATGAGGAGCGTATGACGCGGATGTTTCTAAGAGGTTTGAAACCTGAGA
Source organism: Panax notoginseng (assembly GCA_016801055.1). Classification (NCBI taxonomy): domain Eukaryota; kingdom Viridiplantae; phylum Streptophyta; class Magnoliopsida; order Apiales; family Araliaceae; genus Panax; species Panax notoginseng. The sequence continues at coordinate 182,271,747 of CM029020.1, read as the reverse complement.
TACGTCGATACCTCATTTCTCACAAACTTTATTTGTATTCAGATGTTGTAAATAAGGCTCAGTTATTGGAGCGCGATAATGAGTTAACCCAACCAAAAGAGATCAGTCGGCAAAATGATAATACTAGTGGTAGCAGTCATCGAAGCGGTGACAATAAACGTGGAGGGAATCAACATGCCAAAAATGGTAACCACTTCGGTGGTAATCATGGCCAAGACAATAGAAGTGGAAATTTCAAGAAGATAAGGTTCAACAATGATGGAAAGACGTCAACACCAGCAACCGTTATTAAGGAAAGAGAACGACCACCGATCGTATGCTTTAAATGCGGAGGGGAGGGACATATCAGTTCAAATTACACGATGCAGTCCAAAACGTGTTACAATTATGGAAGAGAAGGTCACCTAGCTCGATTTTGTCATGTAGTGAAGTCAAGTCCAGCTGGGATGGTGACGCCAAAGGATGTCCCAGACAAGTCAAAATCGGTAGTTTAAGAGAGAGCATTTTTCGTGATGAGAAACCCGAACGAAGTTATCACGAGTAAGATAATCATAAACTCTTGCGAAGTCTATACCTTATTTGATACCGGTTCTACCCATTCTTTTATTTCTCCTACTTGCGCTCAACATTTAAATTTAACTCCGGAGAAATTAGACTTTGACTTATCTGTTGAAACTCCATTGGGAGAAACCTTCATTACATCCACTGTTTATAAATCTTGTTTAATTCAAATTGGCACCCTCACGTTACCTGTCGATTTTATCTCTTTGAAAATACTTACATTTGATGTGATTTTAGGAATCGACTGGTTAACTACTCATCATGCTAGAATTGATTGTTTTCATAAGGTTGTTAGCTTTCATATTTCTAACCAACCTATTATGCGAATTCAAGCAATCAAACCACTAAAGTCAATCACTTTCATATCAACCCATAAAGCTATTCGTTTATTAAAAAACGGAGGTCAAGCTTTCTTAGCCTATGTCACGAATTTAAACAAAAATACGTTAGATTTGAATGATATTTCTATTGTTAATAAATTTCCTAACGTATTCTCTGAAGAACTTCCTGGCCTACCCCCAAAGCGTGAAATCAAATTTTGTATTGACCCTAAACCCGGTACAAAACCCTCAAATATTCCTTCACCCAGAACGAACGTAACATGTGCCAAAGACGTTGGCTCGAGCTGTTGAAAGATTAAAACTATACCATTCAATACCATCCGGAAAAGCGGACGTGGTAGCCGACACGTTGAATAGAAGATCGTATGCAGTTACGAGTACGACGTTATTAACACAAAGACCTATTTCGTACAACTTACAAAGGATAGAGTTAGAGTTAAAGACTCTAAGGACCCACGTGATGATGTCAAATATACGTGTAGAACCGACGTTAATCGATAAAGTTAAAGTTGCTCAAGCTATAGACCCGGAGCTGATGAATATGAAGAAAAAGGTTCAAGAAGGCGTTATTCTAGAAGCAAGAGTCAATGAAGAGAGAAAATCTCAACCCTCGATTTTATTAGTCTATTTGAAATCCTCGATCGAGTAGGAACTGTGGCCTATAGACCCGCCTTACTGCTAAGTATGTCGCGTGTTCGTAACGTTTTTCACGTATCGATGTTACGTAAATATATGGAAGACTCGAACCACTTTATTTAATTAGAACTAGACGAGACAACAGAAGATTTAACGTTTGAGGAGATACCTGTTAAAATGTTGGATAAGAAGGAATATATTTTACGCTCAAAGGTTATACCTCAAGAGTTAGAATCTAAACAAGGTATCCTCACCTCTTTGGCATGTCAGGTACGTACGTAAATTTCGAGGGTAAAATTTCATAAGAAGGAGAGATTGTAAGACCCCAGATTTTATGAAATGAAAGTATTCAATTTTCTTACAATTATTATTTTATTTAGTAAATGGTTAAATTGATAAAAGGGTTAAAGTTAATGGTGATATGTGAATTTTTTGCCAAAGCAATCAAGTTGTCATAAAATATTCGTTTGTTCGGGGAATATTCTTTTTGTCAGGGAATATCCGTACGACGACACATTCATTGGTGGATCCCACAATGAAAGTATTGTCAGAGTTAGAAAACGACAGAAATATCTTTTTATAAAAATAACGACGAAAGTTTTACCGTTAACTGTTGAAATACCTTGTGATAAAAGTATAATAATACGCGTGGTTTCATAGTAGCACACGGTATTGATTATTGATGCTTACGTGAGAAATCACTCAATTATACTCAATTATTGCTACAGTAATTACTGCATAGTATCTCTCATATTATTGATTCAATTATTGTCACAGTATCATCTGCACAATATTTTTTTATTATAAAATCAATAATTGAGACGACAAAGTTATTCATATTATTATTTGTATTATTGATGATGTCTCAAAAGTTCTATCGAGGAAAGGGGTTTGGCCACCTAATTGCGCGCCAATAGGGAGAAATCCTTATCGGAAAACCCCCTATTTCCTGAGAATGATCTGGTTGTTAAATATTGTGAGTTATAATATTAATGATGAATAAGTTTGTGTTGATTAAAGATGTTTTTTCATTTAGTTTTCTTTAATTCTTCCGTGACCCAATTACCCTCAAAGGAGGTATTTCTGTGATTTGCTGGTTTTGTTATTATTGACCAAGCTCTCATTACTGTTCACTAACTTGTTGGTAAAAATATTTTTATTGTGTTGGGATTATTTGTGTTAGTAGAAATCGACATTTATTTCGATAATAATTGATTTCTAGATGTTAAATTGACCAAACGGGCAATTAATCGGATAAATGTGTAATTAATTGGTATTGGTTCACATGCAAATTACTGTTGGTTCACATGTATGAAACTATTGATTCACATGCATTACTATTAGGGGAGGTGGTGCAAGATTGATAATACTTGAATGACTAAATTAAAAATGGAGGTATAGATGAATGTATTATACTGTAATAATTCGAGCCCCTAATCGTGCAATTATCGAAACTATGTTTTCTTATAAATAGAAGCTCATTCTTCTTTCATTCTCACCAATTCACTAAGACTCACAAGAGCATCTATTGAGAGAGAAACTATAGAGAGGAAGAAGAAGGGTATTATGCTACTTCACTATTCCAGTATCCAGTCTTCTACTCAGGCAAGGGATATTATTTTTGTTCAGTATTCATAAGAAATAATATTTTCTTCCATACTCTGTAGTATATGAGTAATATTATTTCATTTTGTATTCCTAATTCTACACTCATTCTGTTAAATTATTGCTTCTATACACCGTGAAATTAGTAGAATATCCTTGAAATTTGTGCTTCATCTAGTATCGTTTCACAAGGATATTTTTTGAACATTCTTGTTAAATTTTAAGCTTTTCGTGCCGGAGTACTATTCATGAGTACTATTCATTTATACAGTACTATTCACGAGATACTATTCATGCAGTACTATTCACGGGTACTATTCATAAAATACTATTCAAGAAGTATTATTCACAGTTACTATTCACAAAGTACTATTCACGGGGTACTATTCTCGAAGTATTATTCACGAGATACTATTTACTCGGGTACTATTCACCCGGAGTACTATTCATGACAAAAAAATTATTTTTTTTTCGGTCTAAATTATTTTTGGTACAATATTATTCTTCAATTTTACTCCACAAAGCAGTATCATGTTGACAATTTGGACCTCACTATTTTTATAAAATAGTGTGATAATAATTATAATGAGGACTCCATTTGAGTTTGAATACTGTCTAGAAGACAATATTTGTAACGCCCCCATATCTATACTCCCATGGTATCCGATATGGTGCTTACTACGTATCAATATAATGCATTTAGATCTATACACTCATGGTATCTGATTAAAAGCTTATATTAAATTGAGGGACTATCAGATATAATTCTCATAGATCCAAGATTCATAGTATCCCATAACAGATGACAATTCTCAAGAGAACTATTACTGTATTTGGATACCCTCACTTGGATATATAAATTGTATCTGTGAATAGAATATATCTATCCGAAATTCAGAGTACCAGTAATAAAATGAACAGTCCATATTACTAATACCCTCACCCAGATATATAGTTTATGCCATGCGAATTTATACTATCGTATCAATAGTAACTATCTATCCGAAATCCAGAGTATCAATAACAACATGAACTGTCCATACTATTAATACCTTCACTCAGATAAATAGTTCCCAAGGATCTCAACTAGATTTGAAGAATTCTAAATTAAATCTATATATGTAAGAAAACACGATTGCGGAAATAAAAGATGTTATATATATATATCATAAATATTAAGGTTCGATTACATGATTCTCATAATGAGTTTCTTATTACAAAGTATTCAACTAGACATGAATATAACCTAATCTAAGCAAGGACGCTTCCCTTTATCTACTCCAGATGTTCCAGGGTTACCATCTAATACTGCGAAGGAAATAATTTGTAATGGTGAGCTATGACATGCTCAGCAGGTTTTATATATATAACAATATATGAATCGAAGAAATATAACAATTCAAAGTTTGACTGATAGTTGTTACCATTTTTTGGATTTCTTTTTCAACCATTTCTGGATTTTTATTTATGTCAGTCACACAGACTTAGAAACTTTGTTTAGATATGAGATAGTGGATCAGCCTACTCATTATCCTAGGAGTATGCATCTCATCCTACCAGTGCTCAAGTGGACAGAAATTAATGTCAATATATTATCGACCGAATTTTGATCCCTTACGGGATACCTAACTTCAGTATAGGATGCCTTACCAAACAATTTGGTTTGACACAATAGTTTATGCTCAATAATCAATATGAATAAATAATTCATTTATTAGTTATGCTGAAACTATAGCGATAACCTTACAAAAAGAGGCGATTCAAATGTAGGCGTAGAATATCATATCAACGGCATATCAAGATAAAATCTTGTTCAACGAATAAACAGGGTTTGAGAAATTTGCGTAAGTAGTTAGGGTTTAAGAAAAACTTGCCTGAGCATAGATCAGCCAAGTTATGTTACTTGATTCGTTTAATAAACACCTACGATGTTCATATATATAAATCTAATACGTTAGTATTGATAACAATACTCAAATACAACATTTACATAAGATCGGGTTAGATTCGATAGAGTTTCGGTGTTCAATGTCTTTACTGAATATTAAATAAGTTGATATATGGACTAAATTTTATTTATAAGCTTTATTATATATTTAGATAATTTATATATCCATTATAATAATTTCTAGAAGCTTATAATAAAATTTAAATATTTATCTATCCCTTCAATGATTTTTAAATCATTTATTTCTATTTTTAGATAATTAATATTTACTTATAATTTTATAAAAACTTTGTTTATTATTTTTAAATAATTTATATCCATTTATTATAATTTTTATATCATTAATATTATTTTTCAATAATTATTTAGTATTTATAAATAATTATTCTAATTACTTTATTATTAAATTAATTATTAATTATATCCAAATAAAATAAAATATTTATTGAATAATATTTATTGAATTTATGTAAAAATATCAGAAATTAATTATAATAACTTAATATAATTTTTAAAACTATTTTTATATTTATTTATTAATTATTTCTAATTTTTATAAATTAATTTCTAGAAAAATAATTTATGTCTGTCGCTAAAGCCCTATAGTGACAGGAAGTGCCGCTATAGGTGTTCTTGAGCTTCTGGGCAGTCAGTTGGTCATGGTCGGTCAACGGTTTTGTGGCTTTCATAACTCTGATTCTATGTAATAGATTTGTGTTGTGTTTGTTGTAACATATAGTATATATGTCAAGGTACATATATATAACACTGATTTGGACAAAGCATAATTCTAAGGTCTCGATCTATGCTGGTTAAAGTACTGCCCACAGCTGTTCTTGCTGGTCAAAGTGCAACCAACAGCTGTTTTTCGTGTTCATCAATTTTATGGGTAACCCAGAAAACTTGGTCAAGCTCGGTCAACGACTTTTGACCATTAATTCCAGTAATCCTATGAGTTGTTTAAGTAATTTAAGATCATAGATATGTAGTATGTATATCAAGGTGTTAATCTATTACAAAAGTTACAAAAACAACAACTAGAAAATGATCAAAAGGCTGGTTAAAGTAGCCGGCTCAAACTGTTCTTGAGTTTTCTGGGTAACCCAAAAAACAGAACTCGTGATCGGTCAACCATCTTTGACCACCTATAACTTGTAATATATGGTTCTAATGAACCTATTTTCTTTTTCAGATTAAAGACCTACTATTAGGCTTCAAATAACAGACCTAATCATAAACACATATGAATCTACAAGCCCTGACATTCGACTGTCAAGCTTGATTTTCAAAATTCCCAGATTACTAAAAACACTTAATTAAGGCATCTAGATGTTATGAAAACGTGTTCGATCAACTTAACATACTTTCTAACATACTAATACATAATTCTAAACATCTAAACAACAAATTTATCAAAGCATCAATGATCTAGCTATGAATTAGGGTTTGCACATTTCTTGCTTGATTTTGGATTCTAGCTTCTGAATTGGTTGCTGCTATCACCCAAGCTTGATTTGGTATGTTTATAAGAGTGTCTAGGCTTATAGAATTTGCGAGTTTACACTGAGCTTGGGTCTCCTTTTATAGAATTCTTCAACTTGGCTTTTTGGTCATTTTTCCACCTACTTGGCTCCCAAAAGATCTGATCTGTGACTCTCCTGGTGCTTGGGAGTTTGGAAGCATGTCATGTGATGTTTTGGGACTTGTGTGGCTGATTCATGACCTACTTGTAAGCTTATTGACCAAATTAGTAGCTTAATTATGCCTTAATCTTCACTAATCTTGATTAGGGTTTTGTTTTTAATGATTAGGGTTGTTTAATGATGTTTATTAGTACCTAATTGAAGTTTAGTAATCATGATTAGGTGTTAGGATAACCTAATTAGGGTTAATTTAGCTAATTAGGGTTAGGTTTACAAATTAAGGTTAGGTTTAGCTAATTAGGGTTAGGGTTTATTAATCTAGGGTTACTAACCTAGCTTTCCCACTAATCCTAACAAACACGACAAAGCGTTTTGTCATTGTAAGCACGACTAAGCAGCTTGTCCAAACAAATATACCGAAAAGTCCGTTTTCGGAAGAAAATTTTTAAGCACGAGGTGTCAAGCATGTCAATTTTCGGACAAAATTTTATTTGACCAAATTTGTTAAACAGAGTATATATTAACACATAACACTTTCAGAACGGAGAGGTTTTATTAATATAACTGAATTTTAAATATCCGAGTCTTATTAGGGTTTTGGGCTTTTACATTCACCCTCACAAATAAGAATTTCGTCCTCGAAATTACAGTATAGGTTAAGTAAACAATTGGGGATAGTTCTCTCGCATTTTATCTTCGAGCTCCCATGTAGCCTCTTCAACGTTTTGATTCCTCCAGATCACTTTGACCAATTGTTGCCTCTTTTTTAGTTCTAACAAAAGAGCTATAACTCATGCAAACATACACGTGTCAACAAGCAATACAGAGTAAGTCGAGTATCGATCCACGGAGAAAGTTGCTAAACCAAATTATTGTGCATCAATTATATCACTATTTTTATATGCTTAAACTAATAATTATGATTATGATTGAAAATTAATTTAGAATCAAATAACAACTAGACTAAGAATAATAATGGAATAAATCAAATCTGAAAATAATGGGATCCTAACTTCATTTAATAATTCATCTAATTACCACCATCATGCAAGATTGTTCACATATCAACGGAAAATAGCCAAGGGCACTAATATAGATATAACCATTTTTCAATGTATTATGACCCACTTACATAACATCTACGTGTAATAGACACCATGTAATCGTCAATAAAACCAAAATCACTATATGTCTATGTGAAATTGCAATAATACTGAATTTAAGCACAAACCCCTATTTAACTCATGCGGTGAAACAGTATATGCCTATCTGATTCACGAAATACAAAGTTAAGCAAAACAGCCCCATATACACATGCTATCATGATTACAATCCATACTCACATGTTATTTTTCAATTCCATACAAGTAACTAAAACGAATTCTGATCAGTCATTCATGCATGCAAACCAACCATGATAGAAATTCCTTATGATATGCAAAATAGTCTAGCAGTTAAGCATGCACTTAAACTACATATTAAAATCCGTTAGAATCCCATAATGGAGTTTAGTTCATGACTGAACCAAAAGCCATAATGGGATCAAAGTAAAACATGGAGAATAAACAAACAATTGAAAGAGAAAGGATTGAATCGATCAAACCTCATTTTTGATTACAATCCAATAGTAACTTTCAATTCCGCATGAAAATCCAGCAAAGAAACAGTAGTCTTCCACAATGATTGAAAATCCAAAGAAGAAGTAAAAAATATGAGTTTTGGCTTAGTTCTACGTTGGAACTCTCCCAAAGTGTAAACCCTAGTTCTAATATGAAAAACACGTAAAAACTACTGAATAATACGTCTGGTACCAACCAGAATTGTTTTAACCAACTACAACTCTTTTAATTTGAAAATTAAAATAAAACAGATCAGCAGCCTTAAATGTCGCGCGCGGGCGTGCGCTTCCCCTTTGTAATCATCGTGCGGGCGCGCGTCTTCAAATTAGCTCAAATCCAGGTGATCGTGCGGATGCGCGAGTTTGTGCCTATATAGCCGCGCGGCCACGCGACTTCTACAATTTTGATTCTGTATTCTTCTGTTGCTACTGTTTTGTCCTGCTGCTTATTCTTTTATCCACCAATGCTTGGTTTCTTTGCTCCACTTGATCCTCATGTAGCCTTTATTACTCACATGCCATCTACCATTGCCAAGTTATGCCATATCCTACACTTTCATACCAAAGGAGTTCTCAATACATGCAATGCAAAATATTACGAAATACAACTAAAAACACACTAAAATGTACTCAAGATAGGCATAGTTCGCGTGAATTAATATCCAATAAGTTGGTATAAAACCCACTTATCACCAATGTTATCACTTTATTTCTCCAGACTTGCTCTTTACTGTCGACGATCTGCACAGGTTCTTCTATATAAGAAAGATCTTCTTCGATTTGGATTGGCTCATAATTTATAATGTGTTCATAATCAGGTTTGTATGGTCGTAATACGGACACATGAAACACATTATGAATATGGTTCAACTCATGAGGTAGTGCTATTTCATAAGCAACTTCACATATCCTCCTCAAAATTTTAAAAGGTCCAATGAATCTCGGACTTAGTTTTCCTTTCTTTCCAAAATGTATCTTGCCCTTCCAAGGAGATACTTTCAAGAATACGTGGCTTCCTACGTTAAAGTTTCGTTGTTGACGATGTGGATCAGCGTATTTCTTTTGTCGATCTTGAGATGCTTGTAATCGTTCACGTATAATTATGATGGTTTCAGTAGTTTGTTGAATTATTTCAGGTCCTAGCATTTGCCTTTCCCCGACCTCATCCCAATACAAAAGTGTTCTACATTTTCTCCCATATAAGGCTTCATAGGGTGGCATACCTATGCTAGCATGATAACTATTGTTATAAGCAAATTCTACCAAAGGTAACTGATCTTCCCAACTACCTTTGAAGTCTATGATACATGTTCTCAACATATCCTCTAATGTTTGTATGGTTCTCTCACTCTGTCCATCAGTCTGAGGGTGATAAGTTGTACTCAATCTTAATTGTGTTCCTAAGTGTTTCTGAAGGCTTTTCCAAAAATTTGAAGTAAAACATGGATCTCGATATGATACTATAGAAACAGGCACTCCATGCCTAGAGATAATTTCATTAATATACAACTTGGCAAGGTTATCTAAGTTATGAGTAACTTTAATAGGTAAAAAGTGAGCTGATTTGGTTAAACGGTCAACTATTAACCAAATGGCATTATAACCCTTTTGTGTAGCTGGAAGACCTACAACAAAGTCCATGGTTATATGTTCCCACTTCCACTCAGGAATCGGTAAGGGTTGAAGTAAACCACTCGGCTTTTGATGCTCAGCCTTAACCCTTTGACACGTGAGACATTTGCTTACCCATCCAGCTATTACTCTTTTCATATTCGACCACCAAAAGTGTCGACTTAAATCTTTGTACATTTTAGTACTGCCAAGATGTATGGCAAATTTAGAATTATGAGCTCCGTTTAAGATTTCGTCTTTTAAGGCTTGATTTAACGGAACCCGGATTCTATCTTCATATCTTATTATTCCATCCTTATCTATTCTGAATTTTTTATACTTAACATGAATTAGATTAGACTTATACTTCTAATATTCTTTATCCTTTTCCTGCATCTCTTTGATTCTATCAAGTAGAGATGAAACTCCCTCTATAATGAATAATTTTTGGGTAGAGGTAGTTGGACATTCCACCCCAATTTCTAAATTTTCAAAATCTTTTATTAACCTATCATTGGTGGTTATTGCGTTTAACTTTTCCTGATTCTTTTTACTTAATGCGTCAGCTACGACATTGGCTTTACCGGGATGATATAAGATTTCACAGTCAAAATCCTTTATCAGTTCTAACCATCTTCTCTACCTTAAATTTAGTTCCTTTAGTGTAAAAATATATTTTAGACTTTTATGATCTGTATATATCTCGCACTTCTCCCCGTACAAGTAATGTCTCCAAATTTTTATAGCAAAGACTACCGCAGCTAACTCTAGGTCATGAGTAGGATACCTCTTCTCATAATCTTTAAGTTGTCGTGATGCATAAGCAATCACTTTCCCATGTTGCATCTGTGACACCCCCAAATTCGGGTACTTCAATTCCACAGATTTGGTGTTCACTGTCTAATTAAATCATAACTAACTACCCATAAACAAAGGATATAATTAAACTCAAAAGCTTAAATAATAAATCTCCCATCAAGGGTTACATAATCTCAAGAAAAATCCCAGGTCATCTAACCTTTAATACAATCATTAGTGGAAATTAAAACATGATTATAATTAAATATAGTACATAAGCTTCATAAATAAAAGATAAATTAAACGTTGTCGTCTAATTAAGCACTTTGTCCTTGCCCTTGCTTGTAGAAAGCTCTTCAAACTTCTTAATTTCATCTGCATTATTTTGTGCAAGAGTGAGCAAACAATTGCCCACAAGAAGGATAATATACAAAAACTGTTTATGAACGATAATTCACTGAGTTTTCAATGGTAAAGTATTCTTATCGGAACAATAAAATTTAATTCAACAACTATAAGTTCAAAGGAATAATGAACATTAATTTAACAATAGATATCAACATCAAAGAGTACACTGAGGGTCACAAGACCACGAATTATACTCTAGGTTTCAAGTATTTCTATTTTAACATTTAACAGTCTAAAAGACTATAATCATCATCTTCGTCCTAGGTTAACATGTGTTTCTACTGTAACCTTTAACAGTCTAGACGACTATATGGACCATCATTCCGTACTCCAGGTGATCAGCCCTTTGTACTATGTATTGCACAAACATTTTAACGCTATTGCATAGTTCTAAAATAATCCCCTAATATAAGGTTGTTCATCTCAGCTTAGATTATCAGGTTCCGAACCAAATGAAGTTTGGTTGGGAATTTACTTCAAAGGAATTATAGATCTTTAGAATGCTCATCAACCAAGTACTGGTTGAATCTGATAGAGACCAATAACTATTCAAGAGTTGATTATAATATCTTTATGAACAAGGTATATCGATGAATCAATAAGAGATAGAGTATTAACAGTTTCTAAATTGAACAAACGTTACCATCGACAACATGCTTTCAAAATTGTGTGAGTACATAAGCAAACCAACGGAAGTTTGGTTTGGGTTGACTTCAAGGGTAATTTAGAGTTTAGAACATTCATCAACTAAGGATTAGTTTAATTGATAAAGAATCACTAGGCAACTTAGAGTTTGGTACAGTAATGTAAGATAGTACAATGACATTGGAGAACGAAGATTAAACAACAGTTATTAGTAGATGAATAAACATATTTCATACAACAACGTTGCAGACTTTGAATAACCAAAGTAATCTCGTTTGGAATAAAGAAATAAAGATTAACTAACTTGCTTCAACAATAAATGAGGGTTAAAGAATTCACATGACAATAATTCGTTAAACAAAAGATTAGATTTAGAGAATTTGCATAAATATAACGTAATAGTGAAAAGTAACCTTGCTGAATAATAAAGTAGCAAAGGTTAGAGAACTTGCACAATGTAATAAATGAACTAGCTCAACGAAAGTGTAGAGTTAGAAAACTTGCCTCGACTGTAAGCTAAAATATTACTATAAAACCCCGAATTTTATGAAATAAAAGTATTCAATTTTTCTTATAATTACTATTCAGTAAATGGTTAAATTGATAAATGTTAAAGTTAAGGGTGATTATAAAATATTCGTTGTTGTCGGGGAATATTCGTTTGGTCGGGAAATATTTTTTCTGTCGGGGAATATTCGTACGACGGCGCAGCCATTTGTGGGCCCCATAACAGAATAACTGTCGGATGAAGATAACGACAAAAAATGAGTTTTTATAATTAACGGCGTAGTTGTTACCGTTAACACTGTTGGAATACTCGGTGGTTAAAATACAGTAATACGCGTTATTGCACAGTAGCACACGGTATTACACAGTATTTTTGAAATTATTGATTCTTACGTAAGAAGGCACTACTGAATAATTTTCACAGTAATTACTGTTCAATATTTTATTTTATTGATTCAATAATTACTGCGTTGATATTTTATATTATTGTTGTTTCAATAATTATCACTGCACAGTATTTTCCATTATCAGATCAATAATTCATATTATTTGAATAATATTATTAGATAACATTATTGGCAATGTCTTGAAAGTTCTGTCTAAGGAGAGGTTTGGTCACCTAATTGCGCGCCAGTAAGGAAAAATTCTTATTGGAAAGCCCCCTCTTTCCTGGGAACGGCCTGGTTGTCATAAATGTGATTCTGTAATATTATTTGTGAATAATTAATTATTGATTCATATGATAAGGAAATATTTATTTTATGTGGATATAAATGAGGGACATATTTTTGTGGTTAAAAATGAAAGAGTTAATGTTGAGGTGTTTTATCTGCATTTTTGTCGGAACGGAGGTATTGAAAATCAAATTAGGGTTTTTGAGATATTTTGCGAGGGTTATAATTTTTAATCCGACCGTTGGATCGTGGTAATATTTGGATATGTTATACATATATAAGTTGAGTATATGTCCACAAATTTTGAACCGTTAAAAATGAACGTATGATTTGTTATGAATTTTACGAGATGACTGGTTCAGAAATTGTTGAATTTTCGGAGTTAATCATTTTGATGGAAAATTCTAGAATTGGTGGGCCTCACTCTTGGTTGGTGAAGAAATGTGCTGAGATTTTTATTCAAATATGGTGGGTGAGAATAGTAGCAGGTAAAGCCATCAGGTTGCAGGTTAAGTCTGCTTCGGCGTGCTAACATTTTCCTATAAATAGAGGGCTAAGTTAGAATTAAAAATCACACCAGAAACATAAGCTTTCTCTCTTTCTCTTTCTATATTATGAAGCATATTTTGTGAGTATTTAGATACTTTGAGAGTTGCTATTCAGTGCAAGTTTCCTTCAGCTTTGCATTCCAGTCAGAAATACTGCACTTTTGAGGTAAGGGATAGTAAGGGATTTTAAGGGTTGTTATGATTTTCAGTTTCGTAATTTTTCTGAACTTCAAAAAATTCTAGAAAAATTTGAAATGATATTTTGATGAGTTTTCTTGATTGTGTCCAAAAATGGGGATTTTTGGATGTATAGATTATGAGTTATTAATTTTATGAGAAAAGACTATTTTAAAAGTAACCGCTTATAACTCCTTGTGGTTAACTCCAAAATTGGGAAAATTTTTATTGAGAGTACATGTATATAATAGAAGTATACTCTATAAATTTCGGAATTTTTGGATAAAGGTACAGTTTTTGATAAATGTCTAAATATTCGGCTGTTTTGGCCATATGAAAAATAGTAAATGAGTTTTAAAAATTCTGAAAAAAATATATGTTCAATATGGGACTATATTCTGCTAAATTTCAGAAAAGAAATATTTTTAGAATTGATTTGGTATTTTTTATGAAAATAGACTAGTTATGAGTAAATGAATTAAATATGTTATGTGAAGTAGAAAATTGAAAAATAGGATTTTATGGCTTAAGAATCCTATATGAGGTATATGCAGATTTTTGATAAGGGTTTTGGTTATTGATAATGAAATCTTATGAGTTTGGCATTTTAGGATGATTAAATGCATTATTTAGTAAAGTGTAAGCAATTAAAATAAATTATTTATAAGTTTAAGAAATGTTATTTCAATATCATTATATCGAAATATTGGTATGAATTTTATTGTGAAATTTTTACCTTTTTGTGTCGGGTTTACTATTCACGAGTTACTATTCATGAGTTACTATTCACGAAGTTATTATTCATGAGCCACGAGTTACTATTCATGATAAAATTGGTTTCTTTTTCTAACCAAATTATAGTTAATTTATGAATATTACTCTTGAGATTAAAACTATATGTTGATCATATTATTTTTATTATCATATATAACATTTTAATAACCCTAATGATGATATTTCTCTTTGACTTGAGTGTAAAGATGGATAGATTTTTGGTATGATCATGACTATGGGTTCTCTTTGGCAAGTAGTGCAAAGATGAATTGTTGACTGGTATGATCATGACCATTGAATTTATAATTGAATATCTTTAGCTTAAGTGCAAATGTTAAATAATCAACATGGTTATAATTATTATTTATATAAATTCTGAAATGATTATATATTTCTTTGAGATATGAATATATTTGGCCTGTAGTGCAAATATGAACTGTTGAGAAATATCTTTGGCCTGTAGTGTAAAGATGAATTGTTGATGAATATCTTTGACCTGTAGTGCAAAGATGACATGTTGTTAAATATCTTTGGCCAGTAGTGTAAAGATGAACAGGTGTTGAGATGAACATGACCAACTGATGATACAAATGAATATCTTTGACCGTAGTGCAAAGATGAAGTTATTAGTATGATTATGAACAGGAAATGTGATTTGGTGTAACCATAATATTTGATGTTTCAGGTAAAGACATGTGATGAAAATTATCTTCGTCCTGGATGAGAAGCGGAATTTAGAATCACAATTATGATTATGAGTTATTCATATGATGTGTGGAAAGGAACTGTTGATTGATGTTACAGGGATAAAATATTATTGGTGGATTTTTAACATGGAGAAGATAATAGACTTTGTAGTCTATTTGACTCTTCTAATGGATTGCTCGTTCTGCTGTAACTATGGTTGAAATTTTTATCATCTACCATATGTTCTAAATCTCTGATTTAATTCTGTTGAAGGCTATTGATAACTTATTTATCTTTAGTCATGATATTCTTTACTGGGCTAGTTGTGCTCACCCTTCTGTTTCACAAATCCTTTCAGGTAATAAGAGTGTAACTGGGTCGAGCGGGGGTAACAGGGGAATAAAACGGTGGTCATCATTTAGTAGTTATATTTGGTGAATCATCTAGGGTGAAGCGAACCTAACGTTGGAAAGGTGTTTTGTCACTATCATACAAGATGTCTAATGACATACAACCTCGTGTTATCATAAGACATGATTGTACTAATCCACTTGCTGAGTATATTTACGAGCACTACCTATATAATCTTGGTGTTTGTTTGAAGTATAATTCTCAATTAGAGACAGTGGAGATAATGATAAGTCAAGAGAAGACTCACCATTGGGAAGAATATGATAGTAATCTTCTCGTTTTTCTTTGGGGTATATTGGGTCAACCAAGGATAATTCTGTGGCCATATAATATCTATCACAACCTAGAAGCATGGCCTCCCATGTACAAAGGTTTCCTTGAGCACTTCCCAAAGATTCTAATTTCTAAAACAGTTTTTGACTATACCTTTATGTAAGGTGTCATTGTGAGGTGCTGTCCACGATTGGGACATGAGTCACATTTGGTATATATTTGTATCCAAACTCACAGCATATGTGTTGTTGTATTTTGCACGACAATTGTTGTAATAAAGTTGTAGTTATTTTCTGTACCATGTATTTGGCGACTCAGAATAGGTTGGATGGAATGGACCTATTTTGGGGTTGTCACAGTTGGTATCGGAGCTATAAGTAAAGAGCCCCGAGCCTCTATCTGGTGACATCCTGTTGATAGGGAATGCACCAAAGCCAGACTCTCCGTAGGGGACGCCGTTCTGCGGTGGCAAGCTGATAGGTACCTTTGTGAGGTGCTGACACATGATGGTGTCCAATGTCACATTTGGTATCAGAGCTTAGGGATATGGTCTCTGGCGGAGATCGGGAAATATAACTAGGAGGGAGAGATGAGTAAATCCTTCGCTATTATGTCCCACCTAAGCTTATTTGTTGGTCAGTCATAATATCGAGATATTATGTGATATGTTAATTTGTTTAATTAACTCTTACTTTATGGCATTATTTGAGAATGGATGCTGAGAATGTTAACAATGGAGTGAATGAGACTGTGGGGATACCTCTAATCATCAACCAGGATAATGTGATGTCAGGAGAAGAAGAAATTAGAGAAATCCATGTGGTGAGTGAAGAATTGATAGTTGCACCCGAGCTAGTCGCAGAGGTAGCAGCTGAGAGTGAGGAAGAAGAAGCACCTGCGGAGAATTTATTAGAGGTATTATATGATCAAAATGTAGAATTGCAAAATCGTATTCATGAGTTAGAAGAGCAGGCTGAAGAACGACAGGCGGTCGTGGAGCAAAAGGATACAACAATTCAAGCTTGTGTTACCCGATATGTGATGCTTGAACAGAAGCATTCTTTGGCAGAGTATAAGATGATAAAGATGGAATCTGAGCTGAAAGAAGAAAAAACTGAACGAGTGAGAATAAGTGATGCATGGGCAAAAGTCGCACGACACGTGGATATTGTGGAAAGAGATGTCTGATCTAAGAAGGCTAAAATAGATGATATGAATTTCTCTTTTTGGAAAGCAATTGGGAGAACCCAACATCGAGTTTTGAATTACCCTGTACAGAGCGGTCAACCTAAATTCGATATGGATCGAAGATTGATGATTCAGATCATGAATCAGGAGTACGACGAGGCAGTTGAGGGAGAAATATGCCCTATAGAAAAGTATATTCCAACGGTAGTGATGACGCCAAATGCTGCCCCAAACAAGTCAAAGCCGGGTAGTTCAAGGGAGAGCGGTTGTCATGACTTCCCAACAAGTGAGGAACCCAAATGAAGTTATCACGGGAGATGAGCAATGGAGAAATCATGATGACCCGGGAGATAGAATCTGAAATGAAAGCAAGGTATTCTCAACTTTTCGAAATACCGTACGTAAATTTCGGGGACGAAATTTCACAAAGAGGGGAGATTGTAAGACCCCGAATTTTATGAAATAAAATTATTCAATTTTTTTTATAATTACTATTAAGTAAATGGTTAAATTGATAAATATTAAAGTTAAGGGCGATATATGAATTTTTTTTCAAAATACACAAGTGGTTATAAAATATTCATTGTTGTCGGGGAATATTCGTTTGGTCGTGGAATATTCTTTCTGTCGGGGAATATTCGTACGACGGCACAGCCATTTGTGGGCCCCATAACAGAATAACTGTCGGATGAAGAAAATGACAAATTTGAGTTTTTACAAATAACAGCGTAGTTGTTACCGTTAACACTATTGGAATACCCAGTGGTTAAAATACAGTAATACGCGTTATTGCATAGTAACACACGGTATTGCACAGTATTTTTGAAATTATTGATTCTTACGTAAGAAGGCACTACTCAATAATTGTTACAGTAATTATTGTTCAATATTTTATTTTATTGATTCAATAATTGCTACGTTGAAATTTTATATTATTATTGTTCAATAATTGGCATTGCACAGTATTTCCCATTATCAGATCAATAATTCATATTATTTGAATAATATTATTAGATAACATTATTGGTAATGTCTAGAAAGTTCTTTCTAAGGAGAGGTTTGGTCACCTAATTGCGCGCCAGTAAGGAAAAATTCTTATTGGAAAGCCCCCTCTTTCCTGGGAACGGCCTGGTTGTCATAAATGTGATTCTGTAATATTATTTGTGAATAATTAATTATTGATTCATATGATAAGGAAATATTTATTTTATGTGGATATAAATGAGGGACATATTTTTGTGGTTAAAAATGAAAGAGTTAATGTTGAGGTGTTTTATCTGTATTTTTGTCGGAACGGAGGTATTGAAAATCAAATTAGGGTTTTTGAGATATTTTGCGAGGGTTATAATTTTTAATCCGACCGTTGGATCGTGGTAATATTTGGATATGTTATACATATATAAGTTGAGTATATGTCCACAAATTTTGAACCGTTAAAAATGAACGTATGATTTGTTATGAATTTTACGAGATGACTGGTTCAGAAATTGTTGAATTTTCGGAGTTAATCATTTTGATGGAAAATTCTAGAATTGGTGGGCCCCACTCTTGGTTGGTGAAGAAATGTGCTGAAATTTTTATTCAAATATGGTGGGTGGAAATAGTAGCAGGTAAAGCCATCAGGTTGCAGGTTAAGTCTGCTTCGGCGTGCTAACATTTTCCTATAAATAGAGGGCTAAGTTAGAATTGAAAATCACACCAGAATTCATAAGTTTTCTATCTTTTTCTCTCTATATTATCTAGTGTATTTTGTGAGTATTTAGATACTTGGTGAGTTGCTATTCATTAGTACAAGTTTCCTTCAGCGTCATATCTGATATCCAGTCAGAAGTGCTGCTCTTTTGAGGTAAGGGATAGTAAGGGATTTTAAGGGTTATTATGTTTTTCAGTTCGTACTTCTTCTGACCTTCAGAAAATTTTAAAAAAATTTGAAATGATATTTTGGTGAGTTTTATTGATTGTGTCCAAAAATGGTAATTTTTGGATGTATAGATTAAGAGTTATGAATTTTATGAGAAAAAACTATTTTAAAAGTAACCGCTTATAACTCCTTGTGGTAACTCCAAAATTGGTGAAATTTTTATTGAGAGTACATGTATATGATAGAAGTATACTCTATAAATTTCGGAATTTTTAGATAAAATTACAATTTTTGATAAATATCTAAATATTCGGCTGTTTTGGCCATATGAAAAATAGTAAATGAGTTATAAAAATTCTGAGAAAAATATATGTTCAATATGGGACTATATTCTGCTAAATTCCAGAAAAAAATATTTTTGGAACTGATTTGGTATTTTTCATGAAAATAGACTAGTTATGAATAAATGAATTAAATATGTTATGTGAAGTAAGAAAATTGGAAAATAGGATTTTATGGCTTGAGAATCCTATATGAGGTATATGCAGATTTTTTATGATGGTTTTGGTTATTGGTAATGAAATCTTATGAGTTTGACATTTTAGGATGATTAAATACATTATTTAGTAAAGTGTAAGCAATTAAAATAAATTGTTTATAAGTTTAAGAAATGTTATTTCAATATCATTATATCGAAATATTGGTATGAATTTTATTGTGAAATTTCTATCTTTTTGTTTCGGATTTACTATTCACGAGTTACTATTCATGAGTTACTATTTACGAAGTTACTATTCATGATAAAATTTGTTTCTTTTTCTAACTAAATTATAGTTAATTTATGAATATTACTCTTGAAATTAAAATTATATGTTGATCATATTATTTTTTTATCATATATAACATTTTTATAACCCTAATGATAATATTTCTCTTTGACTTGAGTGTAAATATGGATAAATTTTTGGTATGATCATGACCATGGGTTCTCTTTGGCCAGTAGTGCAAAGATGAATTATTGACTGGTATGATCATGACCATTGAATTTATAATTGAATATATTTAGCTTAAATGCAAAGGTTAAATAATCAACATGGTTATAATTATTGTTTATATAAATTCTGAAATGATTATATATTTCTTTGAGATATGAATATATTTAGCCTGTAGTGCAAATATGAACTGTTGAGGAATATCTTTGGCCTGTAGTGCAAAGATGAATTGTTGATGAATATCTTTGGCCTGTAGTGCAAAGATGACATGTTGTTGAATATCTTTGGCCAGTAGTGCAAAGATGAATAGGTGTTGAGATGAACATGACCAACTGATGATACAAATGAATATCTTTGACCGTAGTGCAAAGATGAAGTTATTAGTATGATTATGAACAGAAAATGTGATTTGGTGTAACCATGATATTTGATGTATTAGGTAAAGACAGGTGATGAAAATTATCTTCATCCTAGATGAGAAGAGGAATTTAGAATCACAATTATGATTATGAGTTATTCATATGATTGTGGAAAGGAACTATTGATTGATGTTACAGGGATAAAATATTATTGGTGGATTTTTAACATGAAGAAGATAATAGACTTTGTAGTCTATTTGACTCTTCTAATGGATTGCTCGTTCCGCTGCAACTATGGTTGAAATTTTTATCATCTACCATATGTTCTAAATCTCTGATTTAATTCTGTTGAAAGCTATTGATAACTTATTTATCTTTAGTCATGATATTCTTTACTGGGCTAGTTGTGCTCACCCTTCTGTTTCACAATTCCTTTCAGGTAATAAGAGTGTAGCTGGGTCGAGCGGGGGTAACAGGGGAATAGAACGGTGGTCATCATTTAGTAGTTATATTTGGTGAATCATCTAGGGTGAAGCTAACCCAAGGTTGGAAGGGTGTTTTGCCACTATCATACAAGAACTCTAATGACATACAACCTCGTGTCATCATAAGACAGGATTGTGCTCATCCACTTGCTGAGTATATTTACGAGCACTACCTATATAATCTTGGTGTTTGTTTGAAGTATAATTCTCAATTAGAGACAGTGGAGATAATGACAAGTCAAGAGAAGACTCACCATTGGGAAGAATATGATAGTAATCTTCTCATTTTTCTTTGGGGTATATTGGGTCAACCAAGGATAATTCTGTGGCCATATGATATCTATCCCAACCTAGAAGCATGGCCTCCCATGTACAAATGTTTCCTTGAGCACTTTCCAAAGATTCTAATTTCTAAAACAACTTTTGACTATACCTTTATGTAAGGTGTCATTGTGAGGTGTTGTCCACGGTTGGGACATGAGTCACATTTGGTATATATTTGTATCCAAACTCATAGCATATGTGTTGTTGTATTTTGCACGACAATTGTTGTAATAAAGTTGTAGTTGTTTTCTGTACCATGTATTTGGCGACTCAGAATAGGTTGGATGGAATGGACCTATTTTGGTGTTGTCACAACCACGTCCTGTGAAGCAACAACATCCCTCACCGACATTTTAAATGTTCTCGCGGTAGGTCGATTCTGAACTCCAACTGCAGCTACTGTTGACTGATTATTCTCTGGTACTCTATTCCCCTTTCCTCATTGGTTCTTGGGTTTGGGACAATTCTTTGAGAAATGATTCGACGAACCACAGTTAAAACATTCATTTTTATTTGGAAGAGGACATTGTGGAGAAAGATGTCCCGATTGTCCACAATTATAACATTTTCTATGAAAATATATTCCTTTATGTTTCTTTCCACAAGTTGAACAAGGTTTAATGTTATTATTACTAATGTTATTATTAGTATTACGCATCTTTTTCCCCAGGTTATTGGAAAAAGTAGTATCCCATTTCCGTTTGTTATTAAACCCAGCTGAGCTGGGTTCGGTCCTAAGTTTCCCTTTCTCATTTTGACTCTTCTTTTCCAGGTGAAATTTAGCGAGACTTTCATTTTCACTTTCGGCTATTGTAGCTTTCTCGAGTATTTCTGAGAAAGTCTTTATTTGGAGTACCGACAACTTACTTCGTATCTGAGGTTTCAAACCTTCCTGATACCTACGAGTCTTTCTAAGTTTAGTAGTTACCTGATGAGGAGCAAACCTAGATAGTTCGTTGAACTTGGCTGTATACTGAGTTACAGTCAGGTCTCCATATTTTAATTCTAGAAATTTTACTTCAATACGATCTTTCAAGGATTGGGGAAAATAGTTTTCAAAGAACAACTCTTTGAATATATCCCAAGGAACAATTTCAGTTTTTACCCGACCCTTGGTTGATTCTGTGACACCCCCAAATTCAGGTACTTGAAACCCGAACTCGGTGCTTCACGATACCATTTCTATGAGCAGAATAATACTAATAATAATAACAATAATATAAATACTAAACTTAATTTACATATCAGAGTTTGAATCCCAGGTACGCGACCTTTAAACATTCATTACATGATAATTAATAGATACCATTGTCTTAATAACGTCTAACTATTACATAAAATACCATAAATCTTATTCTGTTTGCGTTCCTTTTCCTTTGTTTCTGCATGATCCTTCAGGTTGATCACAATTGGCTGAAAACATTTAAATTAAATAAGGATTAGCAGTTGGGTGCCCATCAAGTAATAGCAACAACAAATATTAGCTGAAAGGATTAAATGTTTTCTTTGAGTGACACTTCTACAACGAATCAACAGTTGTGAAGTAAGCTGAACCAATAATAACAACATATCAATTCTATATCAAAATTTTAAAATTACGTACTGACTATAACTGGAGATCAGTCGACAGACTATGAACATTGTTTTCTATCTTCGAAAAGGTTCGACAAAACTTCATCTGCAAACCATCATAACTTACAGGCACGGGGGGTGATCAGCCCGTTATGCCTTGTATTGATCAATACTACATGCAAGAATGACATTATCGTTCATCTTATCCGCCTTTGGCGCACAAAATTTTTCCATGTACGGGATGTTCATACTTAGTCAGAAATCCGAACCAAAATAATTTGATTGGATAATAATAAAGTTCTATCTTGTTCAATAATATTTTTAAGTTTGTGTCTAGCTGAATCAAATAGCTTAGATGGCTTTTAAGTCAACGTATACATACTAGAAATCAATAAGTATGTATCAATATGTGATTAAATACAATAATTATCCAAATGAGGACACTTGTATAACCATATTTAGAAATTAACGAACAGAATAAATATCTAGATTGTACAATATTACTGTATTGATAAACAATGATCGGATAATTTAAGAACTTATATGAATACAAAAGATTGGATACATAATCGATAATAATAGAGTTAATAATTTGTCACATTAATAATATAATTCTGAAATCTTCTTACTCATGTACATTGCATAAAGTAAATGCAAAGTTAGAATACTTGCCTGAGCTACTGCTTACAATAATGCAACTTAGTTTTATCTTTTATATCACAACCTATCATTAATAAGATCATTCGTTTGATTAGAATAATATATTACAACACATAGTACTGCTATTTGCAGTCAGCACATAACCTAATCGCATTGTCACATATGTTTAGGAGTCATTGGATCACCAACAAACACGCATCTAGTCCAATAATCTAAGTCCGGATCAATTTCTGAAGCATGTCAGGGTACCGACGACTTTATTGGATAATTATAGAGTCTAAAACTTTATTCTGTAGTTCAATATTACTTTAGATATTTTAAATATCAGTCGTATTATTCTTCGTAGCCTTATAATAATTTTTAAATAATTATTATAATTTATCATGTTTTTTCAAACACTGGAATTATTTTTAAATGATTTAAATATTAAATAATTCTATTATCATTAATATTTAATTAATATTAAATTATTAATGAAACTACTGCTAAAATATTAAAGGTATTTATAATAACTCAAAATATTTTTAAAACATTTTCATTACCCTTAAATGATTTTTAAAACAATTAAAATTATTTTTAAATAATTATCATTAATATTTAAGTATTAATTTATTATTTATTAAAATATTAAAAGTCATTTATTGTTACTTAAAATATTTTTAAATCATTTATTTCCTTTTTAAATAATTTTTAAATCAAATAAACCATTTTTAAACTATTTATTTAATATAATTATTAAATAAAACTAATATCATTAATATTAAATTATTAATGAAATTTACCTTTAAATATTAAAAGTTATATTTTATAAATTAAAATATTTTTAAACTATTTATTTTTATTTAAAATGATTTTTCTAATATTAAAATCATTTTAAAACTAATTTATTTAATATAATTATTAAATAAATCTAATATCACTAATATTAAATAATTAATGAAATTTATCTTAAAATATTAATAAATACCATTTTATGATTTAAAATAATTTTTAATATAATAAAATCATTTTTAATTAATTTATTTAATGCATTTATTAAATAAATTAAATATCAATAATGTCCAAATAAATATTAATATTTATGAAAAATATGCCAAATTATTAAAAGTTAATTTTTATAACTTAAAATAATTTTTAAAACTATTTTTGGAATTTTTAATAATTAATTTCTATTTTTAAGTAATTTTTGGAAAATAAATTAAATAAAATAAATAAAACTGTCGCTATAGCCTTTAGCGACAGAATCTGTCGCCTTAGGTGTTCTTGAGGCTCAAGAACATTCATACGCAGTTGACGAGTTAGCTACTTTGACCAAACATTAAACACTGATCATGTTGTTTCTGAGAAATCTAATGATTAGAGGTTGTAGTATTAATGTCAGACTATATGATCCAACAACAAACATGGCCAACAAGCATAAAACAAGAGAGATCTAAGCATGCAAAGTGGTTGTCAGAGCTGTTCTTCATTTCTGGGTTACCCAGAAATGAAGAACAGTTCGTGAGGCTTATTTTGGGCTTCCACAACTTTCTGTTCTTGTAATATTTGTGTGATCTAGTGGGTGCAGTGTGTAGCCAACATGACAAAGAAGAGATCTATCACTTAAACAAACCATAACAACATCACATGCAAGAGATATTGGCAGGTCAAAGTAGTGGTCATAAACTACTTATGAAGGTTTCTGGGTTACCCAGAAACTTCATCCGGCAGTTTCGTCCACACCACTTTGACCACTGATTTCTTTGATTCTGAAAAGGATATAAAGATTCTAGAGGCATGGTCATGTAACCTACACGTCAGATAACAACATTAAAATAATAACACGGTCTAAAACATAAACACAAGCATGATCAAAACGCATGAACAAGCTGTCAGAACGTTCTGGGCAAGTTCTGGGTTACCCAGAAACGTTCGGTCAATGCCAGTCAACGTGGTTTGACCACATATATCTAACAATCTGTACATGATCTGGACTTGATTCAAGTTTCAGATCCAAGATCTCATAGCATACTACATATTCAAACCTTCAAGTCCGAGCCTATAGATGTTATGGATCTAACATCTATCAACCCAGATCATCAATATACACTACACACAATATGTTTAACACAAAACAACTAACATCTAACATAAGATCAAAAGTCAGATTTCGTTTAGGGTTTATACCTCACTACGAACAAATTCTAATTTCTTGGCTACTGATTTGTTATGTGTGTTACTGGGGCTTGATTTGGGGACTGAAACACCTTAGGATTTCACTAGTTTTAGAGAGAGAGAGAGAGAGGGTGTGAAGCCCCCAAAATAGGTATACATCACCCATTTTGAGTCGCCAAATACATGGTACATAAATCAAATACAACTTAATTATACAACAGTCGTGTAAAATATGACAAAACATAATTTAAGAGTTTTAATGCAAATATTATCATCTAGACAGTATTCAAACTCAAAATAAGTCATCAATACATTTATTGTCACACTATTTAACAGAATAGTGAGGACTACTAATGCTATTATCTGGACCGTCACTCCGTTCTCCGACTAGTCCCGACTACGTTCTCATTTCCTGAAGAAAATAGTGAAAGAAAGGGTGAGCTCAACTAGCCCAGTAAGAAATATTATGACTAAGATAATGCAGAAGAAATTATCATTAGCCTTCAATAATGTTAAACTGATAGAATATAATAGACAACAAGTTTAACTGCAGCGGAATAAGCAACTCATTAAAAGAGTCATGTAGAGCATGATATCTACTATCTTCTATGATTTAAAATGTTTTTATCAATTTTTATCGCTGAGACTCAGCTTAATAAATAAACCACATCATCGAATCATCCCTGCACTACGGGCCAAGGATATTCATTAAATTTTCAATGTCCATGATTATACCGAATAATCCCTGGTCATAATCATACCAGAAACTGTCCATCAATGCACTACAGGTCACTGAGGACTTTTACCACATCATTTATAACATTACAGGTCATGATTATACCGAATGATCCCTGGTCATAATAATAGCAAGTCCATCTATGTACGTAAGCCAAAGATGACTTTCATCACAATATAAGCATGAGGATGACGACAATGACATAATAATTCAATAAAAGAAGTTCAACAATAAATTTTAAATATTTATAAATTAATTTATCCTGAAATTAATAACGTCCAAATTGACAACATGATACTGCTTTGTGGAGTAAAATTCAAGAATGCTCAGAAGAATATTTTCATGAAAAAATACTGGATGAAGCGCATATATCAAGGATATTCCACTAATTTTATGGAGTATAGAAGCCAAAACTTTAACCAACTGAGTATAATAGAATATATGAAATCGCAAATGGATTTTTGCCCGCCATGCGGTATCAACGTAGACAGATCATTTTCACAATTTAATAAGGAATGAATACGAAGGATCATTCACCATGCATGTGGTAATCCACATAGACAGGTTATTCCAACAGAATAATAAAGAATGGAATAACAGAAGAATTCACCATGCATGCGGTAGTCTGCGTAGACAGGTTATTCCAACAGAATAATAAAGAATGGAACCAGGTCATGCGTAATCAGCACAGACAGGATATCCCAACAGAATAATAAAGAATGGAACCAGGTCATGCGTAATCCGCACAGACATGATATTTTAACAGAATAATAAAGAACGGAATAACAACAGAATTCACCAGGCATACGATAGACCCCACAGACAGGTTATTTTAACAGAATAATAAAGAATGGAATAACAACAGAATTCACCAGGCATGCGATAGACCGCACAGACAGGTTATTCCAACAGAATAATAAAGAATGGAATAACAAAAGAATTTCACCATGTATACGGCACTTACAGGTTATTCCAACATAATAATAATAAAGAATGGAATAACAACTCTTACGAGTATTGAAAGAAAATAACTCTCTTCATGAATACGAAGGAATAATACCCCTTACCTTAGAAGAAACTGGATACTAGAATAGTGAGGTAGCAGACTTCTCTTCTTCTTTCTCTCTATAATTTCTCTCTATAATAATTGCTCTATAGCTTTAGTGAATTGGTGAGAAATGAAGGAAGAATGAGCTTCTATTTGTAGGAAAATATAGTTTCAATAATTGCACATTTTGGGACTCAGAATATTATAGTATAATACCTCCCTCTTTTTCTTCATTTTTAATTTAGTCCTGCAAGTATTATCAAACTTGCACCACCTCCCCTAATAGTAAATAATGTGAATCAATAGTTCAATCATGTGACTCAATAGTTATAATCATGTTAAAATACGAATTACAGTATAGTACCTTCAACTATACCTCCATTTTTAACTTAGTCATGCAAGTATTATCAATCTTGCACCAACTCCCCTAATAGTAAATGAATGTGAATCAATAGTACACACATGTGAACAAATAGTTATAAGAATGTGAAATAATAGCAATTAATTGCTCATTTATCCGATTAATTACTCGATTGGTCAATATAACCTTCAGACATCAATTATTATTGAAATAAATGTCGATTTCCACTAACACTAATAATTCCAACACAATGGAACTATCAATTTCATCTTTAATCAATACGAACTTATTCATCATTAATATCATAACTCATAATATTTAACAACCAGATCATTCTCAGGAAAGAGGGGGCTTTCCGATAAGGATTTTTACTTATTGGCGCGCAATTAGGTGACCAAACCTCTCCTTGACAGAACTTTCTAGACATTGTCAATATGTAAATAATAATATGAATAAATTTGTCGTCTCAATTATTGATTTAATAATATAACATATTATGCAGATGATGCTTTGACAATAATTGAATCAATAATATGAGAGATATGATGCAGCAATTATTGTAGCAATAATTGAATATAACTGAGTGACTTCTCACGTAAGCATCAATAATCAATACCGTGTGCTACTATGTAACCACGCGTATTACTGTACTTTTACTACCAAGTAGTTCAACAGTTTAACGATAAAACTTTCGCCGTTATTTTTATAAAAAGATAATTATGTCGTTTTCTAACTACGACAATACTTCCGTTGTGGGGTCCACCAATGATTGTGTCATCGTACGAATATTTCCTGTTAAAACGAATATTTCTCGACCAATCGAATATTATATAACCACTTGTTTGCTTTGTAAAATTTATAAATATTACCCACAACTATAACATTATATCAAATCCACACCATATTATTCAAAAAATATATTTTGAGAAAATTATTCTTTATTCATAAAAGTTGGGGTCTTACAACCTCCCCTTCTTATGAAATTTCGTCCTCGAAATTAGGGTACGTACCTGGTATATCGAAGAGGTGAGGATATCTTGACTTCATCTTAGATTCTAACTCCCAGGTCATTTCTTCCACATCGTGGTTTCTTCACAAAACTTTGACTTGAGGTATAACCTTGGAGCGTAGAATATGATCCTTCTTATCCAAGATTTTAACAGGTAACTCTTCATACGTTAAATCTTCCTCTATCTCGTCTGGTTCTAATTCAATAATGTGGTTCGGGTCTTTCACATATTTACGTAACATAGATATGTGAAAAACGTTATGAACAAGAGACATACTTGGCGGTAAGGCGAGTCTATAGGCCACAATTTTTACTCGATCGAGGATTAAAAATGGGCCAATGAATAGAGGATTGAGCTTTCTTCTCTTTCCAAATCTCGTAACTCCTTTCCATGGAGCAACACGTAACAACACATGATCTCTAATATTGAATTCCACGTTCTTTTGATGAAGATCAGCATAACTCTTTTGTCGATCTTGTGAGATTTTTATACGTTGTCGGATCGTTTATATCTTTTCCGTAGTCATACGTACCAAATTCGGTCCCAACAACGTTGCTTCACCCACTTCATCCCAGCATACTGGAGAACGACACTTTCTTCCATACAACGCCTCAAATGGAGCCATGCCAATACTTGCTTGATAACTGTTGTTGTAGGAAAACTCTACTAATGGTAAGAACTTGTCCTAATTTCCTTTAAAGTCAAGGACACAGAGTCTTAATAAATCCTCAAGAGTTTGAATAGTCCTCTCTGATTGCCCGTCCGTTTGAGGATGATATGCCGAACTAAATCGTAAATCCGTGCCCATAGCTTTTTACAAACTAACCCAAAATCTTGAAGTGAATCTTGGGTCTCGATCAGAAACTATGGATGCTGGCATACCATGCAGTCTTACAATCTGGTTTATGTACATACTAGCAAGACGTTCAAGTGTATAAGTTTCTCGTATCGATAAGAAATGAGCAGACTTGGTCAATCTATCAACAATGACCCAAATCGCATCTATGCCTTAAGAAACCTTGGGAAAACCAGTAACAAAATCTATGATAATGTTCTCCCACTTCTATTTTAGAATTTCAAGTGGTTGCAATGGACCTTTTGGCACTTGATGCTCCGCCTTGACTCGTTGACATGTTAGACACCTTGAGATAAACCCCGCTATCTCTCTCTTCATATTGCTCCACCAAAATATATGTCGAAGATCATGATACATCTTGGTACTCCTAGGATGGATTGCAAACGGTGTGTTGTGCGCCTCCATCATGATTTTATACTTCAAGTCAGAATCGTTAGGAACACAAAGTCTGGAGTTGACTCGAAGTATTCCTTCTTCATCGATTCTTGCTTCCGAAATACCACCTTCTTACACTTTCTTCTTCATACGCATCAGCTCCAGGTCTG
Source organism: Panax notoginseng (assembly GCA_016801055.1). NCBI lineage: Eukaryota > Viridiplantae > Streptophyta > Magnoliopsida > Apiales > Araliaceae > Panax > Panax notoginseng. The sequence goes on along the minus strand of CM029020.1, from coordinate 182,241,731 downwards.
TAGTTTGAGCAACTTTAACTTTATCGATTAAAGTCGGTTCTACTCGTATATTTGTCATCACCACATGGGTCCTTGGAGTCTTTAACTCTATCTACATCCTTTGTAAGTCATACAAAATGGGCCTTTACATTGACAATATCACACTCGTACCCGCATATGATCTTCTACTCAACGTGTCAGCTACTACGTTCGTTTATCCGGGATGGTATTGAATGGTATGATCATAATCTTTCAACAGCTCAAGCCAACATCGTTGCCGCATGTTGAGTTCCTTTTGTGTGAAGAAATATTTAAGGCTTTTATGATCCGTATAGATCTCCACATTTTCTCCATACAGGTAATGCCTCCAAATCTTAAGCGCAAAAACGACTGCTGCCAACTCTAGATCATGAGTAGGATAATTCCTCTCATATTCTTTGAGTTGTCGCGAGGCATAGGCTATGACTTTCCCATGTTTCATGAGAACACATCCTAACCCTTTGCCTGAAGCATCACTGTAGATGACAAATCCCTCCAAGCCAGATGGTATTGTCAGAACAGGTGCTGAAATGAGTCTCCTCTTGAGTTCTTGAAAACTCTTCTCACATTCCTCGCTCCAACCGAACTTTGTATCTTTTTGAGTCAGCTGAGTTAATGGAGTAGCAATTCGAGAAAATCCTTCCACGAATCTCCGATAATAACCAGCTAAGCCGAGAAAGCTACGTACTTCGGTCACTGATTTTAGTTGCGCCTAGCTTTGAATTGCTTCAATCTTCGTTGGGTCAACAGATATTCTATAATTTGATATCACGTGCCCAAGAAATGCAACTTCCTCAAGCCAGAACTCGTATTTCTTCAACTTGGCATATAGCTTATTTTCACGAAGCTTTTGGAGTATCAGCCTCAAGTGTTGCTCATGGCCTTCATGGGTTTTAGAGTATATAAGGATGTCATCAATAAAGACGACCAAAAAGTTATCCAAATATTCCTTGAATACTCGATTCATCATGTCCATGAAGGCAGCAAGAGCATTAGTTAATCCAAAAGATATGACTACGAATTCATAATACCCGTACCGAGTTCTAAAAGCAGTCTTTGGAATGTCATCAGTTTTAATCTTCAACTGATGATATCCGGAACGAAGATCAATCTTTGAAAAGAATTTGGCTCCTTGCAACTGGTCAAACAGGTCATCAATGCTAGGCAACGAGTACCTATTTTTGATGGTGACATGATTTAACTCCCGATAATCAATACAAAATTGCATACTTTCATCTTTCTTCTTCATGAATAGAACAGGAGCACCCCAAGGAGACGTACTAGGACGAATGAAACCGATGTCTAACAATTCCTGTAGTTGGGTTTTTAACACCTGAAGTTCAATAGGAGCCATTCGATATGGGGCTTTAGAAATGGGTTTTGTACCGGATTCAAGGTAGATACAAAATTTAATTTCACGCTCTAGGGGTAGGCCAGGAAGTTCTTCAGGGAATACGTCAGGAAATTTATTAACAATAGAAATATCATTCAAATCTGACGTATTTTTATTTAAATCCGTGACATTGGCAAAAAATGCTTGACATCCGCTTTTCAATAAACGAATAACTTTATGGCTTGATATGACAGTGATTGATTTTAATGGTTTGGTTACTTGAATTCGCATAATAGGTTGGTTAGGAATATGAAAGCTAACAACCTTATGAAAATAATCAATTTTAGCATAATGAGTAGTTAACCAATCAATCCCTAAAATCACATCAAATGCAAGTATTTTCAAAGAAATAAGATCGACAGGTAACGTGCGGTTACCGATTTGAATCAAACAAGACTTATAAACAGTGGATGTAATGAAGGTTTCTCCCAACGGAGTTTCCACAGATAAGTCAAAGTCTAATTTCTCCGGAGTCAAATTTAAACGTTGAGCGCAAGTAGGAGAAATAAAAGAATGGGTAGAACCGGTATCAAATAAGGTATATACTTCACTAGAGTTTATGATTAGCTTACCCGTGATCACTTCATTCGGATTCCTCTCTTTTTGGGAGGTTACAACAAACGCTCTTCCTTGAACTACCGGTTTTGTCTTGTCTAGGACACCCTTTGATGCCTCCATCCCAGCTGGACTTGACTTTGGTGCACGAAAAAATCAGGCTAGGTGAACTTCTTTTTCACAATTGTAACATACTTTGGACTGCATCACGCAGTTTGGACTGATATGTCCCTCCCCTCCATATTTGTAACATACGACCGGCAGTCGTTCTCCTTCCTTAACAACAGGTGCTGGTGCTGACGTCTTTCCATCATTATTGAACCTCCTCTTCTTGAAATGTCCACTCTTATTGTCATGGCCATGATTACCACCGAAGTGATTCTCATTTTTGACATGTTGATTCCCTCCATGCTTGTTGTCACCGCTTCGATGACTGCTACCGTTGGTATTATCATTTTATCGGCTGCTTTTTCTTGGTTGGGTCGACTCGTTATCGCGTTCCAATAACTGAGCCCTATTTACAATATTTGAATACAAACACAGTATATGAGAAATCAGATATTGACATATCTCGGGTTTCAAACCTCTTAGAAATATCCGTGTCATTCTCTCCTCGTTATCAACTAAGTGGGACGTAAACCGGGACAACTCGGCAAACTTGGCTTTGTACTGCGACATGGTCATGTTGTTTTGCTCCAGTTTAATGAACCCTACCTCTTTTATGTGACGAATACTTTCGGGAAAGTACTTGACGTTGAACAGTTCTTGAAACTTCTCCCAAGTCATCTTCAGTGCGGCAGGTTGAGTACGCTTTACAGATTCCCACCAGTAATCTGCCTCTGCTCGCAACATAAAGGTGGCAAAGGGAACCTTTTCCTCATCAGAGCATCCCAAGACATCAAATATCTTGGTGATCTACTTTATCCATGTCTCCGCCTTAAGTGGTTTTGGCTCTCCGAAAAACTCCGGTGGTCCCAGCTCCTTGAACTGCGTACTGGTGACCGTCCGAGAGTTGTCAGTGTTTCCACCTGCATTTTGGACAGGAGCCGCCCTCGCCTGATGTTGCATGAATTGCATAAAACCTCTGAACGTCCCATCGTTCATCATTTGATCATTGTTGTTTACCTGAGAATTATTGTCTTCCTGTTGCACATTATCCTGGGTATTAATCTGTGGTGACTCAACGATCTTATGTGCTTCATTGCTTATCTCAACATTTTCGGATGCCATTTTCAAATACTGCCACAAAACAAGGGTTAATTAACATATCACATATTATCCCTATACTCTGACCGACCAATTAAATACCAAATAAACTTAGGTAGGTCATACTAGCGAAAGAATTCCCCGTCTCTCCCCTCCTAGTTCTTGTCTCACATTTCAGCGAGGGATTATATCCCTAAGCTTTGATACCAACTGTGACGCCCCCAAAATAGGTATACATCACCCATTTTAAGTCGTCAAATGCATGGTACATAAATCAAATACAACTTAATAATACAACTGTCGTGTAAAATACGACAAAACATAATCTAAGAGTTTTAATACAAATATTGTCATCTAGACAGTATTCAAACTCAAAATAAGTCCTCAATACATTTATTGACACACTGTTTAACAGAATAGTGAGGACTACTAATGCTATTATCTGGACCATCACTCCGTACCCCGACTAGTCCCGGCTACGTTTTCATTTCCTGAAGAGAACAGTGAAAGAAAGGGTGAGCTCAACTTGCCCAGTAAGAAATATTATGACTAAGATAATGTAGAAAAAATTATCATTAGCCTTCAACAATGTTAAACTGATAGAATATAATAGACAACAAGTTTAACTGCAGCGGAATAAACAACCCATTAAAAGAGTCATGTAGAGCATGATATCTACTATCTTCTATGATTTAAAATGTTTTCATCAATTTTTATCGCTGAGACTCAGCTTAATAAATAAACCACATCATTGAATCATCCCTGCACTACGGGCCAAGGATATTCATTAAATCTTCAATGTCCATGATTATACCAAATAATCCCTGGTCATAATCATACCAGAAACTGTCCATCAATGCACTACAGGTCACTGAGGACTTTTACCACATCATTTATAACATTACAGGTCATGATTATACCGAATGATCCCTGGTCATAATAATAGAAAGTCCATCTATGTACGTAAGCCAAAGATGACTTTCATCACAATATAAGAATGAGGATGATGACAATGACATAATAATTTAATAAAATAAGTTCAAGAATAAATTTTAAAGATTTATAAATTAATTTATCCTAAAATCAATAACGTCCAAATTGACAACATGATATTGCTTTGTGGAGTAAAATTCAAGAATGCTCAGAAGAATATTTCCATGAAAAGATACTGGATGAAACGTAAATATCAAGGATATTTCACTAATTTTATGGAGTATAGAAGCCAAAACTTTAATCAACAAAGTATAATAAAATATATGAAACCGCAAATAGATTTTTGTCCGCCATGCGGTAATCCACATAGACAGATCATTTCCATAATTTAATAAGGAAAGAATACGAAGGATCATTCACCATGCATGTGGTAATCCACATAGACATGTTATTCCAACAGAATAATAAAGAATGGAATAACAGAAGAATTCACCATGCATGCGGTAGTCTGCGTAGACAGGTTATTCTAACAGAATAATAAAGAATGGAATCAGGTCATGCGTACTCCGCACAGACAGGATATTCTAACAGAATAATAAAGAACAGAATAACAATAGAATTCACCAGGCATACGATAGACTGCACAGACAGGTTATTCCAACAGAATAATAAAGAATGGAATAACAACAGAATTCATCAGGCATGCGATAGACCTCACAGACAGGTTATTCCAACAGAATAATAAAGAATATAATAACAGAAGAATTTCACCATGTATGCGGTACTTCGCATAGACAGGTTATTCCAACATAATAATAAAGAATGGAATAACAACACTTACAAGTATTGAAAGAAAATAACTCTCTTCATGAATACGAAGGAATAATACCCCTTACCTTAGAAGAAATTGGATACTGGAATAGTGAGGTAGCAGACTTCTCTTCTTTCTTTCTCTCTATAATTTTTCTCTATAATAATTGCTCTATAGCTTTAGAAAATTGGTGAGAAATGAAGGAAGAATGAGCTTCTATTTATAGAAAAATATATTTTCAATAATTGCACGTTTTGAGGCTCAGAATATTACAGTATAATACCTCCCTCTTTTTTTTCATTTTTAATTTAGTCCTGCAAGTATTATCAAACTTGCACCACCTCCCCAAATAGTAAATAATGTGAATCAATAGTTCAATCATGTGACTCAATAGTTATAATCATGTGAAAATACGAATTACAGTATAGTACCTTCAACTATACCTCTATTTTTAACTTAGTCATGCAAGTATTATCAATCTTGCACCAACTCCCCTAATAGTAAATGAATGTGAATTAATAGTACACATATGTGAACAAATAGTTATAAGCATGTGAAATAATAGCAATTAATTGCTCATTTTTCCGATTAATTACCCGATTGGTCAATATAACCTCCAGACATCAATTATTATCGAAATAAATATCGATTTCCACTAACACTAATAATTTCAACAAAATGGAACTATCAATTTCATCTTTAATCAACACGAACTTATTCATAATTAATATCATAACTCACAATATTTAACAACAAGATCATTCCCAGGAAAGATGGGGCTTTCCGATAAGGATTTTTCCTTATTGGCGCGCAATTAGGTGACCAAACCTCTCCTTGATAGAACTTTCTAGACATTGTCAATACTGTAAATAATAATATGAATAACTTTGTTGTCTCAATTATTGATTTAATAATGTAACATATTATGCAGATGATACTGTGACAATAATTGAATCAATAATATGAGAGATATGATGCAGTAATTACTGTAGCAATAATTGAATATAACTGAGTGACTTCTCACGTAAGCATCAATAATCAATACCGTGTGCTACTATGCAACCACTCGTATTACTGTACTTTTACTACCAGGTAGTTCAACAGTTTAACGGTAAAACTTCTGCCGTTATTTTTATAAAAAGATAATTATGTCGTTTTCTAACTACGATAATACTTCCGTTGTGGGGTCCACCAATGATTGTGTTGTCGTACGAATATTTTTTGTTAAAACGAATATTCCCCAACCAATCGAATATTATATAACCACTTGCTTACTTTGTAAAATTTATAAATATTACCCACAACTATAACATTATATCAAATCCACACCATAATATTCAAAAAATATATTTTGAGAAAATTTTTCTTTATTCATAAAAGTTGGGGTCTTATAGAGGGTCTAGGATGAGTGTATGTGTACAAATGAGCAAAGTTAGTAACATTTCTCTCTCTTGATCTTATATAAGACTTGTATGCATTGTATGTGGCTGATGAATTGGCTGAATTGTAGAGTTTGTAGGCACATGGCTATGTTTAGGGTTGGCCAACAACTACATATTTTAGCTAGATTTGCAAGTTTCCTAATATAAAATGCAAAAAGGGCAAAAATAACTTTTGGCTAGCAATTTTAATGGCACACTTGTAAACTTGTCAAATCCTTAGGGTTTGACCCTTAGGATTTAACCTTAAGGTTCTCCAAAAAATGTATTTCTAGGATTTCAATTGGGACTAAAATAAAATAAATAAAAAATAATATTAGTTTCTTTAAAAATGTAATTTAGAATTCACTAAATATAATTAGTTTTCTAATTACATTACTTGAACACTTAGGGTTTAAGATCACATAACTAGAATTAAGGCTTACAATTAGCAATTAGGGTTACAAATTTAGAAATTAGGGTTTCTAACAATTAGGATTTTCAAATATTAATTAGGGTTTTCTCTAATTAACATTAAATCTAATAATACACAACATAAATCATATAACACTATTACTACACAGTCTTGAACTCATAATTGAGTTTCAAAATAGGGTTTAACAAATTCATATTAGGGTTGTGACATTATACACCATAATTGACCAACCATTATCAATATGTACATACAGTACATATTTATATTACTTAAATAAAAATAATATTATAGTATTATTCTCATTCCTTATTCTAAATCTAGAATTAGGGTTTGGATTACATATCTGATATATCTTTCAAATACGTACCATAATTAATTAAATTAAAATAATTAACTTAACTAATTTGAATAAATTCATATAATAAAATATTTATTATAATAACTCTAATAATCATTTTATACATTATTTAAACAATATATAACCATATTTTCATGGAAAAATAAATACTAAAATCATTTCTACTATAAAGTTAATTACTATAAAAATATAGTTTATAATGATTTATAATTCTAAAAATTTTATTTGTAATTATTCTGGTAATAAATAAATTTTTATTTATCACAAATATACATACACATTACCTGGCATAAATTCCCACCTCTAAAATAAATAAAAATTTATATGCAAAATTTCTTATTTATTTATATATAAAATATCGGGTTATTACATTCACCCTCCCTTATAAAGATTTCGTCCCCGAAATCACCGTTTTAAAACTTACACATACCAGGGTAAATAGCATACGCAATCATTGCAAGTAGATCTTGATCATAATTGATCGAACTAATATTTAACTATTCAGCATAAAGCTTGTCTATCTGATTATATGGATTTTTGATTTCTAAAAGAACTCAAATTCCTCCTTCAAAATTTCTTTATAAAATAATTTACTATATATATAGGAAAATCATGTATACGAAGATAAAAGTTATACAAATAATACATGGAGTTCCATCACCAGCTGCCACGGTATCTTAAACTGTTATGTTGAAGACTCTTGCGGGCTTGTTGGATGCAGTTGGTCCTGTGATCGCCAGAGTCCCACTGCCTTTCTCCACGTTCACACTTCCTACCTCCATTCTCCTTTTCGGACAGTCCTTCACCTTATGTTTCGTCGACCCACACATGAAACACCCACTATTCATCCTTAGATTGGGGCAGTTGGGAGAGATATGGCCCTCCTGCCCACACTTATAGCACACAAACTTTCCCTTTAGGCACTCACCTGAATGATTCTTCCCACAGTTTCCACACTATACCCCCTGCTTCTTCACACCTTCCTATTTCACCTGAACATTCCCAAAATTGCTCCCTTTTCTCTTTTCACCCCTATTCTCACTATTAGTTTCCACCTTCACAGCTTCTACAACCTTGTCTTTGTTCCTCTTCTCCTTGTTATAGAGGCTCATGGCCTCACTCCCCTCTTCGGCTATGATAGCCTTTTCCATGAGTGCTGCAAATGTGCTTATCTGCAACACTTCCACCTTGTTATAGAGCCAGGATTTTAATCCCAGCTCAAACCTTCTCGCCTTCCTAGCCTCCGTATCCACTTGATGCAGAGTGAACCTAGCCAACTCATTAAACTTTGCGGCATACTCCGCCACTATCATGTTTTCCTATTTTAACTCCAAAAATTTCACCTCTATCCTAGCCTGCATACTAGCTGATAGATAGTTTTTAAAAAATAAAGTTTTAAACCTAGCCCAAGTTACCACACCTTCTCCTGCCCTAGCCTGATTTGCTTTCCACCAAAAATTTGCTTCGATCCCCCTACATCATATAGGTGGAAAAAGTGGTCTTTTACCCATCATCTACCCTAGCAATTATGAACGCCTTTTCTATCTCCTTTACGCAAGTCTGGGCTTCTATAAGGTCATTTGTTCCCCTGAATTCTAGTTGTCCGACTGCTTTAAAATCTTTGAAATTAGCTAAGCGATTGTCTGGTTGGTTCCCTGTGACTGGCATTCCCTGCTGCATATCCTGAGCCGCCATATTTGCAAAGTTTTACATCGGGTCTTGTTGTTGTCCTTCAGCGTTGTTGACAGATTCTTCTTCCCTTTGATTTCGAGTTTGACATCTTGGTTACATTATCTGATTAAATAAAATCATAAATTTAACTTACATTCTAAACCTTATTATATAAGTTTAGTATATCAAACTTATTTCATAAATCAAACATAGATTTATATTCATTTAGCGATTTTAAAATACTTTACATAGCATAGCACATACTGTTATCCCTTAGTGATAACAAAAGTCGGGATTTACTGTTACAACTTATACAGAAGTTGAGAATATTACATTATACAAACATACTTATCATAGAACACACATAATCTAATAGTACTTATACTACCTATTCACTACGCCTTTTCCTGGATCTTGGACAACCTTTCGCCTGATGACCTTCTACCCCACAAATAAAACAGGCACCCTGCTTCGGATTGGGACAATGACGAGAGAAATGTCCCTCATGTCCGCAATTATAGCAAATATTTTCCCTTTTCTAGCAAAAGCCTTCATGTTTTTTGTCATAGTTTGTACACTTTTCTATTATGTTAAGGTTCCCATGGTTGTTATTAGAATTTTCTAAGTCACGGTCTTTAATATTTCTTTTCCCCTTCTTGCTCGGAGCTGCATCCGATTTGTTGCTTTTGGCTTCAATCTGATCAATTTGGATTTTAAGCTTATATTGTTCTTCCATTATTTCTATTAATGCTTTTCGCAATTGACTATTTAACAACTTTTCTATTTTCCACAGCTTTTCTAGAGAAGAAACATTGTTCCTCAGATTCTGTACTTCCGTTGATGCTGGATTAGCTCCAACTTCAGTGTCCGAATCACTATCTGTTAGTTCCATCATTTTCGGATCTGGTACTACGTTTTCCAAAATAACCACCTCATCCGAGTTATTTTCATTGTAAGCCTCTATTTCAGCTATTGGCTTTGATATTAGCTCGGGTGAATGGATTTGATCCTTTTTCAAGTTATAAGCATAAAATAAGCCTTTTTCACCAGACATCTACACACATAAATTATCCTGATTAGCATATAGTATATACACATAGAAAATAATAGTTTCATATAAGTTATCTTTTATTTTGTTTGACGATGAATTTTTCCAATTCATCTCCTTTTAAACTCTACATGAGTTATTTATATTTTCAACATTTTCCTCTGTTCTAAGGTTATAGCCTAAGGTCTATCCCACCTATGGTTTCTAACCCTTAGTTCTGATACCAACCTGTGACGCCCCCAAATTCAGGTACTTGAAACCCGAACTCGGTGCTTCACGATACCATTTCTATGAGCGGAATAATACTAATAATAATAACAATAATATAAATACTAAACTTAATTTATATATCAGAGTTTGAATCCCAGGTACGCTACCTTTAAACATTCATTACATGATAATTAACAGATACTATTGTCTTAATAACGTCTAACTATTACATAAAATATCATAAATCTTATTCTGTTTGCTTTCCTTTGTTTTTGCATGATCCTTTAGGTTGATCACGATTGGCTGAAAACATTTAAATTAAACAAGGATGAGCATTGGGGTGCCCAACAAGTAATAGCAACAATAAATATTAGCTGAAAGGATTAAATATTTTCTTTGAGTGACACTTCTACAACGAATCAATAGTTGTGAAGTAAGCTGAACCAATAATAACAACATATCAATTCTATATCAATTTTTTGAAACTACGTACTGACTATAACTGGAGATCAGTCGACAGACTATGAACATTATTTTTTATTTTTGAAAAGGTTCTACAGAACTTCATCTGTAAACCGTCATAACTTACAGGCACGGGGGGTGATCAGCCCGTTATGCCTTGTATTGATCAATACTACATGCAAGAACGATATTATCGTTCATCTTATCCGCCTTTGGCACACAAAAGTTTCCCAAGTACGGGATGTTCATACTTAGTCGAAAATCCGTACCAAAATAATTTGATTGGATAATAATAAAGTTCTATCTTGTTCAACAATATTTTTAAGTTTGTGTCTAGCTGAATCAAATAGCTTAGACGGCTTTTAAGTCAACATATACATACTAGAAATCAATAAGTATGTATCAACATGTGATTAAATACAATGATTATCCAAATGAGGACACTTGTATAACCATATTTAAAAATTAACGAACAAAATAAACATCTAGATTGTACAATAGTACTGTATTGATAAACAATGATAGGATAATTTAAGAACTTGTATGAATACAAAAGATTGGATATATAATCGATAATAATAGAGTTAATAATCTGGCATAATAATAATATAATTCTAAAATCTTCTTACTCATGTTCATTTCATAAAGTAAATGCAAAGTTAGAATACTTGTCTGAGTTGTTGCTTACAATAATGCAACTCAGTTTTATATTTTATATCACAACCAATCATTAATAAGATTATTCGTTCGATTAGAATAACATATTATAACACATAGTACTGCTATTTACAGTCAGCACATAACCTAATCACATTATCACATATGTTTAGCAGTCATTCGATCACCAACAAACACGCATCTAGTCCAATTATCTAAGTTCGGATCAATTTCTGAAACATGTCGGGGTACCGACGGCTTTATTGGGTAATTATCGAGTTTAAAACTCTATTCTGTAGTTCAATATTACTTTAGATATTTTAAATATCTGTCGTATTATTCTTCATAGCCTTATAATAATTTTTAAATAATTATTATTATTTATCATGATTTTTTAAACACTGGAATCATTTTTAAATGATTTAAATATTAAATAATTCTATTATCATTAATATTTAATTAATATTAAATTATTAATAAAACCATTGTCAAAATATTAAAGTTATTTATAATAACTCAAAATATTTTTAAAATATTTTCATTACCCTTAAATAATTTTTAAAATAATTAAAATTATTTTTAAATAATTATTATTAATATTTAAGTATTAATGTATTATTTATCAATATATTAAAAGTCATTTATTATTACTTAAAATATTTTTAAATCATTTATTTCCTTTTTAAATAATTTTTAAATCAAATAAACCATTTTAAAACTATTTATTTAATATAATTTTTAAATAAAACTAATATCGTTAATATTAAATTATTAATGAAATTTACCTTTAAATATTAAAAGTTATATTTTATAAGTTAAAATATTTTTAAACTATTTAATTTCATTTAAAATAATTTTTCTAATATTAAAATCATTTTTAAACTAATTTATTTAATATAATTATTAAATAAATCTAATATCACTAATATTAAATAATTAATGAAATTTATCTTAAAATATTAAAATTTATGTTTTATAACTTAAAATATTATTAAATACCTTTTTTATATTAAAAATCATTTTTAATTAACTTATTTAATGCATTTATTAAATAAATTAAATATCAATAATGTCCAAATAAATATTAATATTTATGAAAAATATGTCAAATTATAAAAAGTTAATTTTTATAGCTTAAAATAATTTTTAAAACTATTTTTGGAATTTTTAATAATTAATTTCTATTTTTAAATGATTTTTAGAAAATAAATTAAATTAAATAAATAAAATCGTCGCTATAGCCTTTAGCAATAGAATCTGTCGCCTTAGGTGTTCTTGAGGCTCAAGAACATTCATACGCAGTTGACGAGTTAGCTACTTTGACCAAACATTAAACACTGATCATGTTGTTTCTGAAAAATCTAATGATTAGAGGTTGTAGTACTAATGTCAGACTATATGATCTAACAACAAACATGGCCAACAAGCATAAAACCAAAGAGATCTAAGAATGCAAAGTGGCTGTCAGAGCTGTTCTTCATTTCTAGGTTACCTAGAAATGAAGAACAGTTCATGAGGCCTATTTTGGGCTTCCACAACTTTCTGATCTTGTAATATTTGTGTGATCTAGTGGGTGCAGTGTGTAGCCAACATGACAAGGAAGAGATCCATCACTTAAACGCACCATAACAACATCACATGCAAGAGATATTGGTCAGTCAAAGTAGTGGTCAAAAACTGCTTTTGAAGGTTTCTGGGTTACCCAGAAACTTCATCCGGCAGTTTCATCCACATCACTTTGACCACTGATTTCTTTGATTCTGAGAAGGATATAAAGATTCTAGAGGCATGGTCATGTATCCTACACGTCAGATAACAACATTAAAATAATAACACGGTCTAAAACATAAACACAAGCATGATCAAAACGCATGAACAAGCTGTCAGAACGTTCTGGGCACGTTCTGGGTTACCCAGAAACGTTCGGTTAATGCCGGTCAACGTGGTTTGACCACATATATCTAACAATCTATATATGATCTGGACTTGATTCAAGTTCCAAATCCAAGATCTCATAGCATACTACATATTCAAACCCAACAAAAACACATAACAGGATGAGATCTAGAAGGTTTGACATTCGTTGTCAGACAACACTTTAAAATATTTCCAGGTTTTTGAAATCTTCAAATCCGAGCCTATAGATGTTATGGATCTAACATCTATCAACCCAGATCATCAATATACACTACATACAACATGTTTGACACAAAAAAAAAACTAACATCTATCATAAGATCAAAAGTCAGATTTTGTTTAGGGTTTATACCTCACTATGAACAAATTCTGATTTCTTGGCTACTGATTTGTTATGTGTGTTAGTGGGGCTTGATTTGGGGACTGAAACACCTTAGGATTTCGTAAGTTTTAGAGAGAGAGGGGCTAGGATGAGTGTATGTGTACAAATGAGCAAAGTTAGTAGCATTTCTCTCTCTTGATCTTATATAAGACTTGTATGCATTGTATGTGGCTGATGAATTGGCTAAATTGTAGAGTTTGTAGGCACATGACTATGTTTAGGGTTGGCCAACAACTACATATTTTAGCTAGATTTGCAAGTTTCCTAATATAAAATGCAAAAAGGGCAAAAATGTCTTTTGGCTAGCAATTTTAATGGCACACTTGTAAACTTGTCTAACCCTTAGGGTTTGACCCTTAGGGTTTGACCCTATGGTTTTCTAAAAAATGTATTTCTAAGATTTCAATAAGGCTTAATTAAAAAATAAAATTAGTTTCTTTAAAAATGTAATTTAGAATTCACTAAATATAATTAGTTTTCTAATTACATTACTTGAACACTTAGGGTTTAAGATCCCATAACTAGAATTAAGGCTTACAATTAGCAATTAGGGTTACAAATTTAGAAATTAGGGTTTCTAACAATTAGGGTTTTCAAATATTAATTAGGGTTTTCTCTAATTAACATTAAATCTAATAATACACAACATAAATCATATAACACCATTACTACACAGTCTTGAACTCATAATTGAGTTTCAAAATAGGGTTTAACAAATTCATATTAGGGTTGTGACATTATACACCATAATCGACCAACCATTATCAATATGTATATACAGTACATATTTATATTACTTAAATAAAAATAATATTATATTATTATTCTCATTCCTTATTCCAAATTTAAAATTAGGGTTTGGATTCTATATCTGATATCTCTTTCAAATACGTACCATAATTAATTAAATTAAAATAATTAACTTAACTAATTTGAATAAATTCATATAATAAAATATTTATTATAATAACTCTAATAATCATTTCATATATTATTTAAATAATATATAACCATATTTTCATGGAAAAATAAATACAAAAATCATTTCTACTATAAAGTTAATTACTATAAAAATATAGTTTACAATGATTTATAATTCTAAAAATTTTATTTGTAATTATTCTGGTAATAAATAAATTTTTATTTATCACAAATATACATACACATTACCTGGCATAAATTCCCACTTTTAAAATAAAAAAAATTTATATGCAAAATTTCTTATTTATTTATATATAAAATATCGGGTTATTATAGATTTCCACCAGTAATTAGCCTCACCTTTCAAGAAAAAGGTTGCAAAAGTTGTCTTTTGATTATTATTAGCATTGGTTACTAGGAAAATTTTCTCTATTTCAGAAATCCAAATTTGTTCATCGACGGGTTCTGATGTACCTTTAAATTCAGGTGGTCCAACTAATTTGAAATCTTTAAAAGATGTGTTTTGGTTCATAGGTGTATTCATAGCTCCTAACATAAGGTCTACTAACTGCTTGGTAGAATTATCATCATTATTCATTTCTCTTTGGGGTCTTCTGGTTGGTGGCATGATTCTATATAAAACAACAACAAAAATTCACATAAGAATTTGAATAACATAAACATATCGTTCATTTATATATCACAAGAGTTTTTATAAAACAACTTAGTAGTTTACACATACTACTAGCTTACATACCATTGGTTATATTACAAACTTTGAATGCTTTTTTTATTCATACTAATATAGAGCATTCAAACACCTACACTACCCTCTAGAATTCATTGATATCATCAAAGGAATCCTGGATCATGTGGCATACCATAGATCAATCTATTAGATAGGCAGTTTTCTTCTCCTCCACCAGATATCGAACTACTCGGCGCTACAAATCATTAAAAGTATCTCGAACACCCAGAGATGTTTTAAGGAGTCTTGACTGAATTTTCTTTCTGCCCCTTTGTGCATGGTGCAGTTGTACTTTTAGTCGGTGATTAGTTCCCCTCTCATGTTGTAGCATTCCCTCAGCTATATCTGCCCTAAACTTCATTTTATTATTCTCATATTCTGTTGTCTTCATTAGTGATGCCATTGCTTCATCATGTTCATCAATTCTCATTAATTGTCCTGCTACTGGATCTTCCTCTTTCTCAGCATTTAGCAGTTGTTGACCATGAAACAATTTTCATCCTCTGCATCACTAGCTATAAATGACTCAATTTTTGGTGGATTGTTTACTATCACCATTTCTTCAGCATTCGAGTTGGCCATCTATAAAAGAAAACTCCTTTAATACTGGTATAAAAATGTACACAACATAATATTTTTAATGTTATATTTTATGTGTACTTTAAAATTTTTACGGACTCGAATACTATATACTAAGATTTCTCTTCCTTATATCTATAGCCTTGAGGCTTTGATACCAAACTTGTAACGCCCCCATATCTATACTCCCATGGTATTCGATATGGTGCTTACTACGAATCAATATAATGCATTTAATTCTATACACCCGTGATATCTGATTATAAGCTTATATTAAATTGAGGGACTCTCAGATATAATTCTCATAGATCCAAGATTCACAGTATCCCATAACAGATGACAATTCTCAAGAGAACTATTACTGTGTTTGGATACCCTCACTTAGATATATAAATTGTATCTGTGAATAGAATCTATCTATCCGAAATTCAGAGTACCAGTAACAACATGAACAGTCCATATTACTAATACCCTCACCCAGATGTATAGTCTATGTCATGCGAATTTATACTATTGTATCAATAGTAACTATCTATCCGAAATCCAGAGTATCAATAACAACATGAACAGTCCATGCTATTAATATCCTCACTCAAATAAACAGTTCCCAAGGATCTCAACTAGATTTGAAGAATTCTAAATTAAATCTATATATGTAAGAAAAAATGGTTGCAAAAATAAAAGATGTTATATATATCATAAATATTAAGGTTCGATTACATGATTCTCATAACGAGTTTCTTATTACAAAGTATTCAACTAGACATGAATATAACCTAATCTAAGCAGGGATGCTTCCCTTTATCTACTCCAGATGTTCCAGGGTTACCATCTAATACTGCAAAGGAAATAATTTGCAAGGGTGAGCTATGACATGCTCAACAGGTTTTATATATATAACAATATATGAATTAAAGAAATATAACAATTCAAAGTTTGACTGATAGTTGTTACCATTTTCTGGATTTCTTTTTCAACCATTTCTGGATTTTTATTTATTTCAATCACACAGACTTAGAAACTTTGTTTAGATATGAGATAGGGGATCAGCCTACTCATTATCCTAGGAGTATGCATCTCATCCTACCAGTGCTCAAGTGCACCCAAATTAATGTCAATATATTATCAATCGAAACTTGATCCCTTACAGGATACCCAACTTCAGTATAGGATGTTTTACCAAACAATTTGGTTTGACACAATAGTTTATGCTCAATAATCAATATGAATAAATAATTCATTTCTTAGTTATGCTGAAACTATAGCGATAACCTTACAATAAGAGGCAATTCAAATGTAAGTGTAGTATATCATATCAACAACATATTAAGATAAAATCTTGTTCAACGAATAAACAGGGTTTGAGAAATTTGCGTAAGTAGTTAGGGTTTAAGAAAAACTTGCCTGAGGGTAGATCAGTCAAGTTATGCTACTTGATTCGTTTAATAAACACCTACGATGTTCATATATATAAATCTAACACGTTAGTATTGATAACAATACTCAAATACAACATTTACATAAGATCGGGTTAGATTCGATAGAGTTTCGGTGTTCAATGTCTTTACTGAATATTAAATAAGTTGATATATGGACTAAATTTTATTTATAAGCTTTATTATATATTTAGATAATTTATATATCCATTATAATAATTTCTAGAAGCTTATAATAATATTTAAATATTTATTTATCCCTTAAATGATTTTTAAATCATTTATTTCTATTTTTAGATAATTAATATTTACTTAAAATTTTACAAAAACTTTGTTTATTATTTTTAAATAATTTATATCCATTTATTATGATTTTTATATCATTAATAATATTTTTCAATAATTATTTAGTATTTATAAATAATTATTCTAATTACTTTATTATTAAATTAATTATTAATAATATCCAAATAAAATAAAATATTTATTGAATTTATGTAAAAGTATTAGAAATTAATTATAATAACTTAATATAATTTTTAAAACTATTTTTGTATTTATTTATATTTATTTATTAATTATTTCTAATTTTTATAAATTAATTTCTAGAAAAATAATTTTTGTCTGTCGCTAAAGCCCTATAGTGACAGGAAGTGTCACTATAGGTGTTCTCGAGCCTTTGGGCAGTCAATTGGTCATGGTCGGTCAACGGTTTTGTGGCTTTCATAACTCTGATTCTATGTAATAAATTTGTGTTGTGTTTGTTGTAACATGTAGTATATATGTGACACCCCCAAATCCGGGTACTTCGATTCCACGAGATTTGGTATTCACTATACAAATATCATCTATCTATCTACCCATAATAAATGTAAATCATACAATAGATAGAATTAAAATCCTCTCCTTAAAAGGATTACATCATCCGAATAATAAATACAATCCCAGGTTAAACTAACCTTAAAACATCTGTGCGGAATTCTAACAAATAAGTCTTAACAACATCATAACTCAAGTCTTAACATAAATACATTATCAATTTAAAATAACAAGTCTTCATCACTTGCTAACTTTGCCCTTGCCCTTACTAGTGGAAGGTTCATCACTTCTTTCATTCTTAACTGCAATGTTATTATTAAGCAAGAATGAGCACAAATGCCCACAAGTATAATAATGAAACAACAGTATAATAACATGCGAATAATCAAGTACATCTGAATAAAATCTCAACTTCTGAATCAAGAATAAATAACAAGAATCAAAAGAATTCTGAGGGTCATAAGACCTTGAACTATGTCCTAGGTTATCAAGGGTTATACTTGAAACCTTTAACAGTCATAAGACTATGGACCTTTCTTCTCGTACTTAGGGGGATCAGCCCTTAGTACCATACTGTGCACAATATCTTAACGCTAAAGCGTAAATAATCCCCTATACAGGGTTGTTTATCTCAGTTTGACATTCGAGTCCGCACCAAAAGAAGTTTGGTTTGGATAAATCATCAAGGGTTCTGAAATTTAGAACGCTCATCAACTATGGACTAGTTGAATCAATTAAGTTCACTAGTCTAAAAGGTTCAACAATAATGATATTCAATCTGAATAATAATCTCAAGAAGTATACAATAGAACAATTATTGTATAACTGAATCATGCTTTGAAAGATAATCAATCTTTAATATAACATTTGAACTTGAATAATAGTAATGATAATTTTCTCGAGGTAAAGAATAAACTTGAACAATAATGACAAGTAGGGTTAGGAAACTTGCTCAAATTTAAGAGTTTAAGTTTAGGAAACTTGCCTCGTGCGTAGATTACACTTTAACTAAGCACGTTCTTTGAATTAAATCCTACATACCATTCATATACATAATACCAGTTAATTATAAATTAACTAATCAACATAAACTCATTCTCGTTGTCTACTTTAATTATCGACTATACTTAGTCAATTTATCTCATTATCACATAATTTGTACTTCATGAATAATAATCTAATTATGAATTCAATAATTTAAATCACATGTAATTATGTTATTTACATGTTTAAACAACTATTTTTATCATCACATTATTCTTCTAACATATTTACATGTTCATTACATCAATTCACTAACACTTGTTAGACTTTAATATTTTAAAAAAAATCTCATTTCTGAATTTTCTGGAGAGTGGCGCTGCGGCGCCACTGATACACGTGATCTTCTCACTGCGGCGCGGTGCTGCTGCAGCCGGACACTTGGTGCTGTGGCGCCGTGGCTCGAGTCTTGGCGCTGCGGCGCGGCGCACCAGACACAGAAATGGCAGTTCGCGAAAAATCGCAGAACATGCCAATTTCTCCCAATTTCTTATTTTCTACTCGAAATTAGACATACCCACATGTTATAATTTATACATAAACATAACCCAACCTTTGTAAAGTGATTTTAACCATTTAAAACACCCAATAACAGAATTAAATAACGTAAAATTGGACTGTTCTTGATGTTCTTGAAGTTAATGAACAAAATCATAAATTTAACACTATGAATTCGTTATAACACCGAATCCGTTCGTTTAAGGCTTGGTCTCTTCGTATCAACATGCATAATAATATAGGAGTGTAAAATTTATGAAAACATTTATGTTTGACATACTAAAATCACGTATAAGGCCTTAAGGCCAAACCCAAACCCTGTAATTTATTTTGGAATAGCAAGTCATCAGATTACGAAACTTAGGATATGGAATCATGCAATATATATATAAAACATGTTATGCTACTTGTATTATTACATATATCCATATAATAATTCAATTTCTCAATTACAGAGACATAACAGAGGTTTTGAAAGTCATTTTCATAAAAACCAAGTGACGTGAAATAGAATTGGGTTTGGAGGATTTACCCAGAGTATAATTTAAGAAGAGACGATTCCAGATGATCTTTTCACAATAACCTATTGATTACACACTCACAATTTCTCTTTAACAGATATGATTTTCTCTTTGAATTTCTCAAACACTCTCCCTTTGCTTTTCCAGACTTAAAAAAATAAAAGATAAGAAGAATAATACGTATACTATAATCAAGCACTGACGCGCATCATGGCCAGTTAACCTAGTCATGGGTAACTAGTGCTAACTCCCACTAAGGCCATGTTTGGCTAGGCCTAATAGAGTTCAAAACCGTTTAATTTAATAAAATTTTTACAATATAGTTTGAAAATGTCACACTCTTTATAAAATAAATCCCATATTTTATTTAATTTACTTTAAATAAAATATAACAATTTCTCATAAATTCACATAGTCACATAATTAAATATCTCATTAATAAATAATGACAATTTATTAAATCTCTAATTAATAATTACATTAATTAAATAACATCATACTTAATTAAATATTTCATTTAATTCAATAAGCTCACATAATCACATACTTGAATAATAAAAATTCTCTACATTAATTTAATAATTGCAACACATATAATTAATTTAATAATTGCAACACATATAATTAAATTAATCTACCACAATTGCATCAATTAATTATTAAACCTAATAATTAAATCATCGAAAATATTTATTTAATTCAATAAATATTAAAATTAAATTATAAAATTCTCGTTCGTCACATCTTTCCCCCTTAAAAGGATTCTGTCCCCAGAATTACGACTCAATAAATTTGACCCGTTGCATTCTCCCCCCTTATAAAGATTTTGTCCCCAGAATCGCATATACATATTTAAGTAAATAAATGAGAGTAATTCTTCATCATATTCTCTTCGAGTTCCCACGTAGCTTCTTCAGCGTTGTGGTTCCTCCAAATTACCTTAACAGAAGGTATAACTTTATTTCTGAGAACTTGTTCTTTTCGGTCGACAATTTGGACAGGAATTTCTTCGTAAGATAAGTCTTTCTCAAAATGTAGGGGTTCATATTCAACTACATGCTTGTAATCAGGCTTGTAGGGTCGCAATACAGAAACATGGAAGGCGTTATGGATATTCTCGAGTGCTGGAGGTAAGGCTACCTCGTACGCAACTTCTCCAATTTTTCTCAGTACTTCAAAGGGTCCAATAAATCTTGGGCTCAATTTCCCTTTCTTTCCAAACCTGATCTTCCCTTTCCAGGGAGAGACCTTTAAGAAAACATAACTACCTGATTCAAACTCGATAGTTTTACGATGTGGATCAGCGTATTTTTTCTATCGATCTTGAGCCGCTACCAGTCGTGCTCGGATTACTTTGACTATTTCTGCTGTCTGCTGTACCAATTCTGGCCCTAGCAATTGTCTTTCACCAACTTCATCCTAGTAAAGCGGAGTTCTGCACTTTCTGCCGTATAAAGCTTCATAAGGCGGCATGCCAATACTAGCGTGGTAAATGGTGTTGTAGCCGAACTCTACTAATGGTAGGTGATCATCCCAATTTCCTTTAAAGTCCATCACACAGGCTCTTAGTATATCTTCTAATGTCTGAATCGTTCTCTCACTCTGTCCGTCTGTTTGAGGGTGGTAAGCTGTACTCATTCGCAATTGCGTACCCATACATTCCTGAAGACGTTTCCAGAAATTTGATGTGAAGCGCGGATCCCTATCTAAAACAATTTATACCAGAACTCCATGCCTCGAAACAATCTCTTTTACGTATAGCCTGGCCAACTGATCTAAGTTGAATCTTATTTTGATCGGAAGGAAGTGTGCAGATTTCGTCAGTCGGTCAACGATAACCCATACTGCGTCGTAGCCTTTCTGAGTCGTCGAAAGACCAACCACGAAATCCATTGTAATATGTTATCATTTTCATTCTGGGATTTCCAACGGTTGAAGTAATCCACTTGGTTTCTGATGTTCTGCTTTTATTTTCTGACAGGTCAGACACTTGGCAACACATTCTGCAACATCACGTTTCAAATTCGGCCACCAAAAATATTGTCGAAGATCTTGGTACATTTTGGTACTACCAGGGTGAATCGAATATCGTGAACTACGAGCCTCGCTTAAAATATCCTCCTTAATCTCTTGTACTGGCGGTACCCAAATTCTACTCTCAAATCTCAGTATTCCTTCCTTATCCATCTTAAATCTCGGTTCGGTCCCTTCGGATATCTTCTTTGCCACCTTTTTGCATTCATCATCCTGAAGCTGAGCCTCCTTCACTTTATCTAGTAAAGTTATACCAGATTGCATCTAAAATAGCTTCTCATCAATCTCCATTGGATACTTCACTTCCAACTCCAGTTTCTCCATTTTTGTGATTAGCTCCTCCTGAGCAGTTAACATCACCAATTTCTCACGACCCTTTCTACTTAAGGCGTCGACAACTACATTCGCTTTACCTGGATGGTATAAAATCTCACAGTCGTAATCCTTAATTAATTCTAGCCATCTTCTTTGACGCATATTCAAATCCTTCTGTGTGAAAATATATTTCAGACTCTTGTGGTCCGTATATATCTCACACTTCTCCCCGTAGAGATAGTGCCTCCAAAATTTTCAAGCAAAAATAACTGCAGCTAACTCCAAATTATGGATCGGGTATCCCTTCTCATAATCCTTCAACTATCGTGATGCATACGCGATGACTTTACCATTTTGCATTAGCCCACAGCCAAGTCCTTTATGCGACGCATCACTAAAAACAATAAAATTTCATGTATCATCCGGAAGAGATAACACAGGTGCCGTACTCAACCTCTTCTTTAGTTCTTGAAAGCTCTCCTCACACTACTCCGTCCAAACAAATTTCACAGCTTTTCGAGTTAAATTCGTTAACGGAGTTGCAATCTTGGAAAAATCTTGAATGAATCTTCTATAATATCCCGCCAATCCAAGAAAACTTCTTACTTCTGACGGCGTTCTCGGCTGTTCCCAGTTAATCACGGCTTCTACTTTAGATGGATCTACCGAAATTCCGTTTTTATCGATCACGTGACCAAGAAATTGTACTCGCTCAATCCAGAATTTGCATTTCGAAAATTTAGCGTATAACTTCTCCCTTCTCAATACTTCCAACGTTAACCTCAAATGTTCTTCGTGTTCTTCTTTGGTTTTAGAATATACCAGAATGTCGTCTATAAATACCACCACGAATTTGTCTAAAAATGGCTTGAACACCCCATTCATTAGTCCCATAAATGCTGCAGGAGCATTCCTTAGACCAAACGACATTACTAAAAATTCGTAGTGACCGTATCGCGTTCTGAACGCTGTCTTCGGTATATCCTCTGGCCTCACCTTCAGTTGGTGATAACCACTCCTCAAATCTATCTTGGAAAAGTATCTTGCTCCCTTTAATTGATTAAACAGATCGTCGATTCTTGGTAATGGATATCTATTCTTAATCGTGACCTTGTTCAGTTCTCTGTAGTCAATGCAGAGCCGCATCAATCCGTCCTTCTTTTTCACAAACAACACCGGCGCTCCCCACGGCGATACGCTCGGTTGAATGTACTTTTTGTCCAGCAATTCTTGTAGTTGGACCATCAGTTCTTTCATCTCTACTGGTGCCATTCGGTATGGTGCCTTCGATATTGGAGCGGTTCCGGGTGCCAAATCGATCACGAAATCTACCTCTCTATCCGGTGGAAGTCCTAACAAATCGTCTGGAAATACGTCGACGAAGTTCCTCACAATCGGTATTTCTTCTACCTTCAGATTCTCTTTTCGACTGTCGACTATGTAAGCTAAGTATCCTACACAGCCTTGTCTTAATAACTTCCTGACCTGCATCATCGTCAGACAACTCGCTTGTCTAGGTGACCTGCTACCATAAAATACAACCTTTGACGGAGTCATAAGGTTAATACGTTTCTTCTAGCAATCAATTACCGCCCCACAATTGGATAACCAATCCATACCCAAAATAACGTCAAATTCTCCAAGCCGAATAGGAATAAGATCTACGTTCATGATATTACCCTTAATATCCACCCTAAAGTTCTTAAACACGTACTTAACAGGAATTATCTCTCTATTCGCAATTTCTATATTCATGGGATATTCCAACTCATCCATAAGCAAATCTAAACTATTAGCAAAGTCTTCGGATATAAAGGAACAAGTAGCACCCGAATCAAATAAAACATAAGCATTAATTTCATTGATCGGAATGATACATGACACCACCTCACGAGACTAAATTGCGTCCTGCACTGTCATATTGAAAGTTCTAGCGGTCGGTCAATTTGTTACAGGTGGTCCAGTAATGGTTAAGGTATTTCCACTGCTATTTCCACGGTTACCTCCTTGCACTGCTCCTCCTGATCCCTTCTTGGGGCAATCTCTTGCTAGATGATCCTTAGAACCACAGTTTAAACAAGCACCCTTCTTTGGGTTTGGACAGTTTGGTGCTATGTGGCCTTCCTGACCACAATTGTAACAAACTCGCTTCCCTTTCATGCAAACTCCCAGATAAGCTTTTCCACAGTTTGAGCACGCTTCAATTTTCTTCTTCTGCCCTCCTTGTTAACTTCCAGCTGACGAGTTATCCGTCCACTTCCTCTTCTGATTATGACTACCCCCAGTGTTACTCCCACCAGTCTTGTTATTTCTTTCACCTTCACTCTTCTTCTTCTTCTGCTCTTGATTGTACTTGGTCACCGCATCGCTCCCGCCTTCAGCGAGGATGGCCTTTTCCAATACTCCGGCAAATGTGTTTATCTGGAACATTGACACCTTACTGTAAACCCAAGGCTTTAGTCCTTGTTCAAATCTTCTGGCCTTTCTTTCGTCAGTGTGTACTTGGTACGGGGCAAACCTTTCCAACTCATCAAATTTAGCCGCATATTCAGGTACGCTCATGTTTCCTTGCTTCAGTTCCAGAAATTGAATTTCCATCTGATTCTGCGAACTAGTTGGGAAGTACATTTCAAAAAATAGTTCTTTAAATCTCTCCCACGTAATTACACCTTCACCTCCTCGCACTTTGTTTGCTTTCCACCAGTAGCTAGCCTCAGACTTCAACATAAACGTTGCGAAAGTGGTCTTCTGGTCTTCTCTAACCCTAGCAACGTCGAATAATTTCTCCATTTCCATAACCCACGTTTGAGCCTCGATTGGGTTCCTGGAACCTTTGAACTCTGGCGGTCCCACCGCCTTGAAGTCTTTAAACGTTGTGTTTGGTGGAGCTTGAGGTTGATTATTCATTGCTCCCATCAGTAAGTTCACCAACTGCTAAACAGGATTAGCATTGGCGTTATTGTTATTATTAGTTGACTCTTCCTGAGCCGGTTGACGTTGTTGTCTTCTCCTTGGCGGCATATTTTTGATAAAATAAACGCTTATTAGAACTTTATTTATTTCTCTAAATAGTTAAGGCATTACTCAACAATTTAACATATCATCTCAAACAACTTAATATATTTAATTCAACTCAAAGTTTTAACATCAAACTATAGCATAATTGCTATTTACATCAACTATCCTGGAATAAAGAATCCACAGGATTTAAAATATTAACATATTCCTTCGTTCATAAACACGTCGGAATTTACATATAAAAACTAATTAAGTCTTTCACATAATTAAAAGGATTCTAATCCTGTCTATCAAGGTGCTGAATAGCCTTGCCACGCTCTTCATCCATCATACGAGACATCGTCCTACGATCCAGTATATACGATGGAAGTCCTTCGAACTGGATGGGGCATCTCAAAACTCGTTCCTGAGCCGTATCCATTGCATGATTAAGTGTGGAGTATGTCTCTTCAAGCTTTGCCTTCTTTGCATGACTATCATCTTCTGCACGATCAGCTCGACGTGATTCTCTTACCCATCCTTCCTCTGCTATTTTCAGTCTTCCGGAAGTTTCTTTCAGTTCCTTTTTCAGCTTCTCTATCTCCTCGGTCTTATCTTCGGTTTGACCCTTCTCATGGACCAAATCGCTTTCTACCTTTCCCAATCGTGAGTGAAGAGTCGAAATCTCCCTCTCCTTCTCCTCTAAAGTAGACTACTGAACAGTCGCTCGCTCAGTCAATTCCTGAACCTCGTCTTGCAATTCCACATTACGGTCGTATAACGTGTCATACATCTCCGCATCAACGGTGTACCGTGGTAACTCCTCTTCTTCCTCTTCCTCATCAAACTCCTCCTCAGGATCCTCCTCAGGATCAGTCTCGGGCTCATGCTCCTGACCAACAACGGTGATCAATGGAGATGACTCCCTCTGAACTAACTGTTCCCTAACAACATGTATGTCTCGGGGCTCCTCCTCTGTAGGTACTATAGGTAATCGGGGTTCTTCCTCCCCAGCTTGACTAGCTTCTCCAACATTCGTCATCCTGACAACAAAATTTTATGTTTTAGTTACTAAGTCGTACTAACGAGCACATAAATTAACACATAAACACATAATGTATTTTATTATCTTCAATGAATTACCAAAATTTCATTTCTTAAAACTCGATAAGAGTTTTCCTTTACTATCTTCTTTCTATAAGGCTACTACCTAAGGTTGTTCCCCGACCTAAGGTTCATAACCTACGGCTCTGATACCAACCTGTGACACCCCCAAATTCGGGTACTTCGATTTCACGGGATTTGATGTTCACTGTACAAATATCATCTATCTATCTACCCATAATAAATGCAAACCATACAATAGATAGAATTAAAATCTTCTCCTTAAAAGGATTACATCATCCGAATAATAAATACAATCCCAAGTTAAACTAACCTTAAAACATCAGTGCGGAATTCTAACAAATAAGTCTTAACAACATCATAACTCAAGTCTTCACATAAATACATCATCAATTTAAAATAACAAGTCTTCATCACTTGCTAACTTTGCCCTTGCCCTTACTAGTAGAAGGTTCATCACTTCTTTCATTCTTAACTGCAATGTTATTATTAAGCAAGAGTGAGCACAAATGCCCACAAGTATAATAATGAAACAACAGTATAATAACATGCGAATAATCAAATACATCTGAATAAAAACTCAACTTCTTAATCAAGAATAAATAACAAGAATCAAAAGAATTCTGAGGGTCATAAGACCTTGAACTATGTCCTAGGTTATCAAGGGTTATACTTGAAACCTTTAACAGTCATAAGACTATGGACCTTTCTTCTCGTACTTAGGGGGATCAGCCCTTAGTACCATACTGTGCACAATATCTTAACGCTAAAGCGTAAATAATCCCCTATACAGGGTTGTTCATCTCAGTTTGACATTCGAGTCCGCACCAAAGGAAGTTTGGTTTGGATAAATCATCAAGGGTTCTGAAATTTAGAACGCTCATCAACTATGGACTAGTTGAATCAATTAAGTTCACTAGTCTAAAAGGTTCAACAATAATGATATTCAATCTGAATAATAATCTCAAGAAGTATACAATAGAACAATTATTATATAACTGAATCATGCTTTGAAAGATAATCAATGTTTAATATAACATTTGAACTTGAATAATAGTAATGATAATTTACTCGAGGTAAATAATAAACTCGAACAATAATGACAAGTAGGGTTAGGAAACTTGCTCAAATTTAAGAGTTTAAGTTTAGGAAACTTACCTCGTGCGTAGAATACACTTTAACTAAGCACGTTCTTTGAATTAAATCCTACATACCATTCATATACATAATACCAGTTAATTATAAATTAACTAATTAACATAAACTCATTCTCATTGTCTACTTTAATTATCGACTATACTTAGTCAATTTATCTCATTATCACATAATTTGTACTTCATGAATAATAATCTAATTATGAATTCAATAATTTAAATCATATGTAATTATGTTATTTACATGTTTAAACAACTATTTTTATCATCACAGTATTCTTCTAACATATTTACATGTTCATTACATCAATTCACTAACACTTGTTAGACTTTAATATTTAAATAAAAATCTCATTTCTGAATTTTCTAGAGAGTGGCGCTGCGGCGCCACTGATACACGTGATCTTCGCGCAGCGGCGTGGTGCTGCTGCAGCCGGACACTTGGCGTTGTGGCGCCGTGGCTCGAGTCTTGGCGCTGCGGCGCGGGGGCGCGGGGGCGCTGCGGCGCGGGGGCACTGCGGCGCGGGAAATGTACAGGTAGCCGGCGCTGCGGCGCGGCACACCAGACACAGAAATGGCAGTTCGCGAAAAATCGCAGAACATTCCAATTTCTCCCAATTTCTTATTTTCTACTCGAAATTAGACATACCCACATGTTATAATTTATACATAAACATAACCCAACCTTTGTAAAGTGATTTTAACCATTTAAAACACCCAATAACAGAATTAAATCATGTAAAATTGGACTGTTCTTGATGTTCTTGAAGTTAATGAACAAAATCATAAATTTAATACTATGAATTCGTTATAACACCGTATCCGTTCGTTTAAGGTTTGGTCTCTTCGTATCAATATGCATAATAATATAGGAGTGTAAAATTTATGAAAACATTTATGTTTGACATACTAAAATCACGTATAAGGCCTTAAGGCCAAACCCAAACCCTGTAATTTATTTTAGAATAGCAAGTCATCAGATTACGAAACTTAGGATATGGAATCATGCAATATATATATATATATATATATATATATATATATATATATATATATATATATATATATATAACATGTTATGCTACTTGTATTATTACATATATCCATATAATAATTCAATTTCTCAATTACAGAGACATAACAGAGGTTTTAAAAGTCATTTTCATAAAAACCAAGTGACGTGAAATAGAATTGGGTTTGGAGGATTTACCCAGAGTATAATTTAAGAAGAGACGATTCCAGATGATCTTTTCACAATAACCTGTTGATTACACACTCACAATTTCTCTTTAACAGATATGATTTTCTCTTTGAATTTCTCAAACACTCTCCCTCTGCTTTTCCAGACTTAAAAAAATAAAAGATAAGAAGAAGAATACGTATACTATAATCAAGCACTGACGCGCATCATGGCCAGTTAACCCAGTCATGGGTAACTAGTGCTAACTCCCACTAAGGCCATGTTTGGCTAGGCCTAATAGATTTCAAAACCGTTTAATTTAATAAAACTTTTACAATATAGTTTGAAAATGTCACACTCTTTATAAAATAAATCTCATATTTTATTTAATTTACTTTAAATAAAATATAACAATTTCTCATAAATTCACATAGTCACATAATTAAATATTTCATTAATAAATAATGACAATTTATTAAATCTCTAATTAATAATTACATTAATTAAATAACATCATGCTTAATTAAATATTTCATTTAATTCAATAAGCTCACATAATCACATACTTGAATAATAAAAAATCTCTACATTAATTTAATAATTGCAACACATATAATTAAATTAATCTACCACAATTGCATCAATTAATTATTAAATCTAATAATTAAATCATCAAAAATATTTATTTAATTCAATAAATATTAAAATTAAATTACAAAATTCTCGTTCGTCACAATATATGTCAAGGTACATATATATAACACTGATTTGGACAAAGCATAATTCTAAGGTCTTGATCTATGCTGGTCAAAGTACAGCCAACGGCTGTTCTTCGTGTTCATCAATTTTCTGGGTAACCCAGAAAACTTGGTCAAGCTCGGTCAACGACTTTTGACCATTAATTCCAGTAATCCTATGAGTTGTTTAAGTAATTTAAGATCATAGATATGTAGTATGTATATTAAGGTGTTAATCTATTACAAAAAGTTACAAAAACAACAACCAGAAAGCGATCAAAAGGCTTGTCAAAGTAGCCGGCTCAAACTGTTCTTGAGTTTTCTAGGTAACCCAGAAAACAGAACTCGTGATCAGCCAACCATCTTTGACCACCTATAACTTGCAATATATGGTTCTAATGAACCTATTTTCTTTTTCAGATTAAAGACCTACTATCAGGCTACAAATAACATACAAATAGCAGACCTAATCATAAACACATATGAATCTACAAGCTCTGACATTCGACTGTTAGGCTTGATTTTCAAAATTCCCAGATTACTAAAAACACTTAATTAAGGCATCTAGATGCTATGAAAACGTGTTCTATCAACTTAACATACTTTCTAACATACTAATACATAATTCTAAACATCTAAATAACAAATTTATCAAAGCATCAAAGATCTAGCTATGAATAGGATTTGCACCTTTCTTGCTTGATTTTGGATTCTAGCTTCTGAATTGGTTGCTGCTATCACCCAAGCTTGATTTCGTATGTTTATAAGAGTGTCTAGGCTTATAGAATTCATGAGTTTACACTGAGTTTGGGTCTCTGTTGTGAGATTTAGCAATTGCCAAATCGCGCGCAAGCATACGCGGTCCACAAGTAATATATGAAAGTGGAGTGTCGAACCTACGAGGACAAAGTCTTAAGAGAATGCAAATACTAAGGAAAAGTCGTTACTTATCTTATCTAAACAAGTGAAATAAGATGATTGGTTAAGCAATATGATTAAAACTATAAGAATAAGAGAAGTGGTTGTGCTAGGAAGTCAAGATAGGATTACAATTCCCCTAATGCGTCGCCTAATCTCCTAACTCTCCAAATTACAAACGAATCAAGGAATGGTCAACCGAGAACAGTAAATACGCAAGCTTCTGTCGAAGGCCAAATGTGACAACCCCAAAATAGGTCCATTCCATCCAACCTATTCTGAGTCACCAAATACATGGTACAGAAAACTACAACTTTATTACAACAATTGTCGTGCAAAATATAACAACACATATACTGTGAGTTGGGATACAAATATATACCAAATGTGACTCATGTCCCAACCGTTGATAGCACCTCACAATGACACCTTACATAAATGTATAGTTAAAAACTGTTTTAGAAATTAGAATATTTGGGAAGTGCTCAAGGAAACCTTCGTACATGGGAGGCCATGCTTCTAGGTTATGATAGATATCATATGGCCACAGAATTATCCTTGGTTGACCCAATAGACCCCAAAGAAAAACGAGAAGATTACTATCATATTCTTCCCAATGGGGAGTCTTCTCTTGACATATCAATATCTCCACTGTCTCTAATTGAGAATTATACTTCAAACAAATACCAACTACCCAGCTACACTCTTATTACCTGAAAGAAATTGTGAAACAGAAGGGTGAGCACAACTAGCCCAGTAAAGAATATCATGACTAAAGATAAATAAATTATCAATAGCCTTCAACAGTAATAAATCAGAGATTTAGAACATATGGTAGATGATAAAAAATTTCAACCATAGTTGCAGCGGAACGAGCAATCCATTAGAAGAGTCAAATAGACCATAAAGTCTATTATCTTCTCCATGTTAAAAATCCACCAACAATATTTTATCCCTGTAACATCAATCAACAGTTCTGGTCCACAAACATATGAATAACTCATAATCATAACTGTAGTTCTAAATTCCTCTTCTCATCCAGGACGAATATAATTTTTATCACCTATCTTTACCTGAAACATCAAAGATCATGGTTACACCAAATCATATTTCCTGTTCATAATCATACTAATAACTTCATCTTTGCACTACGGTCAAAGATATTCATTTGTATCACCAATTGGTCATGTTCATCTCAACACCTGTTCATCTTTGCACTACTGGCCAAAGATATTCAACAACATGTCATCTTTGCACTACGGGCCAAAGATATTCATCAACAGACCAACTTTGCACTACAGGCCAAAGATATTCATCTACAATTCATCTTTGCACTACAAGCCAAAGATATTCCTCAACAATTCATCTTTGCACTACAGGCCAAAGATATTCCTCAACAGTTCATATTTGCACTACAGACCAAATATATTCCTCAACAATTCATATTTACACTACAGGCCAAATATATTAATATCTCAAAGAAATATATAATCATTTATATAAACAATAATTATAACCATGTTGATCATTTCACCTTTGCACTTAAGCTGAAGATATTCAATTATAAATTCAATGGTCATGATCATACTAGTCAATAATTCAACTTTGCACTACTGGTCAAAGAGAACCTAAAGTCATGATCATACTAATAATCTACCTATCTTTACACTCAAGTGAAAGAGAATTTCAACATCAAGTTAATAAAAATGTTATATATGATAATAAAAATAATATGATCAACATATAGATTTAATCTCAAGAGTAATATTCATAAATCAACTATAATTTGGTTAGAAAAAGAAACTAATTTTATCGTGAATAGTAACTCGTGAATAGTAACTCGTGAATAGTAATCCCGACGCAAAAAGATAGAAATTCTACAATAAATTTCGTACCAATATTTCGGTATAATGATATTGAAAGAATAACATTTCTTAAACTTATAAGAAATTTATTTTAATTGTTTACACTTTACTAAAATAATGCATTTAATCATTCTAAAATGTCAAACTCATAAGATTTCATCACCAATAATCAAAACCCTCATCAAAAATCTAAATATACCTCATATGGGATTCTCAAGCCATAAAATTCTATTTTCCAATTTTCTTTCTTCACATAACATATTTAATTCATTTACTCATAACTAGTCCCTTTTCATGAAAAATACCAAATCAATGTAAACAATTTTTCTTTTCTGGGATTTAACATAATATAGTCCCATATTGAACATATATTTTTCCCGAAATTTTTAAAACTCATTTACTATTTTTCATATTGCCAGAATAGCCGAATATTTAGATATTTATCAAAAATTGTACTTTTATCCAAAAATTCTGAAATTTACAGAGTATACTTCTATCATATTCATGAACTCCTAATAAAAATTTCACCAATTTTGGAGTTAACCACAAGGAGTTATAAGCGATTACTTTTAGAATAGTCTTTTCTCATAAAATTCATAACTCTTAATCTATACATCCAAAAATCACCATTTTTTGGCACAATCAATAAAACTCATCAAGACATCATTTCAAATTTTTCCAGAATTTTTTGAAGGTCGGAAGAAGTACGAACTGAAAAACATAATAACCCTTAAAATTTCTTACCTCAAAAGAGCAGTACTTCTGATCGGTATAAGACTGAAATAAACTTGCACTGAATAACAACTCTCAAAGTATCTAAATACTCTCTAGAATATGGTTGACAATATAGAGAGAAAGAAAACTTATTTCTGGTGTGATTTTCAATTCTAACATAAGCA
Organism: Panax notoginseng; assembly: GCA_016801055.1. Taxonomy (NCBI): domain Eukaryota; kingdom Viridiplantae; phylum Streptophyta; class Magnoliopsida; order Apiales; family Araliaceae; genus Panax; species Panax notoginseng. Next base: position 182,208,469 of record CM029020.1, on the reverse strand, counting down.
CCTATTTATAGGAAAATGCTAGAACGCCAAAGGAGACTAAATTAATAAAATATAATATTATTATTATTATTTTCTCATTTCCTACGCCACCACACCAGCCATCAATGACCAGCCACCACATTTGAAAAAACAATTCTAGCACATTTTTGTATACCAACCAAAATGGGTCCCACCCAAATTTAATAAAAATCATTTTATTTTCTGAAACTTCAATAATTCATAGAAAATAGCCCGTTTATCAGAAAAATATGAATTTTATATCCATTCTGACTGAAATTGAATTCTCTACAACTTTGCAGAAGAAAGTTTTTCCAAATTCTAGACCGAAAATATCCGAAATTCACAAACGGATGATTTTAAACATCGTTTCGACACCTTTTAAAATTCATAACAAATCATGCGTTAATTTTCAACAGTTCAAAATTTGTGGACATATACTTAACTCATATGTGTATAACCTACCCAAAAATTACTATGATCCAACGGTTAGATCAAAATTATAACTCACGCAACAGAGCTTTAAGAACACCTATTTGATCTTTTAATACCTCCAATCCGACAAAATGCTGATAAAACACCTCAACATTAATTCTTTCATTTATAACCACATAAATAAATCCATTATTTATATCTACATCAAATAAATATTTTCTTATCATATAAATCAATAATTAATTATTCACAAATAATATTACAGAATCACAATAATGACAACCAGGCCGTTCCCAGGAAAGAGGGGGCTTTCCAATAAGGATTTCTCCTTACTAGCGCGCAATTAGATAACCAAACCTCTCCTTAGACAGAACTTTCTAGACATTACCAATAATGCTATGTAATAATATTATTTAAATAATATGAATTATTGATCTGATAATGGAAAATATTGTGCAGCAACAATTATTGAAACAACAATAATATGAAATATCAACGCAGCAATTATTGAATCAATAAAATAAAATATTGAACAGTAACTACTGTAACAATTATTGAGTAGTACCTTCCTTCGTAAGAATCAATAATTCTAAAATACTGTGCAATCCGTGTGCTACTGTGCAACCACGCGTATTACTGTATTTTAACCACCGGGTATTCTAACAGTGTTAACGGTAACAACTATGCCGTTATTTATAAAAACTCAATTTTTGTCGTTATCTTCATCCAATCGTTTTTCGTTATGGGGCCCACAAATAGCTGCGCCGTCGTATAAATATTTCCCGACAGAAAAAATATTCCACGACCAAACGAATATTCTCCGACAACAATGATTATTTCATATCCACTTGCTTATTTTGAAAATTTTCCACATTTCATCCATAACTTTAAACTTTTTATCAATTTAACCATTTACTGAATAGTAATTATAAGAAAAATTGAATACTTTTATTTCATAAAATTCAGGGTCTTACACCAAATGCACACCCCTAACCAGATAAATCACAATATGTCTATTGGTGAAAATAGCTAGGCCAAGGTCATTAGGCTAAGTCTCAAGGTCGCACAAGGCAAATAGAGATACGCCTATCCTATTAGCAGTTTATGCACACATTCCATTGGCATGGTCATAACAAGTGTTGTTGTATTTAAAGATAGATAATAACATCCATTTTTCAATCTCTGTTAAAATCAATACTCATTACTCTATCAAGCAAATAGTCATCAAATACGAAATACAACTACCCATTCCAAAATGATTCATTATATAAAATAGGAGAGAAAGTTAATTAGGCTAAACAAAAAGTTACATTGCAATCCTAAAAATGGAGTTAGTTCATAATTATGGTACTAACACACATTTGCAATACATTCCACATTATCAGAAATACACAAATAAATGGGAGATTTTGTGAGACCCCGAATTTTATGAAATAAAAGTATTCAATTTTTCTATTTTGGTAAATGGTTAAATTGATAAAAGGTTAAAGTTAAGGGTGATATGTGAATTTTTTTTTTTAAAGTAATCAAGTTGTCATAAAATACATGGTCACTATTCACGAGTTACTATTCACGGGTTACTATTCACCCAAATTACTATTCACTCTAGTATCGTTCACTCGAGTATTTGGGACACTTTTTGTGTCAGAGTACTATTCATGAGTTACTATTCACGAATTACTATTCACAGGTTACTATTCACCCAAATTAGTATTCACTCTAGTATTGTTCACTCGAGTATTTAGGACACTTTTTGTGTCGGAGTTACTGTTCATAAGTTACTATTCACGAGTTACTATTCACGGGTTACTATTCATCTAAATTACTATTCACTCTAGTATTATTCACTCGAGTATTTGAGACACTTTTTGTGTCGGAGTTACTATTCACGAGTTACTATTCACGGGTTACTATTCACCCAAATTACTATTCACTCTAGTATTGTTCACTCGAGTATTTGGGACACTTTTTGTGTCGAAGTACTATTCACGAGTTACTATTTACGGAGAATATTCGTACGACGGTACAATCATTGGTGGACCCCACAACGGAATTATTGTCAGATTGAGAAAACGACAAAAATATTTTATTAAAAATAACGGCGGAAGTTTTACCGTTGATACTGTTGAACTACTCGGTAGTAAAAGTACAGTAATACGTGTGGTTGCATAGTAGCGCACGGTATTGATGCTTATGTGAGAAGTCACTCAGTTTGATTCAATTATTGTCAATTAATAATATGAATTATTTAGCGATAATGAAATTTTGTTTTATTCGTATTATTAACGTAATAAAACAGAAACATCTTTTTATATAAAACAGAATACTTTATTAAAGTTATTCTATAAATAGAATATATTATATTCTATTGTGCATAGTGTTTTGCATAGTAAAATCTTTTTATATAAAACAGAATACTTTATTAAAGTTATTCTATAAATAGAATATATTATATTTTATTTAAAAGATTTTTCTTTAAATATGGACCGTCAGATTAAAGTAAATCAATCTGGACCGTTCATGGATTAGTTACTATGCATTCCATTTTCCTATAAATAAAAGCTCATTCCTTCATTATTTTCTTACGAATTCACTGAACTCTAGAGAGAGAAACTATAGAGAGAAAGAAGAAGAGTATTCTGCCATTTAACTACTTTTTTATTTCAGTTCTTCTTTAAAATGGTAAGGGGTGTTATTCTTTCTTATTCATGAAGAGAACTTATGTTATTCCATTCTTTATTATTCTGTTGGAATAACCTGTATGCGTGGTTTACCCTATACTTGGTGGAATGACCTGTATATGTGGTTTACCCAATACTTGGTGATCTTCTTCTGTTATTCCATTCTTTATTATTATGTTGGAATAACCTGTTTATGCGAAGTACTGCATACTTGGTGAAATTCTTTTATTATTCCGTTCTTTACGATTCTGTCGAAATATCCTGTCGGTGTGAATTTTACCTGACCTGGTTCCATATTTATTATTCCGCATTTATTATTCTGTTGGGAATAACCTGTCTGTGCGGTCTCTATCGCATGCATGGTGAATCCTTCTGCTATTCCATTCTTTATTATTCTGTTAGAATAACCTGTCTATGTGGATTGCCACATGCATGGTGAATGATCCTTTATATTCATTCCTTATTAAATTGTGGAAATGATCTGTATACGTGGATTACCGCATGACTGGTGAAAATCCATTTGCAGTTTCATATATTCTTTATTATACTCATTTGGTTAAAGTTTTGATTTCTATACTCCATGAAATTAGTGGAATATCCTTGATATTTGCGCTTCATCCAGTATCTTTTCGTGAAAATATTCTTCTGAGCATTCTTGACTGTTATTTTATAAAGAAGTATCATGTTGACAATTTGGATATTATTAGTTCATGGATAAACTAATTCTTGAACTTGTTTAATTGAATTCCTATAACATTGTCATCATCCTCATGTTTATTTTATGTTAAAAGTCATCTTTGGCTTACGTGCATAGATGGACTTAGTATGATTATGACCAGGGATCATTCGGTATAATCATGAACTGTGATGTTATAAGTGGTGTGGTAAAAGTCCTCAGTGGCTTGTAATGCATTGATAGACAGTTTGTGGTATGATTATGACCAGGGATTTTTCGGTATAGTCATGATCATTGATGATTTAATGAATATCCTTGGCCCGTAATACAAGGATGATTTATTCTCTACTTGACTCTTCTAATGGATTGCTTATTCCGCTGCAGTTAAACTTGATGTCTATTGTATTTTATCAGTTTAACATTGTTGAAGACTATTGATAATTTATTCTTCATTATCTTAGTCATAATATTTCTTACTGGGCTAGTTGAGCTCACCATTTCTTTCAATGTTCTCTTCAGGAAATGAGAATATAGCTGGGACGAGTCAGGGAAAGGAGTGATGGTCCAGAAGATAACATTAGTAGTCCTCACCATTCTGTTAAATAGTGTGACAATAAATGTAATGAGGACTCCTTGAGTATGGATATTGTCTAGATGACAATATTCCTATTAGAACTCTCAGTTTATAAATTGTCGTATGTTACACGACATTTGTATAATTAAGTTTGTATTTGTATTTTGCACCATATATCTGACGACCCAAGATGGGTGATGTATACCTAATTTTGGAGGCGTCACAGTTGGTATCAAAGCTTAGGGATATGATCCCTGGCTGAGATGTAAGATAAGAACTAGGAGGGGAGAGACGGGGAATTCCTTCGCTAGTATGACCTACCTAAGTTTATTTGGTATTTAATTGGTCGATCAGAGTATAGGGATAATATGTGATATGTTAATTAACCTTTGTTTTGTGGCAGTGTTTGAAAATGGCATCTAACAATGTTGAGATAAGCATTGGAGCAAAATAATATGACCATATCGCAGTACGAGGTTAAGTTTGCGGAGTTATCCCGGTTTGCATCCCATTTGGTCGATAATGAGGAGCGAATGACGCGAAAGTTTCTAAGAGGTTTGAAACCCAATATACGTCAATACCTCATTCTCATGTTTATATTTTGTTGAAAGTTATTTGTGGCCTGTAGTGCACAAATGGACTTGGTATGATTATGACCAGGGATTATTCGGTATAATCATGACCGTAATGTTACAAATGATGTGGAAAAAGTCCTCATTGGCCCGTAATGCATTGATAGACAGTTTTTGGTATGATTATGACTATGGATTCTCTTTGGCCATAGTGCAAAGACTAATTGTTTTATGGTATGATCAGGACCGTTGATGAAAACACGATTATCTTTAGCCGTAGTGCATGCATAATTCGTGGTCGTGATACTAAAGAATATCCTTAGCCGGAGTGCAAGGGTGATTCGATGATGTGGATTAATTATTGAGCTGAGTCTCAGCAGTGAAATATTAATTCATAGATGTGGTAAAAGTCATCTGTGGCTTACGTGCATAGATGGACTTGGTATGATTATGACCAGGGATTATTCGGTATAATCATTACCGTAATTGAAAACACGAATATCTTTGGCACGTAGTGCATGGATAATTCATGGTCGTGATACTAAAGAATATCATTGGCCTGTAGTGCAGGGATGATTCGATGATGTGGATTAATTATTGAGCTGAGTCTCAGCAATGAAATATTAATTCATAGATGTGGTAAAAGTCATCTGTGGCTTACGTGCATAGATGGACTTGGTATGATTATGACCAGGGATTGTTTGGTATAATCATGACCATAATTGAAAACACGATTATCTTTGGCACGTAGTGCATGGATAATTCGTGGTCGTGATACTATTAAGTTGTGTCTCAGCATTATTGATTTTACAGTTGTATATCCTTGGCCTGTAGTGCGAAGATTAACTGTTGATTATTGGTTATACAGTTGTAAATCTTTAGCCGTAGTGCAAAGATGAATTTATTAGTATGATTATGAGCAGGAATTGTGATTTGGTATAACCATGATTTTTGATGTTTCAGGTGAAGATAGGTGATGTAAATTTTCTTCTTCCTGGGTGCGAAAAGTAATTCAGAATCACAATTATGATTATGAGTTATTCATATGATTGTTGACAGAAATTGTTGATTGATGTTACAGGGATATGGTCATTGACGGAGATATTAGTCTAGAAGACGAGTAATATACTTCGCTAGGGTGTGACTTACCTAAGCTGAAATTGTTTACTTAATAAGTGGATAAATTGTGGTATGTCGATTAACCTTTGTTTTGAAGGTATATTCTAGAATGATATTCGAAATACAGGAGATGAGAAATGGAAAAATCATGATAGAGCGGAATTATCCGGAAAGGTACAATCCGAAAAGAAAGTAAGGTATTCTCATCTCTTCGAATATCAGGTACGTACGTTAATTTCGAGGGCGAAATTCCATAAGGAGGGGAGATTGTGAGACCCCGAATTTTATGAAATAAAAGTATTCAATTTTTCTATTTTGGTAAATGGTTAAATTGATAAAAGGTTAAAGTTAAGGGTGATATGTGAATTTTTTTTTTTAAAGTAAACAAGTTGTCATAAAATACATGGTCACTATTCACGAGTTACTATTCACGGGTTACTATTCACCCAAATTACTATTCACTCTAGTATCGTTCACTCGAGTATTTGGGACACTTTTTGTGTCAGAGTACTATTCATGAGTTACTATTCACGAATTACTATTCACAGGTTACTATTCACCCAAATTAGTATTCACTCTAGTATTGTTCACTCGAGTATTTAGGACACTTTTTGTGTCGGAGTTACTGTTCATAAGTTACTATTCACGAGTTACTATTCACGGGTTACTATTCATCTAAATTACTATTCACTCTAGTATTATTCACTCGAGTATTTGAGACACTTTTTGTGTCGGAGTTACTATTCACGAGTTACTATTCACGGGTTACTATTCACCCAAATTACTATTCACTCTAGTATTGTTCACTCGAGTATTTGGGACACTTTTTATGTCGAAGTACTATTCGCGAGTTACTATTTACGGAGAATATTCGTACGACAGTACAATCATTGGTGGACCCCACAACGGAATTATTGTCAGATTGAGAAAACGACAAAAATATTTTATTAAAAATAACGGCGGAAGTTTTACCGTTGATACTGTTGAACTACTCGGTAGTAAAAGTACAGTAATACGTGTGGTTGCATAGTAGCGCACGGTATTGATGCTTATGTGAGAAGTCACTCAGTTTGATTCAATTATTGTCAATTAATAATATGAATTATTTAGCGATAATGAAATTTTGTTTTATTCGTATTATTAACGTAATAAAACAGAAACATCTTTTTATATAAAACAGAATACTTTATTAAAGTTATTCTATAAATAGAATATATTATATTCTATTGTGCATAGTGTTTTGCATAGTAAAATCTTTTTATATAAAACAGAATACTTTATTAAAGTTATTCTATAAATAGAATATATTATATTTTATTTAAAAGATTTTTCTTTAAATATGGACCGTCAGATTAAAGTAAATCAATCTGGACCGTTCATGGATTAGTTACTATGCATTCCATTTTCCTATAAATAAAAGCTCATTCCTTCATTATTTTCTTACGAATTCACTGAACTCTAGAGAGAGAAACTATAGAGAGAAAGAAGAAGAGTATTCTGCCACTTAACTACTTTTTTATTTCAGTTCTTCTTTAAAATGGTAAGGGGTGTTATTCTTTCTTATTCATAAAGAGAACTTATGTTATTTCATTCTTTATTATTCTGTTGGAATAACATGTATGCGTGGTTTACCCTATACTTGGTGGAATGACCTGTATATGCGGTTTACCCAATACTTGGTGATCTTCTTCTGTTATTCCATTCTTTATTATTATGTTAGAATAACCTGTTTATGCGAAGTACTGCATACTTGGTGAAATTCTTTTATTATTCCGTTCTTTACGATTCTGTCGGAATATCCTGTCGGTGTGAATTTCACCTGACCTGGTTCCATCATTTATTATTCCGCATTTATTATTCTGTCGGAATATCCTGTCGGTGTGAATTTCACCTGACCTGGTTCCATATTTATTATTCCGCATTTATTATTCTGTTGGGAATAACCTGTCTGTGCGGTCTCTATCGCATGCATGGTGAATCCTTCTGCTATTCCATTCTTTATTATTCTGTTGGAATAACCTGTCTATGTGGATTGCCACATGCATGGTGAATGATCCTTTATATTCATTCCTTATTAAATTGTGGAAATGATCTGTATACGTGGATTACCGCATGACTGGTGAAAATCCATTTGCAGTTTCATATATTCTTTATTATACTCATTTGGTTAAAGTTTTGATTTCTATACTCCATGAAATTAGTGGAATATCCTTGATATTTGCGCTTCATCCAGTATCTTTTCATGAAAATATTCTTCTGAGCATTCTTGACTGTTATTTTACAAAGAAGTATCATGTTGACAATTTGGATATTATTAGTTCCTGGATAAACTAATTCTTGAACTTGTTTAATTGAATTCCTATAACATTGTCATCATCCTCATGTTTATTTTATGTTAAAAGTCATCTTTGGCTTACGTGCATAGATGGACTTAGTATGATTATGACCAGGGATCATTCGGTATAATCATGAACTGTGATGTTATAAGTGGTGTGGTAAAAGTCCTCAGTGGCTTGTAATGCATTGATAGACAGTTTGTGGTATGATTATGACCAGGGATTTTTCGGTATAGTCATGATCATTGATGATTTAATGAATATCCTTGGCCCGTAATACAAGGATGATTAGAAGATGTGGTTTATTTATTAAGCTGAGTCTCAGTGATTAAAGTTGATGAAAATATTTTTAAATCATAGAAGATAGTAGGTTTTATTCTCTACTTGAGTCTCAGTGATTAAAGTTGATGAAAATATTTTTAAATCATAGAAGATAGTAGGTTTTATTCTCTACTTGACTCTTCTAATGGATTGCTTATTCCGCTGCAGTTAAACTTGATGTCTATTCTATTTTATCAGTTTAACATTGTTGAAGACTATTGATAATTTATTCTTCATTATCTTAGTCATAATATTTCTTACTGGGCTAGTTGAGCTCACCCTTTCTTTCAATGTTCTCTTCAGGAAATGAGAATATAGCTGGGACGAGTCAGGGAAAGGAGTGATGGTCCAGAAGATAACATTAGTAGTCCTCACCATTCTGTTAAATAGTGTGACAATAAATGTAATGGGGACTCCTTGAGTATGGATATTGTCTAGATGACAATATTCCTATTAGAACTCTCAGTTTATGTATTGTCGTATGTTACACGACATTTGTATAATTAAGTTTGTATTTGTATTTTGCACCATATATCTGACGACCCAAGATGGGTGATGTATACCTAATTTTGGAGGCGTCACGGTTGGTATCAAAGCTTAAGGATATGATCCTTGGCTGAGATGTAAGATAAGAACTAGGAGGGGAGAGACGGGGAATTCCTTCGCTAGTATGACCTACCTAAGTTTATTTGGTATTTAATTGGTCGATCAGAGTATAGGGATAATATGTGATATGTTAATTAACCTTTGTTTTGTGGCAGTGTTTGAAAATGGCATCTAACAATGTTGAGATAAGCATTGGAGCAAAATAATATGACCATATCGCAGTACGAGGTTAAGTTTGCGGAGTTATCCCGGTTTGCATCCCATTTGGTCGATAATGAGGAGCGAATGACGCGAAAGTTTCTAAGAGGTTTGAAACCCAATATACGTCAATACCTCATTCTCATATTTATATTTTGTTGAAAGTTATTTGTGGCCTGTAGTGCACAAATGGACTTGGTATGATTATGACCAGGGATTATTCGGTATAATCATGACCGTAATGTTACAAATGATGTGGAAAAAGTCCTCATTGGCCCGTAATGCATTGATAGACAGTTTTTGGTATGATTATGACTATGGATTCTCTTTGGCCATAGTGCAAAGACTAATTGTTTTATGGTATGATCAGGACCGTTGATGAAAACACGATTATCTTTAGCCGTAGTGCATGCATAATTCGTGGTCGTGATACTAAAGAATATCCTTAGCCGGAGTGCAAGGGTGATTCGATGATGTGGATTAATTATTGAGCTGAGTCTCAGCAGTGAAATATTAATTCATAGATGTGGTAAAAGTCATCTGTGGCTTACGTGCATAGATGGACTTGGTATGATTATGACCAGGGATTATTCGGTATAATCATTACCGTAATTGAAAACACGAATATCTTTGGCACGTAGTGCATGGATAATTCATGGTCGTGATACTAAAGAATATCATTGGCCTGTAGTGCAGGGATGATTCGATGATGTGGATTAATTATTGAGCTGAGTCTCAGCAATGAAATATTAATTCATAGATGTGGTAAAAGTCATCTGTGGCTTACGTGCATAGATGGACTTGGTATGATTATGACCAGGGATTGTTTGGTATAATCATGACCATAATTGAAAACACGATTATCTTTGGCACGTAGTGCATGGATAATTCGTGGTCGTGATACTATTAAGTTGTGTCTCAGCATTATTGATTTTACAGTTGTATATCCTTGGCCTGTAGTGCGAAGATTAACTGTTGATTATTGGTTATACAGTTGTAAATCTTTAGTAGTAGTGCAAAGATGAATTTATTAGTATGATTATGAGCAGGAATTGTGATTTGGTATAACCATGATTTTTGATGTTTCAAGTGAAGATAGGTGATGTAAATTTTCTTCTTCCTGGGTGCGAAAAGTAATTCAGAATCACAATTATGATTATGAGTTATTCATATGATTGTTGACAGAAATTGTTGATTGATGTTACAGGGATATGGTCATTGACGGAGATATTAGTCTAGAAGACGAGTAATATACTTCGCTAGGGTGTGACTTACCTAAGCTGAAATTGTTTACTTAATAAGTGGATAAATTGTGGTATGTCGATTAACCTTTGTTTTGAAGGTATATTCTAGAATGATATTCGAAATACAGGAGATGAGAAATGGAAAAATCATGATAGAGCGGAATTATCCGGAAAGGTACAATCCGAAAAGAAAGTAAGGTATTCTCATCTCTTCGAATATCAGGTACGTACGTTAATTTCGAGGGCGAAATTCCATAAGGAGGGGAGATTGTGAGACCCCGAATTTTATGAAATAAAAGTATTCAATTTTTCTATTTTGGTAAATGGTTAAATTGATAAAAGGTTAAAGTTAAGGGTGATATGTGAATTTTTTTTTTAAAGTAAACAAGTTGTCATAAAATACATGGTCACTATTCACGAGTTACTATTCACGAGTTACTATTCACCCAAATTACTATTCACTCTAGTATCGTTCACTCGAGTATTTGGGACACTTTTTGTGTCGGAGTACTATTCATGAGTTACTATTCACGAATTACTATTCACAGGTTACTATTCACCCAAATTAGTATTCACTCTAGTATTATTCACTCGAGTATTTAGGACACTTTTTGTGTCAGAGTTACTGTTCATAAGTTACTATTCACGAGTTACTATTCACGGGTTACTATTCATCTAAATTACTATTCACTCTAGTATTATTCACTCGAGTATTTGAGACATTTTTTGTGTCGGAGTTACTATTCGCGAGTTACTATTCACGGGTTACTATTCACCCAAATTACTATTCACTCTAGTATTGTTCACTCGAGTATTTGGGACACTTTTTATGTCGAAGTACTATTCACGAGTTACTATTTACGGAGAATATTCGTACGACGGTACAATCATTGGTGGACCCCACAACGGAATTATTGTCAGATTGAGAAAACGACAAAAATATTTTATTAAAAATAACGGCGGAAGTTTTACCGTTGATACTGTTGAACTACTCGGTAGTAAAAGTACAGTAATACGTGTGGTTGCATAGTAGCGCACGGTATTGATGCTTATGTGAGAAGTCACTCAGTTTGATTCAATTATTGTCAATTAATAATATGAATTATTTAGCGATAATGAAATTTTGTTTTATTCGTATTATTAACGTAATAAAACAGAAACATCTTTTTATATAAAACAGAATACTTTATTAAAGTTATTCTATAAATAGAATATATTATATTCTATTGTGCATAGTGTTTTGCATAGTAAAATCTTTTTATATAAAACAGAATACTTTATTAAAGTTATTCTATAAATAGAATATATTATATTTTATTTAAAAGATTTTTCTTTAAATATGGACCGTCAGATTAAAGTAAATCAATCTGGACCGTTCATGGATTAGTTACTATGCATTCTATTTTCCTATAAATAAAAGCTCATTCCTTCATTATTTTCTTACGAATTCACTGAACTCTAGAGAGAGAAACTATAGAGAGAAAGAAGAAGAGTATTCTGCCACTTAACTACTTTTTTATTTCAGTTCTTCTTTAAAATGGTAAGGGGTGTTATTCTTTCTTATTCATAAAGAGAACTTATGTTATTCCATTCTTTATTATTCTGTTGGAATAACATGTATGCGTGGTTTACCCTATACTTGGTGGAATGACCTGTATATGCGGTTTACCCAATACTTGGTGATCTTCTTCTGTTATTCCATTCTTTATTATTATGTTAGAATAACCTGTTTATGCGAAGTACTGCATACTTGGTGAAATTCTTTTATTATTCCGTTCTTTACGATTCTGTCAGAATATCCTGTCGGTGTGAATTTCACCTGACCTGGTTCCATCATTTATTATTCCGCATTTATTATTCTGTCGGAATATCCTGTCGGTGTGAATTTCACCTGACCTGGTTCCATATTTATTATTCCGCATTTATTATTCTGTTGGGAATAACCTGTCTGTGCGGTCTCTATCGCATGCATGGTGAATCCTTCTGCTATTCCATTCTTTATTATTCTGTTGGAATAACCTGTCTATGTGGATTGCCACATGCATGGTGAATGATCCTTTATATTCATTCCTTATTAAATTGTGGAAATGATCTGTATACGTGGATTACCGCATGACTGGTGAAAATCCATTTGCAGTTTCATATATTCTTTATTATACTCATTTGGTTAAAGTTTTGATTTCTATACTCCATGAAATTAGTGGAATATCCTTGATATTTGCGCTTCATCCAGTATCTTTTCATGAAAATATTCTTCTGAGCATTCTTGACTGTTATTTTACAAAGAAGTATCATGTTGACAATTTGGATATTATTAGTTCCTGGATAAACTAATTCTTGAACTTGTTTAATTGAATTCCTATAACATTGTCATCCTCATGTTTATTTTATGTTAAAAGTCATCTTTGGCTTACGTGCATAGATGGACTTAGTATGATTATGACCAGGGATCATTCGGTATAATCATGAACTATGATGTTATAAGTGGTGTGGTAAAAGTCCTCAGTGGCTTGTAATGCATTGATAGACAGTTTGTGGTATGATTATGACCAGGGATTTTTCGGTATAGTCATGATCATTGATGATTTAATGAATATCCTTGGCCCGTAATACAAGGATGATTAGAAGATGTGGTTTATTTATTAAGCTGAGTCTCAGTGATTAAAGTTGATGAAAATATTTTTAAATCATAGAAGATAGTAGGTTTTATTCTCTACTTGACTCTTCTAATGGATTGCTTATTCCGCTGCAGTTAAACTTGATGTCTATTCTATTTTATCAGTTTAACATTGTTGAAGACTATTGATAATTTATTCTTCATTATCTTAGTCATAATATTTCTTACTGGGCTAGTTGAGCTCACCCTTTCTTTCAATGTTCTCTTCAGGAAATGAGAATATAGCTGGGACGAGTCAGGGAAAGGAGTGATGGTCCAGAAGATAACATTAGTAGTCCTCACCATTCTGTTAAATAGTGTGACAATAAATGTAATGGGGACTCCTTGAGTATGGATATTGTCTAGATGACAATATTCCTATTAGAACTCTCAGTTTATGTATTGTCGTATGTTACACGACATTTGTATAATTAAGTTTGTATTTGTATTTTGCACCATGTATCTGATGACCCAAGATGGGTGATGTATACCTAATTTTGGGGGCGTCACAGATTTGGAATAAGAAAACCCCTGTCTTAGAATGTTCTTGGTCCAAATCTTCTTTCACTATATAGCTCCTGAGCTCTGTCAGATGCAATAACTCTCTTTCCCTTGAAGCACAACTTCTTTCTCTTCTAGCAAATAAATGTTGTAATAACTATCTACGCTCGATGTTTGTAATTTCTATCGCAGGTGGCTGATATTCAGTATCCCCCTTTTCTCTCTCCTTTAGGTCATTCAAAGCCCTTTACTGTCTGGACACCGGAACTCGCGCTGCGGTGCGAGCCTTTGCTTAGCAAGTGGCGCTGCGGCGCCACGTAGACTTAAAAAGACCGAAGGTCGCGCTACAGCGCGACTCTTTAAAGGGGCCTTGGCGCTGCGGCGCGAGGCTGACATCAGAGAGAGGCGCTGAGGCGCCAAGTATGGCGCTGGGGTGCCGCGAGTGGAGCAGGGGCGCGGGCAATGGCGCTGAGAAAGCGCCAGTTAACAGAGAGTTGGCTTGCTTTGGCGCTGCAGCGCGGGATCAAAGTGAGACCTTGGCGCTGCAGTGCCAATACAGTAAAAATGCCCATTATGCTCCTGTAACCTGGAAAACATTTGTACAGCCTTGCATTATAGAACTTAGACATAATAACAACAAATTATAGATTAAAGCTAACTAGATAACTGAAAACAGGCAACAACTTAAGCTACAAAGGATCTGATTCGCAGGTATAAATCCTACTCATCAAATACCTCCAAACTTAAGCTTTTGATTATCCTCAAGCAAACTATCACACACCCAAATCCTATAGACTAATATCATGACTTCAAAGCACAAATTATAAACCCTCTCAGAGAATAGGACAAAAACTGATGTGAATGAGGGCTTAATGAAAAATCAGCAAGTATGAGAATGTAGTCAATCCATTCTATGTGTGTGTGCAACCAATCATCCTAACTGGCCAGAACCAAAATTAAGATCACACAGGCGATTGTGAAAACCAATAAGCTACACTGCAACTGATACAATTAACAAGCATTAAGAACAAGACGCAAAACAAGAAAGGATCACAAGGTTCTGACTTATTGGGCGACTGCATTTTATGCCCTATCTCGTAAGTCTGCGTTTATGGGCGAGTGTATTTTACGCTCCATCTCGACCCACCACACGACTTAGGATAGATTTGCGTTTATGGGCGAGTGCGTTTTACGCTCCATCTCGACCCTTTTTTTTTAGTCTCATTGTTTATGGGCGAGTGCGTTTTACTCTCCATCTCAACCCACCGCAAGGCTAAAAATTTATCAGAACTCTGGATCCCAACTTGTGAAATTGCCTACATCTTTTATTACCTTGCCATTAACAGAGTTTTAACATTGCCCAAATTTTCAAGACAATCAACACAGGACCTAAACCTGGATACATAACTAGATAAGATAAATGGTCAGTGCTTGCTAAAACGAACGGATCCATCACAGTCTCGACTTCACCAATTAATGCGCCCCTAAGTCACAGATGCTTGACACGACTCTAATAGAGACTTATAATCATATGGCGTTTATCATTTGCCACAAACAAAACCTAAAAGCTATAGCACCCTCACCCAGCATATGAACAGTTAGAGAATGGGGGAAAGGGTTAATCAAAATATAATACCCTTGCCAAACTAGGGTAAAGCCATCTGGCATCAAGTATACCAATAATCAGTGTAAAACCCAAAAAGAATGGTTATCCACAAAATAATAACTGACTTAGTCGAGCATGCATTCATATATAAATTAAAATACTACTATGCCAGACATGCATCCAAAATAAAAACTTTCACCATAAGCAAAGACTTAACCACAACAATAATCACATAGATAAAACATAATTAATAATTAGTCTGGGGCTATCCAGCCCAAAAGCTTCACTCAAACCCTCACACAAAATAAACATAATTAACATAAACATCAGTTCAAAAATTAAAACTAACACAATTTGTGACGCCCCCAAAACAGGCATACATCACCCATCTTGGGTCGTCAGATACATAGTACAAAATTCAAATATAACTTAATAATACAACTGTCGTGTAAAATACGACAAAAAATAAACTGAGAGTTTTAATACGAATATTGTGTTCTAGACAGTATTCAAACTCAAATGGAGTCCTCATTACATTTATTATCACACTGTTTAACAGAATAGTGAGGACTACTAATGCTATCATCTGGACCGTCACTCCTTTCCCCAACTCGTCCCAGCTATATTCTCATTTCCTAAAGAGAACAGTGAAAGAAAGGGTGAGCTCAACTAACCCAGTAAGAAATATTATGACTAAGATAATGCAGAATAAATTATCCTTAGCCTTCAATAGTATAACAACTGATAGAATATAATAGACAACAAGTTTTAGATCAACAACTGCAGCAGAATAAGTAATCCATTAGAAGAGTCAAGTAGAGCATAAAATCTACTATCTTCTATGATTTAAAAAGTTTTTCAACAACTTTATTGTTGAGACTCAGCTTAATAAATAAACCACATCATCGAATCATCCCTGCACTACGGGCCAAGGATATTCATGTAATCATCAATGGTCATGACTATACCGAATAATCTCTGGTTATAATCATACCCATAGCTGTCCATCAATGCACTACGGGCCAATGAGGACTTTCACCACATCATTCATCACATTACGGTCATGATTATACCGAATAATCCCTGGTCATAATCATACCAAGTCCATCTATGCACGTAAGCAAAAGATGACTTTCATCACAATATAAGCATGAGGATGATGACAATGACATAATAATTCAATAAAACAAGTTCAAGGATAAATTTTAAAGATTTTATAATTTAATTTATCCAGAAAACAATAACGTCCAAATTGTCAACATGATACTGCTTTGTGGAGTAAAATTCAAGAATGCTCAGAAGAATATTTTCATGAAAAGATATTGGATGAAGCAAAAATATCAAGGATATTTCACTAATTTCATGGAGTATAAAAGCCAAAACTTTAACCAATGAGTATAATAGAATATATGAAACTGTAAATAGATTTTCACCCGCCATGCGGTAATCCACATAGACAGATCATTTCTATAATTTAATAAGAATGAATATGAAGGATCATTCACCATGCATGTGGAAATCCACATAGATAGGTTATTCCAACAGAATAATAAAGAGTGGAATAACAAAAGAATTCACTAGACATGCGGTAGTCCACACAGACAGGTTATTTCAACAGAATAATAAAGAATAGAATAACAGAAGAATTCACCAGGCATGCGATAGACCGCACAGACAGGTTATTCCAACAGAATAATAAAGAATGGAACCAGGTCATGCGTAATCCGCACAGACAGGATATTCTAACAGAATAATAAAGAAGGGAACCAGGTCATGCGTAATTCGCACAGATAGGATATTCCAACATAATAATAAAGAATGGAATAACAGAATAATTTTACCATATATGCGGTACTTCGCATAAACAGGTTATTCCAACATAATAATAAAGAATGGAATAACAACCCTTACGAGTATTGAAAGAAAATAACTCTCTTCATGAATTCGAATGAATAATACCCCTTACCTTAGAAGAAACTGAATACTGGAATAATGAGGTAGCAGACTTCTCTTCTTCTTTCTCTCTATAATTTTTCTCTATAATAATTTCTCTATAGCTTTAGTGAATTGGTGAAAAATGAAGAATGAGCTTCTATTTATAGAAAAATATAGTTTCAATAATTGCACATTTTGGGCCTCAAATTATTACATTATAATACTTTCCTCTTTTTCTTCATTTTTAATTTGGTCCTGCAAGTATTATCAAACTTGCATCACCTCCCCTAATAGTAAATCATGTGAATTAATAGTTCATTCATGTGACTCAATAGTATAATCATGTGAAAAAAAACAATTACAATATAGTACCTTCAACTATACCTCCATTTTTAATTTAGACATGCAAGTATTATCAATCTTGCACCAACTCCCCTAATAGTAAATCATGTGAATCAATAGTACACACATGTGAACACATAGTTATAAGCATGTGAATTAATAGCAATTAATTGCTCATTTATCCGGTTAATTACCCGATTGGTCAATATAACCTCCGACATCAATTATCATTGAAATAAATGTCGATTTCCACTAACACTAATAATCCAAACACAATGGAACTATCAATTTCATCTTTAATCAACACGAACTTATTCTTCATTAATATTATAACTCACAATATTTAACAACCAGGTTGTTCCCAGGAAAGAGGGGGCTTTCCGATAAGGATTTCTCCCTATTGGCGCGCAATTAGATTATCTAACCTCTCCTTGACAGAACTTCTAGACATTGTCAATATTGGAAATAATAATATGAATAACTTTGTCGTCTCAATTATTGATTTAATAATATATCATATTATGCAAATGCTACTGTGATAATAATCGAATCAATAATATGAGAGATATGATGTAGCAATTACTGTAGTAATAATTGAGTATAATTGATTGACTTCTTACGTAAGAATCAATAATCAATACAGTCTGCTACTATGCAACTACGCGTATTACTGTACTTTTACTACCGGGTAGTTCAACAGTTTAACGGTAAAACTTCAGCCGTTATTTTTATAAAAAGATAATTATGTCATTTTCTAACTACGACAATACTTCCATTGTGGGGTCCACCAATGATTGTGCCATTGTACGAATATTCCCTGTTAAAACTAATATTCTCCGACCAATCGAATATTATATAACCACTTGCTTACTTTGCAAAATTTGTAAATATTACCCACAACTATAACATTATATCAAATTCACACCATAATATTTAAAAAATATATTTCGAGAAAATTATTCTTTATTCATAAAAGTTGGGGTCTTACAACCTCCCCTCCTTATAAAATTTTGCCCTCAAAATTTACGTACGTACCTGGTATGCCGAAGAGGTTAGGATACCTCGTCAGATTCTAACTCTTGAGGTATAACCTTTGAGTGTCGAATATGATCCTTCTTATCCAAGATTTTAACACGTATCTCCTCATATGTTAAATCTTCTGCTATCTCGTCTAGTTCTAATTCAATAATGTGATTCGGGTCGTCCACATATTTACGTAACATCGATACGTGAAAAACGTTATGAATACACAACATACTTAGCGGTAAAACGAGTCTATAGACCACAGTTCCTACTCGGTCGAGGATTTGATATAGACCAATAAAATCAAGGGTTGAGATTTTCTCTCTTCATCGAGTCTTGCTTCTAGAATAACGCCCTCTTGAACCTTCTTCTTCACATTCATCTGCTCCGGGTGTGTAGCTTGAGCGGCCTTTAATTTTATCTATTAAAGTCGATTCTACTCGTATAGTTGATATCACCACGTGGGTCCCTAGAGTCTTTAACTCTATCTTCATCATTTGTAAGTTATACGAAATGGGTTTTTGTGTTAATAACGTCCCACTCGTAACCGCATACGATCTTCTACTCAACACGTCAGCTACCACGTTCGCTTTTCCACGATGATATTGAATGGTATGGTCGTAATCTTCAACAGCTCGAGCCAACGTCCTTGGCGCATAATACGTTCGTTCTAGGTGAACAAATATTTAAGGGTTTTAGAAATGGGTTTTGTACTGGGGTCAATACAAAATTCGATTTCACGCTCTAGGGTTAGGCTAAAAAGTCTTTAGAGAATACGTCACGAAATTTATTAACAATAGAAATATCATTCAAAACTGTGACTCTCATCCAAGACTTGGATAGCACGTCACATTAATACCTATCAACTTGACACCGTTATTCACAATGTCCCTTACGGATAGTCTGGCTTCGGTGCATTCCATAAAGGAAGTCACCAGCGAAAGGCTCGGGGTTCTTTACTTATGGCTTGATATGACAATGATTGACTTTAGTGGTTTGGTTGCTTGAATTCGCATAACAGGTTGGTTAGGAATATGAAAGCTAACAACCTTACGAAAAATATGATGAGTTGTTAACCAATCGATTACTAAAATTACATCAAATGTAAATATTTTCAAAGAGATAAGATCGACAGGTAACGTGAGGGTATCGATTTGAATCAAACAAGACTTATAAACAGTGGAGGTAACGAAGGTTTCTACTAACGAAGTTTCAACCAATAAGTCAAAGTCTAACTTCTCTGGGGTCAAATTTAAATGTTGAGCGCAAGCAAGAGAGATAAAAGAATGGGTAGAACCGGTATCTAATAAGGTAAAGACTTCGCAAGAATTTATAATTAACTAACCCGTGCTAACTTCGTTTGGGTTACTCGCTTTTTAAGAAGTCACGAAAAATGCTCTTCCTGAAACTACCGACTTTATTTTGTCCGTATCCGCCTTTGGTGCCACCGTCCCAGCTTAACTTGATTTCACTACAGGACAAAATCGAGCTATGTGACCGTCTTTTCCATAACTAAAACATACCTTGGAAGGCTGTGAACAGTTTGGACTTATGTGTCCCTCCTCTTTGCATCTATAGCATCTAACTGGCGGTCGTTCTCCTCCCCTAGAATTTGTTGATGGTGTTGGTGCTGCTGCCAACATCTTCCCATCATCGTTAAATCTTCTCTTCTTAAAATTTCCACTCCTATTATCTTGGCCATGATTACCACCGAAGTGGTTACCATTCTTGGCATGATAATTTCCCCCACGATGGTTATCATTGTAATGATGGTCGTTGCCACCGATACGATTATTATCGTGTTGTTGGTCGTTGCCTTTTGGTTGTGCTGACTCATTATCGCGCTTTAATAATTGAGCCCTATTCACAACATCTGAATATAAACAAAGTTTGTGAGAAATGAGGCATTGACGTATTCTGGGTTTCAAACCTCTTAGAAACAATCACGTCATTCGCTCCTTATTATCGACCAAATGGGATACAAACCGGGATAACTCTGCAAACTTAGCCTCATACTGCGATACAGTCATATTATTTTGTTCCAACTTGATAAACTCCACGTCCTTCATGTGATGAATACTTTCGGGAAAGTACTTGTCATTGAACAGCTCTTGGAACTTCTCCCAAGACATCTTGAGTGCGTCAGGCTGGGTACGTTTTACAGATTCTCACCAGTAATCTGACTCTTCACGCAACATAAAGGTGGCAAAGGGAACCTTTTCCTCCTCGGAGTATCTCAAGACATCAAATATCTTGGTGATCTGCTTTAACCACGTCTCCACCTTAAGTGGTTCTGGCTTTCCCAAAAACTCCGGTGGTCCAAGCTCCTTGAACTGCTTAGCGGTGACCATCCGAGAGTTATCAGTATTGCATGAATTGCATAAAGCCTCTGATCATCTCATCGTTCATCATCTGATCGGTGTTGTTTACCTGAAGATTATTGTCTTCCTGTTGCACATTATCCTGGGTATTGATCGTTGGTGACTCAACGGTCTCATGTGCTTCATTGCTTATCTCAATATTTTCGGATGCCATTTTCAAATACTGCCACAAAATAAAGGTTAATTAACATATCACATATTATCCCTATACTCTGACCGACCAATTAAATACCAAATAAACTTAGGTAGGTCATACTAGCGAAGGAATTCCCCGTCTCTCCCCTCCTAGTTCTTGTCTCACATTTCAGCCAGGGATCGTATCCCTAAGCTTTGATACCAACTGTGACACCCCCAAAACAGGTATACATCACCCATCTTGGGTCATCAGATATATGGTACAAAATTCAAATACAACTTAATAATACAACTGTCGTGTAAAATACGATAAACCATAAACTGAGAGTTTTAATACAAATATTGTCTTCTAGACAGTATTCAAACTCAAATAGAGTCCTCATTACATTTATTATCACACTATTTAACAGAATAGTGAGGACTACTAATGCTATCATCTGGACCGTCACTCCTTTCCCCAACTCGTCCCAGCTATATTCTCATTTCCTGAAGAGAACAGTGAAAAAAAGGGTGAGCTCAACTAACCCAGTAAGAAATATTATGACTAAGATAATGCAGAATAAATTATCCTTAGCCTTCAATAGTATAACAACTGATAGAATATAATAGACAACAAGTTTTAGATCAACAACTGCAGCGGAATAAGCAATCCATTAGAAGAGTCAAGTAGAGCATAAAATCTACTATCTTCTATGATTTAAAAAGTTTTTCATCAACTTTATTGCTGAGACTCAGCTTAATAAATAAACCACATCATCGAATCATCCCTGCACTACGGGCCAAGGATATTCATGTAATCATCAATGGTCATGACTATACCGAATAATCCCTGGTCATAATCATACTCATAGTTGTCCATCAATGCACTACGGGCCAATGAGGACTTTCACCACATCATTCATCACATTACGGTCATGATTATACCGAATAATTCTTGGTCATAATCATACCAAGTCCATTTATGCAAGTAAGCCAAAGATGACTTTCATCACAATATAAGCATGAGGATGATGACAATGACATAATAATTCAATAAAACAAGTTCAAGGATAAATTTTAAAGATTTTATAATTTAATTTATCCAGAAATCAATAACGTCCAAATTGTCAACATGATACTTCTTTGTGGAGTAAAATTCAAGAATGCTCAAAAGAATATTTTCATGAAAAGATACTGGATGAAGCGAAAATATCAAGGATATTCCACTAATTTCATAGAGTATAAAAGCCAAAACTTTAACCAACTAAGTATAATAGAATATATGAAACTGTAAATGGATTTTCGCCCGCCATGCGGTAATCCACGTAGACAGATCATTTTCATAATTTAATAAGGAATGAATATGAAGGATCATTCACCATGCATGTGGTAATCCACATAGACAGGTTATTCCAACAGAATAATAAAGAGTGGAATAACAAAAGAATTCACCAGGCATGTAGTAGTCCACACAGACAGGTTATTCCAACAGACTAATAAAGAATAGAATAACAGAAGAATTCAACAGGCATGCGATAGACCGCACAGACAGGTTATTCCAACAGAATAATAAAGAATGGAACCAGGTAATGCGTAATTCGCACAGACAAGATATTCTAACAGAATAATAAAGAAAGGAACCAGGTCATGCGTAATCCACACAGACAGGATATTCCAACAGAATAATAAAGAATGGAATAACAGAAGAATTTCACCATGTATGCGGTACTTCGTACAAACAGGTTACTCCAACATAATAATAAAGAATGGAATAACAACCCTTACGAGTATTGAAAGAAAATAACTCTATTCATGAATACGAATGAATAATACCCCTTACCTTAGAAGAAATTGGATACTGGAATAGTGAGGTAGCAGACTTCTCTTCTTCTTTCTCTCTATAATAATTGCTCTATAGCTTTAGTGAATTGGTGAAAAATAAAGGAAGAATGGGCTTCTATTTATAGGAAAATATAGTTTCAATAATTACATATTTTAGGACTCGAAATATTACAGTATAATACCTCCCTCTTTTTCTTCATTTTTAATTTAGTCCTGCAAGTATTATCAAACTTGCACCACCTCCCCTAATAGTAAATCATGTGAATTAATAGTTCATTCATGTGACTCAATAGTATAATCATGTGAAAAAAATAATTACAGTATAGTACCTTCAACTATACCTCTATTTTTAATTTAGACATGCAAGTATTATCAATCTTGCACCAACTCCCCTAATAGTAAATCATGTGAATCAATAGTACACACACGTGAACACATAGTTATAAGCATGTGAATTAATAGCAATTAATTGCTCATTTATCCGGTTAATTACCCGATTGGTCAATATAACCTCCGACATCAATTATCATTGAAATAAATGTCGATTTCCACTAACACTAATAATCTCAACACAATAAAACTATCAATTTCATCTTTAATCAACACGAACTTATTCATCATTAATATTATAACTCACAATATTTAACAACCATGTCGTTTCCAGGAAAGAGGGGGCTTTCCGATAAGGATTTCTCCCTATTGGCGCGTAATTAGATTATCTAACCTCTCCTTGATAGAACTTCTAGACATTGTCAATATTACAAATAATAATATGAATAACTTTGTCGTCTCAATTATTGATTTAATAATATATCATATTATGCAGATGCTACTGTGACAATAGTTGAATCAATAATACGAGAGATATAATGCAGCAATAACTGTAGCAATAATTGAGTTTAACTGAGTGACTTCTTACGTAAGCATCAATAATCAATACCGTGTGCTACTATACAACCACGCGTATTACTGTACTTTTACTACCGGGTAGTTCAACAGTTTAACGGTAAAACTTCCGCCATTATTTTTATAAAAAGATAATTATGTCGTTCTCTAACTACGACAATACTTTCGTTGTGCGGTCCACCAATGATTGTGCCGTCGTACGAATATTTCCTGTTAAAACGAATATTCCCCGACCAATCGAATATTATATAACCACTTGCTTACTTTGCAAAATTTATAAATATTACCCACAACTATAACATTATATCAAATTCACACCATAATATTCAAAAAATATATTTCGAAAAAATTATTCTTTATTCATAAAAGTTGGGGTCTTACACAATTCATATATTAAATAAATAAAAGGAAGTCTCCCCCCAAACTTGCAATGTTTCCAGTGTCCTCACTGGCCTCTGGGCTGCATCAGTAGCATCTCCGCCATCATCACCATCACGATTAAGATCTTCATCTTTGCCGAACACCTCAAGATCATCATCAACTCCATCATCCTCCTCTCCATCATCATCATCCACGTTTACTGGCTCATTTGCACGGGCCTCCTCAGCAAGAAGAAATTGCGGCGGATAAGGAACATAAATTGGAGGCGTTGGAAATGGAAATGACATGAAATCAGCATCGTCACCACCCTGAGCAGCATGAATATTGGAGAGTGTGTTGGCGAACTCTGCATGGAAATAGTGGAATTAATTCTGCCATTGGGCAACATGGTCTATCTTGCAGTGTAGGAAGCTGAGGCTCTTCATAATCTGTGCAAGGGCCCCAGAATCAACGGTCGCAGCAGAAGGGGGACTGGCGCTTGAGTGGAGGTTCCCGCCTTAGTGGATGGCTGTGGATCATCGGATGGCGGTGGCTGAGGAGCTGGCAAAAATCCTTCTCCTCGGGAATGCGATGGTGCTCCCTCCCAGACTGCATAGCGGCTAATGAGATGATGATCAATGACCGACATTGGAGGCAGGGTGACATTTTCCTTCTCCCATTGAACACCCGCCCTTTTGCATAGACGGGTAATAAGAGATAGGTGCGGGAGGCCAGATATGACTTTGCTCTTAATAGCCTTCTTGATGGACTCATTGATCAATACCCCTATATCGACGTTTAAACCAGTAGCAATGGCATAGTGCAGAGTCGCCCTTTCTCGAGTTATATCACTCACATAACGCGTAGGCTGGATATTTACACAGATAAAAGCGTACCAAGCCTTACCATAACGGCTAAGGGCCTGATGGGGGAACGACATTCTTTCAGCAGTGTACTCGTTCATTTTCCACACCGTCCCAGGCTTATATAGTTTGCTAATAATCTCGTCAGTGTGGTAACTCCGAATCCCATTTTCTCGATACTCGCAGCCGTCAAAATTGGGAGTCCCATAAACTGTGTTGATAGCCCTACTATCGAATGGGATTAATTTTCCCCGCACTGGTGCAGCCGGCGGACCATCAGGAATGGCATTAGCATAGAAATCCTTCACCACCGTGACCACGGCGGATTTCGGCGATTTGGTGAAATGCACCCATTTCATTTTGGAAATCATAGCATTCATCTGACCATCCGATTTATCATCAAGCCTAAGCCCTCGCTCAGGCACCAAACTTCAAGATAAGAAATTCTGAGTATACCACTGATAGGCTTCTTCCGTTGTAAATTTCACTACATCCCAAGTTTGAGTACGAGAATGGGAAGAGTATGGCGGAGGAGGGCCAATACTAGTTCTAAGACGCTTAGAAGCCATAATAGGAGAACAGAAAGCCAAAAAAACTTGATTTATCGCACCCAACTGCTACAGAGAAGGAACAGATATAAAATCCTTATCTCGCTCTGCTTATATAGAAATAGGCGTCAGAGAGGAGAGAGGAAATAGTTAGAACACTAACTGCATGACGGTTGGCCTTTGAATGGTAAGAAACTGACAGGCGTGACCGTTGGGCAACCTACGACTCTTTGAAGAGGAGGGGATGGAGGAGAAACTGTTGAACAGAAAAGAAAAACTGATGTGGAACAACTGAACAGACGCGTCGTAAAAACAAAATTTTAAACGTGGGGCTGGGGCACGATGGATGGCTCTGCGGCGGGAAAATGGGTTTGATTTGGCGCTGGGGCGCCAAGAAGGGCGCTAGGGCACGAAGACGGGCATTCTAGATGGCGCTGCGGCGTGAGTTTGCAGTAGGTTTTCCTTTTGCCTGGCGCTGCAGCGTAAAAATCAGGGTCGGGGCACCGAGAATGGCGCTGCAGCGCGAGAATCAATTGAAACATTGGCGTCGCGGTGCGGAGCATAAACTAAGCAATCCTGCACAGGCCAAAAGCTCATATCAGCAATTAAGCCAACAAAAACTCATCAAACACATTATGCACAAGTCCTAACTACTGAAAGACATACTAGCATACATGCACTGTACAGACTGGCTATACTAAGAACTACAGACAGACACTAACTAATGACAACCAATATAAGACTGAAGTTACTAAAAATAAAAGCAATTTTTTTGATACTGAGATGGGATGCCTCCCATCAGCGCTTGATTTAGAGTCGTCGACTTGACTGTTATCCCGTCTTACACCGGGTCTCCCAATGTGACGGAGGTGTTCTGTCGGTCAACCTCGCCGCCCCAATAATGCTTCAACCACTGTCCATTAACCTTGAAGGTTTTGTCAGAATTGGGGTCCTCAACCTCTATTGCCCCGTACGGATACACCTTGGCAATTGTGAATGGACCCGACCATCTAGACTTTAATATCCTTGGAAATAACTTCAGGCGGGAGTTGAATAGAAGAACTTTCTGGCCTGGTTCGAAGTGCATCTCAAGGATTTTCTTATCGTGCCACCTCTTGGTCTGCTCCTTGTACAACTTAGCGTTTTCATACGCTTGCAGACGAAACTCGTTTGATTCGTTAATATGTAGAAGTCTCTGTTCACCGACTGCTTCTAAATCAAAGTTTAGCTTCTTGAT
This sequence comes from Panax notoginseng, assembly GCA_016801055.1. Taxonomy (NCBI): domain Eukaryota; kingdom Viridiplantae; phylum Streptophyta; class Magnoliopsida; order Apiales; family Araliaceae; genus Panax; species Panax notoginseng. The sequence goes on along the minus strand of CM029020.1, from coordinate 182,181,396 downwards.
AGCCCAATAGGCGTTGTGTTCCAACTCCACTAGAAGATGACATGCCTTACCATAGACAAACCTATACGGAGACATTCTAATAGGCATTTTGTAAGTTGTGCGGTAAGCCCACAAGGCATCGTCAAGCTTTTTAGACCAGTCCTTGCGATTGGGGTTGACAATTTTCTCCAAGATTCGCTTTACTTCACGATTAGAAATTTTAGCTTGCCCACTAGTCTGTGGATGATAAGCAGTGGCTATCTTATGGGTCACCCCATACTTAGCTAGAAGGGATTCAAAGTATTTGTTACAAAAATGCGACCCTTCATCGCTGATAATAGCCCGAGGCGTGCCAAAACGAGTGAAGATGTTTTTCTTAAGGAACTGGAGCACTACCTTAGCATCATTTGTTGGCAAGGCAACTGCTTCCACCCACTTGGAGACATAATCCACAGCCACAAGGATATAGAGATTGTTGAAGGAGGACGGGAATGGAACCATGAAGTCGATACCCCATACATCAAATAATTCCACCTCTAGGATATTCTGCAGTGGTAATTCATGCCGTCTTGATATGGTGCCCACCCTTTGGCATCTGTCGCAGTGCAACACATATGTGTGTGCATCTTTGAATTGGGTGGGCCAATAAAATCCAGACTAAAGCACTTTAGCTGCAGTTCGTTGACCTCCAAAATGACCTCCATTCACAGAATTTGATCAGAATATTGCTTGAACAAGAAGGGTTCATCCCACAGATATTTCTTGGCATCTTTTAGGAATTTCTTCCTTTGTTGATAGCTTAGGTTTGGAGAAAGCACGTGGCAAGTGACATAATTAGCAAAGTCCGCATACCACGGTGCTTTGCTTTAGACTACAAAAAGTTGTTCGTCCTGGAAGAAATCATTAATGGCATTTTCAGCATCTCCCGAATGCGGTGTGTTCTCCAACCTTGATAAGTGATTCGCTACCTGATTTTCTATCCCTTTTTTGTCTCGAAATTCTAAATCGAACTCTTGGAGAAGCAGAACCCATCTAATCAATCTTGGCTTAGCATCTTTCTTCTCAGTCAAATATTTGATTGCCGAGTGATCAGTGTAGACGATCACCTTCGTTCCAATGAGGTAGGAACGAAACTTATCAAATGCAGAGACTACTGCCAGCAGCTCTTTCTCGATGGTAGTATAATTCAGTTGAGCATCTGTTAAAGTTTTGCTCGTATAGTATATTGTGTGGAATATCTTCTCCCTTCTTTGGCCTAGAACCGCCCCAATAGAAAAATCACTAACATCGCACATTAGCTCAAAAGGGAAGGTCCAGTCTGGGGTTACAACAATAGGAGCCGAGACAAGTCTTTTCTTTAATAACTCAAAAGCACTCAGGCAGGCTTCATCAAATTGGAAAGACATGTCCTTTTTAAATAGTGTGCACAACGGTTTGGTAATCCATGAGAAGTCCTGGATAAACCTTCTGTAAAACCCAACGTGCCCAAGGAAACTCCTTACTCCTTTTATTGATGTTGGTGGCAGAAGGTTATTAATCACATCAATTTTTGCCTTATTAACCTCGATGCCGCCAGCAGAAACCCTATGACCTAGAATAATGCCCTCTTTAACCATGAAGTGACACTTCTCCCAATTCAAGATAAGGCTAGTCTCAACACATCTATGGAGAACGGTAGTCAGATTCCTCAGGCAATTATCAAATGAGCTCCCGAATATAGAAAAGTCATCCATGAAGACTTCTAAGGTCTTTTCTACCATATCAGAGAAAATCGACATCATACATCGCTAAAATGTTGTGGGAACATTACATAGCCCGAAAGACATTTTTCGGAAGGTAAAGGTCCCATACGGGCAGGTGAACGTCGTCTTTTCCTGATCTTCAGGAGCAATTGAAATCTGATTATACCCTGAGTAACCATCCAGCAGATAATAATATTCATGCCCAGCTAACCTGTCGAGCATCTGATCAATAAATGGAAAAGGGAACTGATCCTTACAGGTGGATTTGTTCGATTTCCTGTAATTCATGCACACTCTCCACCCAGTCACCGTTCTGGTGGGAATTAGCTCGTTGTTTTCGTTGGGCACTACAGTCATTCTGCCTTTCTTTGGCACGCATTGGATAGGACTGACCCAAGGACTATCAGATATAGGGTGGATTATGCCTACATCCAATAATTTTATGATCTCCTTCCGGACCACCTCTTTCATAATGGGATTCAACTGCCTCTGATGCTCAATAGAAGGCTTAGACCCTTCCTCCAGTAAAATTTTATGCATGCAAAGAGTCTGACTGATCCCTTTTATGTCAGTAATGGACCACCCCAGGGCCGTTTTGTATTGCTTGAGCACAAGCAGCAAATTTTCTTCCTGACACTTAGTTAGAGAAGCAAAAATAATCACAGGTAAAGTAGATGAGTTCCCTAAGTAAGCATACCTCATGTGGTTGGGTAAAGGCTTTAATTCTAAGACAGGAGGTTCCATGATCGATAGAGATTCAAACTGTCTTTGAAACTATTTGGATCTGTCGGGAGCATCGAGCCAGTTGGCAAATTCAACATTAGTGGGCTCGTCAGTAGTGATGGCCCCTGTCAATGTGGCTTCCAAAGGGTCTGTAATGCAAGTTTCTGAGAACACTTCCCTAACTGAATTATCAATTGCATTATTCTGGAAGCAGTCCTCAGGAGTGTTAGGATATTTCATCGATCTGAAGACATTGAACGTCACTTCTTGATCCTGAACCCTCATTGTCAACTCCCCTTTCTGTACATCAATTAGGGTCCTCCCTGTCGCCAAGAATGGCCTGCCCAATATTATAGGGACATCCCTGTCCTCCTCAAAATCTAGGACAATAAAATCAGCTAGGACGATGAACTTGTCAACCTTGACAAGCACATCCTCTACTATCCCCTTCGGGTACGTGAGAGATCTATCAGCCAATTGTAAGGTGACACTTGTAGGTTTGGCTTCATTTAGCCCCAGCTTCTTATTAATGGACAGAGGCATCAAGTTGATGCTAGCCCCTAGATCACATAAAGCCTTGCCTATGAATTGATCCCCAATAGTGCAAGGAATTATGAAGCTTCCTGGATCTTTTACCTTTGGCGGAAGCTTATTTTGTAGAATGGAACTGCACTCTTCTGTTAAAGCCACTGTTTCATAATCCCCCATTTTTCGCTTTTTAGATAATATGTCCTTCATAAACTTGACATGACTTGGCATTCCTTCCAATGCCTCCGTAAATGGGATGTTTATATGAAGCCTCTTGAATACCTCCAGGAATTTGGAAAACTGCTTGTCCAACTTTTGCTTCTACAAAAGCTGGGGGAAAGGCAACTGCAGGAGAGGAGGACTGGCTTTGTTAATAGTAGGAGTTGGTGTTGGTGTTGGTTCCTGTTGAACATTTTCTTCACCCCCAGACTTGTCTCCATCTTGTTCCACAATAGCATTAGGATTCTCTGCAGTAACTTCGTCTTCCACAAGAGAACTCTCTCCACCTTGTTCATTAGTGGTTCGCCCACTTCTGAGTGTCACTGCTTTGCATAGTTCTTTGCCTTCCCGTTTCGGGTTGACATCAGTGTCACTAGGCAATGTGCCTTGTGAACGGCTGTTTAAAGCAGTTGCCAATTGTCCCATCTATACTTCAAGATTCCGAATGGAGGCTTCTTGATTGTTACTCCTTGTTTCATTCTGGGAAATGTACCGCGATAAGAGATCCTCCAAACTAGGCTTTCTCTCCTGCTAAGGTGGTGGTTGGCGGAACTGATTTTGAGAGCTCTGCGGCTGTGGATTGTACTAATTCTGAGATTAAAAACCCGGAGGGTTAGAAAAATTCAACCTAGAGGATGAAGGTTGTGCTTGATTAAGGTTGTTGTTGTTGTTATTGTTGTTGTTGCCCCAAGAGAAGTTGGGATGATTTCTCAAGCCTGGGTGGTAATGAGTGGGAAGATTAGCATTTTGTTGCTGCCCATAGTTAGAAACAAATTGAACTGACTCAGGGCTTATTACACACTGATCAGTAGGGTGGCTCCCTTGACATAACTCACACTGGACTACGACACTCTACACATTCTGTACTGCTGATGGTCCCATGGTGTCTAGTCGTTTCGTTAGCGCTGCAACCTGAGCCGCTAATGATGTGAATGAGTCAACCTCATATACCCCCGCTGCTCTTCTGGGGGCTTGCCTATCATTCGGCCATTGATAATTATTGGCCGCCATTGTTTCCACTAGTTCATACCCTGTTGTGTGATGTTTAGCCATAAAGGCCCCTCCAGACGCTGCATCAATACTCGAACGAGTAGATCCGGATAGCCCATTATAAAAGGTCTAGATAGAATGCCATTCAGGCAATCCATGGTGAGGGCATTTTCTTAGTAGATCCTTGAATCGCTCCCACGAGTCATATAAAGATTCTGAGTCGAACTGGATAAATGAGGTAATTGCATGCCTGAGTCTGGCGGTTTTGGCGGGAGGAAAGAACTTCGCCACGAACGTTTTGGCCAAGTCAGCCCATGTGGTGATGGAGCCTGGTGGGAGTGAGTGCAGCCAGCTCTTTGCCTTGTCCTTCAAGGTGAATGGAAACAACTGGAGTCTGATGGCATCGTCAAACACTCTGTTGGTTTTGAACGTATCGCAAATCTCCACAAAGTTTATCAAGTGATCGTTGGGATCATCATTCGATAGTCCCCCAAACTGAATGTTGGTGCACATTTGAAAGGTGCCCGGCTTTATCTCAAAGTTATTTGCTTGGATTGCAGGCCTAAGAATGTTTGCCTGGAGATCATTGATTGGAGGCATGGCATAATCCCTTAGAGATTTCTGAAGTTCCTCAGCCATTCTGACAAGAGTAGGCCTGTCCCGAGAATTTTCTCTTCGCAATCGTCTGTCTGTTCTATCAACCTCAGGATCAAGAGGTATTATATTTTGTCCCCTTCGAGGTAGCATAAACAGTAAAGACTACCTGAAAAGAAAGTTAAACAGAAGAATCAGTTTAAATTAAGATTATATTGACTTAGTGTTAATATTGAATAACAAATAATACTAAGTCCCCGGCAACGGCGCCAAAAACTTGTTGTGAGATTTAGCTATTGCCAAATCGCACGCAAGCATACGCGGTCCACAAGTAATATATGAAAGTAAAGTGTCAAACCCACGAGAACAAAGTCTTAAGAGAATATAAATACTAAGGAAAAGTAGTTACTTATCTGATCTAAACAAGTGAAATAAGATGATTGGTTAAGCTATATGATTAAAACTATAAAAATAAGAGAAGTGGTTGTGCTAGGAAGTCAAGATAGGACTACAATTCACCTAATACATCGCCTAATCTCCTAACTCTCCAAATTACAAACGAATCAAGGAATGGTCAACAAAGAACAGTAAATACGCATAAGCTTCTGTCGAAGGCCAAATGCACATCCCTAGCCAGATAAATCACAATATGTCTATTGGTGAAAATAGCTAGGCCAAGGTCATTAGGCTAAGTCTCAAGGTCGCACAAGGCAAATAGAGATATGTCTATCCTATTAGGAGTTTATGCACACATTCCATTGGCATGGTCATAACAGGTGTTGTTGTATTTAAAGATAGATAATAACATCCATTTTTTAATCTCTGTTAAAATCAATACTCATTACTCTATCAAGTAAATAGTCATCAAATATGAAATACAACAACCCATTCCAAAATGATTCATTATATAAAATAGGAGAGAAAGTTAATTAGGCTAAACAAAAGTTTACATTGCAATCCTCGAAATGGAGTTAGTTCATAACTATGATACTAACACACATTTGCAATACATTCCACATTATCAGAAATACACAAATAAATGGGAGATTTGGAATAAGAAAACCCCTGTCTTGGAATGTTCTTGGTCCAAATCTTCTTTCACTGTATAGCTCCTGAGCTCTGTCGGATGCAATAACTCTCTTTCCCTTAAAGCACAGCTTCTTTCTCTTCTAACAAATAAATGTTGTAATAACTATCTACGCTCGCTGTCTGTAATTTCTCTCGCAGGCGGCTGATATTCAGTATCCCCCTATTCTCTCTCCTTTAGGTCATTTAAAGCCCTTTAATGTCTGGACACCGGAACTCGCGCTGCGGCGCGAGCCTTTACTTAGAAAGTGGCGCTGCGACGCCACGTAGACTTAAAAAGACCGGAGGTCGCGTTGCGGCGCGACTCTTTAAAGAGGCCTCGGCGCTGCGGCGCAAGGCTGACATCAGAGAGAGGTGCTGGGGCGCCGCGAGTGGTGCAGAGGCACGGGCAATGGCGCAGAGAAAGCGCCAGTTAACAGATAGTTGGCTTGCTTTTGCGCTACGACGCGGGATCGAAGTGAGACCTTGGCGCTGCTGCGCCAATACAGTAAAAATGACCATTATGCTCCTGTAACCTGGAACACATCTGTACAGCCTTGCATTATAGAACTTAGACATAATAATAACAAATTATAGATTAAAGCTAACTAAATAACTAAAAACAGGCAACAACTTAAGCTACAAAGGATCTGATTTGCATGTATAAATCCTACTCATCAGTCTCCTTTTATAGAATTCTTCAACTTGGCTTTTTGGTCATTTTTCCACCTACTTGCCTCCTAAAAGATCTGATTTGTGACTCTCCTGGTGCTTGGGAGTTTGGAAGCATGTCATGTGATGTTTTGGGACTTGTGTGGCTGATTTATAACCTACTTGTAAGCTTGTTGACCAAATTAGTAGCTTAATTATGCCCTAATCTTCACTAATCTTGATTAGGGTTTTGTTTTTAATGATTAGGGTTGTTTAATGATGTTTATTAGTACCTAATTGAAGTTTAGTAATCATAATTAGGTGTTAGGATAACCTAATTAGGGTTAATTTAGCTAATTAGGGTTAGGTTTACAAATTAGGGTTAGGTTTTGTTGATTATGGTTATGGTTTGTTAATCTAGGGTTACTAACCTAGTTTTCCCATTAATCCTAACAAGCATAACAAAGCGTTTTGTCAGTGTAAGCACGACAAAGCAGCTTGTCCAAACAAATATACCGAAAAGTCTATTTTCGAAAGAAAATTTTTAAGCACGAGGTGTCAAGCGCGTCAATTTTTGGACAAAATTTTATTTGACCAAATTTGTTAAACAAAATATATATTAACACACAACACTTTTAGAACGGAGAGATTTTATTAATATAACTGAATTTTACATATCCGAGTCTTATTAGGGTTTTGGGTCTTTACAATATTCGTGTAAAAACTCAGCTATTGTGTTGTCGTATTTTGCACGATAGTTGTATAATTAAGTTTGTATTTGTATTCTGTACCACGTATTTGGTGACTCAAAATGGGTGATGTATACCTATTTTGGGGGCGTAAAAAAATTGCTAACTGGCTCTCCAGCACCTCAGTTTGTACTAGGAACCGGCGCTAAGGCGCTGCTGCGCTTCTGTTTACTCATAGAACAGGCGATCCAGCGCTGGCTGGCGATGTAGCTCTTCCATTTACTCACAGAATCGGCGCTGCAGCGCCTGTACTTGTCAACAGGCACTTAGTGGCGCTGCAACGCCTGTACTCGTCAACAGGCACTGAGTGGCGCTGCAGCTATGCGGCGCCGCGACATAATTGAGCTGACAGTGTTTGCGAAACACACAAAACAAAGCCAAATTGGATTAAAAGCTCATTTCTAACAACAAATTTAGCACATATAAAATACATAAACTTTACAGAAACATAAACGAATGTTTCTTACATTTTCCTTACCATATAAAGAAAATAAACTTCCAAATTACAACCTTTAAATTCATTGTTTTTACTATTTCTTCACTTTTTGACATTCTTAGCGAAATTAATCACTGTGAATTCGTTTTTCAACCAAAACGATTAGTTTAAAACCCATTGTTTTCGTTTTTTCATATATTTTCACAATTAAAAATCAATTTACACTTTATATTATGAATTGATTATCAATTTTGATTCTAAAATAAGCCATATCATATACACATAACTGTATTTCTCTGTAAACATAATTTCTTCACATATATCATGTTTTCATAGATTATCCTACTCCAAATCATATACTAAACATATAAAAACAGTTTATATCAACAAATTAATATATACAAACCATATAATCAACAATTAATTCTCCACATAAATTTTATAGAGAACTTTTCATATATAAAAAAACTAAAACTTTAGAAGATAGGATTATACCTTTAATTGATTACTTAGGTTAGCTAGGAGATAAAATTAACCTCTCATCCTTCCTTGGCTCTCAAAATCACATAACTTTTCTTCTCTCTTTTCTCTCTGTGTTTTCTCTTCTTTCTCTTCTCTATCCTTTCTTTAGTATTAGGCTTAAACTGATATAACTTAACGTAAAAAAAACAGACATAAAATAAAAAAAAACTGACATATAATAATAATCATACTTAATACATATCAGTTATGTTTTTTTTAAATTCAAAAGCCACTAAGGCTTATTTGGCAAAACTAATTTAAAATTAAAGACTTAAAAGCCTTAAGTCTTGTTTGGCAAAATTGAATTAAAACACTTTTAATTTATTTTAATAACTCATTTATTATATAGTTTATTGTCACACTTTATTTAATTAAATTCCCATATTCAAATTTAATTAAATTAAAACTAACAACCACTTATTAAATTAACATACCACATTATCAAATTGCAACAAAATTATAATTTTCATTATAATTTTATTTAATAACTTAGTACATCACTTGAATTACTAAATTAAATTAAGACAATATTATAACAATTCATTTAATCCTTATCAATTCTCTAATTTAATTATTAAATTAAATTAGAATATTATCACATAATAATTAATTCATCACTCTTTAATTTACTTAACTTCAAAATACAAATTACCGAATATCAACTTAATTAACATACTACACTTAATCAAGTTAATTCCCCACAACTCATGAATTATTTATTTAATTAATAAATAATCAAATTAAGCAAATATTTATATAACAATAAACACATCAACTAAATATTTATTTAATTCAATACATATTTAAAATTACATATAAAAATTTTGGATTGTTACATCTTTCCCTCCTTACAAGGATTCTGTCCCTAGAATCATCATTCAAACAATTCATTCGTCACATTCTTTCCTTCTTATAAGGATTCTGTCCCTAGAATCGAAGACACAAATTAAATAACTAACTCAGGACAACTTTTCATCATCTTGTCTTCGAATTCCCACGTAGCTTCTTCGGCATTGTGGTTCCTCCATATTACCTTCACAGAAGGTATCACTTTATTCTTGAGCACTTGTTCTTTTCTGTCAACTATCTGGATAGGAATTTTTTCATAAGACAAATCTTTATCGAACTGTAACAGTTCATAATCAATCACATGCTTGTAATCAGGTTTATTCGGTCGTAATACCGAAACATGAAAAACATTATGAACCACTTCACCTACTCTTCACAACACCTCGAAGGGTCCAATAAACCTCGACCTTAGCTTTCCTTTCTTACCAAATCGAATCTTGCCCTTCCAAGGAGAAACTTTTAGGAAAACAAAACTTCCAACGTCAAATTTGTGATTTTGTCTGTGTTGATCGGCATATTTCTTCTATATGTCTTAAGCAGTTACCAATCTTGTCCTGATGAGTTTGACAATCTCAGCGGTCTGTTGTACTAGCTCTGGTCCTAAAAGTTGATTTTCACTAACTTCATCCCAGCATAATGGAGTTCTGTACTTTTTGTCGTACAATGCTTCGTAAGGCGGCATGCCAATACTCGTATGGTAACTGTTGTTATAGGCGAATTCAGCTAACGGTAAATGATCATCCCAGTTTCCTTTGAAATGCATAATGTATGCTCTAACTATATCTTATAACGTCTGAATTGTTCGTTCGCTTTGGCCGTCTGTTTGAGGATGGCACGCCGTACTCATTCTCAATTGTGTTCCCATGGATTCTTGTAGTTTCTTCCAGAAGTTTGACGTGAATCGCGTATCTCTGTCTGACACAATTGACAATGGAACTCCATGTCTTGAAATGATCTCCTTGACGTATAGCTTTGCCAACTGATCAAGATTGAATCTAATCTTTATTGGCAAAAAGTGTACTAATATCGTTAGCCTGTCCACTATCACCCAAATTGCATCGTACCTTTTCTGAGTAGTCGGAAGACCTACCACAAAATTCATTGTGATATGCTCCCACTTCTATTCCGGTATTTCTAATGGTTGAAGTAATCCGCTTGGTCTCTAATGCTCGACCTTGAATTTTTGACATGTCAAACATTTCACAACACATTCTGTAACATCTTTTTTCATATTCGGCCACCAAAAATGCTGCCATAAATCTTGATTCATCTTCGTACTCCCCGGGTGAATTGAATATCTTGAGTTACCTTAGGTACTGCTGGAACCCAGATTCTTCCCTCGAACCTTAGTAATCCTTCGGCATCGATCTTGAACTTCATCTCTGTAAGACCCCGAATTTTATGAAATAAAAGTATTCAATTTTTCTTATAATTACTATTCAGTAAATGGTTAAATTGATAAATGTTAAATTTAAGGGTGATATATGAATTTTTTTTCAAAATACACAAGTGGTTATAAAATATTCATTGTTGTCGGGGAATATTCGTTTGGTCGTAGAATATTCTTTCTGTCGGGGAATATTCATACGACGGCGCAGCCATTTGTGGGCCCCATAACAGAATAACTGTCGGATGAAGAAAATGATAAATTTGAGTTTTTACAAATAACGACGTAGTTGTTACTGTTAACACTGTTGAAATACCCGGTGGTTAAAATACAGTAATACGCGTTATTGCACAGTAGCACACGGTATTGCACAATATTTTTAAAATTATTGATTCTTACGTAAGAAGGCACTACTCAATAATTGTTACAGTAATTACTGTTCAATATTTTATTTTATTGATTCAATAATTGCTACGTTGAAATTTTATATTATTGTTGTTCAACAATTGTCACTGCACAGTATTTTCCATTATTAGAACAATAATTCATATTATTTGAATAATATTATTTGATAATATTATTAGCAATGTCTAGAAAGTTCTGTCTAAGGAGAGGTTTGGTCACTTAATTGCGCGCCAGTAAGGAGAAATTCTTATTGGAAAGCCCCCTCTTTCCTGGGAACGGCCTGGTTGTCATAAATGTGATTCTATAATATTATTTGTGAATAATTAATTATTGATTCATATGATAAGGAAATATTTATTTTATGTGGATATAAATGAGGGATATATTTTTGTGGTTAAAAATGAAGGAGTTAATGTTGAGGTGTTTTATCTGTATTTTTGTCGGAACGGAGGTATTGAAAATCAAATTAGAGTTTTTGAGATATTTTGCGAGGGTTATAATTTTTAATCCGACCGTTGGATCGTGGTAATATTTGGATATGTTATACATATATAAGTTGAGTATATGTCCACAAATTTTGAACCGTTAAAAATGAACGTATGATTTGTTATGAATTTTACGAGATGACTGGTTCAGAAATTGTTGAATTTTCGGAGTTAATCATTTTGATGGAAAATTCTAGAATTGGTGGGCCCCACTCTTGGTTGGTGAAGAAATGTGCTAAGATTTTTATTCAAACGTGGTGGGTGGGAATAGTAGTAGGTAAAGCCATCAGGTTGCAGGTTAAGTCTGCTTCGGCGTGCTAACATTTTCCTATAAATAGAGGGCTAAGTTAGAATTAAAAATCACACCAGAAATATATGTTTTCTCTCTTTTTCTCTCTAGATTATTGAGTGTATTTTGTGAGTATTTAGATACTTGGTGAGTTGATATTCATCAATACAAGTTTCCTTCAGCGTCATATCCGATATCTAGTCAGAAGTACTGCTCTTTTGAGGTACGGGATAGTAAGGGATAGTAAAGGTTATTAAGGGATGCTATATTCTTCATAATGATGTTATTCTTTCAATATCATTATACTGAAATAATGAGTATGGATTTTATTGTGAAATTTCTACCTTTTTGAGTCGGGGTTACTATTCACGTATACGGCACTATTCACGTATACAGCACCATTAATGCATATGGCACTATTTACATGACATTATTTACATAAATGGTACTATGTACGAATACGGAGTACTATTCACGAGTTACTATTCACGAGTTACTATTCACGACAAAATTGATTTCTTTTTTTCTAACCAAATTATAGTTGATTTATGAATATTACTCTTGAGATTAAATCTATATGTTGATCATATTGTTTTTATTATCATATATAACATTTTTATAACCCTAATGTTGAAATTCTCTTTCACTTAAGTGTAAAGATGGGTAAATTATTGGTATGATCATGACTGAGGAATATCTTTGGCCTGTAGTTCAAAGATGAATTGTTAACGGGTATGATCATGGCCATTGAATTTATAATTGAATATCTTTAGCTTAAGTGTAAAGATGAATTGATTAACATGGTTATAATTATTGTTTATATAAATTCTGAAATTATTATATATTTCTTTGAGATATGAATATATTTGGCCTGTAGTGCAAATATGAACTGTTGAGCAATATCTTTGGCCTGTAGTGCAAAGATGAACTGGTGATAAATATCTTTGGCCCATAATGCAAAGATGACATGTGGTTGAATATCTTTGGCCAGTAGTGCAAAGATGAATTGTTGATGAATATCTTTGGCCCGTAGTGCAAAGATGACATGTTGTTGAATATCTTTGGCCGTAGTGCAAAGATGATGTTATTAGTATGATTATGAACAGGAAATGTGATTTGGTGTAACCATGATCTTTGATGTTTCAGGTAAAGATAGGTGATGAAAATTATCTTTGTCCTGGATGCGAAGAGGAATTTAGAATTACAATTATGATTATGAGTTATTCATATGATTGTGGACCAGAATTGTTGATTGATGTTACAGGGATAAAACATTGTTGGTGGATTTTTAACATGGAGAAGATAATAGACTTTATAGTCTATTTGACTCTTCTAATGGATTGCTCGTTCCGCTGTAACTATGGTTGAAATTTTTTATCATCTACCATATGTTCTAAATCTCTGATTTATTATTGATGAATGCTATTGATAATTTAATTATCTTTAGTTATGATATTCTTTACTGAGCTAGTTGTGCTCACCCTTTTGCTTCACAATTCCTTTCAGGTAATAAGCGTGTAGCTGGGTCGAGCGGGGGTAACAGGGGAATGGAACGGCGGTCATCATTTAGTAGTTATATTTGGTGAATCAACTAGGGTGAGGCGAACCCAACGTTGGAAGGGTGTTTTGCCACTATCATACAAGATGTCTAATGACATACAACCTCGTGTCATCATAAGACAGGATTGTACTCATCCACTTGCTGAGTATATTTACGAGCACTACCTATATAATCTTGGTGTTTGTTTGAAGTATAATTCTCAATTAGAGACAGTGGAGATAATGATAAGTCAAGAGAAGACTCACCATTGGAAAGAATATGATAGTAATCTTCTCGTTTTTCTTTGGGGTGTATTGGGTCAACCAAGGATAATTCTGTGGCCATATGATATCTATCACAACCTAGAAGCATGGCCTCCCATGTACAAAAGTTTCCTTGAGCACTTTCCAAATATTCTAATTTCTAAAACAGTTTTTGACTATACCTTTATGTATGGTGTCATTGTGAGGTGTTGTCCACGGTTGGGATATGAGTCACATTTGGTATATATTTATATCCAAACTCACAGCATATGTGTTGTTGTATTTTGCACGACAATTGTTGTAATAAAGTTGTAGTTGTTTTCTGTACCATGTATTTGGCGACTCAGAATAGGTTGGATGGAATGGACCTATTTTGGGATCGTCACATTTGGTATCAGAGCTTAGGGATATGGTCTCTGGCGGAGATTGGGGAATATAACTAGGAAGAGAGAGATGAGTAAATCCTTTTCTAGTGTGTCCTACCTAAGCTTATTTGTTGGTCAGTCATAATATCGGGATATTATGTGATATGTTAATTTGTTAAATTAACCCTTATTTTGAAGCTGTATTCTAGAATGATATTTGAAATACAGAAGATGAGCAATAGAGAAATTATGATGACAGGGAAGATGGAATTTGAAATGAAAGGAAGGTATTTTCAACTCTTTGAAATACTAGGTACGTAAATTTCGGGGACGAAATTTCATAAGGAGGGGAGATTGTAAAACCCCGAATTTTATGAAATAAAAGTATTCTATTTTTCTTATAATTACTATTCAGTAAATGGTTAAATTGATAAATGTTAAAGTTAAGGGTGATATATGAATTTTTTTTTCAAAATACACAAGTGGTTATAAAATATTCATTATTGTCGGGGAATATTTGTTTGGTCGTAGAATATTCTTTCTGTCGGGGAATATTCGTACGACGGCGCAGCCATTTGTGGGCCCCATAACAGAATAACTGTCAGATGAAGAAAACGACAAATTTGAGTTTTTACAAATAACGGCGTAGTTGTTACCGTTAATACTGTTAGAATACCCGGTGGTTAAAATACAGTAATACGCGTTATTGCACAGTAGCACACGGTATTGCACAGTATTTTTGAAATTATTGATTCTTACGTAAGAAGGCACTACTCAATAATTGTTACAGTAATTACTGTTCAATATTTTATTTTATTGATTCAATAATTGCTACGTTGAACTTTTATATTATTGTTGTTCAATAATTGTCACTGCACAGTATTTCCCATTATCAGATCAATAATTCATATTATTTGAATAATATTATTTGATAATATTATTGGCAATGTCTAGAAAGTTCTGTCTAAGGAGAGGTTTGGTCACTTAATTGCGCGCTAGTAAGGAGAAATTCTTATTGGAAAGCCCCCTCTTTTCTGGGAACGGCCTGGTTGTCATAAATGTGATTCTGTAATATTATTTGTGAATAATTAATTATTGATTCATATGATAAGGAAATATTTATTTTATGTGAATATAAATGAGGGATATATTTTTGTGGTTAAAAATGAAAGAGTTAATATTGAGGTATTTTATCTGTATTTTTGTCGGAACGGAGGTATTGAAAATCAAATTAGGGTTTTTGAGATATTTTGCGAGGGTTATAATTTTTAATCTGACTGTTGGATCGTGGTAATATTTGGATATGTTATACATATATAAGTTGAGTATATGCCCACAAATTTTAAACCGTTAAAAATGAACGTATGATTTGTTATGAATTTTACGAGATGACTGGTTCAGAAATTATTGAATTTTCAGAGTTAATCATTTTGGTGAAAAATTCTAAAATTGGTGGGCCCCACTCTTGGTTGGTGAAGAAATGTGCTGAGATTTTTATTCAAATGTGGTGGGTGGGAATAGTAGTAGGTAAAGCCATCAGGTTGCAGGTTAAGTCTGCTTCGGCGTGCTAACATTTTCCTATAAATAGAGGGCTAAGTTAGAATTGAAAATCACACCAGAAATAAAAGTTTTCTCTCTTTTTCTCTCTAGATTATTGAGTGTATTTTGTGAGTATTTAGATACTTGGTGAGTTGATATTCATCAGTGCAAGTTTTCCTCAGCGTCATATCCGATATCCAGTCAGAAGTGCTGCTCTTTTGAGGTAAGGGATAGTAAGGGATATTAAGGGACGCTATATTCTTCATAATGATGTTATTCTTTCAATATCATTATACTGAAATAATGGGTATGAATTTTATTGTGGAATTTCTACCTTTTTGAGTCGGGGTTACTATTCACGTATACGGCACTATTCACATATACAGCACCATTCATGCATATGGCACTATTTACATGACATTATTTACATATACGGTACTATGTACGAATACGGAGTACTATTCATGAGTTACTATTCACGAGTTACTATTTATGAGTTACTATTCATGAGTTACTATTCACGAGTTACTATTCACGACAAAATTGGTTTCTTTTTTTCTAACTAGATTATAGTTGATTTATGAATATTACTCTTGAGATTAAATCTATATGTTGATCATATTATTTTTATTATCATATATAACATTTTTATAACCCTAATGTTGAAATTCTATTTCACTTGAGTGTAAAGATGGATAAATTATTGGTATGATCATGACTGAGGAATATCTTTGGCCTGTAGTTCAAAGATGAATTGTTAACGGGTATGATCATGGCCATTGAATTTATAATTGAATATCTTTAGCTTAAGTGTAAAGATGAATTGATTAACATGGTTATAATTATTGTTTATATAAATTCTGAAATGATTATATATTTCTTTGAGATATGAATATATTTGGCCTGTAGTGCAAATATGAACTGTTGAGGAATATCTTTGGCCTGTAGTGCAAAGATGAACTGGTGATGAATATCTTTGGCCCATAGTGCAAAGATGACATGTGGTTGAATATCTTTGGCCAATAGTGCAAAGATGAATTGTTGATGAATATCTTTGGCCCGTAGTGCAAAGATGACATGTTGTTGAATATCTTTGGCCGTAGTGCAAAGATGATGTTATTAGTATGATTATGAACAGGAAATGTGATTTGGTGTAACCATGATCTTTGATGTTTCAGGTAAAGATAGGTGATGAAAATTATCTTTGTCCTGGATGCGAAGAGGAATTTAGAATTACAATTATGATTATGAGTTATTCATATGATTGTGGACCAGAATTGTTGATTGATGTTACAGGGATAAAACATTGTTGGTGGATTTTTAACATGGAGAAGATAATAGACTTTATAGTCTATTTGACTCTTCTAATGGATTGCTCATTCCGCTGCAACTATGGTTGAAATTTTTTATCATCTACCATATGTTCTAAATCTCTGATTTATTATTGATGAATGCTATTGATAATTTAATTATCTTTAGTTATGATATTCTTTATTGAGCTAGTTGTGCTCACCCTTTTGCTTCACAATTCCTTTCAGGTAATAAGAGTGTAGCTAGGTCGAGCGGGGGTAACAGGGGAATGGAACGGCGGTCATCATTTAGTAGTTATATTTGGTGAATCAACTAGGGTGAGGCGAACCCAACGTTGGAAGGGTGTTTTGCCACTATCATACAAGATGTCTAATGACATACAACCTCGTGTCATCATAAGACAAGATTGTGCTCATCCACTTGCTGAGTATATTTACGAGCACTACCTATATAATCTTGGTGTTTGTTTGAAGTATAATTCTCAATTAGAGACAGTGGAGATAATGATAAGTCAAGAGAAGACTCACCATTGGGAAGAATATGATAGTAATCTTCTCGTTTTTCTTTGGGGTATATTGGGTCAACCAAGGATAATTCTGTGGCCATATGATATCTATCACAACCTAGAAGCATGGCCTCCCATGTACAAAGATTTCCTTGAGCACTTCCCAAAGATTCTAATTTCTAAAACAGTTTTTGACTATACCTTTATGTAAGGTGTCATTGTGAGGTGATGTCCACGGTTGGGATATGAGTCACATTTGGTATATATTTGTATCCAAACTCACAGCATATGTGTTATTGTATTTTGCACGACAATTGTTGTAATAAAGTTGTCGTTGTTTTCTGTACCATGTATTTGGCGACTCAGAATAGGTTGGGTGGAATGGACCTATTTTGGGGTTGTCACAATATCACTACTCTCGGACACCCTTTCTTTGATTTTCTCGCATCCTTCATCTTGTAGTTGAGCGTTCTTTACCTTGTCTACTAAAGTTGTTTCAACTTCCATTTGGAACAATCTTTCATTCGATACTTTCAAAAATTTTATTTCCAATTCTAGCTTGGTCATTGCTGAAATGATCTCCTCCTGGGCAGTTAACAACATCAATTTCTCTCCACCCTTCCTACTCAAGGCATCGAAAACCATATTTGCTTTACCTGGATGATAAAAGATTTTACAATCATAATCTTTTATCAATTTTAGCCATCACCTCTGACGCATGTTTAGATCCTTCTGTGTGGAAATATACTTTAGACTTTTATGGTCCATATATATCTCACATTTCTCACCATAGAGATAGTGTCTCCATATATTCAGAGCAAATACCACCGCAACCAACTCTAAATCATGAGTCGGGTATCCTTTCTCATAGTCCTTCAGTTGCCTTAAGGCAAACGCAATGACTTTGTCGTTTTGCATAAGCACACAGCCCAGTCCCTTATGCGATGCATCAATATACACCACAAAGTTTTATGTATTATCCGGTAATGACAACACAGGTGTCATGCTTAGCTTCTTTTTCAACTCCTGAAAACTCTCTTTGCACTTCTACGTCCAAATAAATTTTACGGCATTCCTTGTCAAATTCGTCAACGGAGTAGCAATCTTAGAGAAGTCTTGAATTTGTCAAATTCGTCATTTGTAGTAACCTGCCAATCCCAAAAAAATCCTCACCTCTGATGGAGTCCTTGGTTGTTCCCAATTTATTGCAGCTTCAACCTTCGATGGATCCACTGAAATCCCATCTTTGTCCATTACATGCCCAAGAAATTACACAAGTTCTAGCCAAAATTCACATTTAAAGAATTTCGCATACAACTTTTCCCTTCTTAGCATCTCCAATGTCAAACGTAAATGCTCCACGTGTTCCTCTTGAGATTTGGAATACACCAAGATATCATCAATGAACACCACCACAAAGTTATCTAAGAATGGTTTAAACACCATATTCATTAAATCCATGAATACTGCAGGGGCATTGGTCAAACCAAAAAACATTACCAGAAACTCGTAGTGTCTATATCGAGTTCTGAATGTCGTCTTCAGTACATCCTCCTTTCTTACCTTTAGTTGATGATATCCACTTCTCAAATCTATCTTCGAGAAGTACTTATCTCCTTTCAGCTGATCATACAAGTCATCTATTCTTGGTAACGGATACCAATTCTTAATAGTGATTTTGTTTAACTCTCTATAATCAATTCAAAGATGCATCGACCAATCCTTCTTCTTTACGAACAACACCGGTGCCCCCCACGGTAATACACTAAGCTGAATGTACTTCTTGTCTAGCAACTCTTGCAGTTATACCATCAATTCCTTCATCTCAATCGGAGCCATCCTATATGGGGCCTTCGATATCAGAGCAGTCCCTGGTGCTAAATCGATAACGAACTCAATCTCTCTGTTAGGAGGAAGTCCTGGCAATTCATCCGAAAATACGTCCACAAAATCTCTAACAACTGTTATCTCCTCCAGTTTTACACCCTTCTTCTGAGTATCGATTATGTAAACTAAATATCCTACACAGCTTTGTCTCAACAACTTCTTGGCTTGCATAATCGTCAGACAACTCACTTGTCTAGGCGATTTGCTACCATAGAAAATAACCTTTGACGGAGTCATAAGGTTTACACTTTTCTTTTGGCAATCAATTATCGCTTCATAATTGAATAGCCAATCCATCCCTAATATAACATCAAATTCCCCAAGTTTAATCGGGATTAAATCTACCGTCATAACATTTTCCTTAATATTCATCCTACAATTCCTATGTACAAATCTAACAGGAATCGCCTCCCTATTCGCAATTTCTATATTCAAAAGGAAATTTAACTCTTTAGTAGGCAACCCCAAACTCTTAGCAAAATCATCATATAAGACCTCGAATTTTATGAAATAAAAGTATTTAATTTTTCTATTCAGTAAATGGTTAAATTGGTAAAAGGTTAAAGGTAATGGTGATATTTGAAAATTTTGCAAAGTAAACAAGTTGTCATAAAATATTTATTTGGTAGGAAAATATTCTTTTTGTCGAGAAATATCCGTACAACGGCATAATCATTGGTGGACCCCACAACGGAATAACTGTCGGATATAGAAAGTGACAAAAATAACCTTTTCATAGAAGAACAACAAAACTTTTACCGTTTAACAATCGAAATACCCGGTGATAAAAGTGTTGTAATATGTGTTATTGTACAGCAGCACATAGTATTGCACAATATCTCTGATTATTAATGCTTACGTAAGAATTCACTCAGTTTTATTCAATAATGGATACAGTGATTACTGTATAATATCTCATATTATTGATTCAATTATTGTCACAGTATCATCTGCACAATATTTTATATTATTAAATCAATAATTGAGACGACACATTTATTCATATTATTATTTGTATTATTGATAATGTCTAAAAAGTTCTGTCAAGAAAAGGGGTTAGGTTATTTAATTGCACGCCAATAAGGAGAAATCCTTATCGGAAAGCCCCCTCTTTCTTGAGAACGATCTGGTTGTCAATATTATGAGTTATAATATTAATGATGAACAATTGTTAAAAGGTTAAAAATGTGTTTATTGAATATAAGTGATTTGTGGTAAATATTTATTCAATTTTTGATATAAATAGAGGGTTTTGTCATGAGGCGTTTTTTGTAAGTTTGACTTATTATTCCATGGGGAGATGTACTAATTTTTTGGACCGTCAGTTGTGGTTTTAATAGTAAGTCAATATGGACCATCGGTTGTAGTTTTAATAGTAAATCAATATGGACCGTCTGTTTTAATAGTAAATCAATCTGGACCGCCCGTGAATTAGTTACTATTTAGTCCATTCTCCTATAAATAGAAGCTCATTTCTTCATTCTTTCTTACGAATTCACTAAAACTATAGAGAGAAAGAAGAAGAGTATTTTGCTACTTCACTATTGCAGTATCCAATCTCCTACTAAGGTAAGGGATATTATTTTTCGTATTCCTCCTTTAATCTATGGGAATAACCTGTCTACGTGGATTACCGCATGCATGGTGAATAACCTTTCGTACTCATTCTTTAATTGTAGAAAAGATCTGTCTACGCGGATTATCGCATGACGGGTGAAAATCCATTTGCAATTTCGTATATTATTTCATTTCATATTCTTAAATCTAAACTTACTATGGTAAGTATTGCTTCTATAATCCATGAAATTAGTAGAATATCCTTGAGTTTTGCGCTTCATCTAGTATCGTTTCATTGGAATATTGGTCTGAACTTTCTTATTAAATTTCAATATTTTTATTTGGGATACTATTCACGGGGTACTACTCACTCGGGTACTATTCATTCGGGGTACTTTGTATAACGGGTACTATTCACGACAAAAGTGATTTCTTTTCTGTCCAAATTATTTTTGATACATGTATATCATTCTTAAATTTTACTCCACAATTAATTATCATGTTGACAATTTGAACATTCTTGAACTCTGGATAAATTAAATTATAAATCTCTAATATTTATCATTAATCTCACTTGATTAATTCCTTATATCATTGTCATCATCATGCTTATGTTATGGTAAAAGTCATCTTTGGCCCGTAGTGCATAGATGGACTGTTGATTGGAATGATTATGACCAGAAATTTTTTATTGGTATAATCATGACCTGTAATGTTACAGACAAATGATGTGGTGAAAGTCCTCTTTGGCCCATAGTGCATAGATGGATAGTTGTTTGGCATGATCATGACCACTGGTGATACTAACGAATATCCTTAGCCCGTAATGCATAAATAATTCTTTGATGTGAAATATTTATTGATTATTGTTACAGGGATAAAATATTGATAATGGACTTTTAAATCATAGAAGATAGTAGACATCATGCTCTACTTGACTCTTCTAATGGATTGTTATTTCCGCTGCAGTTGTTGATCTAAAACTTGTTATCTATTGTATTCTATTAAATTTTTCCCTGTTGAGGACTAATGATAATTTATTCTACATCATCTTAGTCATAATATTCTTTACTGGGTTAGTTGAGCATACAATTTTCCTTTTGGTTCCATTGTTCTTCTCACGAGGCGAGAATATAGTTGGGACTAGTCGGGGAGTGGAGTAATGGTTCAAGATGGTTTTTATAGCAGTCCTCACTATTTTATAAAATAGTGTAACAATAAATATAATGAGGACTTTATTTGAGTTTGGATATTGTCTACGAGACAATATTTGTTTGAAACTCAACTGTTGTGTTGTCGTATTTTGCACGACAGTTGTATAAATGAAGTTTGTATTTAAATTTTGTACCATGTATTTGGCGACTCAGAATGGATTGTATGGACCTATTCTGGGGGCGTCACAGTTGGTATCAGAGCTTAGGGATATGATCTATGGCGGAGATCTGAGATTAGAACTAGGAGGGGAGAGACGAGTAAAACATTCGCTAGTGTGTCCTACCTAAGCTTATTTGTTATTTAATTGGTCGATCGGAATATAGGGATAATATGTGACATGTCAATTTCTTTAATTAACCATTTTTTGTGGCAATATAGAGTTTTAAGTGATGAATTGAGGAGATTCATTTAAAGAATAAATATTAGAGTAGAATATCTTGTTATAACAAAGATTTTTATTGGAGAGTACTAATTAAGTTATTAAACTTGATTGTAGAATGTCAGACGAAGAATAAATTAGAGATATTTATGTGATGAGTGAAGATTTAATAGTTGCACCCGAGCTAGCCACAGAGGTAGCAGTTGAGAGAGGGAAAGAAGAGGAACCTGATGAAGATTTATTAGGAGAATTTTATGATCGAA
This sequence comes from Panax notoginseng, assembly GCA_016801055.1. Classification (NCBI taxonomy): domain Eukaryota; kingdom Viridiplantae; phylum Streptophyta; class Magnoliopsida; order Apiales; family Araliaceae; genus Panax; species Panax notoginseng. Next base: position 182,158,959 of record CM029020.1, on the reverse strand, counting down.
ATATAAAACTGCAAGATCGTATTCGTGAGTTAGAAGAGCAGGGTGAAGAACAGAAGGTGGTCGTGGAACAAAGGGATGCAACAATTTAAGATTTTACTACCCGATATGCGAAGCTTGAACAGAAGCTCTCTTTGGCAGAGTATATAATAATAGAGCTGGAATCTGAGAATGCAAATGTCAAATATCAGCTGAAAAAAGAAACAACTGAATGAGTGAGAATGGAGGATGCATGGGTAAAAGTCGTATAACGCATTGATATTGTAGAAAGAGACGTCCAATCCAAGAAGAATAAAATAGATGATATGTACTTCTCTTTTTGGATAGCAATTGAGAGAACCCAACATCGAGTTTTGAATTACCCTGTACAGAGCGGTCAACCCTAATTCGATATGGATCGAAGATTAATGATTCAGATCATAGATCAGGAGTACGACGAAACAGTTGATGGTGGAATGTGCCCTATAGTGAAGTCAAGTCCAGCGGCAATGATGACACCAAAGGCAGTCCCGGACAAGTCAAAGTCGGTGGTTCAAGAAAGAGCGTTTTTCGTGACTTCCCAAAAAGTGAGGAACCCGAACGAAGTTATCACGTGTAAGTTAATCATAAACTCTTGTGAAGTCTATACCTTATTAGATATTAGTTCTACCCATTCTTTTAATTCACCTGCTTGTGCTCAACATTTGAACTTGACTCCTGATAAATTAGACTTTGACTTATTGGTTGAAATTTCGTTGGGAGAAACCTTCGTTACATCCACTATTTATAAATCTTGTTTTATTCAAATCGGCACCCTCACATTACCTATTACAACATTTAAATTCATTATTTTTACTATTGCTTTACTTTTTGACATTCTTAACGAAATTAATCACTGTGAATTCGTTTTTCAACTGAAACAATTAGTTTAAAACCCATTGTTTTCGTTTTTTCATATATTTTCACAATCAAAAATCAATTTACACTTTATATTTTGAATTAATTATTAATTTTGATTCCAAAATAAGCCATATCATATACACATAACTGTATTTCTCTGTAAACATAATTTTTTTCATATATATCATGTTTTCATGGATTATCCTACTCTAAATCATATACTAAACATATAAAAATAGTTTATATCAACAAATTAATATATACAAACCATGTAATCAACAATTAATTCTCCACATAAATTTTACATAGAACTTTTCTTATATAAAAAAACTAAAACTTTAGAAGATAGGATTATACCTTTAATTGCTTGCTTAGGTTAGCTAGGAGATAAAATTAACCTCTCCTCCTTCCTTGGCTCTCAAAACCACATAACTTTTCTTCTCTCTTTTCTCTATGTGTTTTCTCTTCTTTCTCTTCTCTGTTCTTTCTTTAGTATTAGGCTTAAACTGATATAACTTAACGTAAAAAAAACACACATAAAATAAATAAAAAAACTGACATATAATAATAACCATACTTAATACATATCAGTTACGTTTTTTTTAAATTCAAAAGCCACTAAAACTTGTTTGGCAAAACTAATTTAAAATTAAAGACTTAAAATCCTTAAGCCTTGTTTGGCAAAACTGTATTAAAACTTTTTTAATTTATTTTATTAACTCATTTATTATATAGTTTATTATCACACATTATTTAATTAAATTCTCATATACAAATTTAATTAAAACTAACAACCACTTATTAAATTAACATACCACATTATCAAATTGCCACAAAATTATAATTTTATTTAATAACTTAGTACATCACTTGAATTGCTAAATTAAATTATAACAATATTATAACAATTCTTTTAATCCTTATCAATTCTCTAATTTAGTTATTAAATTAAATTAGAATATTATCACATAATAATTAATTCATCACTCTTTAATTTACTTAACTTCAAAATACAAATTATCAAATATCAACTTAATTAACATATTACACTTAATCAAGTTAATTCCCCATAACTCATGAATTATTTATTTAATTAATAAATAATCAAATTAAGCAAATATTTATTTAACAATAAACACATCAACTAAATATTTATTTAATTCAATAAATATTTGAAATTACATATAAAAATTCTGGATTGTTACATTCAGTAATATGTGGCACTTCCACGTCCATATTAATATGTCATTAAAACAATTAACTCTGTTGACGAAAATTTAAATCTTTGTCAGAAAAATGAAGCATAGTTAGTTGACTATAAAAAAATGTTTAATTAGTTGCTATAATTTGACCTAAAGTAGAGTGATAAAAAAATATTTATATTGTGACACCCCCAAAATAGGTATACATCACCCATTCTGAGTGGCCAAATACATGGTACATAATTCAAATACCAACTTAAATTATACAACTGTTAAATGTCGTGCAGAATACGACAAAAGATAAGCTGTGGGTTTTAATACAAATATTATCTCCTAGATAATATCTAAACTCAAAATAAGTCCTCATTACAATTATTATCACACTATTCTTATAGAATAGTGAGGACTACTATAGCAACTATCTTGGATCATCACTCCATTCCCTGACTAGTCTCAACTATATTCTCATTTTCTGAAGAGAATAATGAAAAAAAAAAGGTGAGCTCAACTAGTCCAATAAGAAATATTATGACTAAGATAATGCAGAATAAATTATCGTTAGCCCTCAACAGTGTTAAACTGATATAATACAATAGATAATAAGTTTAACTGCAGCGAAACAAGCAATCCATTAGAAGAGTCAAGTAGAGCATGATATCTACTATCTTCTATAATTTAAAAAGGTTATCATCAATTTTATCGCTGAGACTCAACTTAATAAATAATTCACATCACCGAATTATCCATGCACTACGGGCCAATGATATTCATTAGTATCACATCCACGAATTATCCATGCACTATGGGCCAACAATATTCGTGTTATAATCAATGGTCATGATCATGTCAAACAACAATTCATCTTTACACCCTTGGCTGAAGAGAACACATGGTCATGATCATACTAATATCTGTCCATTAATGCACTACGGGCCAATGAGGACTTTTACCACATCATTTGTAACATTACAGGTCATGATTATACCGAATAATTATTGGTCATAATCATACCAATTAACAGTTCATCTATGCACTACAGGCCAAATATGACTTTCATCACAATATAAACATGAGGATGATGACAATGATATAAGAATTCAATTAAATGAGAGCACGGATAAATTTTAATGGTTTATAATTTAATTTATCCAGAATTTAATAATGTCCAAATTATCAACATGATACTGCTTTGTGGAGTAAAATTCAAGAATAATATTGTATCAAAAATGATTCGGAGGAGAAAAAAATCAATTTTTTTCATGAATAGTACTCCGGGTGAATAGTGCCTGAGTGAATAGTGCTTGAGTGAATAGTACTTCGAGAATAATACCCAGTGAATAGTACCCCAGCATGAAAAGATTAAAAATTATCAAGAATTTTCAGAATAATATTTCCGTGAAAAGATACTAAATGAAGCGTAAATTTTAAAGATATTCTACTAATTTCAAGGAGAATAGAAGCAATACTTAACAAAATGAGTGTAGAATTCAGAATCTGAAACGAAATAATATTACTTACATACTACAGAGTATGGAAGAAAATATTATTTCTTACGAATATTGAACAAAAATAATATCCCTTATAATGGTTGAACGAAAATAATATTCCTTACGAATATTGAACGAAGATAATATTCCTTATGAATATTGAACGAAAATAAAATTCCTTACAAATATTGAACGAAAATAAAATTCCTTACGAATATGAAAAATAATATCGTAAGCGAATATGAAATAAATAATACCTCTTATTTCAAAAGAAGAGTATTTTTGACTGATATAGCGGATATATTCCTGAAAAAAACTTTTACTATTTTATACACTCAAAGCTTCCTTAAACTCAAAAGAAATACGTTCAATATTATAGAAGAAGAATTTTTTGATTCTGGTGTGATTTTCTTTTCTAAACTGAGCATCCTATTTATAGGAGAATGGAAGGATACTATTTAAAATTTTAATCACGGACTCACAGAACGAATTCACGGGCAAATTCATTCTGCTGAAATTTTTGATTTTACTATTCATTACTGTGCAATAAAATATTTTAATAAAATAAAAACTTTAAATAAAATATAATATATTCTATTTATAATCTAATAAAACAAAACTTATTATAATATAAATATATATATATACATATATATGCTCCCTCATTCCCCAGGCACAATATATATATATATATATATATATATATATATATATATATATATATATATATATATTGAATAACTTTCTATCGATTATTTTAAAAAATAGGTAAGTGGGGGTCCAAATAATAAGCCAAATTTATAACAAATACTTCATAAAAATTCTCTTTATTTATCACAAATCACAAGGATTCACAAAACATATTTTTAATAATATTTATTCATCATTATTATAATTCTCAATATTAACAACAAGATCATTCTCAAGAAAGAGGGGGCTTTTCGATAAGGATTTCTCCTTATTGACGTGCAATTAGGTGACCAAACCCCTTTTCTCGACAGAACTTTCTAGACATCGTCAATAATACAAATAATAATATAATTAACTTTGACGTCTCAATTATTGATAATAATATAAAATATTGTGACAATAATTGAATCAATAACGTGAGATACTATGCAGCAATTACTGTGACAATAATTGAAATAAACTGAGTGACTTCTCACGTAAGCATCAATAATCAATACTGTATGTTACTATGCAACCACGCGCATTACTGTACTTTTATCACCGTGTATTTCAACAGTTAACGGTAAAATTTTTGTCGTTATTTTTATAAAAAGATATTTTTATCGTTTTCTAACTCCGACAGTAATTTCGTTGTGGGGTCCACCAATGATTGTGTCGTCGTACGAATATTTCCCGACTAATCGAATATTTTATAATAACTTGCTTACTTTGCAAAATTTATAAATATTACCCACAACTATAATATTATATCAAATCCACTCTTTAATATTAAAAAAATATTTTGAGAAAATTAAATATTTATTTATAAAAGTTGGGGTCTTACATATACTATGAAGAAACTATCTCTTTTATTTTTTAAGGTAAGAAGAATTGAATGTATCATTTTTAAAATGGCCTAAATATGGATTAGTACCTTGAACTTTTTAAAAAAAATTCTACTTTGGGGATTGTCTTCTCAATTTTTTTAATTAGGGGATTTTTTTTCACTTTAGAGATTGTGTTCTCAATTTCATCAATTAGGGAATTAAGTTTTTAATTTTTTCTGATTATATCTAATTGATAGTGCCACATCCGAAAATTGATAACATGACAGACACATGACTAAAAAAATACTTATGTGCAATATTGAGTCTCATTTTAGTATATATTCAATTAATTTTTTGTACCAAAAAGGGTAAATATAAGACCATTATTAATTTTTTTGAAGTAAATTTAATTATGATTTTATCCCTTTTGGTAAAAAAATTAATTATATTAATTATTGATGATTATGAAATAAACTTAAAGTTCAGGGTATTAATCAATATTTAGGCCTTAATTTTTTATACCAAAAAGAATAAAATTGTCATTATTTTGATTATTGATGATTATGAAATAAAAAGATTTTAATTAGTTGTACATTTATACATTTTAAAATATTTATTATTATATTGTAATATATTAAATTTACTTTAAAAATTAATAATAGTCTTATATTTACCCTTTTTGATATAAAAACTAATAGAATAAATGTTAAAATGAGACTTAATATTACACATAAGCATTTTTTAGCCACATGTCGTTGTCATGACGTCAATTTTTGACGTTGTACTATTAATTAGACATAATAAAAAAACTAAAAGTTTAATCCGCTAATTGAGAAGACAATCCCAAAGTAAATTTTTTTAAGATTTTAATCCCCTAATTAAAAAAATTAACAATCCCCAACATAAGAAAAAAAATAAAAATTCAGGTCATGTTTGTTTGTAAGAATTATAATTTCGAAATTATAGAACTCAAGTTATCGTAATTTTAATTTTAAACTTTCAGTTTTTGTTTTTGTCTTTGTCATCACTCCTTCATCTTAAGTCAACTATCGTTCATTTTTGGACAAGACCTTCCCTATACCTCTAGGAACCATGCTGCAGAAGGCTGGATTTATTCAAGCAAGTTAAGGGTCCAAAACAATCCTTACAAAAGTAAGGTCGGTAGGTTTGGCAGTTGGCCATGTCTTGGTAGAAAATTCACCAAAAATAATCTACTTGGAATTTAGGCCTCAAACCACCATCGGATTGTAGCTAACTTACATATATATCATCCAAAATAAGAATCATACAAAAATTTAAAGTATACCAAGAGTTGTGCATGTTACAATTTTAGGTCAAATTTGTGAGTTTTTGACCTAAACTAATTTAAGTTTCTTTCTAGGTTGTCTTGTTTTCCTTTACAGTTTTTCCATCATCTAAGCTTACTACCATGATCCAACATATTTAGGTGTATATAAGTATGATACTAACATAACTCTAGTTATCACATAAGAAAAGTTGAATAAAGGAAAGGTTTAAGGTTATACCTTTTCTTCCTTTGATGTTTGATCTGTTTAGTTAATGGCTTGCTTGTTCTTCTTCCTCTCTTCTCCACTTCAAGTTGTTGAACTCTCTCTCTAACTCCTCTCTAGGTCCTTAGTGTGGTATTGGTAAAGTGTTGGATGAGATATAAGGGTGGGGTATTTATATGAAAAGTTCGCAAATTTTCCTTTACTCCCTCCATGACTTCTTTGTTTCTTGGTCAAACCATCCAACTTTCCTTCTTTCTAATGCATCCCTAGTTTAATTAGCCATACTTTCTAACCTTGCAAGTAAATGTAATCTCCTTGACTAGTGGCTAATTAGGAGGTTAAACCTTCCATTTAGAACAAATGGTTAGAAAATTGGTCACATCTCCTCATTCAAACTTTGCCAACACAAAAGTGGGCTATGATAGCCATCACAAGGCCAACTTGACTTCTCTTCTCCTCTCATGGCCAGATTCCTCCCTTTTCTTTCCTTACAAGTATATGGAATTCTCTAGAATTTTGGCCAAAAGTTTTGGACTTATCATTGGGCTTGGCCTTTGCTAGTGGACTTGGTTCTTGGGCTGGGTTTGATTTATGTATTCAAGTGACTTACTTGGTTTATAAGTGGCCGAATAACTTATGGATAAATTACATATAATAGTACATTTTTAAAAATAATTACAAAAATCATACACCTATAAAATAATTACAAAAGTATTACACTTTTTTGTTTTTATTTTCAATCTTAACATAATTAAAGGTCCTTAAATTAAGGGATTACTATTTAATGACTGACATGACAATATCAGTGTAATTAGAATTCTTTAATTTAGGGGATTAGTTTTGGTAGGTGCCATTTTCTCTCTCATCTCCTCCTACTGCCATTTTATGTACGCCACTGCAATTCTATTCTTCTATTTTCATATTTAAAGACAAAAGCTGAAGAGTGAAGAGAGAAGATGAAGACACCAGTGAAGAGAGAAGATGAAGACGATATTTTGCCATTTTATCTCATTTTCTTCTATTCTGCCATTTTTTCTTCAAAAGATGAAGACGCCATTTCTGCCATTTTTTTATAAAAGATGAAGATGTCATTTCTGTCATTTTCGTATAATAGATGAAGACGTCATTTCTTCCATTTTCTTTTATGCTGCCATTTTTTTCTCCCTCTTTCATTCTTCCAATTGTTCTTCATATTTTTTTGTACTCTGTTTTTGTAAGTACTTCTATTTTACCTCTCTCTCTCTCTCGAGCACCAGTTTTTAAGATTTTCTCTTTAATTTTATTCATTTGGGGTTTATGATCTTAATTTTATGCAAAATGTGCGTTTGATTATGAATTTATGATCACTTTTTTTGTTGATTGGTGTTGATTGATGTTTACCTTAGTATATAAAAGTTTGGTAACCAAACTTTTATACTAAGGTAACCAAACTTTTATACCAAGGTAACCAAACTGTCATACCAAGGTAACCAATCCACCTCCACACCATCAGTTTTTTCATAGTGCAGTTGGTAACCAAACCTTCACACCAAGGTAAGCAAACCTTCATACCAAGGTAACCTTGGTATAAATGTTTGGTTATCTTGGTATGACAGTTTGGTTACCTTGGTATAAAAGTTTGGTTACCTTAGTATAAAAGTTTTGGTTACCTCAGTATAAAAGTTTGGTTACCTTGGTATAAAAGTTTGGTTACCTTAGTATAAAAGTTTTGGTTATCTTGTTATAAAAGTTTGGTTACCATGACATTACTAACGATCTTCTCCTCTGCAGTATCTTGAGAATTTCTTTTTACTACCAGAAAATGGTTGCTCCCGCCACTACCACCCAAGCCTCCACCTCCACCGTCTATGTAACCACCACTTGAGCCACCACCGCCATTGTTACCTCCTCCATAGTCATCACCGCCGCCTCTAAAGCCACCATTATCACCTCCTCCGACGCTGTCACCTCCTCCAAAGCTTCCACCTCCTCTGAAAATTGCCTCCGCCACCTTCTGCAAAGTACAAAATTTGTGCAGTCTTTCCTATAAAATTTGAATTTGAATATTTGAATTTGAATTTATTTTTGTGGTTAGATCCCAGATATTTGAATTTGAATGATTAGTTATGACAGATATTTTTCCTTAATTTTAGGTTTCCTTATTAATATGAATTACGTTATTTTTGTAATTATTTTGTGTATGTTTTATTTTTGTAATTACTTTCTAATTGTTGTATATTAGTGTTAAGGACCATAACTTATTGTTTCCTTACTTTCCCTAGTCCATTTCCTTTTTGGTTTTACTTGCATTTTAGTATTGGTTAAGTTTTGATTCTGTCATCACTGTTATAATGTGATTACGAATTACATTCATAACTTTGGTGCAGTGTGTGGTTGGTTGTGACATTTATTATTTGACATTCATTAGTAATCAAGGCAGAAGGGTTACATTCATAACTTTGGTGCATTTACAGTTGTTTGGTGCAGCGAGGGTTGCTCTTTTTTTGCATTAATACTCTGTTTCTAACACAACTTATAAATGCCATACCATATAAACCAAGAGAGAAAAATGCTCTGTTTTTCATTTCATTTATTAAAATCAAAAACATCAAATACCAAACTTCCATAGTTATAATCAAAATTCCAAATACCAAACTTTTCACACTTACAATCAAAAACATCAATCATCCTAGAAAATTACAATCATCCATCCCAATGTTATTTTATACTCCCTCCGTCCGTCCCTATTTAAATGACATTTTAGAGATGAGCACAAGAATTAAGATAATGATTGAAAAGCATTAAATATTGTACTCAATTGTCTATAATACCCTTAAATCATTAATTTAACATAACACAAGAGTTTAAAGTACCAAAAAAATAGGTAGAGTAAATGAGTAATGAGGGGTAATTTTGAAAAAATTGTCATTAATTCTCCTAGATTTGAACAAACGTCAATTAATTAAGGACAAATAAATAACTCTAAAACGTCATTTAAATAGGAACGAAAGGAGTACCTTGAACTTTTTTTTTTCTACTTCGAGAATTGTCTTCTCAATTTTTTTAATTAGAGGATTAATTTTTTTTTACTTTAGAGATTGTGTTCTCAATTTTATCAATTAGGGGGGATTATAATATTTGCTTGAACATGATATTAAATAATTTTCTATATTAAATTTTTTTATAATTCTTGGACTAATAGTTTTTAGTTTAAATTTAAAAATAAATAAAATATTTAAACTATATTTATATGCAAGAATATAAATTATATTGATATATGACTATTAATTTTAAATATGTTGTTTGTCGTCAAATTTTGACTCGTGTTATGAGAAGGAATATTTTTTTTTGGTTTTTGGTAACAAGGAAGGTATTGTTTGGCGGTTGATAGAAAAGGTGAGGTCTGAAAATTTGGCCAACCCACGAAAGCAACGTGAAAACTGAAGACAAAACTTGAAGATCTAAATCTAGTAGAATTTTAATATTTTAGAAATCCTTCGATTATTTTTCGTTGACTCAAAAACGTAGATAAATCCTTCCTTTATCCATCTGCAATTGACAAATAAACCAATTTGCAGTTCTTCATTTTCTATAGATTATTACACACAGAAATCGAAGAAGTAGCAAATTATTTCAAGTTGTTGGTTATGTCGGGAGCTGGTTCAAGTGGAGGAGGAGAAGTATGGAAGGCTCATACGGCATTGGCGATGGTACAGCTCTTCAATGGCGGATACCATGTGATTACTAAAGTAGCTCTCAATGTTGGGATCAATCAGCTCGTTTTTTGTCTAATTCGCGATCTCATTGCTCTTTCTATCCTCGTTCCTGTGGCCTATGTTCGTGAAAAGTCAGTAATTATTCTCTGTATATTCATTTATACATAATGGATGCTCAGATTAATTTTCTATTTTCTATTTTTATTTTTTGGGTTTTATTGTGAACACTGATACTGCCAAAATTTTTGTTGCTGAGGAAATTATCATTTCCCAATTTGCAGCATTAGGCTTTGGTTCAACAAAGGTTGATACGTGGTATGCTGTGGGTAGCTTTATAAAACTGATAATAGTTGGGAATTCTCCTAGAATTTAAATGCAATAAAACTAAATTTTAAAGAAGATTTTTAGCTGAATAAATTTGAAATATTAAGTTATAATACAAAGAAATATTTTGGTTTGTGAAAATTAGAGTATTGATGCGTTAGAGTAGCATGTTTCTGAATGTGTTTGGGAAAGCTAATGCGTTAGAGTACCATGTTTCTGAACATGTTTGGGAAAGCGAGTACCAATAAGCGGTTTGTTAGGTCACTAAGTTTGAGTGCCATACATTTTTGAACGAACAAGAATAGCAAGTAGTATTGAAATGTTTGGAAATTTTAAAAAGTGGGGTGAATAATAAACGAAAAAAAGTCTCTAATCTACGTCAGAAAAAGTGTTAATTGATATGGATTATGCAATAAAAAAGAAGAAGTAAACTCATTAAAAATCAGAAAACTGATCGAAACGCAAATGAAAATTACTTCATTGGTCTCATTAGGTACAACCTATTCAAGGTAAGGGACATGTTCCTCTTCCTCTTTATTCTGATAGTTTTTTTTTTGAAGTTGTAGGATTAGTAAAAGTGAGGAGGTTGGTATGGTAGTTTTGTTGGCTGTCAGACAATTTGGGGAGAGATTGAGGCTTCCCACTTTGAGTTGGTCAATGATGCCAATTTTTTTTCCAAATTTCATGTGGTCTTGGACCTAGATTTCACGATTTTGTCCTCTAAATTTTGAGTGCCGGTTAGCCTTTGTTAATGTAGTATTATAGATATTAATGTGGATGACCATTCTCTTTTTGCTGATTTTTTGTGTTCGATAGAGTGTGGTACTCAGTTACCTCCGATGATCTATCTTTGCCTTTATGGTTTTGTCGATCGGGTTGCCTAGACATTATATAGTTGGAAAGTGGCATGTTCATTTGCCTTTTTGGTTGGGTCGGTGGGAAGTGATAATTTTGGGCTATGTAGGAATGGAGGAATTAGTTGGTATGTCTGTACATAATTTGCTGTCTTGGCTAGAGGCCAGGGGTTTGTCAGTCTTGTGAAACTAGGTGTCTTGACATTTTTCTCTAGTATGTAAATTGATGTGGCATTTCCGTTTGGAACCTTACTCTCGTAAAGGCAATGAAAACTGAATCCTTGTCCCATATTTGTTACTCATTCCGGTCCTTGGAAGTTAATTTCAAAGTCATTCATATTTCCACTCTCTTATCCATTATAGAGTTGGGGTGGATGCTTTACATGCTTAGGCCCTTTAAATCATTTTGAGATGTTTGTGTGATGTGCAGAGGAAACAACAAAATCTGTCTCATCTTTCATTCACTGTCCCGTTGCATGGTGTTTGTTGGGGCGTTTTTAGAAAATTGGATATTTCCCTTGCTTAGTGTTAGATTATGTTTGGTAGAAGTTAATATAGCAAGATTCTTTTGTAGGTGTGGGTGTTTTTAAATTCCCCAAGGATTGTGGATGGAAAAGAATACATGAATCTTCATGGTTGAAAGTATCGACGTTTACTTCCTAATATAGGCGTATTGGATAGGTATCGGTTGGTGCTGAACTGCAACCTTGATATGTGTCAAATTTTCGGCGAAATTTCAGTAACTCGGTATAACGTAGCGATTTCAGACCAAATAAAAGAGAAATCATGGCATAAATGGGAGAATTGTCAAAAAAAAAAAAACAACCTAACATGCTAAAAGTTATAAAAGGGAGACGACAAAAAAGAACGAACCTTTCTCCATAAATTATACTTAAATTGTACTTATATAGTACCTAGTTAAGTATAACTTAAAAAATATTTGAGGAAAATATTGTACTTAAGATATACTTAATTAAGTTAAATTGTACTTAATTGTACCTATATAGAGCCTAATTAAAGTATTACTTAAAAAGATTATAATTAGTTACATGAAATTGTACTTAAATTATTATTAAATTGTACGTAGTTACAACTTGAAAAAAATTGTACTTTAAATATATTTAGTTAAGTTAAATTGTACTTAAATTGTAAAAAACATGGGTGCTCAATTATTTGAGCCAAGACAACATCAATATCAACTTTATTCAAATGTAAAATTGATTAAAATATCCGCGAGATGTCCGTTTTATCATTTGGACAATGTATGTGCACTAGATAGTGTTTTTTGTGAACTTCATTGATCCATTTTGTTATTCTAATTAGTTAGATTTTTTGATAATGTTTTTGAAGCTCTTAACTAGCTAACAATGCGTATTACCCAAAACTGATACCGACTCAAAAAAAGACGTTCCGCAATATAGGTTTGTACCGCGACTTTGAACCATGTGAATCTTATAAAATTGTTTCATGTCTTTCATTTATTGCAAGATTGGGTGCCTTTTCTTGCACTGTTGTGGGTTCTATGAGTTTTTCAGTAGTAGCTTTATCTCATCTTTATAGGGATTTGAGGGGCAGTAGTTTTCTGAGGACTGTATATTTTTCCTCATGCTATTTTGTTTGAAGTGATATTCTATTCTCCTTGTGTTTCTAGTGAAATCTTCTTCTTGTGACTTCATATTATTTTTAAGCTGAGCCTAGCAACTGAATCCTAAGGCGGAATTCTTCTTGACAAGTAGTTGTATCATCTCTTTTCTTCTTCTCCTATTTTTTTTCTTTTTCCCTCTTTCTCGATTCATGTGTTCTTCAGTTCTGCCATGTTTTGTTTAATGCTTTGAGGTGGTGTTGCTAAAACTATAAATAAGTACAAAACTTTTCAGAAATGGCCTCCTGGTATTTCATCATCTCTTGAGATAATTGATCCTAATCATGATCTATTCATGTTTCTGTAATATAAATTTTCAAAGAGCTCAATTTCTTTCGACTAGTTCGAGTAGATGTCTATGAGCTTTGATTTGATTTGATTTTATTAACATCTACTAATTTCCAGCAGAATATTAGTTTTCAGATTAGCTGATTTGCTTTTTTCCAGTTTCCAAAAGAAACTTCTTAATGGAAGTCAACCTTAAATTCCTGATATAACCATAAATGTGAACATATTTGTACATTTTCTCGCTTTAACTAAGGAAACTAGTTAATGCTGCAAACAGTACTTACAAACTTCAGCATACTAGAAAGTATTTTGACAAGGGAGTCCCTTAAAACTTTGTTGGTAGTATGGAACCTATAGTTAGAATTGGAACTTGCGTTAGTTTATAGTTTTACTCCAATAAAGAGTCCATTCTCCCAGACAAAAGATTAGTAGTTTGTTTTTGCACTACACGTTGAAGTAAACAAATTCAGTCATTTTAAGGAGAGCTGGATTGTGGTGTTACTCTTTAAATGACATGGTTTGCTGCTTTTTACATTTTATAAACACTTTTGGTGTTATCCACCATCGCTTATGCCTTAGCAGTGTTATAGAGCATTTGACTTGGAAAATGTTGAATAGAATAATGAAACTAAGAAGTTCAGCCTGGTTAAATAGTCTAAAATTTTAGCCAACAATATTTTTTCATTTTTTAACAGTTTGTTCTAATATATGATTGCATTGAATACTGAATTGTGATGTGTTTTTTCACTTTCCTATTTGCAGAAGAATCAGACCACCTATGACGAGGCGTTTCCTCATGTCATTCTTCTTTCTTGGGTTTACTGGGTATGTTTTACTAATGATTTTTTCATTGAACATTTCAATTATTTTACAGGTTCTTATTGGTTCAAACTGAACTGACATGCTACTATCATTGTTTATGATTTGCTTCCAATTTCTTCATATTGGAATAGGATATTTGCAAACCAGCTTTTGTTTCTTCTTGGTCTTGGCTACACGAATCCAACTTATGCTGCGGCAATACAACCTGCAATTCCTGTATTTACATTTATATTAGCTGCAATAATGGGGTAAGTTCAATCTCTCTCTCTCTCTCTCTCTCTCTTGTGATAAATAGTTCAATCTAGTACGGGTTAAATCATTTTTCCCTACTGAACTGATCCCCAATTTACATTTGCATTACTGAACTGATTTATTTTTTCAGCCTTTAAATTCAAAAACTTCCCCTTAAGTATTATTATTTGCCAAATTAGTCCATAAAGTTTGAAGTGAGACAATTTAGTCCATTAAATTTTAACCAAGACAATTAGTCCATTAAAGTTTAACTGAGACAAAGTCTAATGTACAAAGTAAATTAATTAACCAAGTTTGCTCATTCCCTTGGCGACAGTTGATAAATATATATGATGTTATTGTTTATCCTTATTTCCTTAAATGAGTAATGAATATGGAAGATAAGTTTACTTAGATGCTTCAGCCTTTTGATAATTACATTGCATAAATCAACATGCAATGCTCTCAATAAAAAAAATAATGTTGCATGCTTGGAAGAAACTGCTATCCACTTGGGCTAATGAAAGCATAATCTCATTTCATTTTCTTTTTAATCAATTGCATATCTAAGGGAATAAGGAAAAGTAACAAAAGTATACTAATATATTATCACGATAAATACATTGGGGATGGTTGGAAATTTCAAACTCATTAAAATCTTTTAATTTTGGAAAGAAAAGATCAAAAGAATAGATTTTTAAGATGATATAGATGTAAATTGTACAATTGATATAATTAATTATGTCATATTACATGTATTACTTACTATAATAACAC
Source organism: Panax notoginseng (assembly GCA_016801055.1). Taxonomy (NCBI): domain Eukaryota; kingdom Viridiplantae; phylum Streptophyta; class Magnoliopsida; order Apiales; family Araliaceae; genus Panax; species Panax notoginseng. The sequence goes on along the minus strand of CM029020.1, from coordinate 182,143,754 downwards.
AAACAATGATTCATTGTATGAGTCAATTGGTTAAATTTTGGTTAATTTTTCATTAATGATGTAATTAATTAAGAAGAGAAAATTAATTATCAACTGTTGCCAATGGAATGAACAAACTTGGTTTATTTACTTTGTACATTGGAAATTTAAACCCATATAAATTAAACTAGTTGAAAACTTAAAACTAAATGTTTAAAAATAAATTTTTTAGTTAAATAAAATATATTAAATTAATATCTAACAACAATATATCAAATTTATTCGAGTTCTTAAGATTAATAAACAAGGGTTTGAAAGATTTTGGTCTACTTTGGCTTAATCTTTCTTCACAATTGATACTAATGTTGTTGTTGCACCACCACTACTGCTACACCGCCGCCGGCGCCACCGCCATTATCACTGCTGTACCATCACTACCACTGTTTATATATCTTCTTTGAACAAAAAAACCTTAACATCCTTCCCGTTTTATTTTTAAGATTGTCAAGCTATGAACCAAGCTGCCCACAAATCTAGATATGGAACACCATTCAGGCAGAATAGGATGACCACAAATGTAGATTTGGAACACCACTCACGGTGACCATAATTAGAGAGAAGTTAGATCTTCCGAATCCCGATTAGGATGATCAAATTAAGACGGGTTCTTGATTTCATTATTAAGCTTAATATCTTAAATCAAAATCTAGAAAATAGAAGAAAAATAAGTCTAATAATGTTCAAAAGCTTAAACAGGGAAGATGATATGAAGAAGATGATGGTGAGTCAACTCACTTGGGTGAGTCAACTCACTTGGGTGAGTCAACTCACTTGGGTGAGTCAACTCATATGAATCAACTCATATTTTATCTTTCCTCGTCATATGCCAAATCATCTTTCTCTTTCTTTAACAGATGACCACCTCAACTTTCTCTCTCCTTATGGGCGTACATGTGCTTTTTATTTTAAAAGTCAACTTTTTTAACGGTATTTGTAACTTTTTTGAATAAAAATTTGAGTTCAGTGAGTCGAACGGGAAAAAAATCAGTTTAATGATGCAAATGTAAATTGGGGTGGAGTTCAGTAGAGAAAAAGTGATTTAACCCAATCTAGTACTACCTTTTTCAGCATGTGTAGACTCAAAACATGGAATTTAGAATGTATATATGCTCTTATGTAGTTTTACATTATTACTATATTGCTGCATGTTCTTCAGTGCTTATGTTAGTGTTGCTCATGCAGTACAGAAACAGTGAATTTGCTCAGAACTGAAGGTCAGGTGAAGGTTGGTGGTACACTTGTTTGTATTTTTGGTGCAATTTTAATGGTTATGTTCCGTGGTCCAGCCGTTTTTGGTTATAAGGAATCGGAATTCACAGCACACAGTGAAATAAGTGCCAGGGGCCAACCAGAACCCGCTGGATGGCTATTATATAGTTTTCTCAAATTTGGGCTGGATAACTGGCACCTTGGCGTCTTATGCTTAATAGGGAATTGTATGTGCATGGCAGCTTATCTAGCCATTCAGGTATTGAAGTATATATATATATATGCGCTTTCAATAAAATGTGTGTTGAATTATATTCTTCCATCGGCCTATCATAAAATGTAGCTTTTCATTATATGTTGTTTTAATTAACACAGCTGATATTGATGATCACAATTTTATTGCTGGAAAATAATTCAGGCTCCCGTATTGGCGAAGTATCCTGCAAGTATATCCGTGACAGCGTATGCGTACACTTTTGCTGTTCTGTTTATGGTAGTGACAGCATTCTTTATGACCAACAATTCAGCAGACTGGAGTTTGACGCAATCAGAGGTTTTTGCAGTATGCTATGCTGTAAGTTTCTTTTAACCTGTTTTTCCTATCTTGGCTGCAGTTTGGCAGTCTAATATTTCGTTGTATGCAATGATGCAAGTTTCTTGCCTAATTCGTTTTACTCTTGACCAGAACATTTGTGGTGGAATTTCTTAAATGTTATATTTAACTTGTTGAAAAGCATTCTATCTAAGATTTTTTTTTTAACTTAGTGAAAAACATTCTAAGAAAACATTTAACATAATAAAAAAGCATTCTATTTTTGAAAATAGCTAACTTAGTGAAAAACATGGTCACTAACAAATTAAGGACCAGCTATTTCCACTCCTTAACATGCTTATCTGCGCCCTTTAGTATAAATTTGTTTTATGTCACATGACTTATCCGCCTTTTCTCCATAATATTGTCAAACCTCACGCCAAATCACCATAAAATGTTAAATTATCTAACTACCAAGTAAATCAAAGCGTATATGATTATGAATAATAAGCGCAAGAGCTAATTTAGAAGTGTATAAGTTATATACACATATACACACACACACACACAAAATATATATACACACACACGCGCACGCACATTTTTCCGTCTTGTTCGCTTTTTTTAAATAGGTTTGGAACAGCTAAAGTTTAATGTTGAAGAAGGAGGATGGGGATAACTATAGTTAAAAAGAGGGCTTATAAGGGGCCATTACTAGAACACGTGAGATGATGGAAGCTGTTGAGAATGAGAAATATTAATCAGATTCGGTTCCCATTGCAATATTCTGTGCTGATACTACTATTTCTAATTCCTTGTGATTCATCATCTCCGGTGACAAGCTTTGTTGAACAAGGTTAGATAAGACAAAGGGGAACGGAAGGAGAGGGAAAATCATGTTATTTTTAGTTCTCCTTTTAGATGGGTTGTAAAAAATTATTGCCTCATCAATTTGCTCCAAATTTTCTGAGTCTTATCACACTTATCTTCTCCAGTACACTAAAAATTGGTATCCATTAAATTTGAGGTTGGAGGAATATTGAAAATTTTAGAAACTCGCTGCCGCAGATTTTTGTTCATGTTATTGTAGAAAAGTACCGTATGAAAGAAACTTGTCACATGCAATACTTCAAATATTCAGGTTTTTGACAGTATTTTTCTTAGTTAATAGCTAAATTAATTTATGGATGAGACTAGAGTTAATGGATGGTTAGGATTTAATTGTCTTAAGGTTTAGTGTCATCTTCTCGTAAGTCTTAGCTACAAGGTCCATGACAGCTTTGTAAGGCACTTTTTGATGATTAATTAGATCATTATCTTTAACTTTTAAGGTCTTCCACAAACTTGGGGTTATCCTAACTGAGTGCCCTTTTGTTTCTCTCCAAGAAACTTAGGCTTTGATAACTAATTTTAGTAAGATTTAGCCTCTTATGCTCTTTCTTGCATCAAAATTATTACCGTGTTAATTTCCTCTTAGTTTTAATTTTGTATGAAGATGATAGAGAACAGGTTATGAAAGAAAAGAAACCCTTCGAATTAAGGGGGACTGGAAAGTAAAGAGACCCTTATGATAAGAGAGGATAAAGAGAAATTGCTATATTCAAGCAATGTAAGTTTATTTAAAGGTGTTTTACAATGATCATAAAAGATCCTTATGTAGATAATACCAACTAAGACAAATCCCATGAAAGATGAAAAAATAACCAACAATTTCTGCATGTTAGACTGCAATCTTGAGTTGTTTCTTAATCCCGTTCACAGACATTGTAGGTGCCTTTATTCACATTTATTTACAAAAGCTTAGACTTTTGTAGCTGAATTTCTTGACTAAGTGGACTGTTGGACTGTTATTGAATTTTCTGTTCATTAATTCCCATCATTCTCTCCCAATGGAAAAGAACTCTTTTCTGGAGAGTGCTGGTCCAACAAATCAGGGTTATGGTGACAAAAATCACTTATTGTGATCCATGTTGCATCAAACTTTGGACATTCCTTCCATTTAATGAGAAGACGTTGATATACTCCATTGTGTGATGCAATGATCTCATCTACGATTCTATGAGCACTTCTTCGATCTGTTCAAGTTGGGGTGACATGGGAACAACTGGAATGGAATTTGGAAAATGTACTAGTAGCCTTTCTTGTTGAAATAATTGTAGATAGACTGGGAGGCTCAAAAGTACCTCAGTAGGGGAATAAATCCTCCACATTGAAAACTGGATTAATAATCATTTCAGTAGGCAAATCAATTAAATAAGCATTAAGGCCCAATTTACGAAGGATACGATATGGTCCAATTACTCGAGCATATAATTTTTTGAAAGCATGTTTAGGGAAGTGCTCGGGGCGCACGCAAACCATAATATAGTCTCCTTCATTAAATGCAATATATCTACGTTGAACATTAGCAACAAGTTTATAATCTTCATTATGTAATGCAGTTTTTTTGCATCTAACACTGGCATGGACATCACGAGTACGTAGCAAAAGAATCAGCAGACTCAGAAGGATGAAAATCTGGTAGAAGTGATACATGGTCAATGGGCTGACGAGAGGTAAAAGTAAAAGTGAAACTATGAACACATTCAAAAGGATTCTTGTTAGTTGACCGATTAACCGAGCTATAAGCAAATTCCGCGTTAGGTAACAACAAATCCCAATTTCCTTGGCACTCTCCTACCAGACTCCCAAGTAACGTGCCTGAACTACAATTAACAACCTCAATTTCTCCGTCAATTTGTGGGTGAAATGCCGAGTAAAATTCAATTGGGTCCCAAAAAGTTTCCAAAGTGTCTTCCAAAATAACTAACAAACTTGATATCTCTATTAGACACAACGGAAGTAGGCAGTCCATGGAGTTAAACGACCTCTTTAAAGAATAAGCAACTTTCGATGCCTCCAAAGTCTTATTGCATGGGATGAAGTGGACCATTGATGTAGAATGGGGTAGATAGAAGGAATAAGAGTATCTATCTCCGCAGAGAATCGGTAAAGAAACACTCACAAAAGCACACATATTTAATCTCAAATTAATATATTCAATAATCTAAAAATAATGAAGTATTGCTTAAATAGAAAACCCAATACTTGGAGACTAAGTAAAAATCTTAATTTAGAAAGGAAACAATCTCCTAACTAAAATCTAATACTATAATAAACTCTCCTAATTAATATCTACTACTACAATTAAAACTTTTCTAATGAAAAACTACTACTATAATATCCTACTAAATAATTTCATTAATAATTTAACATTTATCTCCAAATAACAATACAAAATTAATAATAAGCTTCTTAAATTTCTTCTTCCGTTCCACATCAACCACTTTAGAAAAATGATCTACCACAAGAAAAACTGAATCATGTCATGTAGCTGTTTTGGGCAACCCTAGGAAAAAATTCATACTAACATCTTTCCATGGTGTGTGTGGGATTGGTAGAGAGCTGTACAAACCACTGTTCCTTTTATGAGCCTTTGCTAACTGACATGTTCTGCCAGTTGGATGTAATTCGAGTAACATCCCTTTTTAATGTCGGCCAATAAAATGTATCCTTAACAAGGGTAATGGTATTATCTCAACCAAAGTCGCCTGCTAACCCACCACCATGTAATTCACATACTTTGAAAATCTCGTACTGATGTGCAAGGGATACATAACCTAGATCCACGGAAAAGGTAACCATCTCTAATGACGAAGTCAACATAATCATGACGATCATCATTTTGAACATATTCAGGACAAGTAGGATACTCATTCTTTAATCTTTCAAACCGTACAACGCTCACATCCATAGATTGTAACAAGAGAATAACAGGCATCATCACTTTCGCTTTCAATACCTGCCCAATGGTTAAGAACAAATCTTGGAGAAACTCGACCCATCAAATGTGTTGTGGACTCAATTTTCTCTGTGAGTGAAGATATTTAAGTGCCTGGTTGTCAGAATATAAAACAAATTCTCGAGGCAACTAGTAGTTCCTCCAATGCCAAAGTGATCGTACAACAACTTGCAATTCCTTGTCATAGGTTGAGTATCATTGTTGCACTCATAGTTTCGCACTAGAATATGCCACAGGGTGACCTTCTTGACTCAAGACTCCACCTATTCCTAAACCCGAAGAACCACAAGCAACCTCAAAAACTTTAGAAAAGCCTGGGTGTCTTAAAACAAGAGCATCAATCATTCATTTTTTGATATCCTCAAAAGCTCTAGCAGCAACATTAGACCATTGAAAACTTCCTTTCTTCATACAAGCTTGTAATGGGGGCCATGATGGAGCTAAAACCTTAATAAAGCGTCTATGAAAGGTGGCCAAACCATGAAAACTATGAACCTCATAAATTGTTTTTGTCTCTGGCCATTCTCGAATAGCTCTTATTTTTTCAGGGTCAGCTGCAACCCCCTTCTAAGATATAACAAGTCTCAAGAAAATCACTTGAGACTGCATAAAGGAGCACTTCTTGAGGTTAACATAAAGTTTGGCCTCTCAAAGTGCGACAAGAACCTGGCAGAGATGTTGTAGATGAATTTCTTTGGTCTTACTAAAAATAAGAATATCGTCAAAGTAATACCAATGTAAAACTTGGGCCATAACTCCTGAATGCGCTAGGGGCATTGGACAACCCAAAAGGCATTACTAACCACTCAAACAACCCATGTGAAATCTTGAAGGCAGTTTTCCACTCATCTCCCGGCCTAATGCGAATCTGATGGTATCCACTGCGTAAGTCTATCTTGGTGTACCATTGAGAACCTGCTATCAGATCCAACATGTCATCGTGGCGAGATATAGCAAATCTGTAATTGATTGTGATTTTTTCAATAGCTCGACTACCTACACATTCTCCAAGAACCATCCTTTTTAGGGGTCAATAAAGCAGGAATGGCACAAAGACTAAGACTGCGAAGGACACCTCTCTGTAGAAGTTCCTCTACTTGTCAGTGTAATTAGACATGCTCAATAGGGTTCATCCTATAGTGAGGGAGATTAGGAAGTTGAGAGCCTGAGACTAAATCTATGGTCTATGGTATGCTGAATGTCTCTCAAAGGTGGAAGTTCATTAGGTATCACATCCTGAAACTCGTGCAACAATTTAGTGATATCAGGGGGGGGGGAGTCAACTATGTGATCAGTTTGAGAATGAGTAATTGATTTTCTTGTTAAAGTAAGGACAAATCCAAATTCTTTCTCTGCTCTTTCAAACTTTTTTTCGTTCAAAATCTGGATACTATGCTTCCTGGGTGGGCGTGAACTAGTCTTACATGTGGGATCCTTCTCTCGTGGTTTAGATGGATTCAATTGAATGGTTTTGCCTTTGTGTTTGAAAGTGTAAGTGTTGGTCCTCCCAATGATGGGAATCAATGAACAGTGCCTTGAAAATTCAATCAACAGCCCACTTAGTCAAGAAATTTAGTTGTAGAAGTCTAAGATTTTGTGAACAAATGTGAATGAAGGCGCCTAGTCGACTACAATGTGTGTGAATTGGATCAATAAACAACACCTCAAGATTGCAGTTTGACATGTAGCAATTATCGATTGTTTTTCCAGATTTCACGGGGTACGTCCTAGTTTGTACCCATATAAGGATCCTTTATGATCATTGTAAGAAATAAATGTACATTGTTTGAATATAGACTATATAGTAATTCTCTTTATCCTCCCTTATCAGAAGGGTCTCTGTACTTTCCAGTCTCCCTTAATTTGAAGGGTGTTTTTTCTTTCATAACCTACTCTCTATTAGAAGATGCACACAAATAGTTTTATTATGGATTGATGTCTGCTAATAACTTGTAAAATTCTATGAGAAAACCAAGGAGGCTGACAGATCATCAACACTGAACTTTCTGTAGCTGAACCTAGGTTCAATAATGTTTATTTATATATTTGATAAAAAAATTTAAAGAGACCACTCCCAGGTAGTTAATATTTCAAGATCATATATTAATTGTTGAAAATGTTAAAGATTAAGTTACAACATAAAAGTGGTCTTATTTACAGATGCTTCACTAAGTAAAAGTGTTTTGTAGATATTCTATCTTTTCATATTATGCTCGTGAATATGTAATTCAATATGATCACCTTCTCAATACACACACACACACACACAAAAGAATATAAGAGCTATTTTTATTTTACATGCTGATGGTATTTACATATTCTTTTTAGTTGGGATACTATCTTGAGAGGTACCGCTGTTGCGTTTATAACTTTTCTCTTTTGCACAAATTAGGATGATGCAAAAGTTAAACCTGGATAGGAATAAGTATTTCATTAGACTGAATTGGTGTTAATGGTAGATCTGACGTGACCAAGGTTACCTAAGCAGATGCATCCCGAGGCAAGTATAGGTTCTTCTTTCTCTTTACACAAAACTATGCATTTCCATGTTCCATTGCGATAGGATGGTATCCATGGTGGACACTAGCTGTCGAAATAATTGTTACCCCGAATGCTATTCAGTATTGTAGCTTGGTATATTTTGTGAGTTTGAGCTGCAGAAGTATGCTTTTGTTGAGAAACAAAGTAATTTGCTAAGTGGTCAATACCCCCAAAAAAGAGCGAAAGAGATTGGGACTATTGTAGGCATGTCAATTTTAGTCACTCTTCAAAGTTGTAATATTCTAATCTTCACAACTGACTAAGCTAGGTAAATAGCGATAACCGTGCCTAACTCCCTTTGAAACAGGGTGATTAGAAGCAAGTTTAATCTTCAGTGGAATGGTTTTCATTCTAGCCCTTTGAATTTCATTTCCACGGGGCTGTAGTACTTACCTTTGGATCCCTTATAAACTAGGGATGATGGTCACATTTGTTTTTGCACAGATACCATATGGGCACTTATCTCCCGACTGTTGTGCTATTTGTAATTAGAGTTTTGGATCTTAGAAGCATTTCAGTATTTTTTTTTTCATTTCTCCTTCTGAGGGGTTCTCAAATTCTCTCTTTTGAATATTTGAGGAAGCATGAGTGTGCAGCTTAATTTTGTAAACAGCTTGCTACATGTCACATTTGTGGGTTCTGGTTGTTAAGATGATGCGAAGATCTTGTGGCAATGTGCTTCCTTCGCTGTGGAAGTTTCTCTGAAAGCCTGAAAGGCAAGGGGTCTTACTTGAGCTTAAGGTTTATAATAAGATACAGATAGTGATTGTCCATCCAGAACTGAAAAACACTTCCTGCAAGTTTCACACTGGAAAACGTTAAACGTCGTTTTGGAGAAGCGCAAAATTTCTTTCAGTTAGAAAACAGGCTTGCCATTTGTAACCAACCAAGGTTGATATCAAATTTTATATCTGACCTACTACATCAAATTCTCCTTTATGGATTTTTGGTCACAAAGTGGATATTTAAATCATTTTTATGTGGGTAAGTTGGTTAGATCCAATTTTTCACTTGCAAATTAGTGCACAAGATTGATGATACAAAATCACATGAGCAAGTTTGATTGTGGAATTAAGTTTATTTTAGTGCATCAATGTTAGAATAGAAAAGTAATTTAATATATCTTTACTGGGATAATAAAAAAATAAATCAATAAATAAAGAGCTTTACAGAGTCAACTACAAAACTATATAGATGATCTATGATTTCGATATTAATATTGATGAAGAGTGACTTTTGTAGTTGACCTGTAAAAGTGGAAAATTACAAAACTCCCAGGAGAGGGCAGTCCTTAATCTGCCATGAAATCCCACCAAGGCATCCATATGAAGACCAGAAAGAAGATAGGAACATGACCTTGTCCCAAAGGTGATGGAATGACATGGACTAGTTATTAACAATTCGAGTATTCCTCTCCGTCTAGATACTACGGAGAATAGCAGAACAGCCACACTGCCAGAACAATGTTTTTGTTATTTCCCGGTAGAGGATTGTGCTCTTTTACTTGTGGAGGTGTTTAGTTGCATGATAGACTTTGTACGTATCTTATAAAGTAACATGCTCATGCTTGCTTTCTTGATTTTGTTTTGTTCTTTTTAATTCTATTTGTTTCTTCATTTGTCGGTAGAGGATTGTGTTCTTGTAAAAGAAGATCGTATCTTAGTTGGGGTCCGTCTTCTTTTTGTTTTACCTTTGTGCTGTGAGGGTGGGTTTTTTTTTTCGGGGGGGGGGGGGGTTGGGGACTGCTTTAAGTTTCTTACTATGTTTGTGCATTGCAAGTTTTTAACAGTAACAAAAATACTGTGAAATTTATCATACGACTACAAATTAAAGTCATATACATATATATGTATCTTGTGTTATATACAAACCTTGTCTGTTGGATTATTGCATTCTCCTTTGTTCCTTTGCTGTGAAATTTATCATATGACTACATATTAAAGTCATATATATATATATATATATATATATATATATATGTATCTTGTGTTATATGCAAACTTTGTCTGTTGGATTATTTGAACAATATCTAATGTTTCTTATCTCAGGGAATTGTTGCATCTGCCCTCAACTATGGACTCTTGACATGGTGCAATAAGATCGTGGGACCCGCTTTAGTCGCTCTTTATTTTCCACTTCAACCTGCTGCATCTGCTTTCCTTTCAATGATTTTCCTTGGAAGCCCTATTTATTTGGGAAGGTTTAATTTGCCCTGAATACTACCTTATTATTAACTCAATTCCTTTTGCTTGGTTTAATATGTAGTTTCCTTAATTAACTATTTTTTTGAATTTGAACATGCAAATTGGTTGGGGACTAAACGCCGTCTATTATTCATGTTGAAACAGCATTCTAGGAGGATTTTCAATTATAGCTGGGCTTTATTTGGTCACGTGGGCGTCCTATCGGGAAAAACAGCCAGCCATGGGGGTTATTCCTCATGTTTGTCGGCCATCAGATCCCCTCATCCCCAGGGTCTCTTCTATAGGTAAGATTCCTTACCAATTAGGGCAAATTTTCTCTGGGCCATCGACCTCAATACCTAAGATAATGGATTGACCAATATCAGGAAGTATTTACACTTAATATTTTGTATGAAACTGAACAAATTTCAGAATATCTATATCATTAATAGAGGTTTTGCGGTTTTTGATGCGTTTTTCTTACAGTCGTGTTTTTGTTAGTCACATATCTTCATATGTTGACCTCTTCATCATGCATTTTTTGAGTTTCATCATTTCTATGACAAAAAGTGTTTCATTTGGTAAGGGGTATATTTTAATTCCATGTTTACCAAGATTTATGATTGTTTAGTTTAGAAATGTGTCGTAACAGTGTATAATTTTACAACAAAAATGGGACTAACTTTGTAATACAAAATTTGTGACAAAGAGACTCTTTTTTAGAGAACAAAAGAGGGAGTCTCTTATTTGGGATGATCAAATGCTTAATAAAATTTCATAATATACAGCTCGGCAAAACATAAATACCTTTTATCCTGAGTTTTATAGATTTTTTTGTAGGAAACTTTTCCCAAGGGTCACAGATTCTCAATTGCATGCCTGGTAGTGTTTGATATTAATTAATGTTGTGTTTGGATTGAATTACTTACTCTCATTAGACCAGGTAAAATATGGTTATGGGTTGGTTTTGGTTTATAAAATATGGTTATGGTTCCATTTAACAACTAAAACCATATTAACTATTTTTAATATTAGTTGTGTGGATTGGAACCATATAGTTATGGTTTAAATATAAGTCGATCCATATTTTAAATTTTAAACTTATCTTTATTATGATCCAATTAAATAAATTATTATTAGGTATATCATGTATACATAATCACTAAACATTTTATTTTTTTTGGGAGTTGGGGATGGGAAATGTATACATAATCACTGAATATTAGTATTTTTTTGGGGTGGGGGCGGAGTTGTATACATAATCACTAAATATTCTTTTTTGGAGTGAGAGTGGAGGTGCGGGTGTATACATAATCACTGAATATTAATTTTTTTTAGGGGTGGGTATAATAATCACTAAATATTATTTTTTTAGGAGTGAGAGGGGGACAGGGTGGGGATATATACATAATTAGTAAATATTTTTTTGGGGTAGTGTGGGGGGTGTATACATAATCAGTAATCTTTTTTTAGGGTTAGGGGTGGGGTGAGGGTGGACGGGGTGAGGGTATATACATAATTAATAAATATTATTTTTTTGAGGAAGAATGGGGAGAGGGGTGGGGGTATATACATAATTAGTAAATATTATTTTTTTAAGAGGGATGGGTGTTGTTGGTGGTGGGTGTGGGCGGGGTGGTGGTGGGGGGTAGGGGTAGGGGTGCGTGGGGTGGTGGTGGGGGTGGGCAGGGTGAAGGTATATACATAATCAGTAAATAATATTTTTTAAGGGGGGAGGGGGAGGGAGACGGAGACGAGGTGGGGGTGGGGGTGGGGGTGGGGATGGGGGTGGACGGAGTGGGGGTAGATACATAATCAATAAATATTATTTTTTTGAGAGGAGTGGGGGCATGGGCGGATCCAACTTGAAAGTTCAGTGGAGTCAAATTTTAAAAAAAAATCAGTAAGAATAAAAATTTAATAAAATGAATAACAAAACTAAATAATTCTCAAATATTGTTTACAATAACATTTTTTGAGGTTTATTGCTTGAAATTGTTGTATGGTAGTCTTATTTTTAATAGTTACGAAAATATCATATATCAATAACATTTACGTGTCTTCTTTCCATTCATCTGCCTATTCATATATATACTACAGTTATTAATATATGCATAAAATTTAAGGTTTAGCGGAACAAAATAAGTAGAGTACTACAGTTATTATAGTACACTACTATTATGTTATTGAAAAAAAGAATGCTACTATCTTGTTAATATGATAGATAAATATTTTAATATACTTTAAAATGTTTAAATTTGATTAAGTGACTGGTGGATTATTTCACAACAGTCGACAACATTATTGAGAGAAAATAAATATAATGATGTTGATCTCGAATTTTATACTACTACTACTACTAATGAAATGATAGCACCTGTCTACATAATATAGGAATATTTATTAGGCATTGTTTTTTTCGAAAAATTCGGGTAAATTATAGAAACTCTAACCGAAATCTTTCACAGTTTTTAGTAAATGTAACTACTCTATTTTTTTATCTTCTTGGTATTTAGGAGAAGTAAATTGATCAAGACAATAAAATACTTAAGTTCTTATAGTAGTATTTTATTTTAACAATATAGTAGTATATTCTTTTTTTCAGTAACATAATAGTAGTGTACTAATATAACAGTAGTACTTTACTTATTTTGTTCCATTATGCTTAAAAAATTGTGAATATATTAATAACTGTAACACACACACACACACACACACACACACACACACACACACACACACATATATATATATATATATATATATATATAAAATATGAAGATGTGAAAATCTAGTGGGGGCATGTGCTCCCCCTGCGCCTTGGGTCCGCCCCTAGGTGGGGGTGTGGGTGTATACATAATCACTGAATATTACTCCCTCCGTCCCATGATAAAAGTCTTTGTTACTATTTTAGGTAGTCCCAAGTTAAATGTTTACATATTTTAAATGATCTATTTTTACAATAATTTGCCTATAATATCTGTTAACGCCAAGTTTCGCCGGCGCGTCCAATCACCAAATCCACGCGCCTGAACCTGCACAGTAACAGATCACACAAGAAGCTTGACGGTTTGTGCCTCCGGGGGATAGCTCTAGTGTGAGAATGAGAACAAGCTGGTACAAGGTTTAACAATAGAGGCTTTAATGTTTAGTGCTCAAAAGGGTATTACCTGTTAATTGGGGTCAAGCCTTGTATTTATAGATATTCTTGTCACCTTAGAGTTCACTTCCGAATTGGATTAGGACTCTCAAACATGGCAATTACCATTGTTTGGGTCCAACACAATCTCTTCAAAAGATGCAAGTTGGATATGATCCAAACACTTACATTTGGAGTTAGTTATTCAAATATGGTTAGGACTAAAATTCTTAACCGTATAATCTTCTTGGTACTCTAGACTAGATCTGGCAATTTAGGCCCAGGCCCGCCCGTAGAAACATGGGCCGCATTATTTCAGCCCAAGAAAATGCGGGTCATTTTGGTCCAGCTCGTTTTTGACCCGGCCCGTGAAGGCCTGTGCCTTTTTTTTTTCAAAATATTGCTACTTGTGGGTTACGAATGCAATCTTCATTAATCAATATATTGTTTCTTTACTTTTGTTCAAATTTTACTATTCTTTAAAAGTAAAACCTAAATCGTGCCTAATTTATAATATTTATGAGTATAGTAAATTAGGCACGATTTAAGTTTTACTTTTTAAGAATAGTAAAATTTGAACAAAAATAAAGAAACAATATATTGATTTTTGAAGATTGCATTAAAAACAAACAGTTGTTGTAGCTCAGTTAGTTTGAACTCTTATTTATTTACTTACAAGTCTTGTGTTCAAGCTTCATAACCCACAAGTAGCAACATTTTGAAAAAAGAATTAAAGGAAGAAGCCCGCGGGCCGTTCCGGCCCAACCCGGGCCACGGGCCTCACAATAGCAGCCCATCAAAATCCGGGCCTTTCTGGCCCGGCCCGGCCCGCCCGTTTGCAAGGTCTACTCTAGGCTCCATACAAGGGCCAACCCACTGTATGAGCCCAATCCAACCGAACTCCTGTAAACTGGTCTGGGCTCCGGCCCAAAGAACTCGGACTCCCGAACCCGAACACCTCTAATTTCCTTGCTAGCTTCGGCCCAATGGACTCGATAGACCCTTCTCAACCCAGGCCTTCAGCCCACCTTGGGGTCGGTAAATTATCCACGAACATTGCCCCCAGTCTCTTGTTATAAGATATTTATAATTATAGACTTGAAGAGACATCTATGGAATCCAAACGACTCTTTAAACGGCTCTTGTTTTCCAAGAAGCGGGTCCCACATGCCATCATTAGCCGCCTTTGGGATTCATGCTGAATCCTTATAAAATCCCCCCTCCCAGTCACAATTGATACTTTTCCCAATCTTCTCCATTTCAAACCTCCTCTCTCAGAGCTCCCCGTAAATGCGATTTCCGGCGAGAAACCATATTCTCCAAACCTCTTCGATTTAGACCTTTTTGTCTCTAAACCACCACATTTCAAATACTTTCACTTCAAATGGCAGATTCCAGTCTTCCGTTCACCTCCACCACTGAGCAAACTCCACTGACCGTCAGCACCACCACCATCGCCGCCACTGATCTGATACCGGTTGATTTACCAGCCGCTCCTACACTACTGACAGTGTTGAGGCTAAGCTCTGAACTGTCTATGCTTTCGAAAACGACTTCTCCCATGTCAACACTAAATCTACCATCAACCCTTTCCAAATTTTTGACATCCGAACCCTATTCAACATTCCTAAAGAATAGAAGTTTCGGGGTGCCAGAACCAAACGAAAGGATGTTCTGGCGTTCCGAAGGCGATTGGGTTGCTATCCTCCTCTGGGCCCTGAAATATGTGGTCCGATTCCCTCTTCATGAATTTATTTCATCGTTTCTCTGCTTCGTGGGGATCGGGTTTGCCCAACTAGTGTCGAACTCGTACATCCACCTCATCAGCTTCATAGCCTTGTGCCAAGAGGTAGGCATCACCCCTGGCCTTGACTTCTTCTTCGTCCTGTTCACCGTCGGCAGGTCGAAAGAACCTGGCATTCGGCAACTAAACCGCCAACCCAACCGAGCCACCTTCATCAAGACTTTTTCCAGCAACAAGGGGTGGCACCCATAGTGGATCTTCGTAAAGGGGACTGACCTCAAGCTCCTTCCGAACTAGGCCACTCCTGAAGACCCCATCGCCAAGGTATCCAAATTCCCGAAAGACCGTCAAGAAGCCTTTAGAGAATTCTACCAAAAGTTGAAGAAGGCAGAATGGGGACTGGAAGTTCTGTCAAATGAAGCCTGGCTCTACAAACATGGCTGTAAGTTATACACCCCGAACCCAATCTTTACTGACATTCTTCAACTGTCCTTTCAAATCAATCTTCTAACTTGTTTATTTTTCTGTAGTAATGATTTTCAAACCCGATGGAGCTGAAGAATCCTTACCCCCTACCTATCAACCCCGAGCCGATCTACCTTCCCATCAACGATGAAACGCTCGAAGAGGAAACCATCCCTATCTCAGAGCTTTGAACCAGCTCCACATCTGCCATAGCTCCTTCGAATTCCACAACTGCCGAGCCTGCCAACAAAAATATTATAAAGATGAATCGGTCGGAGAAGATGACTCTGCTGAAGAAGAGTAAGAAGAAACTTCCCACCAAGGGCCCCCCGAAGCCATCTCTTCCGATCATTCCGAAGCTAACCCCACCTCCACCTCCACCTCCACCTCCACCAGTCACTGTCCTGGAGGATTCCGAGGAAACCGAAGAGGAGACTCTCGAACCTCGTTCCAAAAGGCCTCACCTGACGGAAGAGCCTAACCTGCCGATCCTGGAGGCTGACCCCTTACCGACATCGACCCCTACATCCCAACCAATAACCGACGCCAGTTCTTCCCAAGGAACGCCTACTACCTTCTGGCCAAAGAGCCCTTCGGAAGTGTTCTCCTTCGTCCGATTAGAACACTTCAGGTTACCTGGAGATGACGAACGGTTCAATGGATACACTTTCGAAGAGTATCTAGTGGCATATGTCAAAGCTCAATGTCAGGTGAACCCGAAAGCCTAAAATGTTTCCTTTATTTATCTTGTATGCATCATAACTAATACACATCTCCACTTTACTACAGGCCAATACTATACTCGCCTGAGCCATTCCACCTCTGGCCAGTTCCACTAAAAGGGAGGCGCAGCTGAAGGCCGACGTGGAATTGCTCGAAGCTGAGGTTCGGGCCTAAGATTAGATCTGAAAAAGGAGAAAGATCTTTATGCCGACACCAGGAATAAAGTGATCCAAGCCGAACGTCAGACCAGCGTACTCAAGAAACTACACTATCATCTTCAGCAAGAGTACGTTGGTCTCGACAAGTACACCAAACAAGCCATCGAGGAAAAAGAGCTTCTGTCAAAGAAGTCCAAGGACCAGGATAAGGCCATCCTCGCCCTCGAAGACAAGATATTCGAATTGCACAACAAGATGATGTCGTTGATTCGGGAGAATAATACTTTGGGGAAAGAATGTGCCGATGCCAGGCAGTTAGCCATCAAGGAGTACGAAGAGTCGCCCGCCCTTACCGATAAAATCATGACCCAGTTTGCTGAAGGTTATGAGGCTTACTGTGAAAAGGTTTGGGCGAAGATGACGGCTGTTGGGCTTGATACTGCGGTCCTTTGACTCTTCTGACGAAGAATCTGAAGCCGAAGACGGGGGTCCCAAAGAATAATTACATTTAGGACTTTTATATGTAACTTTTGTAATCATTTTTTCTTTTGTTTGTAACTTTCCCGATTAGTTACGTTTGTAACTTTACCGATCAATTATGTTGTTTGTAACTTTTCTGATCGGTTTTCTTCAAAACTTATCTGATCGGTTTTGTAAAAACTTATGAATATAAATGAAGTACAAAATTTTCCCTAAGAGAAATTCTCATTTATTTTATTGATGAACGAAGTAATTTACAAATGTAAAAGAAAGAATAACATAACTTTCAATGATAATATTTTCTAAGTCTTCCAGCATGTCATGTATTCTTTACATCCGAACCATCTATTGCTCGAAGCCGATAAGTACCTGGCTTCAACACTTCTATTACTTCATAAGGCCCCTCCCAGTTTGGCATTAACTTGCAAGTGTTCTAAGGGATAGATGCCTTTGATTGTCGAAGAACCAAATCTCCGACCTTGAACCTCCTTTGATTCACCTTTTGGTTGTAGTGTCGGGCAGTTCGCTTCTGATAGATAGCCAACATAACCATAGCTAAGTCCCGAACTTCCTCTAGAAGATCCAAGTTTAGGCGTAGGCCGTCATCATTATATAATTCTCTATATTGACTGACCCGAAGTGTAGGAGACCCGATCTCAACAGGTATAAGTGCATCGGTCCCATAGGTCAATCTGAATGGTGAATCTTCAGTTGTCGTCCTCGGGGTAGTCTAATAAGCCCACAAGACACTGAGCAATTCTTCGGGCCAACGCCCTTTCAATTCATCCAACCTTCTTTTAATACCATTGAGTAGAGTCCGGTTGGTGACTTCTACCTGTCCATTTGACTGAGGATGGGCAACTGAAGTCTTCTTATGTTGAATACCCAACTCCTTCAGAAAAGCTTCGAATTTCTACCCCACAAACTGTCTGCCATTATCTGAGACCAAAACCCTCGGGATGCCGAACCGATAGACAACACTTTCTTTGAAAAACTTGAGACATTCCTATTCGGTGATCTTCTGTAGCGGTTTGGCTTCGACCCACTTGGTCATGTAATCGATGGCTACAATCACAAAACTGACTTGCCCCTTGGCTTTCGGCAGTGGTCCCAAGATATCAATCCCCCACATGGAAAATGGGATCGAGGATAAGACGAAATATAACTCCTCGGGAGGCTGATGAGGGATAGAACTATTGAGCTGACACTTAGGACATTTCTTGAAGAAATCCTTTGCCTCTTGAAAGATGGTTGGCCAATAGTACCCCTGCCTCAGTATTTTGTATGCCAATGATTTGGCCCCCATGTGATCTTCACAAATTCCTTCATGCACTTCCCGAAGTGTGTACTCAGCTTCCGAAGGTGTCAAACACTTGAGTAGTGGAGAACTGAATGCCCTTCGATATAGATCTCCATCAATAAGGATGAAGTTTGAACTCCTGCGTTTGATTTTCTTGGCATATATACGATTCGAAGGAAGAACCCCATTAGCCAAATATGAGATATAAGGCATGAGCCAACAATCCAGCCAATCCAAAGCTAATACGTCCACCTTCTGAACACTTGGTCTGTCCAATACTTCCAAATATACCGAGCCGGTAAAAGAACTAGCTTCGGTCGTTGCCAATCGGGCCAAAGCGTCTACTACTGTGTTGTCCGACCGATCTATCCCTTGGCAACTGTAGGAATTGAAGTATGTGAGCTTGTCTTTTACCTCGGCTAGATATTTTGCCATTCTTGCCCCCCGAGCCTCATACTCTCCAGATATCTGCTTAACGACCAGTTGAGCGTCACTATAAATAACCAACTTCTGAACCTCCAAGCTTCGGGTCAACCGAAGTCCAGCCAAGATCGTTTCATATTCTGCTTCATTGTTTGTGGTCTTGAATTGAAACTGAATGGCTTGTTGGACCTTGAAACCTTCGGGACTTGTCAGAATAACCCCTGCTCCACTGATGTCCGAAGTTGATGATCCGTCTACATAGAGAGTCCATGAAGTTTGTATTGTTTGCGTTTCGGTAACCAAACCCACATTTGGTTCTGAAAAGGAATACTCCACTACGAAATCTGCCAGCGCTTGCCCTTTAATTGCCGTTCGGGGATGGTATTCCAGAACGAACTGAGTCAATTCCATTGCCCATACAACGAGCCGACCCGAAACTTCTGGCATGTGCAATACCTTCTTCAATGGTTGATAAGTATACACCACCAACAACCGACCCTGAAAATAATGCCGAAGCTTCCTGCTTGCTATGATTAGAGCATAGGCAAACTTTTCCAGGTTCGGGTATCTAGTCTCTACATCTCGAAGGACGTGGCTGACATAGTAAACCGTGAATTATTTTCCCCCTTTGTCCCGTACCAATGCTGCTCCTACTGCCATCGAGCTTGTAGCCAGATACAAATACAAAGGTTTCGAAGGGATCGGCTTTATCAACAGTGGTGCCAAAGACAAGTATCGCTTGATCCCTTGGAATGCATCTTCACACTCTGAAGTCCATTGAAAACTTTTCTCATTTTTCGACCCCTTCAAAGTGTCAAAAAATGGCATACACCTTTCAGCTATCTTGACACAAATCTCTGAAGGGCAGCTATCTGACATGTTAACCTCTAAACATCCTTGTATGACTTCAGGGATTTCATATCTAAGATCGCCTGGATCTTCTTCGGGTTTACCTCAATGCCCCTTTTGCTGATCAGATATCCCAGAAACCTTCCTGATCCCAATCCGAAGGTCCACTTGGTCGGGTTCAGACGCAGCTTATGTTCGCTGATTGTTTCAAAGCAGTTTTCTAGGTCCTCTAGATGGTCCTGAACTGATATGCTTTTTACAATCATGTCGTCCACATAGACCTCCATGCTTCGGCCTAACTGCCTTGTAAACACATAGTTCATCATCCGCTGATATGTCGCTTCGGCATTGAGTAGTCCGAATGTCATCTTCATGTATGCATAAATAGCCCGATGCGTGATGAAACTGGTCTTCGGGATATCCTCCTTCCTCATCGAGATTTGATGGTATCCCAAAAAAGCGTCCATGAAACTCAGCATGCCATACCCCGAGGTGGCATCGATCAACTGGTCAATATTGGGTAAAGGATAGAAATCATTCGGACAGGCTTTATTCAGATCTGTATAGTCAATGCATAGCCTCCATTTCCCGTTCTGTTTCTGAACCAATACCACGTTCGCAAGCCATTCGGAGTAGTCAAGCTCGAAGATGAAATCTGTCTCCAGAAGCTTGGCAATCTCCTCATCAATAATCCTTTGCCTTTTTGGAGCAAAAATTCTTCTTTTTTGTATGACCAGCTTCTTTTTAGGATCCACATGCAATCTGTGCAATGCCACCGACTCGCTTACCCCTGACATGTCACTGGGTACCCATGCAAAAATGTCGGCGTATACCCGAAGTAGATCTATAAGCCCGGTCCGAAACGGTTCTTTCAATCCCGAACCGATTTTTATCAATTTCTCCTCGTTCCCCAAGATCAACTCCACATCCTTTGTCTCTTCGGCAGGTAAAGCAAGCGGCTCTATACTACCCTCAGTGAATGACTCTATCTCGATGGCCATTGTCTGCTTTTGCTTGCTTACCCCAACTCCCAAGGAGATCAACGTATTCCGATAAAACCTTCGGGTGATATCGATATCACCTTTTACCTCCCCAATCCCATTCGGTGTTGGAAACTTGATTTTGAAGTGAGGTATGGACGTAACTGCTTGTAAGGCTGCCAGGGTCGGCCTTCCCAAGATTGCATTGTATGCCGAATCAACCTGAACTACAAAAAATCTGACCATAATCTCGACCTGTTGAGGTGCTTTGCCGAACCTGACAGGCAATTCAATTGTGCCCGACACATGCACCGGATCTCCACTGAATCCGTATAAGGGGCCTTCCCCCCCCCCCCCAACTCCATCTTATTTCCCTCCAAATCCATCATCTGGTAGGCATGGGTATACAATATGTCGACCGAAGACCCGTTGTCGATCATCATTCTTTTCATGTCTATCGGTCCGACCTGGGCTGTTATCACCAACGCTCCGTCATGCAGCTCTTTGGGGTCGGCGGGGTAATCCTCGTCTAAGAAAGAAATGACTGTCCCCGGGATGACCCGATCTTTTCTTGCCGATGACCCTGCTACCGACAACACCGCATCGAGATGCTCGCTTTTTTTTTTTCTTCCTGTCACACGCCCTACAGAACCGCTAGAAATAACGTCTATTACGCCTTGAACATGCTGGTTCTGTTTTGGTTGTGTGTCCCGTGCAGGTCTTCTGTTGTCCTCTCTCTGTTGTGCCTCGACGTTTTCCCGACCTGCTACATACTAAACCAATTGTCCGCTCTACACATATTTCTCTATCAGATCACTCAAATCGTAGCACTTTTCTGTTGTGTGTCCCGAGCTCTGATGATACTCACAAAATTTGTCCCGATTCCTCTTCCCAGGCTTCGGGTTCGTCGAACAAGACTCATAAAATGGTTTGTTCCGGATCTCCTCCAGTATCTTAGCCCGACCGGTATTGAGAGGGGTATAGATTTTGTTGATGTTTCTATTTGGGAAGGGTGGTCGGCCACTGCCCGATCCCCCGCCATCATAGTTCTTCTTCCCCTGCTTATCCAATCTCCCCTGGTTATTGTCCGAACGCTGATAGGTATGTTTGTCTTTATCTTTAGACTTTTCATAGGACTGGGAGTGTGGCTTGAAGTTTCCCATAGCTTCCTCTATGTCGATGAACCCTTCGACCCGATGAAAAGCTTCAGTCAAATTTGTAGGAGGATTGATCACCAGGTCCTTCATCAACTTCTTTGATTTTACTATATCAAGACCTGTCGTGGAAAATCCCAAGGCCTGAGGGGAATTCAACTCTGCCACTGATCCTACTGCTTCCCTGAACCTCTTGACATACTGACCGAGGCTTTCGTCCAAACGTTGCCTCACTTGCATGAGAGAAGCAGTGATCTTTCCTCTTCATTTGTTGCTCCCGAACCGAGCATGGAATTTTTCCCGAAGATCATTCCACGAACTGATTGATCCCGACGCCAAAGTCTCCATCCATTCTCGGGCACTCTTCTTTAAAGTTGTGGCGAACATATGGCATTTAGCAGCATCCGAATGTCCATAGTAAGTCATCAGTCTGTCATACCCGTCAGAATGGTCATAAGGGTCCCTCTATCCATCATACGTCTCCATCGGGGGCATCTTCTTCTTCTGGTCGGCCGTGACCTGATTGATTTTGGGCGAGAATGGTGAACTGGGGCAGCTCGAGGGTGTTTCCATCTGATTTTTTGCTGCCAGCAGCTTTTCCAACTCTGCAACCCTTCTTGCGAGGGGATCGGACTCCTCTTTACGAGGGGACGACCTAGGCTTGTCCCTCTCGTATTCAGGAGACGCGACCCTCCTCCTCTGTCCCGATCTACCCTGGTGCTCAGACTTTCGATCTAGGGAACGACTCCTTCTTCGGCTTCTGCCTTCCCGAGAGCGACTTCTGAGTCTGCTCTTGTTCCTTCCAGCCTCATCCTGACGAGGCGTCCGGGATCAGCTCCGATGTCTGGACTTCTTAGGCGAGGTCTCCTGTTCACCAACCATTCTAGCCATCTGTTCTTCTAATTCTTCCTGTTGAAGGCGTAGGGCCATCATGGCATCTTGGTTCTGCTGCATCTTTTTCTGCAGAATGAACTGACATTGGTCTCGGCTATCCTCAGCCCGATCCTTCCCTCGCCTTTCATATGCTCGGGACTGGTTGTCCTCGGCATGACGGAGGGGGACGTGAGTGTGCTGACTGGCCGAAAACAGTCGTCGTGTTGACTGGGAATGCTCCGAATTACCTTCCTGGTTCTTTGGCCCCAATCTGTCTTTGACTAACCCTCTCACTTGGGTCATCTGGTGAGTTTTGGCTTTTCCCTGGTTTGATGCACCGCTATCCCTGCTCGCCATGGCTTTTAATCGAAAAATTTCAGAGTGATTGTAAAAGCACTAAAAGCCCTCCTTCTAGCGCCAATGTTAACGCCAAGTTTCGCCGGCGCATCCAATCACCAAATCCACGCGCCTGAACCTGCACAGTAACAGATCACACAAGAAGCTTGACGGCTTGTGTCGTCGGAGGATAGCTCCGATGTGAGAATGAGTATAGGCTGGTACAAGGTTTAACAATGGAGGCTTTAGTGTTTCGTACTCAAAAGGGTATTACCTGTTAATTGGGGTCAAGCCTTGTATTTATACACATTCTCGTCATCTTAGAGTCCACTTCCGAATTGGATTAGGACTCTCAAACATGACAATTACCATTGTTTGGGTCCAACACAATCTCTTCAAAAGATACAAGTTGGATATGATCCAAACACTTACCTTTAGAGTTAGTTATTCAAATATGGTTAGGACTAGAATCCTTAACCGTACAATCTTCTTGGTACTCCAGACTCCATACAAGGGCCAACCCATTATATGGGCCCAATCCAACCGAACTCTTGTAAACCGGTCTGGGCTCCGGCGTAAAGGACTCGGACGCCCGACCCCGATCATCACCAATCTGAACAAGACTCCGGCCTAAAGGACTCGGACGCCCGAACCCGAACACCTCCAATCCCCTTGCTAGCTTCGGCCCAATGGGCTCGATAGACCCTTCTCAACCCAGGCCTTCAGCCCACTTAGGGGTCGGTAAATAACGCCTGAACAATACCCTTATTATTAATTATTATTTTTCTGTTCTCTATGCATATTTATGGAGTATCACTAGTAATGTGCAAAAAACTATACAATTAAATGAGAATTTAAATATGAACAATTTTGTCATTTTATCCTTTCTTAATATGCACAAAAAGTCAACCAAGACTTTTATCCTGGGAAGGAGGGATTATTTTTTTTGAATAAAAAATTTCTGAATTTGGGGTGGGAAAAACTTTTGATTTTGATTTGGAATTAAATATGGGTCGAAAAATAGTTAACTGGTTTGGACCTATATTTCTTTTAAAAAATATGGTTCCAAACCTTAACCGACTTAAATAAATAAAATAGTTAACTAATTCATTTGGTTCTAGTTAATATAGGTTGACTCAATAGTTAATCAACATGTATACATAATCAGTAAATATTTTTTTTGAGGGTGAGGTGAGGGTGTATACATAATCAGTAATCTTTTTTTGGGGGTGAGGGGTGAGGGGTGAGGGGTGAGGGGTGGGGGTGGGGGGTGGGTAGGGGTGTGTGGGGGTGCATGGGGGTGGGCATGGTGGGGCCATGGAGGTATGTACATAATTAATAAATAATATTTTTTTGAGGGGAAAGGGTGAGGGGGGAGAGGGGTGGGAGTAAGGGTGTAAACGAACTGAGTCGATCCGAGTATTGAGTTGCTCAGATTTGGTTCACAAAATTTATCGAGTATAAAATAAGGTTTGATTGAGGTTTATTTAGCTACCGAGTCGAGCACGATTCCGAATCAAGTCCGAGCAGTTTGAACGAATATGATCCGAGTATTAATAGAAAATTATAATTTGAGAATGTTCGAGTAATTTAGCGAACTTTAAAATTTGTTCATATTTGACTCATTTATATTTCGAGTCGAGTTCGAATCCAACTTTTAATCGAGCGAGTACAAATCGAGCCCTAAATGTTTGCTCATTTTACAGCCTTAGATGAGAGTATATACATAATTAGTAAATGTTATTTTTTTAAGAAAGGTGGGGTTGGGTTGGTGGTGGGTGTGGGTGTGGGTGTGGGCGGGGGCGGGGGCGGGGGCGGGGTCGGGGTCGGGGTGGGGGGGTGGGTGGGGGTGGTGGGGGGGGGCGGGTGGGGGTATATACATAATCAGTAAATATTATTTTTTTTGAGGGGAGGGGGTGGGGGTGGACGAAGTGGGAGTAGATACATAATCAGTAAATATTATTTTTTTGAGAGGGTTGGGAGGTGGAGGTATATACATAATTACTGAATATTATTTTTTTAAATAATTTTTTTTTGAATTTGGGTTAAAAAAAACTTTTTATTTTGATTTGTAATGAAATATGTGTCGAAAAATAGTTAACCGATTTGGACTTATATTTCTTTTAAAAAATATAATTCCAAACCTTAACCAATTTAAATAAATAAAATAGTTAACCAACTTATTTGGTTCTAATTAATATGGGTTGACCCAATAGTTAACCAACTATATTGTCAGGTCTAACTCTCATGTGGTGAAAAAAAAATTGTGTTTAGTTGATCGGTTGAAATGGAATGAATAATTCTCATTCTTGTTAAATTGATGATTTTCATTGTTTGAGGAGGTTGTGGAATGACTCGTCCTATTTAATTCTTCATTTTATTTCCTACTCTATTCATTCATATTTTAATTGGGTAATGTTAGGAGTTTCAAAATTTTGATTTTAAAAAGTGTCTCAAATGATGTGTCATCGTTACATTGTCAATGTAACAAATCTTGTGATTGGTTATGTCATAAAATATATCTTGTCTTGTCGTATTATTTGAGACAAAATTTTAAAACTCCTATCATTATTCATTTTATTTTCATTTTTTAATCAAAATATAGCATAACTTGTGTAATTAATCACATATCTAACACCCTACTCAAAAAAAGAAAGAAAAAAAATATGAAAGAAATGAACACAGTTTTATTCATAAAAGTCCACATATTTTTCTTTAATTATGCATCGTAAGGCTTTGTAGCTATTTGTATTACTATTCCCTTGGGTTAAAAAAAGTAGTGCATTTGCAAATAGTAAGTATGTATATTTGTTTTAGGGTCTTAACACTAATATACAATAATTAGAAAGTAATTACATTATTAGTGCATCCACAAAATAATTACAAAAATAACGCAATTCACATTAATAAGAAAATCTAAAATTAAGGAGAAATAACTGCCATACTTAATAATTCAAATTCAAATATAAATATCTGGGATCTAACAACAAAAATAAATTTAAATTCAAAATAATAATTCAAATTCAAATCTTCATCTCCCTCACATAGCACTTATTTGATCAAGAGAATGACTGCGATGAATAGTCGGCCCCTGCTACTTTAGACCATTCTTTGCAAGAATAGAAGTTGACGCCATATTGACCATAACAGGTATTCGTGGATGAGCATTTCTTTCATCGGTTTGAGAAAAGTATTCACTCATAATTGTAATAGAGGATGAAACAACAAAACAGAAGTAAAATACAAGTATAACAGAAAAGATCATAGACCAATCTGAAAAAATGTTCCCAGATAGTGAAGAACCCAATATCTTTTTCTAATTATCATAGGAAAACATATATTTATCATTATTACAAAAAGAGATTTAAGGGAAAGAGTACAAGTCCAGAAAAATCTAAAAATACTAATAAAAAAGTAATAAATGTATGATACATGTAACCAATTAATACATAAAGACTGCATAAATTTTGTTTTCTGCATATGAAAGAGAGAGATAAGAGAGTGATGTGTAATGTAATGTTGATAACCAAACCTTCGTACCAAGGTAACCAAACTTTTATACCAAGGTAACCAAACCTTTAAACCAAGGTAACCAATCTACCTCCACTGAATTGGTAACTTAATAAAACTGAATTGGTTACCTTGGTATGAAGGTTTGGCTACCCACTGCATAAATGTTTGGCTACCAATTACATCACATTCAAAATAAATTGGTAACCTAATAACACTGAATTGGTTACCTTGGTATGCATGTTTGGCTACCAACTGCACTATGAAAAAACTGCAGGTGTGAATGTGGATTGGTTACTTTGGTATGAATATTTTGTTATCTTGGTATGAAAGTTTGGTTACCTTGATGTAAATGTTTGGTTACCAACTGCACTATGAAAAAATTGAAGGTGTGGAGGTGAATTGGTTACCTTGGTATGACAGTTTGGTTACGTTGGTATGAAGGTTTGGTTACCAATTGTACTATGAAAAAATTACAGATGTAGAGGCGGATTGGTAACCTTAGTATGAAGGTTTGGTTACTAATCTCTTCTATCAGTTGTTAATTTTGGATCAAATCCAATAATCCATGGAAAGTCTAGGAATTCTAGTCTCCAACTTCCTACTATTATTCCCTGTACCACCAATTTCACTATTTTCACGCCCAAAATAAATCTCATGCCAAGTCTCCACAAACATCTCCTTCACCCAAGCCATATGCAAATTATATTTCTTGCATGTAGAACGATAATTCCAGCTCCTCCCTTTCCTCCCACACTAATGACACGCCGAGCTAACTTTCCTATTCAAGTAAAGCTTCACCTCCCCATCATCAAGCATCATGGGCAGCTTTGCGCAGCACGGGTGAAGATCAAATCCGCACGAGTTGCAGTGGTAAACGAACCCATTTGATAATGTAATCCTACTAAGCTAATGTGTTGGACTAGGCGAGGCCCAAGTTCCACCAATAAGCCTGACTGAGATTCCCAAACTATAGATTGTACAAGCTTGAAAATCCATTGCTAGTTAGTTGGGTTTCGTGAGCGTGGGTAGACTATTACCCTGCTAAACTTGTAAGGGTTAATTTTTAGGATATCAGAGTTGCAGTGGGTTTTGTGTGAGATTTTTGAGGTTGAATTTGTGGAGGCATTTAGTAATGGAGATGATAATGATGAGTTTGATTGGGTGGAAGAAATGGGAAGAAAAGGAAAAGTTTGGGAGGAAATTGGGGAGGAATTCGGATTGCACAAAACGAAATTATATTAATTTTATAAATAAATATGAAAAAATGTATTACTTTTATAATTATTTTATCTATACATCATTATTGTAATTGTTTCTAAAAATATATTAAAATATGTAATTAATCCTTTGTTTTATTTTTATTACTAAAAATAACAAGTTGTTATTTTTTCTTAATTATACTCATTTTGGCCCAAAATTAAAGATATAATTTTTCGTTCTTTCTTTTGTTTCAAACTATAAAGTTACATGAAATTCTCAGTATGTCATCTCTATTATTCTTAGTTAATTGAGTACTATTAATAGTATTACGTTTTTTATCATGTCAAATACAAATTTTGTAAATTAAAAAATATTTTTAAAAAAAGTCATTGTTTACCAATATATCTTTAATTTTAAAGTAGAGGGTGTACTTTTGTTTTGATTTATCTATAGTATTGTTTGGCTGTCTGAAAAAAAGAGTGAGTTCTTTAGAAAAGTTATGTGTAGGGTATAGTTTCTATGTATAGTGTACTCAAATCTAGTATCTCTCTAGTCTCTACTCTAAATTATATATTATTATTAATTTTTAAAAATCAATTTAAAATATTTTTAAACTCAAAATTGATTAAAAAAATTTGAAAAAATACAAAACAATAGATAAATTATATTATTATTATTATTATTATTATTAATACTATTTATAGAGTTTATAATATTCATCAGATAGTTTATAATATTCATTACTACACTCTGCATTGATTATAATTAAATGATTTTTTTTGTTAATTTTAAATTTAAAAATATCTTAAGTTGATTTTAAAAAGTTAATAATAATTTATATTTTAGAACAGAAAGAGTATATGTTTATATAAAATTATAGAGAGAAAAAGATCAAAACCCAAATTGCACTTTAAATTTTAACCATAAAATCAATTTGCATCTTAAATTTTATTTTGAATTATACGCACTCTAAATTTTGAGTTTTAAAATAATTTGCACATTTCCTAATAAAATTTAGGATGCAAACTGTGTTGATGTAGAAGGTGCTGAGAAAGTATTTTATTTTATTTTTGGGGCCAGAAGTTTATATAAGACTTCATTCAAAATCTATCACTAGGACTCGTATATTTGTTATGTTTCAAAATATAAAATTAATTTTAATTATTTAAAGTTAAGTTTTTATATTTTTAAAATTAAAATTGATAAATTCATTTAATGATGGGCAATAAATTTGCGAAAATTGTATACTATTTAAAAAGTACTATGGCCTGCAAAAGTTTTATTATCTTTAAATGTTAAATTAATCATATTAATTACAAATTTCAACTTAAAAAATATCTAATATTAATTTTAAGGTGTAAAATTTAATTTTATATTTTCAAACAGAGGGAGTTATTTTTCCGCCTCTGAATAGTTTATGAACTCTATTTTTATCCACTGAATTTTCACTCAATCTATGATTTAGATTGTTCAGAGATGATAACTTAAACTTAATTGTTAAAATCATCCCAAATAAACCACATCTTAATTGGTAAATGTTGTTTATGGCCATTTTATTGTTGTTATATTTACTATTAGTTAAGATGTTAATTTATTTGGTATGATTGGGATGAGCTTGTGTATTAAAATTTAATTCGTTCAGTAATCAATTATCTAATTAACTAGTGTGTTAAATTACCCATCACTTTTACGTATTTTTCCTTTTAATGTTATAACACACACAAAAAAAAAAGAAGCTGGGCTGACTTTCAAAACTATATTTTTATAATAAGATATAATTTAAATGTGAGAATGATTTATTGTAATGAAAATTTTCTTGTTTTCCAAACACACCAGAAATATAAATACAGGAAAGTAAATGAGACAAATAACTCATAATCTACTCTTTCAGTAGGAAATTCACTGAGGATGCTGGGATGATTACTAAGATCTATTACAATACTAAATCACTAAGATTCTTTCAAGTCATTCATACTTGGCAGCTGTCACTAAGACATGAGGGTCACTGAGACCAATTCACTAAGAATTAAGTCACTTAGACTTGGTAACAATAGGTCACCAAGACCAGTGAATTACAAGAGATGAGGTGATTTCTGAGGTGCTACTAAGTTTTGTTTAGCTTAGCTTCTGAAGGACTTCGTAGCAGATTAAGTTGTTCTCTTTTCATAAAGTAGAGTGTTCTTGAAGTTTGGGCAACAATTCAGCTTGATGTTCGTAATTCGTACTGTTTGATTTCATCTTCGTGCCCTTTTATAGACGACCTCGAGATTTTCCCGTTGGACACTGTGACAATCCAAGAATTTGGAATTTTTTTTTAAAATTTTAATTAATTAATTTAGGGTTCAAAATTAGAACCTAGATAGAAAATAAGTGTATGCGTTTGATATTTTTGAGAAGGAATTTTGAGGATTTCAAAATTCTGTGAAGGATTTAAGTGTATTATTCAGGATTAAAGAAATAAGTGAATATGTTATGTATATATGTGTACAGTATGTGGTTAAGGGTCAAGGGTTGACCAGATAAATTATATCTGTAACAAACCCTAGGTATATATTAAGAACGTCAACGTTCGGTTAGAAAACCGTAGCGTTTAACAAGAAACCCTAGAAACCGGTTCTGAAAACCCTAACTTCAGTTCCGGAAATTCGAAACCCTAATTCGGTGTATAAAATCCTAAATTGGAAACTTAATGGCGTAAGTGTAAATAATTATAAGATTATTTAGGGTAAAGCTTAAGTAATTAGCAAACCCTAATCTAATTACGAAATCTAATTTCTAAATTAGAAAATTAATTTTCTATTAGAAAACTTAATTCTGGGTTTAAAATCCTAAATGACCAATTACGACCCTAATTGCTAAATTAGCGATTTTAATTAGGAAATACTAATCCTAATTAGCAAGATTAAAGTTATGATTAAGAAATTTTAATATAATTAGAAAATTCTAATTATAATTTAGAAATATTAATTTTTATTTTTGAAAATCAAAATTTGGAAATCTTAGAAATTAAATTGCAAGTTAAGGGTTAAACCCTAAACCCTAAAGGGTTCAAACCCTAAACCCTAAGAATTTGGTCAAATGTCAAAAATGCCATTAAAATTAAAAGAAAAAAGACCAAAATACCCTTTTCTTAAAACTTAAGCAAAAGATATGGCAATCTTGGTGACTCACTACTCTAATGTTTATCCCATGTGCCTTAAATCATCCCAAGATCAGATTTGGGGACACCTAGCAACATTAGATACAATGAATCAAAACATAAGAGATTTAAAAGTAAGAAAATACTTACTTTACTTTTTATTTTTGCCAAGACCATTATCTCTCTTCAACTTCGAAATCTAGAGTGAGAGAGAGCAAAATATTAAGCCATGATCATTTCATATCAAGCCAAGATCAAAATCAGAAGGCAGAAATCAAAAATCAATGCATAAAAGGTATAAGAACCCTAATTTTTGAAATCTATGTGTTGTATGTTAGATGTAGTAATTGATTGTTTAAAGTAGTGTTAGAAGGTGTCATTTGATGATCTGGGTTTCCAAAACCTAGATCCATATCACTTAGATGCACGAATCTAGCATATTTATGTTAGGTTTGTAATATTTATGAACGCAATCAAATTGCACAAAATAAGCGAAAATGTGTAAAAATCAGAGTTTAAAATTTTACAAACCATATATCCGGATCATCCTTTATGCACAATTATTAATTAAACAAAAAATAAAGGACAAGAATTATACCCTTAAAAATCCGAGCTTCCTCAGGTACAAGTTCACCTCCAAATCCTTTTCGTGTTCAACTTGAATCCACCGGGTTGGGTTCCTTCCTTTGATCAACATTAGCCACCCAAGTGTTTGGCCTCTAGAGGTGATCCACCAAGAAAGAATAGAGATTCAAGAAGATGGGTGTTTGGCAAAACCCTAATTTTTTCTATCTCTCATAGAAAAAGACGTACTCTCCCAACTATTGGAATTACGTATTCACGAGTTGTGAAAGTGTCAACCTCCTCACCCATAATAAGACTCCTCTTATTTATAGATATAGGCAACCCTTCTTAACAATTAAGAAATTGAGTTTTATTTAATTAATTAAATTCTTTTAATTAATTAAGCTCCCTAATCTTATTAGGAATAATTAATTAAACTCTTTTAATTAATTTAACCTCCTAATCTTATTAGGAATATGTGAGAGTACTTTTATTAATTAATTCTCAAACTCCTTTAGGAATTAAATAATAATAATAATAAGACTCCTCTTATTAATTTATATTTAATATTTCTAAAATATTAAATAATAAATATTAAGCTATTTAATTTATTCTATCACTATAGATTAAATTAAATATACTTAACTTATTATTACAATTATGTCATTAACTTCTTAAATAATTATTCTTCCTTTTATGGTGTGACCCTTTAGGTTCTCCATATTAAACCAATTGTGAATAAATCAATTAGAACAATTCTAATCTTATTTAAATAAATAAATTAAACTAATAATTTATTTAAATAAATAATATTTATTCTACAATAGGGATAAGCCTCCCTAGCGATCAACGACTTTCCAGATAATATAGATTTTAACATTAATCATAAAAGAACTTTTGAGTAAATAGTTACCGTACAATTCAATCCTTCCACCATACAATGTCCCAATTAAATATAAGACATGAAATTTCTGTCAAGTCTTATTTTAGTTAATTATATGTATTTCGACTCTTAAATGCACAACTCCAAATAATGCAAATTAGAAACTCCTTTCTAATTTCATTCTGCCTTGGCCAAAGACTACTGGGTTGTCATTTATCGAATCACATAGGACATTTCTCTTCTTTTACTAGAAGTGGTAGATTCTTTATTGATCATACATTATCTCCATGTATAACTTATTATACTCAAGCATACCCTTTGATATACCCTAAGGGTCTTAAGGAATAAGTCAAAGTATAACTCATCATACGCAAGATACTATGATGATCTCAAGTCCAAGGATCACTTGTACTACTATCACTACAGGAATTCCTATTGACAGGCAAGTAAAACTCCATTAGGTATTTCTTAGCGAGCCATGTTCAGTGAACTTATTCTCTAATAAGCACCTACATACTTGCTTTAGTGTCTCCACACAAATGATCATGAGATCAATCACCCTCATCCAATGAGCAAGCAACGTATGCACCAATCTATCCGAATTCACTAATCCCCTATTTAGTAATCCAACGATTGGGAACTATTTTAGTTTTAAGCTTTCTAAGAATTTAGATCTCATTAGAATGATCATCATCATTATTCTAAAAGCATTGCTTAAAACTATGGGTTTATCACATATTATAAAACAACATCATGTAGATAATTAAAAGCCTTTAATAAATAATACTTTTTATTAATAAATGAATAAGATTGTTACAAAGTATATGCTTTATCATTAAACATGATTGGCTTGTGTGCATACTACTTTCAATCTCCCACTTGCACTAAAGCCAATCGTCATGGTATCTCATACTCTTCTTCTCTAAGTGACGATTATCCTGCTGTTGGATAAGCTTCAGTATATGGATATGTAATGTTGTTCTTGAGAGTCCACTATCTCTATAGTGATTTTTCATCTTTCATTGATTCCTATAATCAAATGAAAGTGCCACAACACATGTTTAGATCCAAGATGAGACTTAGGAACTATTCCTAGTTCTGTAATGAACTTTTCATCCAAACAATCAACTTGCAGCTTCATTTATAGCTATATACTTTGTCTTTATCACTAAACCAGCAACTCTTTGCTATTTTGGAACCTTTCCGATTCACTGTACCACTGTTTAAGGTAACACTTTACCTTGAAGTGAATTTTTTGTCGTCTTGGTCTGTCTAAAAAACTTGAGTCTGTTAAGCCCTCTAGTTTTAATTCAGACCCACCATGAATATCATCATATCCTTAGTGCCGGTAAAGTACTTTAAGATATTTTTCACTGTCTCACAGTGAACTTCTCAAGAATATGACTGATCAACATCAGGTCTCGTATATTTCATTGCATACATGATAGTTACTCATGCGATCTCTCTTTTAGGAGTCTATGGGGACTATTAAGAGAGATACACTCCAGGGCTCATCTACATGAGATATCTCTTGGAGTTTGCCATGCTAAACGACTTTAGCATCAAATGAATATACGTTCCTTGGGTTAAGCCGAGCATCCTTTTAAATATATCTATATAGATTTGCATCCCCAATTAAGATACTCTTCTCAAATCATTCATGAAGGAATGTTTAGACAACTTTATCTTTACTGATTCTAGCATTGGTATGTCATTCTTTATCCGTATTATATCAACATATAGTACTAGGAATGTCACGACGCTCCCACTGACCCTTTTGTACACACTAGGTACATTCTTATTTTTTGATAAAATCAAACTCTTTTGATTGTCTTATCAAAACGAATGTTCCATTTTTGAGAAGCTTGCTTCAATCCATTTCTCTGAGTGTTTACAACTCTTACCTCATCGTATGTAACCGGATCATCATCTTCTATGATACGTACCTCATCATCATCATCCATGATGAATCCATACCTCTCAGGTATCTTCGGTACTATTCTAGATTTGCGATTCAGTTGTGGTACAATAGGTCTATCTACAGGTTCCTCTTATTTGACTTATAGTGTTTTGTGATTCTTGAACTCTTCAAGATCTATTATCCTCCCACTAGCCCCTTCAATGATAAACACCTTTATCTTAGAAGGTAGTGTGTTTCGCAATAAACACCTTTTGCTAAGTAGGATTATAGAACATATACCTTAAGCTTACTTTAGGATGTCCCAAAAATCGACACTTGTCAAATCTTGTCCCAAGCTTATCCTTTGAAATTTTTTCACATAAGTTGGACAACCCCTTATCTTAACATACTTAAGATTAGGAATCCTCCCTGTCCATAACTTTTATGGAGTCTTGGGGCTAGATTTTGAGGTTACCTTTTCGTAGATATGCAGCCATTTCTAGGGCATGACCCCAGAAGGATACTGGAATGTCGGTAAAATTATTATGGACCGTACCATGCCCAACAAGGTATGATTTTTCCTTTCAGATACATCAATCATTTATTACGTATCAGGAGGTGTCCATTATGAGAAAGCCATTTGAGATGATCTAGAAACTTATTGCACAAGTATTTATTCTTTAATCTAATCAAAGAATCTTAATACTTTGCCAATTTGTTTCACTTCTGAATTCTTTGAACCTTTTAAATAATTCACACTTGTATTTCATCAAATACATACATTCAACTCTTTGAATGATCATCTCCTTTTCTTATACTAGTTTGTTCAATTTGCAAAATTATTTTCACGTAAGTCAAGTATACAAAATCCATTAAGTAATATTCAAGTTCTATATAAAACATTATTATTATAAATAGAACAACAATTGTTTTTAAATATAATACCAAAGATTTTATTGTCCAACAATAAAATGGAAATAATATTTCCAACAAGTACTGGAATTCAATAACAACTTATTGACTTAATAGATTTGCCCGTATGAATTGCTAAACTATAAGTTTCTATGACTAATGCAGCAACCTTTGCTTCATTTACCAGACATAGGATTACTTATCCTTTATTTGGCTTTCTACTTCTGTTTGGTCCCTTCATAAATCTATATTTATGATAACCAAAGTCGGTATCCAATACCCAAGTAAAACATTGACTTAAAGAAAAATTTATTTTAAATCATGAACAAAATTATATTTGTAACAGAAACTTCACTAAGCTTCATTTGGTTAGCCTCTGCAAGATGCTTCTTGCAGTGGAAGCAAACCCCTTTGCTATTCGTATCAGTTTTGTTCTTATTATCCTTTATTTTTGCCTTTCATTTACCTTCTTAGAATCATTCTTCTTTTCAGAAGATCCTTTGGCCCCTACTAGTAAGACTTGGTCTTTCTTGGTTGGAAAGTGACTCTTAACATTTTTCAACATGTTAAGCAAATCAGCGAAGCTGATATCTAGCTTGTTCATATGAAAAATTCACAACAATTGTGAAAGGAGTCCGTGAGTGAGTGCAAGATCAAATTTTAGCTCAACTCTCCATCCATGACAAAACCTGTTGTCCTAATTGATCAATCAAATTGATTATGTTTAGGACATGTGTCTGTACTATAGTGTCGTTGGTCATTCTAGATCGGAAGAGCTCTTTAGATATCTGATATCTATTAGTCCTACTTTTCTCACCATCAACTACTTGACGTGCATGAGTATAGTAGGAGTATCCATAGTTTCATGCTGACGCTGAAGCTCGTTACTCATGGATTCGAGCATGATGCATTGAGCCAACTGTGCATCATCTTGCCACTTTCTAAAAGTAGCAATCTCTTTCTCAGAGGTATTGTCTGCAACCATTGCAAGGATAGGCATATTAAGGACATAAGATAGCTTTTCAGCCGTGAGAACTTTTCTCAATTTCCTTAACCAATCCGTTTAATTCGGTCCGATTAAATAATATCTAATATGCTTCGCAATGATAGTAATTTAGACATTGTAAAATTCTGTAAATGAATTTATAATTAACAACATTTTAGCATACATTCTTTTATTAATTATCAAAATAAATTAGGTCTTGTTTTAAATTGGTATCTTCCACTATTTTCTTCAAACTATATTACCCTCAATTATATAGTTCGACAAAATCTAATTAAAGATTTGCTAGTGAGAATAAGGATCCCATTTCAAATGTATATAGCCTTGTGGTGACACAACAAACTATATATAAATAAATAGGTAGACAACTCTTGTCAATTACATCAACTATGCAACTCCTTGTATTTTACCTCTTAGATTATTTTGATCAAGTGGTGGCACATCCGAATCAAACTTATCCAAGTTAAGTCCAACCTAGCACGCCATATATTCAAAAAAGAAAAATATTATCCTTGTGGTGACACAACAAAATAACATTGTTCAATTTTCTTTATAAGTATCAAATGTGATAAAATTAACATCTCAAAGAATTAAGATAAGCCTTGTGGTGACACAACAAACTTATAATAATTAATTGATACTCTATTTTTATCATGCTAGAAGGCGACGTTCGATATTCCAAATATCTTTGAACGCTTAGGACTTAATATAAAAAATTTGAGGGATTTGTTATTAATTTGTCTCATCTTATTTAGCGTGCATGCACATATATATATATAAAATACGCGTCATATTAATTAACATGTGAATCATGTTTGCATATATATATATATATATATATATATATATATATATATATATATATATATATATATATATATAGTACAAGCATGCACATATAGAATACTATATTCTACTTGGATTGATTATGGACTTTTATTCTAGTTTGGTTCACTAGAGCCACCAAGTGAACCAAAAGGTCAAACCCTAAGGGTGCAAGAATTAATAGTTAAATATAACTATTATATTTAAACCCGGGCTCCATTACAAATGGGTCTTCAAGCGCTCCTTGTTTCTTGATCTCCAATTCTTCAAAATTAATTCTAACTATTCCTATTACAGAAATATTTTAAAATAAATAGAAACCTTGATCAGCAGTCAAGGAGAAGTACATAGGAGGGAGATAAAATTTATATTAAGAAAAAATTAGAGAAGACGAGGTACGCAGACCCCATTTAATAAAACCCATACATTCATGCATCCAACTAAAATAAAATTCAATCACATTGGTCAATAGTCCATACTCAATCCCATTTATTATCATACACATCACTATATGCATCAATAAATAACATTCATCTTATGAATAATAAACATTCAATTTATATATTGATATCATTTAATGGGTAAATTTAGTTAGTATAAAATCTAAATTTTGAATCAAAATAAACTCCTTTATTTTAATCCAAATTTAAATCAAAATAAACTCTTTTATTTTAATTTATCTAATTTTGAATAAAATAAACTATTTTATTTTAATCAAAATCATTAATCAAAATAAACTCCTTTATTTTAATTAATTATGGAATCCAATTCCAAGTAAAAAAAAACTCCTTTATTAAAGGAAACATGAATTCTCTTTCCTATTCACAAATAAACTCCTTTATTTTGAATAATATGAAATCTTATTTCATATTTAAATAAACTCCTTTATTTAAGGAAATATGAAATTCAATTTCAACTCCAATTAGTTATCATGGAATCTAATTCCAACTCTAATTAGTGAGTATGAAATTTTAATTTTAAAATTAAAATAAACTTTATATTTTAATTTTAAATAAACTTTTTATTTTAAGATTAAAATAATTTTTATTTTAATTATAAAATAATTAAGACCATTATATATATATATATATATATATATATATATATATATATATATATATATATAGTTAACAGTAATCATGCTACGAATCAAGCTTCAGGAAAAACATACAAAGCATGTTAACTATAATATATATAATATAAGAATAAGT
Source organism: Panax notoginseng (assembly GCA_016801055.1). NCBI lineage: Eukaryota > Viridiplantae > Streptophyta > Magnoliopsida > Apiales > Araliaceae > Panax > Panax notoginseng. The sequence continues at coordinate 182,105,635 of CM029020.1, read as the reverse complement.
CACATGCACGTGAACCATAAATCAGCCACGTGGGAGTAAACTATTGTGATATATATATATATATATATATATATATATATATATATATATATATATATATATATATATATATATATACAAACCGTGATCTCCTTAATAGGATTCAGCGAATTTTTATTATTATTATTTTTTTTAATTTTATATAACGAAATTATGCCCAATTAAATTGTTCTAAACACATATCAATATACATATCAAATTAAAATAATTAATAATTCACATAAAGGTTTGACTCTGATGCCACTGTTAGGTTTGTAATATTTATGAACGCAATCAAATTGCACAAAATAAGTGGAAACGTGTAAAAAACAGAGTTTAAAATTTTATAAACTATATACCCGGATCATCCTTTATGCACAATTATTAATTAAACAAAATTAAAGGACGAGAATTATACCCTTGAAGATCCGAGCTTCCTCAGGTACAAGTTTACCTCCAAATCTTTTTCGTGTTCAACTTGAATCCACCGGGTTGGGTTCCTTCCTTTGATCAACGTTAGCCACCCATGTGTTTGGCCTCTAGAGGTGATCCACCAAGAAAAAATAGAGATTCAAGAAGATGGATGTTTGGCAAAATCGTAGTTTTTTCTATCTCTCATAGAAAAAGGCGTACTCTCTCAACTATTGGAATTACGTATTCACGAGTTGTGAAAGTATCAACCTCCTCACCCATAATAAGACTCCTCTTATTTATAGATGTAGGCAACCCTTCTTAACAATTAAGAAATTGAGTTTTATTTAATTAATTAAATTCTTTTAATTAATTAAGCTCCCTAATCTTATTAGGGATAATTAATTAAACTCTTTTAATTAATTTAAGCTCCTAATCTTATTAGGAATATGTGAGAGTACTTTTATTAATTAATTCTCAAACTCCTTTAGGAATTAAATAATAATAATAGTAATAATAATAATAAGACTCCTCTTATTAATTTATATTTAATATTTCTAAAATATTAAATAATAAATATTAAGCTATTTAATTTATTCTATCACTATAGATTAAATTAAATATACTTAACTTATTATTACAATTATGCTATTAACTTCTTAAATAATTATTCTTCCTTTTATGGTGTGACCCTTTAGGTTCTCCATATTAAACCGGTTGTGAATAAATCAATTAGAACAATTCTAATCTTATTTAAATAAATAAATTAAACTAATAATTTATTTAAATAAATAATATTTATTCTACAATAGGGATAAGACTCCCTAGCGATCAACGACTTTCCAGATAATATAGATTTTAACATTAATCATAAAAGAACCTTTGAGTAAATAGTTACCGTACAATTCAATCCTTCCACCATACAATGTCCCAATTAAATATAAGACATGGAATTTCTGTCAAGTCTTATTTTAGTTAATTATATGTATTTCGACTCTTAAATGCACAACTCCAAATAATGCAAATTAGAAACTTCTTTCTAATTTCATTCTGCCTTGGCCAAGGACTACTGGGTTGTCATTTATCGAATCACATAGGACATTTCTCTTCTTTCACTAGAAGTAGTAGATTCTTTATTGATCATACATTATCTCCATGTATAGCTTATTATACCCAAGCATACCCTTTGATATACCCTAAGGGTCTTAAGGAATAAGTCAAAGTATAACTCATCATACACAAGATACTATGATGATCTCAAATCCAAGGATCACTTGTACTACTATCACTACAGGAATTCCTATTGACAGGCAAGTAAAACTCCATTAGGTATTCCTTAGCGAGCCACGTTCAGTGAACTTATTCTCTAATAAGCACCTATATACTTGCTTTAGTGTCTACACACAAATGATCATGAGATCAATCATCCTCATCCAATGAGCAAGCAACGTATGTACCAATCTATCCGGATTCACTAATCCCCTATTTAGTAATCCAACGATTGGAAACTAATTTAGTTTTAAGCTTTATAAGAATTTAGATCTCATTAGAATGATCATCATCATTATTCTAAAAGCATTGCTTAAAACTATGGGTTTATCACATATTATAAAATAACATCATGTAGATAATTAAAAGCCTTTAATAAATAATATTTTTTATTAATAAATGAATAAGATTGTTACAAAGTATATGCTTTATCATCAAACATGATTGAACATGATTGGCTTGTGTGCATACTACTTTCAATTTAGAAATCTGGAAAAAGTTCAAGAAATGGCCTGACAGCCATATGTTAGTGGCCTTAGATCTTTATGTGTTAGATGTTTTATGTGTTTTATGTTTTGGATATGTTCTATGATATGTGGTCTTTACTCTGCAACTTGAATCAGGGTCATAGCAAGTCTAGATCGAAAGTTATGAGCAGTCAAAACCCATTGACCAACCACGAAAACTGAAAATCTGGGCAGCCCAGATTTCCAGATTTCGTCTGACACGTTTTTAAGGCCTTGAATCTTGCTGTTCTTTGCTGGTTTGGTCAAGTTTTTGTTTTCAAGTTGTAGTCTGGTATAAGTACTATAATATCAAGCCTTTATAACACTTAGATCGTGCGTAGAAACAAAATTAAGGCTGGTCAAACAACCGTTGACCATCAGCCGGATGAACTTTTCTGGGAAACCCAGAAAGTTCAAGAACACGTTCCTGACAGTAGGTTTGACCGGCTCAGATCGTGAGTATGTAATGTTGTTATGTTAATCGGTTGTTATAGGATTGTACACTGACGTATATACTACATACTGGAACCATTATATCACCTAAACCAAGCTTTGAAAGCAAAGATTTAGTGGCTCAAAATAAGCACCTCGATTGTTCTTCAATTTCTGGAAAACCCAGAAATTGAAGAACATGTCTGACAAGGTTTTCTGTCGTTTAGATCTTGCAGATTTGATGTATTTTGGCTATGAAACTTGTTGTATATTATAGTATTACATCAATACTACAAACATATTACATTAGATTGCCCAGAAACCGTATGATCAAATAATTATTAATGGTCAAACCTCATATCTTGATAACTGGCATGAAGATCTGGGTTTAGGCTCAAGAACGCGAAGAACACCAACAGCGACGGATTTGTCGCCTAAAGACCCTATAGCGACGCTTAATTTCTAAAAATAATTATTTTATTTAAAAATTAGAGAAAAATAGTTTTTAATTATTAAAAATACATAATAAATTCTGAAAAATTATTTTAAAGCCTGAAAAATAGTTTTTAATTATTTTGAGTATATTTCATAAATATTTAATATTTTTGGAATATAAATAGTATTTAATTGATTTAATTATAATATTAAATAAATGATTTAAAAATGATTTTAATACATGAAAAATAATATTATGGTAAAAGAAAATATTTTAAGTTATTTTCAATGACTTTTGATAATTTGTGATGAGATTCATTAATAAATCAATATTAATGATAATTAGTTTATTTAATAAATATATTAAATAAATTATGGAAAAATAGAATAAATAGTTTATAAATCATATAAAAATGATTTAAGTGTTATAAAAATATTTTAAGTTATAAAATATAACTTTTGATATTTTGTTATGAAAATATTAATATTTTAATATTAAAAGCAATTATCAGATAATGATTTTAATTGTTTAAAAATCATATAAAGGTGATTTTAAAGTATTAAAATAAAAATACTTTGTGATATTATAAATATATTATAATATTATGTGATGTATTTCATTAATATTTGATAATAAATAAATATTAATGATAAAAGAATTAAGTGGTATTTAATTCATTTAAATACATTTTTAATGATTGAAAAATCAAGATAAATGATAATAATTATGTAAAAATTGTTATGAGACTTCAAAAAATATTTTGACTGATATTAAAATTATTTAAGTTAATTGTTAAGTGTTAAGCCAGAGTTTAATTGAACTTAAACTCAAAATTTTGTCCGACTAGACCGTCGGGATATTAGATTTGTGTCGGGTTCAACTCAGACTGCAATAGTTTGACTTGACATCGAGTCTTATGTGTGTTATAGACTGATAGGGTTATATGTTATGTGTTTAGGTTATTCTGTGTATATATATATATATATAGTAATATTATACTGTGATGATATTATTCTAATATTGGAGATCTATATTACTAATATTAGGTCTTCGGATAAAGCGATATAAATTGTGTAGCGATAATCAACGGTTTAGGCAAGTTTGTTTTTACTTAACTCTACTAAGAGTTGTTTCATTCGGATAAGCTTATGGTTAATCATTGCTGGTTGCCATGAATTATACTCTGTATATATTGCATGTATAAGTCAGGTATGAATGGCTGATCACCTTCATTACCAGTTGGTTCAGATATATTTATTCATATATAATACTTGTTCAGTCATAAATTTGTTCCTGCTAGTTCACAATTATATTGTTGAATTATAGCCAGCTTATTATTCAGATTCTTTCAATCATGATATATCGTTATATTATTGAATTTAAACTTGCTGGGCAATACTTATACTCACCCTTACTATATCATGATAAAATATTGTAGATTAAGACGAACGCGTCGGATACAAGGAAACGTTAAAGACAGTTCCAGTGTTAGGATATGTGTGCAGCTAAATTGTATAAGTATTGTATTTTAAGGTTATGTGTTAAGTAAGTTATGTAATGTGTATTAAGTTAAGGTTACTCGACCTTGGGAAATAGTGTGTAATGTATTGTATAAATAATTTATGTTTATATCTTTCGCAAATAGTAATAGTTGTATAGAATGATCGAACCGGATCCGAGGTGATTTGGGACCTGGATTCGGGGCCGTCACAGACACTTAACGTTATTCATTTAATGCTTAGATCCTAGAAGATATCTGATGTTGACTTTTCATGGTGAATGTGTTAACTTACTTTCGAGTCTAATATATCACATCTGACTGCTGTAGTACCAACTACGTGATCTCACATTGTCAAACTAATTGTTAGACAAAATTCGATATGATCTTCGATTTAAACTTAGGATGATCAACAACTATCTCGAAATATTCACTTCATGAATCTTCTCAATGTCAGTCTAATGTCATACCTGACATACTCTATGATTTTGACTGATTATAGAGCTTCATGGAGGTCATAAATCTTTTGACTAAGGTAACTCTACGATTTGCACTCTACGATCTGTTTCCTCTATGATCTTCATTCTACCTTATGATCTCAAAGTAAATTATGCGATTTGAGTTTTACCTTACGATCTTAGTGCATACTCTATGATTTGAGTTTTATCTTACGATCTTAGAGTAGACTCTACGATTTTTCTGTAAACTTTGCGATCTTGTTTTAACATTACGATTTTAGGGATGACTCTACGATCTTGAATTGAATACTTTACGATAGCTTGTCTGACCTTGCGATCTTCAATAAGCTTTACGATTTCTCAGAGCCGTTTTACGATCGTTTAATCAATAATACGATCGATTCAGTCCTATTATCTATACATTTGTTTAACTCAATAGATCAACTTAATAAACTTGATCCTCTACTCGAAGTCCTTGTACATCAATCTCATTTAAGGACTTTACAAAATTTACTAAATACAAATATACATTATATCATCATAATTAATATCATCATCAAATCAGAATATGCAATATCTAACAATCCCCCCTATTTGTTGATGACAAAACCAGTAGTTTTGGAGCATTCATCAATTCTACGATGCAATGTAAATATGAATAAGATATAATGAGCAACTGTATTTCTAGAGGAAAATAATGAATTTATTGACTGAATCAAAGAATTTCACAAAGTATGAAAATTTACAAAAAAATTACAATATATACTTTTTCATTTTATATACCTCCTCCCCCTATTGCTCCTCGGAAGATCTCTCATTTCAGCTTCGCGCCGCTTATTGTAACTCTCTCTTGTTTCTGTTTCTCTTCTCAGAATTTCTTCTATAGAATCCCTAGGCCTAAGGTTAGGCATATCAACCCTTTCTTCCCCTTCACAGTGAATCCCTTGTAGAATTCTATTTAAGAACAATGGATCACCAAATGGGAATCGTGAGCCAGTAGAAGTTACTGAAATTGACGATCCTGGACTTGAAGAAGAAGATGGACCTTGGCCTAAAGGAATGGCTTGAGGTGTCGAAGAAATTCTTGAGGGGGGGGGGTTTGGATGAATTGATAATTGCGATTGAGGACGTCTCCTGATCTCCTCCTTTTTGTCAGCATCCTGGTTGTTGTGTAGAGCATTGACTTCTTCTGAAAGCTGCTTGACAATGGTGACAAGCTCTTTCATTTGGCTCCGTGACACAACAATATCATCTTTGGCTTTGTGCTGCTTGGAATCAGCTTGTTCGTGTTGTTGATGAACAAAAGCCATAACCTTATCTGTTTGATCCATTGACTACATTACCATGCCTTTAAAATCTGAGAGAGATGAGCTTAGGGAGAACACCTTTTCAGATAGAAGCTTTATAGATTTTGCGTTTATTGATTGGAGAGAGAGAACAACGGCTTTGTGGTATGCTATTTTGCTTGAAGAATATTTCATCCCTCTTTTGGAGATTTTCAGCAATAGAGTGAACCATCTCTTTCAGCCTTTTGTTGAACTCTTTTGACATATCTCCAGGGACTTTAGATGCAGTTTCGACATTATGAGCTAACCCTTTATGAATCCTAATAGTCGTTTCTTGAATGCATTCGACGCACTCATCAACAATTATATCAAGCATTCTCTCCATCTGGACTTTTGACGGCACTACTGAGACTCATTCTAGGATTTGCTCCATTAGGGCTTTAGCACCATCCTTATTTTCCCGGTTGATAGAATTGAAGAACGAGTGAGCAAGGGTAAGATCTAAGCTCTGTGTGTTTGAGGAGGAATGGATATCAGTATAAGCTTGGGACGTAGAAGGTATATCTGTAGGAGAATAAGAAATTGAGGGTATATATGCATGTACAGTGTTTACATGAGAAGATATAGGAGATGAGGAGTTATAATGTATCTGTACAAGAGAGTTATGTGTAGAAGAAATGTGTATGGGAGACGAAGTATTATATAGATCGATCGTAGGGTTATGAGAATCTACGATCGGAGAATTAGTATTTTGTACATCGACCGTGGGGTTTTGGGACTCCACGATCGAGGAGTTAGTGTTTTGTACAATGATCGTGAGGTTTTGGAACTCCACAATCGGGGATGATTGGTCATCAATCGTAGAACTGGATTCTACGGTTGTGTTATAATGATGAAGAGGAAGAGTATTAAAGAATAAAGAATTTGGGATGAAGGTGACTTTATTATATGTACCTTAGGAAAAAGAATCATCATTGCATATTGTCTTGGAGGCGTAGTGGAGAACCCAATCAATAAAGTAATATTATTTTTATTTCATTGAATTGATTATTAAGAGTTGCCAACGGAAATTCACTAATAGTTAATACAATCATTTTCCAAATAATTATATCACATACCTATTATTATTAAATTCCCTATATTCCTATGAGAATAAATAATAATAAATTCCTTAAGATTCATTTTCCACTAGTTGCTCGCAATATTTAGATATATTTCCATCCCGTTTACAAATTAACATTCACCCCGAGAAAAATTACTAATCACCAGTTACTATATCCAGATCTTAATTTAGAATACATTGTCAAATTTCATCTAAATCCATCTAATAATTGTTGATCAGGCAATTATGACAATAAACACAAGACATAATAAACAATCACATTCCATAATCAATTCAAGGGAAAATAAAAACAAATAATTAAATTAAATCATCACCGGGTTCCATTGAATCCTTAATTAATAAATTAGTTCATAATGAAAGTTAAAAGCATAAATGATTTATCCATAGTCATTCTAAATACAAGATATAAGAGTAAAAGAAGGGAGAATAAAACTCTGATGAATTTCGACTCCTTTTCCAGCTCTCGCTCTCACTTTTTGAATTGAACTCACCCTTATTCTTCCCTACATACTATTATGCCTAAGCTTACTGATAATAATGAATAATGAATAAATCTAATTATTAGTCTACAACTAATATCTGATAACAAGTCTCCAACTCATACAAAATAAATGCAACCAATCAGATGTCAGCCTTTTAGGAGTTTAAAACCCTCCTAACTTTAACTATCAAGCATAAGCTACAATTAGGAATCAAAATAATCATTTAAGATTCAAATTCTACCGGGTGCGTGAGGCACACACGCCTACTAAAAAGAGTCCAACTGGTGAACGTCGCAGCTCCTCTCCTGCGTATCCAAGCGCCGCGACTCTCTTCCTTGTGGCGCCTAAACTCCAACTTCCCTGTCCTTTCCCTCTTGATTCCTTTAGCTAATCTTTGCCCATATGCTTCACTTGAAGTCCAACTACTTCATTTTCTATCCCCAAGCTTTCGCCAAACGATCTTTTATCACCTGTAACTTATATTAAGGCTAAACTTACAATATTTTGCATCATTTACACTAAAATAGGCTGGAATCAATTATCGACATAAAATTACAAAAATGAAATAAAATAATACTAAAAATTTAAGAATCAGCAAAATAATTAAGTCAAGACTACCAAATTCATAGATATAAAATCTACTCATCAAATACCCCCAAACTTAAATCTTTGTTTGCCTTCAAGCAAAACCAAAATAAATACAAATCTAAAAATACTTAAGAATGCAACCTACTTACTGAAATAAGCATGAATTTGTTTATAGCCTCCAAGATCATACAAAAACAATATTTAGCAACCATTAATCCATGAAAAAGCCCATCAATGAACTTAGTCATCGATCTACACGAATTATGATTCCTTAGTGTGTGCGTGCAACCTCCACTTTAATTAATAACGCCTTTAGGCACGATTATACATTGAACACTTAGTACCTCAGAATTATGAGCACCTAAGAACATATTACAGTAATAATCTCAATCAAGGTAGACATCATTCATGTAAAAAGGAAATATAATTTTTTTCTTACACTTAGCTATTCTTTCTAACTATATTACTCTTGACTTGTTGAATGTCTAATTTCCTTAGGCTTTTCAGAGTTTCCCATGTATCGAGCGTTTAACCAATGACTCCCAAACCAGTTTATTTTAGGGCACTAGGTGTAAAGACACCACTAAGTATCTATTAACTCGAGCAATAAAGACCACAAAACTAGACTTAGTCAAGTTAATATTCTTGAATACAGTGATCACAAAATATCTCATGTTTTATGAAAATGGTCGAGTGCGTTTTACACTTTATCTCGTCCCTATTTTCTTTTCTTTCTCAAGGAGTTTCCTTTAAGCTCAATTTCACTCACCATATACTATAATTCTAGGAAGAATAACAATTTAATTCTGCTTCTTAAAACCGTAACTCCCCCAAACTTGAACGAATAACTACCCCTAATTTTATTAGGATTGAAATAGAATCCTACAATTTTGACACCTTCTAATACTAAGGTTTTAATGTATAATGTAACGTCCCAAAACCCATGTGCTTGCTATAGCAAACTTTGTGCGTTATCTTACATAACATTCTTTCATAACTTAACCAATGATCCCGTAATCATATTGGTTGAACTAATCTATTACAGACAAATATTTAAAAATTTCTTTTACTTAATCCATGGATTGTAACTTTATCTAAATCTCATCCTTTCTACGAGTATCAACATGTAGATCATATCCGTATACATGGGTAACACCATATATACCATTTAATTTTTAACCTTACGATTTAGACATTCTATACTTCTATATATTTAAGGTTTACAGTACTAATAACAAACATTTTTCTTGGCAATAGTGGGGCGCATTTCGATAATTTTGGCATCTTATCGGCACTCATTAGTGTAACCTCAGTGCTTACAGAACTCCCAATATCATTCAATACCCTCACTTAGATACATATCATTATAAAAATATCTCTTCATATCAATAATTCATACCTATCTGTACTTCACAATATTAATAACACATTTGTACTTGGAACAATGGAACCTTGATACGAATTTGGTTTCTTCATCGGTGCTAGATCTCTGTTCTTACAATACTCATAATGTTATTCAATATCCTCATTCAAATATATATTTCTTTATCCATACATTATTATTTTTTACTATCTAACTGAAATTCAGAGTATCGGTAATAACATGATTAGTCCATATTACGAATACCCTCATTCAGATTAATAGATCTTTACCTCTTGTAGTTGCAAGCTTTAAATATTTCTTTACAACTTGAGATAACTATAACTCACAAGAACTCTCTTTCTAATCTTTGATTATAACTTTGATACTTGAAAATAACTTTGTAAAATGGTAAGAAATGAATGAACTTAGCTTGTTATTTATAGGAAAACATAGTTTCGCTCATTGCATGTTAGAGGCTCGACTTATTACACTTTGTACCCAACTTATTACACTTTTCACCCTATCATATTCTTGGAATATTCCCTTAAAATATTCAAGTAATCATTACATTTATACTTGTATTATTCTTTCGGTTTAATTGACCTTCACTGATTAAAATTTTCAAATTACTGAGTTTTGTTCCGTATAAACACTATTTTGTGAAGTGAAAAGTCCAACAGACTTGACACGTTTTTAAGTGAAAAGTTTTTTTGGCAACAATTTCTTAGAAATGGTTAGACGATCAAAAAGTAAAAAAATATTACTTTTCGTCTTATCCATATTTCGTCTTATTCCTATTTTGTCTTATTCCCTTGCACATTTTTTGAGAAAAATGTTTATTAATTATTACGTATCTGTGCTCCATACAAGGACTAGATCTTCAAATGAAACGTTTGAAAATGAAAAGAGTTTCCGGATAAATAGTAATTCCCATATTTTTTTGTGGAAAAACTTTTATTAGATAATACGTGTTTTTATATCGTATTATCGGTAAATCTTGAAACAAAATGTTATTATGACGTGCACATTTTGTAAGACCCCAACTTATTAATGAATAAAATCAAATTTTCTCTAAATATTATTGTGAATAATAAGGGGTTAATTTGATATAATACTTTGGTTATGAGTGAAATGTGCAAATTTTGCAAAATAAGCAAGTGGTTATAAAATATTCATTTTGTCGGGAAATATTCGTTTGGTCGTGGAATATTCTTGCTGTCGGGGAATATTCGTACGACGGCGCAGCCTTGTGTGGGCCTCATAACGGAAAGCGATTGGATGAAGAAAACGACAAGTGTAAGTTATTTATAAATAACGGCGTAGTTGTTACCGTTAATACTGTTGGAATACCTGGTGGTTAAAATACAATAGCACACGGCATTGCACCAATTATTGATTCTTACGTAAGAAGGCACTACTCAATAATTATTACAGTAGTTATTGTTCAATATTTTATTTTATTGATTCAATAATTGTTGCGTTGATATTTTATATTATTGTTGTTTCAATAATTATTGTTGCACAGTATTTTCCATTATCAGATTAATAATTCATATTATTTAAATAATATTATTAGATAACATTATTGGCAATGTCTAGAAAGTTCTGTCTAAGGAGAGGTTTGGTCATCTAATTGCGCGCAAGTAAGGAGAAATCCTTATTGGAAAGCCCCCTCTTTCCTGGGAACGGCTTGGTTGTCATAAATGTGATTCTGTAATATTATTTGTGAATAATTAATTATTGATTCATATGATAAGGAAATATTTATTTTATGTGGATATAAATGAGAGATATATTTTTGTGGTTAAAAATGAAGGAGTTAATGTTGAGGTTTTTATCAGTATTTTTGTCGGAATGGAGGTATTAAAAATCAGAGTTTTTGAGATATTTTACGGGGGTTATAATTTTTAATCCGACCGTTGGATCGTGGTAATTTTTGGATATGTTATACATATATAAGTTGAGTATATGTCCACAAATTTTGAACCATTAAAAATGAACGTATGATTTATTATGAATTTTACGAGATGACTGGTTCAGAAATTGTTAAATTTTCGGAGTTTATCATTTTGATGGAAAATTCTAGAATTGGTGGGCCCCACTCTTGGTTGGTGAAGAAATGTGCTGAGATTTTTATTCAAATGTGGTGGGTGGGAATAGTAGCAGGTAAAACCATCAGGTTGCAGGTTAAGTCTGCTTCGGCGTGCTAACATTTTCCTATAAATAGAGGGCTAAGTTAGAATTGAAAATCACACCAGAAACAAGTTTTCTCTCTTTCTCTCTCTAGATTATTGAGTGTATTTTGTGAGTATTTAGATACTTTGAGAGTTTCTATTCATCAGAGCAAGTTTCTTTCAGCCTTATACCGGTATTCCGACCAGAAGTACTGATATTTTGAGGTAAGGGATATTATTTTCTTCTTAAATGATATTATTTTCTTCAATATCATTATGTTGAAATATTGATATGAGTTTTTATCAAATTTGGAACTTTTTATGTCGGGATTACTATTTACGTATACGGCACTATTCACGTATACGATACTATTCACGAATACGGTACTATTCACCGAAAAATAAAATTTTCTTTTTTTGTCCAAGATGTCTATTATGGTTACTATCTTTGATTATATCCATGTTTTGATCTTTATTTTTGAATTCTGCTTCACAATTGATTATTATGAAGTATTATTGATCTTGGATAAACTGTTATACGAATCCCTAATATTTGTCCTTCTGTCTCACTGAATTCGTTCTCTTTAAGATATTTTTTATCATCCTTAGTCCTAAATGATGATATTACTGAATATCTTTGGCCTGTAGTGCAAAGATGTATGATTACTTGATGAATATCTTTGGCCTGTAGTGCAAAGATGAACAGGTGTTGAGATGAACATGACTGACAGGTGATACAAATGAATATCTTTGGCCTGTAGTGCAAAGATGAATATTTGGATAAAGATGATTATTAATTGATGTTACAGGGATAAAATATTGATGATGGACTTTTAAATCTTAGAAGATAGTAGAATTCTTTCTCTACTTGACTCTTCTAATGGTTTACTGTTTCCGCTGCAGTTGTTGATCTAAAACTTGTTGTCGATTATATTCTATCAGATTTTTCCCTGTTGAAGACTAACGATAATTTGTTGTATATTATCTTAGTCATAATATTCTTTACTGGGTTAGTTGAGCTCACCCTTTTCCTTTTTGTTCCATTTTTCTTCTCAGGAGGTGAGAACATAACAGGATCTAGTCGGGGTATGGAGTGATGGTTCTAGAAAGATGTTTTAGCAGTCCTCACTATTTCTGTAAAATAGTGTTTGAATAATTGTAATCAGGATTTATTTGAGTATGAATATTGTCCAGAAGACAATATTTATTTTTAAACTCACAGTATGTGTTGTCATATTTTGCACGACAATTATATTATTGAAGTTGTAGTTTGCTTTCTGTACCATGTATTTGGCGACTCAGAATGGGTGTTGTATACCTATTTTGGGGGCGTCACACATTTCTCTTGGGAGCTTTGGTTTTTCTAACCCTTAGGGTTTAGGTTTTAACCATTTTCCCAAATTTAGGTTTTAGCCTAAAGTAGCTTCTTAATTTTAATAAGTGTTAAGGTTAACTACTTTAACCAAAACATAAAATCCTACACATAACAAAAATCATATAACACATTTGAAGTTCAATTCAAGCTTATTTTTTCATACAACACATTGTTTAGGTTATAGTTTTAACCTCTAATCGTATACGATCGTATCTACGAGTCGTTTTTAGTCTTTCAAATATCTCAATGTATTCTTGAGCAATCGTTCTTAGGTTTTAAATTGATAACCTTTATTAGATATTGTCAGATCAAATTTGAAATATTTGGGATATTACATATAATCTCCTAAAATATAGTTACTCACAGTGGGGTATAAATTCTCTATAAATAGGAATCATAACTGCATAATATTGACTTCTAACTCAACATCAAAACTATACATAGTCTAAAAGTTTGCTAATTCCTAACCAAATATAATCATTTCTCATCATCGGCTATTCTAAAATTCACTACTTTATTTATTTTTTATTTTAATCAATATTTTTAATGAATATGCAAAATCAATAAACTACCTACCTAATCATGCAGATACTAATAAAACTCCTAACTAACATGCAAAATAAAAATATGCAATGAAAATTAATAACTAATATATTAACAATTCTACTTAATCATGCATTTTAACAACTAATTAAATCATCTTGAAAATAAAAATTAATAACATCCATGCAGCAGATAAATAAAAATAAGTCTTATACCAAACCAAACCATGAAAATAAGTCTTAAAAAACCAATAATTTTGATCAATGCCCCCAAACTTAAATATTACATTGCCCTCAATGTAAAACTTATATATTTCCCTTGAGAAATTCAGTCATTCTCATTCGCGAGGTCGTCGCTATCCGTCTCCTCTTTCGTCTCAAAAGCCATATTTGGGAACACCGATGGTGACGAAAAATGAATAGGATCCGAACTGGTTATGTTAAAGTGATTGGAAAAACTAGTGATGAATTCATTTTTATAATCCACAAATGTGTCCACCCGACCCGCTATCTGGTCCACTTGGTGTGTTTGCTAGCGAGAAAACCTTAATAACTACTTCTGGCCCCGTCCCAAGTTATCCGTAGTGTAAGACCCCAAATTTTATGAATAAAGATTTAATTTTCTCTAAATATTTTTTTGAATATTATGGTGTGGATTTGAGATAATGTTATAGTTGTGGGTAATATTTATAAATTTTGCAAAGTATACAAGTTGTTATATAATATTCAATTGGTCGGAGAATATTCGTTTTAACAGAAAATATTCGTACGACGGCACAATCATTGGTGGACCCCACAACGGAAGTATTGCCGTAGTAAGAAAATGACAAAATTATCTTTTTATAAAAATAATGGCGAAAGTGTTACCATTAAAACTGTTGAACTACTCGGTAGTAAAAGTACAGTAATACGCGTGGTTGCATAGTTACACACGGTATTGATTATTGATGTTTACGTAAGAAGTCACTCAGTTATACTCAATTATTGCTACAGTAATTATTGCATCATATCTCTCATATTATTGATTCAATTATTATCACAGTATCATCTGCATAATATGTTATATTATTAAATCAATAATTGAAACGACAAAGTTATTCATATTATTATTTATAACATTGACAATGTCTAGAAGTTCTGTCAAGGAGAGGTTAGATAATCTAATTACGCGCCAATAAGGAGAAATCCTTATCGGAAAGCCCCCTCTTTCCTGGGAACAAACTGGTTGTTAAATATTGTGAATTATAATATTAATGATGAATAAGTTCGTGTTGATTAAAGATGAAATTGATAGTTTCATTGTGTTGGGATTATTAGTGTTAGTGGAAATCGATATTTATTTCGATAATAATTGATGTTTAGAGGTTATATTAACCAATTGGGCAATTAACCAGATAAATGAGCAATTGATTGCTATTAATTCACATGCTTATAACTATATGTTCACATGTATGTACTATTGATTCACATTCTTATACTATTAGAAGAGTTGGTGCAAGATTGATAATACTTGCATGGCTAAGTTAAAAATAGAGGTATAGATGGAGGTACTATACTGTAATTCATATTTTCATATGTCTAGAACTATTGAGTCACATGATTTTACTATTGATTCACATGATTTACTATTAGGGGAGGTGGTGCAAGTTTGATAATACTTGCAGGACTAAATTAAAAATGAAGAAAAAGAGAGAGGTATTATACTGTAATATTTTAAGCCCCAAAATGTGTAATTATTGAAACTATATTTTCCTATAAATAGAAGCTCATTCCTTCATTATTTTTCACCAATTCACTAAAGCTATAGAGCATTTATTATAGAGAGAAATTATAGAGAAAAAGAAGAAGAGAAGTCTGCTACCTCACTATTTCAGTATCCAGTTTCTTTTGAGGTAAGGGGTATTATTTCTTTCGTATTCATGAAGAGAGCTTCTGTTATTCTATTCTTTATTATTCTGTTGGAATATCCTGTTTGTGCAAATTACGGATGACCTGGTTCCATTCTTTGTTATTCTTTTGAAATATCCTATCTGTACATATTACGCATGACCTGGTTCCATTATTTACTATTTTATTGGGAATAACCTGTCTGTGCGGTCTATCGTATACCTGGTGAATTCTTTTGTTATTCCATTCTTTATTATTCTGTTAGAAATAATCTGTCTACGTGGATTATCGCATGACAGATGAAAATCTATTTGCAGTTTCGTATATTCTATTATACTCGTATGAGATATCATTTCTTTTGTACTCGTCATAAAATATTATTTTCTTTGGTATTTTTCTTTTACGAGTTACTATTCATGGGTTACTATTCACCTAAATTACTATTCACCCAAATATTATTCACTCAGGTATTTGGGGTACTTTTCATGTCGGGGTACTATTCACGGGATACTATTCACGGGGTACTATTTACCCGAAAAATATATTTCTTTTCTGTCCAAATTATTTTTGGCACATGAATATTATTCTTGAATTTTACTCCATAAAGCAGTATCATGTTGACAATTTGGACGTTATTGATTTCTGGATAAATTAAATTATAAATCTTTTAAATTTATCCTTGAACTTGTTTAATTGAATTATTATGTCATTGTCATCATCCTCATGCTTATATTGTGATGAAAGTCATCTTTGGCTTACGTCCAGAGATGGACTTGGTATGATTATGACCAGGGATTATTTGGTATAATCATGACCGTAATGTGACGAATGATGTGGTGAAAGTCCTCATTGGCCTGTAGTTCATTGATGGACAGTTGTTGGTATGATTATGACCAGGGATTATTCGGTATAATCATGACCATTGATGATTACATGAATATCCTTGGTCGTGGTGCAGGGATGATTCGATTTTATTTATTAAGCTGAGTCGCAGCGATAAAGTTGATGAAAAACTTTTTAAATCATATAAGATAGTAGATTTTATGCTCTACTTGACTCTTTTAATGGATTACTTATTCCGCTGCAGTTGTTGATCTAAAACTTGTTATCTATTATATTCTATCAGTTGTTATACTGTTGAAAGCTAAGGATAATTTATTCTGCATTATCTTAGTCATAATATTTCTTACTGGGCTAGTTGAGCTCACCCTTTCTTTCATTGTTCTCTTCAGGAAATGAGAATATAGCTGGGATGAGTCGGAGAATGGAGTGATGGTCCAGGATAAATGGCTTTAGTAGTCCTCACTATTCTACGGAATAATGTGATAATAATTGTAATGAGGACACCATTGAGTGTGGATATTGTCTAGATGACAATATTCTTGTTTAAACTCTCAGCTATGTTTTGTCGTGTTTTGCACGACTGTTGTATAATTAAGTTTTTATTTGTATTCTGTGCCATGTATCTGGCTACCCAAGATGGGTGATGTATACCTGTTTTGGGGGTGTCACATGTAGTGCCACATAAGGCCTTAACCTCCGTAAGCAAAAGATCCAATGTAGCACTAGTTGGAGAAGCTGAATCCGATCTTTGACCTATTCGTCTAACTGAATGAGATGGTCCTGCACCTCCAGCATGTCCTACAGCAATAGCAACATCAACCTCACAACAGTAGCAACAACATCTTCTTCTCTCTTATAGCCAGCACCCCTCATGTTAGGGAAGCCTCCAGTCCATTCCTTAAATCGGTAGATGGTGTTACTGTCTAAAACTGACTTTGTCTATTAAAAAATTTCATATGTGACCCATATAACTCCAGCGTTCCTACACAATCCATAAATGAGTGAGGTGTGTGGAAGTCCGTCGGTGGAATCGCATTTCAGTGCTATAGGGATTGACCTGTTGATGACTCTTCCCACATCTATGCTCTTTCCCTTAACAATAGCAAATAACAGAACTTCCCTAGACTTGATAACCTCTAAAACATACGAAGAAGGCATCAATTTTTCACGTAAAAAATAAAACCAAGCCTTTCCAAATTGGCTCAATTCTCCCCTAGGAAAAGAAACTGCTTCGTTGCCTATTATGGTCCATCTTGCTCCAGGCTTGCATAGTCATTAGATAACCTCATCCCAATTAAGTTCTTCTTGTGTGTAGTGTGTGAATTGATCCACTTCAATTGGTGCCAGGTTGTAGTAACCATTAATTGACACATTATCAAAAGGTACAGACTTTCATCGAACAATAGTAATTTTGTCCTTTGCTTCAACCACATTAGCATAAAATTCTTTCACAATTGACACCATAACAGCCTTGGGTTGAGAGGTCAAGACCCTCCAACGATGTTCATTGATGGTAGCATGTATACCTAGCCCATTAGCTTCTTGGGCACCAAGCCACGCTCTTGAATCAATTTTTTGTTGACTAGATATACGTGGAACCGCCCGGACACAGTTTCACTCATAAATTTTGTGTGGTCATACGTTCTTGCTCCCCTTGAGCTAGACCCTTCACCTCTGTGCGTTTTTGGAGCCATTGGATGTCAACCAATAATTGAAAATCAAGGATTTATTGAAAAAAATTAGTTGAGACAAACTACCAAACACTTGTTG
Organism: Panax notoginseng; assembly: GCA_016801055.1. Lineage (NCBI taxonomy): Eukaryota > Viridiplantae > Streptophyta > Magnoliopsida > Apiales > Araliaceae > Panax > Panax notoginseng. Next base: position 182,087,174 of record CM029020.1, on the reverse strand, counting down.
TGCGCCTTAAATTGTGCCCAAATTCGAAGCTTTTGAATGCTTAGATTCCTCCCAATGGATGTAATAACCCAGCACAATGCGATTTTATTCCTCAAACAACTCAAAATGATGAATTGGAAGGCTTCCATGAAAGGATTACCTCTTTGATAGGAAGAAGATGAAAATTTATGGTTTTTGAATTCAATCTCTTCTCCAATTATATAGACTTGATGTGTCCTTGCAAAACACCACTTTGTTGTTGTGTAGGTGTATAATGTTGAGATTGAGAGCAATTAGGAGCAGTGGTAGTTGTTGTTGGAAATGGTTAAGAGATTGTGTATGTGAGGGAAGTTTTTGTGAGAGTTATGGAAGAAATGGGAGTGTTGTGGTCGAGTGAGAGGAAAATGGGCGAATTGGGCGTTTAATTATTGCATTATGGGTGCTGAAACGCGCTAGAGTGCCGCGACTCTAGCCCTGAAGCTTCGCGGCTCTAGCTTGTGGAGCGTCGCGGCCCATAATTCCCTGGATGCCAGGCACCCCCCCTTTTCCTTAGCCTCCTCCTCTTTTCCTTCCTTAACTATTTCATTTCACTTGTTTTTCTATACTTAAGCCATTTTTATTCCAAGTGAAGAAATTCTTTCAATTTACATGTGTCTCTTCTTAACTAATTCATGCCTTGAATTCCATTCTTGTGATTGTCCTTGCTAGTTTATGTTATTCCATTACTTCTAATATGTGTATCACCTAAAATTAATAAATTCCATTAAATTGCTAACATGATGAAATTTAATTAATTTTAACAAATGACATGGTTTAAAATTTTAAATTGAATCAAATAAATAAATTATAATTGTAACTTATGGTTTGCCTCCTAGTAGCATTTGTTTTTAATTCATCAACCTGTTTTTCCTGTTTCATTCAATTGTGATCAGTTGATGGAATGTCGTCGGTTGTGCATCCCCTGCCCTTCCTTGCTTGACATGTTTCTTCCTTCTTTGTCACCTTGTTTTCCTCTTCATCATTTTATGTACTTTCTTGAGCTAAATAACATTCCTCTACCTCGTTTGGGAACCTGATAGTGTCGAACACGTTGAGCTTAATTTCTTGATCATTGACTCTCATGGTGAGTTCCCCGTTTCGAACATCGATTAGAGTTCTTCCGGTTGCTAAAAAGGGTCGTCCAAAAATGAGTAAGTCTTCCTGATCTTCTTTATAATCAATAATAATGAAATCAACTGGGAACACAAACTTATCCACTTTTGCAAAACGTCTTCAATAACCCCTCTTGGATATGTGATTGATCTGCCAATTATAGAGCTATATTTGTTGGCTTAACCCATTCTAATCCGAGCTTCTTGTAGATAGATAGAGACATGAGATTGATGCTTGCGCCAAGATCACATAGAGTTTTCCTGAATATTGTTGCCCAATGGTACATGGTATTGTGAAACCCCTATGATCTTGTAATTTGGTTGGTAGCTTTCTTTGAATAACGACGTTGTATTCTTCAGTCAATGCCACTATCTCATTCTCGCCTATCTTTCTTTTCTTCAACAAAATCTGTTTCATGAATTTCACATAACTCGACATTTGTTCTAGGGCTTTTGCAAACAGTATATTGATATGTATCTTTTTGAAAACTTCTAAGAATTTAGAAAATTGATGATCTAACTTGCGACTCTTCAACCGTTGGGGGTATGGCACAGGGGCTGTAATTGCATCTTGCTTCTCTTCCTTCTTTTTCAAGTTTGCCTTCTCATGCTCTGTTTCAACGTTCTTGTTCAATTCTATTTTGACCTCTTCTTTCTCAGTGTTCACCTTATCTGCAGGCATGCTGTCTTTTCATTTCAAACTCTTACCAAACCTTAATATAATTGCATTACATTTCTTATGATTCTCTTTTCTTGGGTTTACCTCGGTGTCACTTGGGAGTGTTCCTTGTGGATGGTTATTCATTGCATTTGCCGACTGACCCATCTGGTTTTTCAAGTTCTGAATGGATCCTTCTAGGCTTTTGATTTTCGTATCATTATGAGAAATGTACTTACTCAAAATTTCTTCCAGACTCAGTTTCTTTTCTTGTTAGTATTGAGCTTGATTTTGAAAACCTGGTGGTGGGGATTGCCTTGGAGCTGAGTTTTGATTATAATTATTACTCCATGAAAAATTCGAATGGTTTCTCCACCTTGGATTATATGTATTAGAATACATACCCTGCTTATTTCCCACGAAATTTATGAACTCTGTATTAATTGCACATTGATTTGTTTGGTGACTTCCTGCACATAACTCACATACTGCGGCTAACTGTTGAGTTGGCGTGTTACCCCGTGTATCAAATTTCTTTGTTAATGATGCCACTTGAGCAGCTAATGTAGTTAATGCATCTACTTCCGATTTCCCTCCGGTTTTTGGCTGGTTCATGCTAGCTGTAGGCCACTGATAATTATTTGCAGCCATAGTTTCTAACTCTGACTGTTTCAACTGTGTTTGCATACACAAGTCAAAAACACATGTAACAAGAGATAGAATACGTAAAATAGAAATAAAGTCTAAATTCAAACTAACTGATGGGAATTTATATTAGCAACTTAATCTATCAATTGCTCCCTGACAACGACGCCAAAAACTTATTTGCATAAAACACTACTAGCAATTGCACGCAAGTATACGTGATCACTTATGCAATATAGTGACAAATAGAGTATCGTTCCCACGAAGAGCGATGTATAACCTAACTACTAATTACTAACTATGCACCAATATAATTTTAACTAGACAAATAAACTGAATAATCAAGCTAAGTAATGTAATATTACTTCTATGAGTAAAAGCATTAATGAATCAATTTCTCCTGATGAATCAATAAAGTAATATTATTTTTATTTCATTGAATTGATTATCAAGAATTGCCAACGAAAAAGCACTAATAGTTAATACAATTATTTTCTAAATAATTATATCACATACATATTATTATTAAATTCCCTATATTCCTATGAGAATCAACAATAATAAATTCATTAAGATTCATTTTCCACTAGTTACTCGCGATATTCATGTATATTTCTATCCCGTCTACAAATTAGCATTCACTCTGAGGAAGAATTACTAATCACCAGCTACTATATCCAGATCTTAATTTAGAATTCATTGTCAAATTTCATCTAAATCCATCCAATAATTTTTGATCAGACAATTATGACAATAAACACAAGACATAATAAACAATCTCATTCCATAATCAATTCAAGGGAAAATAAAAATAAATAAATAAATAAAATCATCATTAGGTTCCATTGAATCATTGATTAATAAATTAGTTCATAATGAAAGCTAAAAACATAAATGATTTATCAAGAGTAATTCTAAATACAAAATATAAGAGTAAAAAAAGGGAGAATAAAACTTTGATGAATTTCGCCTCATTTTCCAGCTTTCGCTCTCGCTTCCGCTTCTTGAATTGAACTCTGAAAACCTTTATTCTTCCTTATGTACTATTCTGCCTAAGCCTACTAACAATAATGAATATCCAATAAATCTAATTATTAGTCAACTACTAATATCTGATAACAAGTATCTGACCTATACATAATAAATATCCACCAATTAGATGTCAGCCTTTTTCGGAGTTTGAAACCCTCTTAACTTCAACTATCAAACATCAGCTACATTTAGGAATCAAAATAATCATTTAAACTTTAAATTTTACTCGGCGCGTGTGATGAGTGGGTTTATGCCTATGATTTGTACATCTTTAGTGCTTAATTCTTTGTTAACTTTAAGTATTTTTAGTGTTTTGTTACTTATTTTTGTGTTTGTGTTACAGGAAACAACTTCGGAAGGTCAAAACATGAAAATTGGAGCTTAGTGGCATTTTCATAATTTTTGGAAAAGTACCCCCGCCGGGGCGGGGGTTTCCTAGTGTAAAAAGCCCGCCGGGGCGAGGGTGTCGGGAAGAAAAAGGAGTTTTCAGAATTTGAGTTCAAGAAGGATTGGTTTGAGCTGATTGTTGAAGGACTTCAAGGAGGACTAAAAGACACATGAAGAGGCATATAAAAGGAGGAGAATCACAATGATTGAAAAAGAGGATTCCATTAGATTAGATTAGAGTAGATTAGGACCAAAACACTAGTTCTTATGAGATTTAGAGATTGAAGCAACTTGAAGACCATTGAAGATTCAAAGTAGGAGCAAGGAGGGAGCATCAAATCTGCACACAATAGATTCTATCTTTTTCTCTTCTTCTATTTTTGTCTTTTAATGTTTATTCAATTGTGGATTCTTAGTTTTAATTCATTAATTATGAATTAAATCTTTTTTTTAAGATTACAATGGATCATATTGCATTGTTTATTTTAGTATGCTTCTCTATTAATTATTGTGATTATTCTTGATTTGTCTATTATGATTTGTGATGAATTGCTTAATTGCATAGCTAACAATTACCGTGATAATCTATATGAACTTGAGAGATGAATTATAGATTTAGATCTGATCATAATAACATGTGATTGTGTTTTCTGCATAGCGTTAGAATTCATAATTTATGTCTAAGATAGAGATATACCTATACATCGCATGTAATCTGATAAATAACTTGTGCTTAAAATTCTTTTTAATTGTAATTCACATAGAGATATAGTAAATTAGTTAATTACGGTGTTCTTCTTAATTCTATCATCTGTGGATTTAAGTTGATTTGAGTATGATGCATTGAGAGATGGTCATATTTATTTATATGTTCTTGATTAATAATTCAGAATAACGGGTATAATTGATAAGAAGTGTATTAATTTAAGTGAAGCAATAAGTGAAGTTGTGATCTTAAATCTCCATAATCTGAATTTTAACTAGTCGTAATTAGAATTAGTGTAATTAAATAATTTAATTTATAATCTTAAATTGATTGTTTAACTAAAATAAGTTTGATTAAGAGTTAATATTTGGTAATTTGTATTAATAATTTCTCGTGAGAACGATACTCTACTTACACTTTATTACTTGTTGACCACGTATACTTGTACGTTGTGCGCAATTAGATTTTACACCAACAGCATGTGGCACACATGCCTGCTAAAAAGGGTCAAGCGCGACTCTAAGTGGTGAGCGTTGCGGCTCCTCTCCTGCTTAACCTAACGTCACAACTTTCTTCTTTGTGGCAATGCAGCTTCAAATTCCCTATCCGTTTCTTCTTGATTCCTTTAGCTAATCGTTGTCCATATGCTTCATGATGATTGGGTAATATACCCATGAATTGGATATACTTGGGCTTAAAGTTGTGTATTCTTTACTCTTTTATAAGCATTTTTACTGTGTCTAGAGGTTATTTTGCAGATTCAGGAGCTGTAGGGGCAATTTGGGAACTTCAAGCTGTTTGATGGCATTTTGGAAACAAATTCAAGGGCCAGCGCCGGGGCGCTCTAGCTAATGCATTCCTCAGCGCTGGGGCACTGAGGCTCGGTCGTAGTTGACTAAATTTGCACGCGTGGACTGAAGTTGACGGGGATAAGGAACTCAATTGATAAGTTGATTTGGACTAGGATTGTGGGAAAAAAGAGGAAGAGTATATAACGTTTATTTTGCTGAAATTAAAAGGAATCGAGGAGAATTGGAGGCCAAGCAAGGAACCACTTGAAGATTGAAGATTTTACTTTAGAGTTTCTTCTTCTCCTTATTTTCAATTTGTGTAATTCCTTAAGGATGTTTTACAAAAGATTGTTGGTTTTAAATTCTGTCATGAACTAATTTCCTTCATTAAGATTTCAATTGAACCTTTTATGTCTATGAGTTAGTTATTCGATTTATTCCAAATATTTATGTCAAAGTGAATTGTTTATCTTGTCTTACGCTTATTGATTAATTATTTGGCCAATAATTACCTTATTACTCTAGAAGGAATTGGAAGAGGAGACCTAGGGTTAGAACTGGGCATGATAACATGTATGCTTAATTATTTGCATGACGAATAATTAGGGTTGTGAATAGAATGGAAATATCTGTTTGCTGCATGTAACATGTTGGGAATTGGAATTTAATGCTTTTACTTCAATTGTTTTGCATAGAAATATAGCAAGATTAATTGGATTAAATAGAAGTTAATTGATCACTTGGAAAAGGGCTTTTGACACTTAGAATTTCGTTAACAATTCAGTAGGCATAATAATTGGGATAATTGGTTTATAGTTCGTAATTGGGGATATTGGAGTCTTAATTCTTATTTACCTGATTTCATTCGTTAAAATCATAGTTTTAATTATTTGATTTATTTTAGAATAGTCTCTTTTAATTGTTTAATTTAGTTTTATTATGTTGAAAAATCACATTTTATGGTTGTTTAAATAAAATTGGATTGATATAGTGCTATTAGTTGGAATTTATTGATTAGAATTCTCTGTGGGATCGACACTCTATCTTATCACTTTATTAATTGTTGACTGTGTACACTTGCACAAATTCATTGATTGTGAAATTAACCAACAAGTTTTTGGCGCCGTTGCCGGGGACTTCTTTATTAATATTAATTCCATATTAGTTATAATCAATTCGGTCTTAATTTAAATGTTATTTATTTATTTTTCTTCTTGTATTGGCAGGAATTCTTTGTGAGTGTATGCACACTAGATCAAGGGCTAAAAAGGAACTTTTTCCTTATACAGATGATATCGAAAGGAAGTTCCGAAAATTGCAGTTGACTAGTGCAGTGCCACCTGAGGAAGAAAAACTGGCGGAACAGGAAATACCAGTGAACATGGCAGGGGAAGAACAAAAATCATTTAGGGATTATGCCACGCCGAACGTTACAGACATATAGTCGAGTATTAGGAGGCCGACAATCAATGCTAACAGTTTCGAGATAAAACCGGAAATAATTCAGATGCTCCAAAATACATGCCAGTTTGGGGGTAGTTCGATAGATGATCCTAATGAGCACATCTTGAGTTTCTTGGAAGTTTGTGACACCTTCAAGTTTAACAATGTATCGGAAGATGCTATAAGGTTGAGGATGTTTCCATTTATGTTGAAAGATAAAGCTAGGAGTTGGTTACATTCTTTGCCTCCTGGTTCAATCACAGCTTGGGACAACTTAGCTCAAAAATTTCTAGCTAAGTTTTTCCCACCAGCGAAGTCGGAAAAACTACAAAACGATATTCACACCTTCGCATAGTTCGACTCTAACTTTATATGAGGCGTGGGAAAGATTCAAGGACATGCTTCGTAAATGCCCACATCACGGAATTCCACAGTGGATGCAGGTGGGGATATTTTGAGATGGATTGCATGCTCCCACAAGAGCCATTATTGATGCAGCAACAGGTCATGTCTAAGAATTTTGATGAGGCTTATCAACTGCTAGAAATGATGGCCAACAACAACTATCAGTGGCCCATGACTAGGTCTAATCCTCTGAAAACACCGGGAAAGTTTGAAGTGGATACGGTGACATCATTGGCAGCACAAGTTTCTGCAATAGCAAAGAAAATGGAAACATGGAGTCCACCATCCATGTAGCAAGTAGCAATGGTTTGCGAGTTATGTGCTGGGAGTCATGCTACAGATCAATGTGCCATAAATGCTATATCAGCTCAGTTCGTAGGGAGCTATAGTTGATCTACCCATCCGTATCCGAACCAAAACTTATATAATCCCGGTTGGAGAAATCACCCGGGATTTTCATGGAGCAACAATTAAGCTCACGTACCTAAACAGCAAAACACATCCGAATTTCAAAATCAGACTCAACAACAGCCAGACAGGAAAACAAGTTGGGAAGAAGCTTTGGAAAAATTCATTTCAGCTACTGACAAAAGGATCGGGGAACAAGAAAAGTTATTGAATCAAGTTGATATGAATGTGAAAAGCCAAGGTACTTCGATAAAAAATCTGGAAAATCAAATGGGGCAGATGGCACATGCACTGAATAACCGACCACATGGAACACGCCCTAGTGATACAGAGATAAATCCAGGCAGAGATGAGCATTACAAGGCTGTGACTTTACGTAGTGGAAAGGATTTGCAAGAGACAAATAAGGATAAGGAAAAGAGGGACAATGCGACAGATGAAACAGAAGAAGTTGTGGAAATCAGAAAATGTTAAGATGAGACCTTAGAGCAGAAAGCACCAGAACCGACTATCACACTGCCTCCCATACCGTATCCGTAGAGGTTTTAAAAATCCAAGTTAGATAAGCAGTTTTCAAGATTTTTGGATATTTTCAAAAAAATTGCATATCAACATCCCATTTGCCGAAGCCTTGGAACAAATGCCGGGTTACGCCAAGTTTATGAAGGAAGTCTTGTTGAAAAAGAGAAAATTGGGTGATTTTGAGACAGTGGCATTAACCGAAGAGTGCAGCGCAATTATCCAGAATAAGTTACCTCAAAAGCTCAAGGATCCAGGTAGTTTTAATATTCCATGTGAAATTGGAAATCAGTTTTCGGGACAAACATTGTGTGATTTGGGGGCCAGTATAAACTTGATGCCACTATCAGTCTACAGCCAGTTTTGACTTCAAGCACCAAGACCGATAAATATCAGCTTGCAGTTGGCGGATCGGTCATTTACGTATCCACGAGGTATTGTTGAAGACGTGTTAGTGAAGGTGGATAAATTCATCTTCCCCGTGGATTTCTTTATCTTGGATTGTGAAGTAGATAGCGAAATTCTAATTATTCTCGGGCGACCATTCTTAGCAACGGGGAAAACATTGATTGACGTGCAAAAAGGTGAATTGACAATGCGAGTTGAAGATGAACAGGTCACCTTTAATGTATTTAAGTCGATGACTTATCCGAAAGAAAAAGGTGAATGTATGCGGGTGGATTTCCTGGATGAATTAGTTAATCACAAGTTCCATAGAAATTATTCAGAGGACCCGATAGAATCCATTTTTCTCGGGATGGACGAAATTGGTATTAAAGATGACATTGAGTATGTCAAATGGCTAGATACACTATCTTTCATTCAGAAAAGTAATCAACCATTCAACACCCTTGAAAGGCCCGAAACGGAAGGTAAAAAGTTCAAAACCTCAATAAAAGAGCCACCAGTGTTGGAATTAAAATCGCTACCATCTCATCTGTAGTATGCATATTTGGGGAAAGATTCTACCATACCAGTCATTGTTTTAACAGAGTTAACGGACATGCAAAAAGAGAAACTATTAAGGGTATTACGAGAGTTCAAAACAGCAATCGGATGGACCATAGCGGATATTTGAGGAATTAGTCCGTTATTTTGTATGCCTAAAATTTTATTGGAAGAGGGGGCAAGACCAACCATTTAGCAGCAAAGAAGGCTAAACCCCATTATGAAGGATGTGGTGAAAAAAGAGAACATAAAGTGGTTAGATGCCGGCATTATTTATCTAATCTCGGACAGTTCATGGGTAAGTCATGTACAGTGCGTACCAAAGAAAAGGGGTATGACAGTGGTGAAGAACAAAGCTAATGAGCTCATCCCTACTAGATCCGTTACAGGATGGAGAGTATGTATGGATTACCGCAAGCTGAATAAACCCACATGCAAGGATCACTTCCCCTTGTCGTTCATTGATCAGATGTTGGATAGGTTAGCGAAACATCAATTCTACTATCTCTTGGATGGATATTCTGGGTATAATCAAATTGCAATAGCCCCGGAAGATCAAGAAAAAACCACATTCACATGCCCATACGGTACGTTTGCATTCCGTGTATGTCTTTTGGTTTATGTAATGTGTCGGCAACCTTTCAACGATGCATGATGGCGATCTTCTCCGATATGGTTGAACAGAATTTGGAAGTATTTATGGATGATTTCTCTGTGTTCGGTGACAATTTTGACGTATGCTTAAAAAATCTGGTTTTAGTACTGAAGCGATGCGTGGAAACTAACCTAGTTCTTAACTGGGAAAAATGTTACTTTATGGTGCAAGAGGGGATTATTTTGGGGCATAAGGTTTCTGCATCAGGATTAGAGGTGGATAAAGTGAAGATTGAGACAATTGAGAAACTACCTCCTCCATCATCTGTAAAGGAAATTCAGAGCTTCTTGGGACATGCGGGTTTTTATAGACGTTTCATTAAAGATTTTTCCAAAATTTTGAAACCCTTATGTTCCCTCTTGGAGAAAGATGTACCGTTCAAGATGGATCAGTCATGCATCGAGGCTTTTGAAGTATTAAAGAAGAAATTAGTTTCGGCTCCAATCATAGTGGCGCTCGATTGGTCTTTACCGTTTGACTTAATGTGTGACGCTAGTGACTACGCAGTTGGATCAGTTTTGGGACAACGTCGCGATAATGTTTTTCACACTATCTACTACTCCAGCAAGACGTTGACCGATGCTCAGTTGAACTACACGACCACTGAAAAAGAATTACTTGCCGTTGTGTTTGCCTTCGACAAGTTCAGAGCATATCTCATAGGGACCAAGGTAATTGTCTACACTGATCATTCTGCTATTAAGTATTTGATTGAGAAGAAGGATGCCAAAACGCAGTTAATACGGTGGGTACTGTTGCTACAAGAATTTGATTTGGAGATCCAGGATAGAAAAGGTACCGAGAACCAGGTGGCGGATCATCTTTCTCGGTTGGAAAATGCAGAAGTTTAGCAAAAAGACAACGTCATGATTAATGAGAGGTTTCTAGATGAACAGCTTCTCCGAGTAACAACATCATTGCCATGGTATGCAGATTACGTGAATTACTTGGTTAGTAAGGTGTTACCCCCGGATTTGAATTCGTAACAACGAAAGAAGTTCCTCCACGATGTTAGGCAATATTATTGGGACGAACCATTTCTGTTTAAGACTTGCGCTGATCAAATGATTAGAAGATGTGTGCCACATGAAGAGATGGATAGCATATTGGGTCATTGCCACTCATCGGATTACGGAGGTCATTACACCGGTGATCGGACAGCTGCCAAAGTGTTGCAATCGGGATTTTTCTGGCCTTCTCTTTTCAAAGATGCATATCTCTATGTGCTAAAGTGTGATCGGTGTCAATGGGTGGGCAATATTTCCAAACGTAATGAAATGCCTCGTAACACAATTTTGGAAGTTAAGCTATTCGACGTGTGGGGAATCGACTTTATGGGACCTTTCTCATCTTCCTTCAATAATCAGTACATTCTGTTGGCGGTCGATTACGTTTCCAAATGGGTAGAAGCCGCAGCTTTACCCACGAATGATGCCAACGTTGTCCTACAGTTTTTGAAGAAAAACATCTTAGCACGGTTTGGGAGGCCGAGGGCGATAATCAGTGATGAGGGAACTCACTTCTGTAATAAACAGTTCTCTAAATTGCTTACAAATTATGGGGTTCGTCATAGAATTGTAGCCGCGTATCATCCCCAAACCAATGGTCAAGCGGAAGTCTTGAATAGGGAGATCAAGCAAATTCTAGAAAAGGTGGTCAATCCGTCACGGAAAGATTAGGAAATGTGGCTTGACGATGCCCTATGGGCATATCGAACAACATATAAGAATCCGATCGGCATGTCACCTTATCGCATGGTCTACGGAAAGGCATGTCATCTCCCGGTCGAACTAGAACACAGTGCACACTGAACCATTCGGAAACTTAATTTTGATCTACAAGTAGCGGGTGAGAAAAGGTTACTGTAGTTAAATGAGATGGACGAATTCCGGTTCAATGCCTATGAGAACGCAAAACTCTACAAGGAGAAAGTCAAAGCCTGGCACGATAAGAAAATTCTTGATCGGAAATTTGAATCAGGCCAACAAGTCTTGCTTTTTAATTCACGATTGCGTCTATTCCCTGGTAAACTGAAATCTCGCTGGTTCGGGCCATTCGTGGTCATATCAGTCGCACCACACGAAAACATCAAAGTCGAGGAACCAAATTTAAAGCGAATATTCAAGGTGAACGGTCAACAACTTAAGCATTATTGGAGTGGACCCATCGAACGCCAATCTACGACCATGTACCTCTCCGATCCAGCGATCAGCTGAGCAGCACAGAAAAGTCGGGCTGACGACTATAAACCAAGCGCTACCGGGAGGCAACCCAAAGAGTTTTAGTTTATTTGGTTTACGTCATTCAAAATATTTGTTATTTGAATTTACTTCATTATTATTGTAGTTGATAGTTAGTACTCAAGCATAACATTCTTCATTGATTTCTTGCTTCCAGGAAAGCTGTTCATTGCGTAAGGGATTATAGGTATGGTATTCAGCGCCCCGACGCTCGTTATCAACATGAAGCCAGCGTCCCGGCGCTTGAACACAATATGCCTAGCACACCTTCAGCGCCCCGGCGCCCAAAATGTATTATACACAGAGCCCCGACGCTCTTAGTCAGTGGCTGATTTTTGGCTTCAGCGCCCCAGCGCTGGGTTACTATACAAATCTAGTTCCCCGGCGTTGGGATCGTCCCCTAGCTACTGATGGACAGCGCTCCGGCGCTCTAGACAGGTTATTATAACCCAGCGCCCCGGTGCTGGGGTCAGTTTTGAAATAGAACGGTTGCACATTATAGACCCCTCATTCACCAAAACTCTAAAAGTTTTTACACTTCTAATTTCTCTCCACCACTACACACGTTAACTCCTATATCTCTGGACAACCCCTTTCACGATTCATCTTCTAATAGCACTTCGCGACATCACTTCTGATTCAAGTATATTTGATTTCAATATTCTTTAAAGGAAAAAGGTATGTTGTGCACTTAAATTCTTCTTACATTCCTGCGTGTTTTGCGACAAACTCTTGAAGGCAATTACTAATTTCCTCAATTGTAATGTGTGATACCCAATTTAATCGTATTCATATGCCCTAGGTTTGTCATACGGATTATGCATGCAATTCAATTTACACTTTTGTATGAGGAATTTGTTATCTGAATTGGATATTGGTTGCATTGCTTTCGCTGCTCTACATACGAGTTTGTATGATGTCCCCTATGTATGGATTACAAGAGACTTACATAAGGACTACTAGGTGTTTGATATATTGCCTCAATGAACTGTAATTGCTAATTCTCTTTTGAAGGCATGTATATCTCTTCCTCTAAGCATGTGACCATCTTTGTTTGTTCATAATTGATTAGATCTACGGGACCAATGTTTTGCGCTACCCATGTCCGAAATGTATGCCGTCATTGGCCATATAATTGTTACACGTCACATCTTTTGGGCATATCACGCACTTCTTTGACTAAATATGCTCGGTAGACATAGATAGAGGCTACTTGCTCAAATTTTAACTTTCTTGCTAATATATGTCTCATATTACCCCCAACCATGTACTCACCGTGCACTTATGTTGAAGTTTGGGGGTCGCGATCTAGGTAAACTTATACATATTTGCATGATGTTCAATTCTAATACCTGCGAATGCGAATTCTTGCAGACTTTTCTCATGGCTTCAAAGAGACAACGTGGAGAAGGTTCTGGGACAGCCTCGGCCCAACCCAAATTTGATAGCCGAAGGTTTGTCAGCGCCGAGGTGCAGGAACACTACAATAAGATGGCCACCCGCTCTCTCATCCCCGAACGAGGTTTAAGGCCCGATCAATCCAAAGACGGGGACATAGCGGTCATGATAGTTGAATGGAATTGGTTCACACTCACCGAACAACCCGATCCAGCAGTAATTGCCATCGTCAAAGAGTTCTACGCCAACATGTCTGAGAACTTCCACTATGGGGTGTTTGTGAGGGGCAAGACTGTCGAAATTAGCGAAGAAGACATCAACGGTTGCTATCAACTGCCATTAGAGGGACTCAATGACGAGTACGCCAATCTTGTGAGTCAAGGCCCTGACTATAAAAAAATAATCCGTGAGCTTTGTTAACCGGGCACCTCGTGGACATTACATGAACATAGCAGCATGACCTTCCCTCTTTCTCACCTCAGTTTATATGGAAAGGCGTGGTATGCCTTTATCTGCGCCAAACTCATGCCATGCACACATGTGAGCCATGTCACCAAAGAGAGGGTTGTATTGCTGTATTCAATTATTCAAGGCTTGAAGATAGATATCGACTACGTCATTCAGCAATCAATTCTGCGTGCTACACGAGGAGGAACCACATGAGGTTTACCCCATCCATCTCTTATTTGCGTTTTATGTGCCAAATTTGGGGTCAAATGGAAGTCGGATGAGATGATTCAAACCCCCATGCCGGTATTGGACCATAAGCTGATCAGTCAGTATAGAGTATGGACTGGTGGGGAAAACCACCCTAGGGGATTAGGTTTTATAATTCCCCAAGTTGAAGTTCTATAAGCTTCACAACCTTTGGCTCCACCCACATATGGTCCTTCCTCTACAGCTCACCGTGGTGTTGTTCTTGAAGCCGTCCAGCGTGAAATTAATGGTTGGTTCTACAATCTCGAATCCCAGAATGTCCGCCTGTCAGAACATCAAGATATGATCTACAAGTTTATAGTCGACTACTTCACCGCCCAGAAGATGATGTATGCTCAGCTATACCCTGGAATGGATCTTAGTCATTTCCCTATTGCTCCTGTTCTGCCTGTTTTTCCCCCTTCTGATCAAGAGATGAGCGAGGATGATGATGATGCACCCGAGGAATAAGCTCGTTAGGGAAGTCCTCTATTATTTTTATTGCTAAAATTTTCGCATAAGGACATTGCTCTTGATAAGTTTGGGGGTGGTTAATTTTTATTTGCATTTGTAGTTTGTTTGTAGTTTGTGGATAATTTGGGTTTTTATTGTTGGTTAAGTGTTGCATTTAGGATTGCATATTAATTCCAGCTTTTTAATAGTTAGGTATGTTTGGGGAATGATGAAATTAAAATTGCATGAACAAGTCTAGTACAGATTGTTGAGCTAGTGATGTGATTTTCTTGACATAAGTTAAATCTTTATCTGTTTGACACTGATATTATCAGGATAGCACGTTTTGAAAAATGACCATGTTGGCTAAGAAAGTTTAAATGGATAGATAATAGAGTTCTAAAGGGTAAATGCTAGTGAAAAGAAGGAACAATTTGAATAGCTAGTGATGACTGAATTTAGACATAAACTCAAGTTTGGGGGAAAAATATTTGGAGTACATAAGCTTTGAAAAAAAAACATCGTGGCATGCTTGTCTAGTTTTGTGGCCTTTGCTACTTGAGTAAATAAGCCCGAGGGAATTTGTAAGACCCCAACTTATTAATGAATAAAATCAAATTTTCTCTAAATATTATTGTGAATAATAAGGGGTTAATTTGATATAATACTTTGGTTATGGGTGAAATGTGCAAATTTTACAAAATAAGCAAGTGGTTATAAAATATTCATTTTGTCGGGGAATATTCGTTTGGTCGTGGAATATTCTTGCTGTCGGGGAATATTCGTACGACGGCGCAGCCTTGTGTGGGCCTCATAACGGAAAGCGATTGGATGAAGAAAACGACAAGTATAAGTTATTTATAAATAACGGCGTAGTTGTTACCGTTAATACTGTTGGAATACCCGGTGGTTAAAATACAGTAGCACACGGTATTGCACCAATTATTGATTCTTACGTAAGAAGGCACTACTCAATAATTATTACAGTAGTTATTGTTCAATATTTTATTTTATTGATTCAATAATTGTTGCGTTGATATTTTATATTATTGTTGTTTCAATAATTGTTGCTGCACAGTATTTTCCATTATCAGATCAATAATTCATATTATTTAAATAATATTATTAGATAACATTATTGACAATGTCTAGAAAGTTCTGTCTAAAGAGAGGTTTGGTCATCTAATTGCGCGCAAGTAAGGAGAAATCCTTATTGGAAAGCCACTTCTTCCCTGGAAACGGCCTGGTTGTCATAAATGTGATTCTGTAATATTATTTGTGAATAATTAATTATTGATTCATATGATAAGGAAATATTTATTTTATGTGGATATAAATGAGGGATATATTTTTGTGGTTAAAAATGAAGGAGTTAATGTTGAGGTTTTTATCAGTATTTTTGTCGGAATGGAGGTATTAAAAATTAGGGTTTTTAAGATATTTTGCGGGGGTTATAATTTTTAATCCGACCGTTGGATCGTGGTAATTTTTGGATATGTTATACATATATAAGATGAGTATATGCCCACAAATTTTGAACCGTTAAAAATGAACGTATGATTTATTATGAATTTTACGAGATGACTGGTTCAGAAATTGTTGAATTTTCGGAGTTTATCATTTTGATAGAAAATTCTAGAATTGGTGGGCCCCACTCTTGGTTGGTGAAGAAATGTGCTGAGATTTTTATTCAAATGTGGTGGGTGGGAATAGTAGCAGGTAAAGCCATCAAGTTGCAGGTTAAGTCTGGTTCGGCGTGCTAACATTTTCCTATAAATAGAGGGCTAAGTTAGAATTGAAAATCACACCAGAAACAAGTTTTCTCTCTTTCTCTCTCTAGATTATTGAGTGTATTTTGTGAGTATTTAGATACTTTGAGAGTTTCTATTCATCAGAGCAAGTTTCTTTCAGCCTTATACCGGTATTTCGACCAGAAGTACTGATATTTTGAGGTAAGGGATATTATTTTCTTCTTAAATGATATTATTTTCTTCAATATCATTATGTTGAAATATTGATATGAGTTTTTATCAAATTTGGAACTTTTTATGTCGGGATTACTATTCACGTATACGGCACTATTCACGTATACGATACTATTCACGAATACGGCACTATTCACCGAAAAATAAAATTTTCTCTTTTTGTCCAAGATGTCTATTATGGTTACTATCTTTGATTGTATCCATGTTTTGATCTTTATTTTTGAATTCTGCTTCACAATTGATTATTATGAAGTATTATTGATCTTGGATAAACTGTTATACGAATCCCTAATATTTGTCCTTCTGTCTCACTGGATTCGTTCTCTTTAAGATATTTTTCATCATCCTCAGTCCTAAATGATGATATTACTGAATATCTTTGGCCTGTAGTGCAAAGATGTATGATTACTTGATGAATATCTTTGGCCTGTAGTGCAAAGATGAACAAGTGTTGAGATGAACATTACTGACAGGTGATACAAATGAATATCTTTGGCCTGTAGTGCAAAGATGAATATTTGGATAAAGATGATTATTAATTGATGTTACAGGGATAAAATATTGATGATGGACTTTTAAATCTTAGAAGATAGTAGAATTCTTTCTCTACTTGACTCTTCTAATGGTTTGCTATTTCCGCTGCAGTTGTTGATCTAAAACTTGTTGTCGATTATATTCTATCAGATTTTTCCCTGTTGAAGACTAACGATAATTTGTTGTATATTATCTTAGTCATAATATTCTTTACTGGGCTAGTTGAGCTCACCCTTTTCCTTTTTGTTCCATTTTTCTTCTCAGGAGGTGAGAACATAGCAGGATCTAGTCGGGGTATGGAGTGATGGTTCTAGAAAGATGTTTTAGCAGTCCTCACTATTTCTGTAAAATAGTGTTTGAATAATTGTAATGAGGATTTATTTGAGTGTGAATATTGTCCAGAAGACAATATTTGTTTTTAAACTCACAGTATGTGTTGTCGTATTTTGCACGACAATTGTATTATTGAAGTTGTAGTTTGCTTTCTGTACCATGTATTTGGCAACTCAGAATGGGTGTTGTATACCTATTTTGGGGGCGTCACAGTTGGTATCAGAGCTTAAGGATATGATCCCTGGCTGAGATGTGAGACAAGAACTAGGAGGGGAGAGACGGGGAATTCCTTCGCTAGTATGACCTGACTAAGTTTATTTGGTGTTTATTTGGTCGGTCAGAGTATAGGGATAATATATGACATGACTATTAACCCTTGTTTTATGGCAGTATTTAAGAATGGCAGCTGAGAACGTTAATAATGGAGTAAATCAGACCGTGGAGACACTTTTGATCACCACCCAGGGGAACGTGCAACAGGAAGGCAATATTCCTCCTGTAAATAATGTTACCGAGCAAACGATGAATGATGGAATGTTTAGGAGCTTTTTGCAGTTCATGCAAAATCAGACGAGGGAGACTTGTGTGCAGAATACGGGTGGAAATGATAACAACGCGCGGTTTGTCACAGCTAAGCAGTTCAAAGAATTGGGACCAGCAGAATTTAAGGGAAAGCCGAATCCGATCATGGCGGAAACGTGGGTCAAGCAAATTACCAAGATATTCGATGTCTTGGGATGCACGGAGGAACAGAAGGTTCCATTCGCCACTTTTATGTTCCGCGGTGAGGCAGACTACTGGTGGGAGTCTGTGAAGCGTACGCAGCCTGACGCACTCAACATGTCCTGGAAACATTTCAAAAACTGTTCAATGACAAGTACTTTCCTGAAAGTATTCGTCATATGAAGGAGGTGGAGTTTATCAGACTAGAACAAAACAACATGACGGTGTCCCAGTATGAGGCGAAGTTTGTAGAGTTATCCAGGTTTGCACCTCATTTGGTCGAAAATGAGGAACGAATGACAAGGATGTTTCTGAGAGGTCTAAAACCCGAGATTCGACAATATCTTATCTCTTATAAATTTTCTTTATATCCAGATGTTGTAAATAGGGCTCAATTATTAGAGCGAGATAATGAGTTTGTGCAACCAAGGGACCACAACCAGGGTCATACCAGTGGCGGCAGTCATCGAAGTAATGAAAACCAGCAGGGAGGAAAACATTCGGACAAAAGCGGTAACCACTCTGGTGATAATCGTGGTCGTGATAATAGAAGGAGCGAGTCGGGAGGAGATTTCAAGAAGAGAAGGTACAACAATGATAACGTGAAGACGTCAGCACAAACATCAACTGTTTCTAGGGGAGGAGAACGACCACCGGTCGTATGTTACAAATGTGGGAAAGAGGGACATATCAGCCCAAACTGCCCACAACAATCCAAGGTATGTTATAACTGTGGAAAGGAGGGTCATATAGCTCGAGAGTGTTCTGTAGCAAAACCAAGTTCAGCGGGGATGTTGACTCCAAAAGTTGTCCCGGATAAGTTAAAATCAGCGGTTCCTGGAAGGGCATTTGTCGTGACTGGCCAAAACGTGAGAAACCCAAACGAGGTGATCACGGGTAAGCTAATCATGAATTCTTGCGAAGTTTATACTTTACTAGATATCGGTTCTACCCATTCTTTTATATCTCCTGCTTGTGCTCAACGTTTAAACTTGACTCCAGAGAAATTGGACTTTAACTTATCTGTTGAAACTCCGTTGGGTGAAACCTTCGTTACATCTACAGTTTATAAATCTTGCATGATCCAAGTTGGCACTATCACATTACATGTTGATCTTATCTCTTTAAAGATACTTGCTTTTGATGTGATTTTAGGAATTGATTGGTTAACCACTCATCATGCTAAAATTGATTATTTTCGTAAGGTTATTAGTTTTCATATTCCTAACCAACCTGTCATACGAATTCAAACTACTAAACCACTAAAATCAGTCACTGTCATATCAAGCCACAAAGCTATTCGTTTATTGAAAAACGGATGTCAAGCTTTCTTAGCCCATGTTATGGATTTGAACAAAGACAAGTCAGATTTGAATAATATTTCTATTGTTAGAGAATTTTCCGATGTATTTCCTGAAGAACTTCCTGGTCTACCCCCATAACATGAAGTTGAATTCTTTATTGACCTTGAACCCGGTACAAAGCCCATTTCTAAAACTCCATATCGAATGGCTCCTATTGAACTTCAGGAGTTAAAAGTCCAACTACAGGAGTTGTTGGACATCGGTTTTATTCGTCCTAGTACGTCTCCTTGGGGTGCTCCTATTTTATTCGTAAAGAAGAAAGACGGGAGTATGCGACTTTGTATTGACTATCGAGAATTGAATCATGTCACTATCAAGAATAGGTATCCGCTACCTCGTATTGATGACCTATTTGACCAGTTGCAAGGAGCTCAATTCTTTTCAAAGATCGATCTTCGTTCTGGATATCATCAGTTGAAGATTAAAACTGAGGATATTCCAAAGACTGCCTTCAGAACTCGGTACGGGCATTATGAATTCTTAGTCATGTCTTTTGGATTGACTAATGCTCCTGCTGCCTTCATGGATATGATGAACCGTGTATTCAAAGAATATTTGGATCAGTTTGTTGTTGTCTTTATTGATGACATCCTCATCTATTCCAAAAGTCGTGAAGATCATGAGCGCCATTTAAAGCTGATATTGCAAAGGCTTCGTGAAAACAAGCTATATGCCAAACTGAAGAAATGCGAGTTCTGGCTTGAGGAAGTAGCATTCCTTGGGTACGTGGTGTCAAAACATGGAGTATCTGTCGACCCGGCAAAGATTGAAGCCATACAAAGTTGGGAGCAACCGAAGTCGGTAACCGAAGTACGTAGCTTTCTGGGCTTAGCTGGTTATTATCGGAGATTTGTGGAAGAATTTTCTCGAATCGCTACTCCGTTAACTCAGCTGACTCGGAAAGATATAAAATTCGTATGGAGTGAGGAATGCTAGAAGAGTTTCCAAGAACTCAAGAGGAGACTCATTTCGGCACCTGTTCTGACAATACCATCTGGTTCGGATGGATTTGTTATCTACAGCGATGCTTCAGGCAAAGGGTTAGGATGTGTTCTCATGCAACATGGGAAAGTCATAGCCTATGCCTCACGACAACTCAAAGAATATGAGAGGAATTATCCTACTCATGATTTGGAGTTGGCAGCAGTCGTTTTTACGTTGAAGATCTGGAGACACTACCTATATGGGGAGAAAGTGGAGATCTATACAGATCATAAAAGCCTCAAATATTTCTTCACCCAAAAGGAACTCAACATGCGACAGCGACGTTGGCTCGAGCTGTTGAAAGATTACGATCATACCATCCAATATCATCCTGGAAAAGCAAACGTAGTAGCTGACGCATTGAGTAGAAGATCATATGCGAGTACGAGTGCAATATTGTTAACACAAAGGCCCATTTTGTATGACTTGCAAAGGATGGAGATAGAGATGAAGGCTCCAAGTACCCACATGATGATATCAAATATACGAGTAGAACCGACTTTAATCGATAAAGTTAAAGCTGCTCAAGCTACGGACATGGAGCTGATGCGTATGAAGAAGAAAGTGCAAGAAGGTGCTATTCCAGAAGCAAGAATCGATAAAGAAGGAATACTTCGAGTCAACTCCAGACTTTGTGTTCCTAACGATTTTGACTTGAAGCATAGAATAATGATGGAGGCACACAACACACCATTTGCAATCCATCCTGAGAGTACCAAAATGTATCACGATCTTCGACATACATTTTGGTGGAGCAATATGAAAAGAGAGATCGCGGAGTTTATCTCGAGATGTTTAACTTGTCAATGTGTAAAAGCGGAGCATCAAGTACTAAAGGGTCCATTGCAATCACTTGAAATTCTGAAATGGAAGTGGGAACACATTACTATGGATTTTGTTACGGGTCTTCCCAAGGTTTCTCAAGGCATAGATGCAATTTGGGTTATTGTTGATAGATTAACCAAGTCCGCTCATTTCTTGCCGATACGTGAGACTTATTCCTTTGAACGTCTTGCTAGTATGTACGTGAACGAGATTGTGAGATTGCATGGCATGCCAGTATCCATAGTTTCGGATCGTGACCCAAGATTCACTTCACGATTTTGGGTTAGCTTGCAGAAAGCTATGGGCACAGATTTATGATTCAGTTCGGCATACCATCCTCAAACGGACGGACAATCAGAGAGGACTATTCAAACTCTTGAAGATCTATTAAGACTTTGTGTCCTAGATCTCAAAGGGAGTTGGGATAAGTACCTGCCATTGGTGGAATTCTCCTACAACAACAGTTATCAGGCGAGCATAGGTGTGGCTCCATTCGAGGCGTTGTATGGAAGAAAATGTCGTTCTCCAGTATGCTGGGACGAGGTGGGTGAAGCAACATTGTTGGGATCAGAGTTGGTACGCATTACTACAGAGAAGATCCAAACGATTCGACAACGTATACAAACGGCACAGGATCGACAAAAGAGTTATGCGAATCTTCATCGGAAGGACGTGGAATTTAGTATTGGGGATCATGTATTGTTACGTGTTGCACCATGGAAGGGAGTTACAAGATTTGGGAAGAGGGAAAAGCTCAATCCAAGATTTGTTGGTCCATTTGAGATTCTTGAGCGAATAGGAAATGTGGCATATAGACTCGCATTACCTCCAAGCATGTCTCATGTTCATAATATTTTTCACATATCTATGCTTCGTAAATATGTTAAAGACTCGAATCACATTATTGAGTTAGAACCAGACGAGATAGCTGAAGATTTAACGTACGAGGAGGTACATGTTAAGATCTTGGATAGGAAAGAGCATGTCCTACGCACGAAGGTTATACCACAAGTTAAGGTTTTGTGGAGAAACCATGCTATTGAAGAAATAACCTGGGAGTTGGAATCAGAAATGAAAGCGAGGTATCCTCACCTTTTTGAAATATCAGGTACGTACGTCAATTTCGAGGACGAAATTTCATAAGGATGGGAGGTTGTAAGACCCCAACTTATTAATGAATAAAATTAAATTTTCTCTAAATATTATTGTGAATAATAAGGGGTTAATTTGATATAATACTTTGGTTATGGGTGAAATGTGCAAATTTTGCAAAATAAGCAAGTGGTTATAAAATATTCATTTTTTCGGGGAATATTCGTTTGGTCGTGGAATATTCTTGTTGTCGGGGAATATTTGTACGACGGCGCAGCCTTGTGTGGGCCCCATAACGGAAAGCGATTGGATGAAAAAAACGACAAGTATAAGTTATTTATAAATAACGGCGTAGTTGTTACCATTAATACTGTTGCAATACCCGGTGGTTAAAATACAGTAGCACACGGTATTGCACCAATTATTGATTCTTACGTAAGAAGGTACTACTCAATAATTATTACAGTAGTTATTGTTCAATATTTTATTTTATTGATTCAATAATTGTTGCGTTGATATTTTATATTATTGTTGTTTCAATAATTGTCGCTGCACAGTATTTTCCATTATCAGATCAATAATTTATATTATTTAAATAATATTATTAGATAACATTATTAGAAATGTCTAGAAAGTTCTGTCTAAGGAGAGGTTTGGTCATCTAATTGTGCGCAAGTAAGGAGAAATTCTTATTGGAAAGCCCCCTCTTTCCTGAAAACGGCCTGGTTGTCATAAATGTGATTCTGTAATATTATTTGTGAATAATTAATTATTGATTCATATGATAAGAAAATATTTATTTTATGTGGATATAAATGAGGGATATATTTTTGTGGTTAAAAATGAAGGAGTTAATGTTGAGGTTTTTATCAGTATTTTTGTCGGAATGGAGGTATTAAAAATTAGGGTTTTTGAGATATTTTGCGGGGGTTATAATTTTTAATCCGACCGTTGGATCGTGGTAATTTTTGGATATGTTATACATATATAAGTTGAGTATATGTCCACAAATTTTGAACCGTTAAAAATGAACGTATGATTTATTATGAATTTTACGAGATGACTGGTTCAGAAATTGTTGAATTTTCGGAGTTTATCATTTTGATAGAAAATTCTAGAATTGGTGGGCCCCACTCTTGGTTGGTGAATAAATGTGCTGAGATTTTTATTCAAATATGGTGGGTGGGAATAGTAGCAGGTAAAGCCATCAGGTTGCAGGTTAAGTCTGCTTCGGCGTGCTAACATTTTCCTATAAATAGAGGGCTAAGTTAGAATTGAAAATCACACCAGAAACAAGTTTTCTCTCTTTCTCTCTCTAGATTATTGAGTGTATTTTGTGAGTATTTAGATACTTTGAGAGTTTCTATTCATCAGAGCAAGTTTCTTTCAGCCTTATACTGGTATTCCGACCAGAAGTACTGATATTTTGAGGTAAGGGATATTATTTTCTTCTTAAATGATATTATTTTCTTCAATATCATTATGTTGAAATATTGATATGAGTTTTTATCAAATTTGGAACTTTTTATGTCGGAATTACTATTCACGTATACGGCACTATTCACGTATACGGTACTATTCACGAATACGGCACTATTCACCGAAAAATAAAATTTTCTCTTTTTGTCCAAGATGTCTATTATGGTTACTATCTTTGATTGTATCCATGTTTTGATCTTTATTTTTGAATTCTGCTTCACAATTGATTATTATGAAGTATTATTGATCTTGGATAAACTGTTATACGAATCCCTAATATTTGTCCTTCTGTCTCACTGGATTCATTCTCTTTAAGATATTTTTTATCATCCTCAGTCCTAAATGATGATATTACTGAATATCTTTGGCCTTTAGTGCAAAGATGTATGATTACTTGATGAATATCTTTGGCCTGTAGTGCAAAGATGAACAGGTGTTGAGATGAACATTACTGACAGGTGATACAAATGAATATTTTTGGCCTGTAGTGCAAAGATGAATATTTGGATAAAGATGATTATTAATTGATGTTACAGGGATAAAATATTGATGAAGGACTTTTAAATCTTAGAAGATAGTAGAATTCTTTCTCTACTTGACTCTTCTAATGGTTTGTTGTTTCCGCTGCAGTTGTTGATCTAAAACTTGTTGTTGATTATATTCTATCAGATTTTTCCCTGTTGAAGACTAACGATAATTTGTTGTATATTATCTTAGTCATAATATTCTTTACTGGGCTAGTTGAGCTCACCCTTTTCCTTTTTGTTCCATTTTTCTTCTCAGGAGGTGAGAACATAGCAGAATCTAGTCGGGGTATGGAATGATGGTTCTAGAAAGATGTTTTAGCAGTCCTCACTATTTTTGTAAAATAGTATTTGAATAATTGTAATGAGGATTTATTTGAGTGTGAATATTGTTCAGAAGACAATATTTGTTTTTAAACTCACAGTATGTGTTGTCGTATTTTGCACGACAATTGTATTATTGAAGTTGTAGTTTGCTTTCTGTACCATGTATTTGGCGACTCAGAATGGGTGTTGTATACCTATTTTTGGGGCGTCACAGAATTGTCTTTACACCTAGCGCCCTAAGGTCTTTATGGCTTGGGAGTCGTTGGTCGAAAGCTCGTTAAGGTAGCACTGAAAAGCCTAAGGAATAGGACAATGAATAGTCATGAGAAGAAAAAAAATAATAAAGCGGGAAAAATGCAAAGAGCATAAGTCTTCCATTTTGACCCTTGGACTTTGTTAATTGTTTGAGTTTAGCCGAATCAAGTTTATTTGAGTAGTTCTTGAGTTTACACTGTATGATGCCTTCTAAGAAATCTATTATCTTTCATATTTTGCTTTTTATTGGTTAGCATGGTTGTTGAGCACACACACACGATATCAGTTATAACAGATTTAGATTTATTGATTGTTGGGATATTATTAATCTGCCTTAATATGATGTATTAGCATGTGAATATGATTTTTCTGAGGCCTAATGAATATACTGTGTGCTATTTGATTGCTGGAATTACGAACATATAGATAGTTTTAGGTGCAATTGCATGAGTGTTTAGTTTTTTGTGTTGTCTTGTGTTTTGTTGCTTGAGGACAAGCAACGATTTAAGTTTGGGGGTATTTGATGATTGGGTAATATATCCATGAATTGGATATACTTGGGCTTAAAGTTGTGTATTCTTTAGTCTTTTATAAGCATTTTTACTGTGTCTAGTGGTTATTTTGCAGATTCAGGAGCTGTAGGGGCAATTTGGGAACTTCAAGCTGTTTGATGGCGTTTTGGTAACTAATGCAAGGGCCAGCGCCGGGGCGCTCTAGCTAATGCATTCCTCAGCGCCGGGGCACTGAGGCTCGGTCGTAGTTGACTAAATTTGTACGCATGGACTGAAGTTGACGGGGATAAGGAACTCAATTGATAAGTTGATTTGGACTAGGATTGTGGGAAAAAAGAGGAAGAGTATATAACGTTTATTTTACTGAAATTAAAAGGGATCGAGGGGAATTGGAGGCCAAGCAAGGAACCACTCGAAGATTGAAGATTTTACTTTAGAGTTTCTTCTTCTCCTTATTTTCAATTTGTGTAATTCCTTAAGGATGTTTTACAAAAGATTGTTGGTTTTAAATTCTATCATGAACTAATTTCCTTCATTAAGATTTCAATTGAACATTTTATGTCTATGAGTTAGTTATTCGATTTATTCTAATTATTTATGTCAAAGTGAATTGTTTATCTTGTCTTACGCTTATTGATTAATTATTTGGCCAATAATTACCTTATTACTCTAGAAGGAATTAGAAGAGGAGATCTAGGGTTAGAACTGGGCATGATAACATGTATGCTTAATTATTTGAATGACGAATAATTAGGATTGTGAATAGAATAGAAATATCTGTTTGCTGCATGTAACGTGTTGGGAATTAGAATTTAATGCGTTTACTTCAATTGTTTTGCATAGGAATATAGCAAGATTAATTGGATTAAATAGAAGTTAATTGATCACTTGGAAAAGGACTTTTGACACTTAGAATTCTCGTTAACAATTCAGTAGGCATAATAATTGGGATAATTGGATAATTAGTTTATAGTTTGTAATTGGGGATATTGGAGTCTTAATCCTTATTTACCTAATTTCATTCGTTAAAATCTTAGTTTTATTTATTTGATTTATTTTAGAATAGTCTCTTTTAATTGTTTAATTTAGTTTTATTATGTTGAAAAATCACATTTTATGGTTGTTTAAATAAAATTGGATTGATATAGTGCTAGTAGTTGGAATTTATTGATTAGAATTCTCCGTGGGATCGACACTCTATCTTATCACTTTATTAATTGTTGATTGTGTACACTTGCACAAATTCATTGATTGTGAAATCAACCAACACTTCACTTGAAGTACAACTACTTTATTTTCTTTCGCTAAGCTTTCTCCAACCGATCTTTTATCACCTGTAGCTTATATTAAGGCTAAACTTATAATACTTTGCATCGTTTAGACTAACATAGGTTGGAATCAATTATCGACATATAATTACAAAAATATAATAAAATAATACTAAAGTACTTAAGAATAAGCAAAATAATTAAGTCAAGACTACCAAATTCATAGACATAAAATATACTCATCAAAGAGTTTTTTAAATCTTAAAAGAAGAGAATCTGTAAAGAAAAAGACAAAGAAGAAAATATTTCAGATGAATTTGGGGTTTATAAACAAAATTTAAAGTAGTATGCCCTCAAGCCAATCACATTGAATGTGATAAAAATTTACTTTGTAATTTTATTCATTTATTACTAAAAGAGATTTATTCAATTAAAGGCATTCTTTATCCATGTATAATCAATTTGAATTAAATAAATGTGATAACCCCATAATTTTGTAGCAATACTTTTAGAATCATGATGATGATCATGCTTGTGACAACCCGAGAATTTTGATATTTATTAAAAATCTTAAAATATTGAATTAAGGTTAAATAATAAACCTAGACAGAAAATAAGTGTATTGCTTTGGCATTTTTGAAGGATTTTTATGGATTTTTTTTTTTTTTGTGAATTACTCAAGATTAAGTATATAAGTGTATATGTTCTGTGTATATGGTCATACATGTGTACAGTTTGTGGTTGAGAGTCAAGGGTTGACCAGATATAATATATCAGTGTTAAAACCCTAATATTATATTAAGAACATCGAAGTTCAGTTAGAAAACCCTAGCGATTGATAAGAAACCCTAATACCGGTTCTAAAAATCCTAATTTCAATTTCGGGACTCCAAAACCCTAATTTGGGAGCTTGAAAATAAGTATAAAGTTTTTATGTTATTGATTATATATTTAATTAGGGATAGCCCTAGTTGATTATTAGAAAACCCTAATTTTAAAATTTAAAACCCTAATTATTTTGTTAGAAACCCTAATGTACAATTATGAACCTAATAGCTAAATTAGCAATTTTAATTAGGAAATATTAATCCTAATTAACAAGCTTGAATTCTGATTAGGAAATCTTAATATAATTAGAAAACCCTAATTCATAAATTAGGAATCCTAATTTCTAATTAGAAATCCTAATTGCTAAATTAGGAACCCTAATCGCTATTTTAGCAAGCTTTATGTTAATTTATAAATTTTAAACTTAATTTCCATGTTCAATGTGATTAGAAAACCTAATGCAATTAGGAAACCCTAATTTACATTTTTTAGAAAGCTTAAATTTCTATTTTGAAAACCTAATTAGAAATCCTTAAAAAAAATTTAATTTTTCAAAACTTTAGGGTTAAACCCTAAAGGTCAAACCCTAAGGGTTGTACAAGTTACCATCATGCCCTTAAAATTGGAAGCAAAATGACCAAATTGCCCTTTTAGCATTCTTTAATAGGAAACTTGAGAATCTTGCAAAAACTTTAGTTGGTGGCCAACTAAAGCTCAGCCATGTGACTAAAATCAATGCATCTCAGCCTCATTTCATCAGCCAACTTCATTTCATACATATTATATAGATCAAAGAGAGAGAAAGTCATCAAGTAAGGCTTATTTGTACCCATACTCTCATCCAAGTCTCTCTCTCTCTATAAACCCACGAAAATATTAAGTGGTTCAGTCCCTATCTAAGTCCCCAGAACACCCAAGAACAAACATCAAATATCATATTCAAGGGTTAAGCTAGAAAGAGGTATAAACCCTAATTTGTCAAATCCTTAAACTTTTGTGTTAATGTTGTTGTTTGTTTGTTAGATATGTGTTAGATGGTGTCACATAGTGATCTGGGTTGTTGGATCATGGATCCATATCATCTAGATGCACGAAAATCAAAATTTTGAAACTGATCTTGAACCCTAGTTTTGCGCTCTGACAAGCAAATGTCAGAGCTTCTAGATCTGTGTGTTTGATGATATATGTGTTTAGAGTTATAGATCTGTTCTATGCCATGTAGGCTTTGATCTGGAACTTAAATCAAGGTTAGATCATGTCTATATTTCATGTTATAAGCAATCAAACCTCGTTGACCGAAAACGAAATCTGTTTCTAGGCAGCCCAGATTTGTCCAGAAAACCTGACAACGATTTTGCAGGCACTAAATCTTGCAACTGATAAGGAGTTTAGCCATGTTGTTGTTATGGTTATGTAGACTGACATGAGTATTATCGATCCATGCCTCTAGAACCCCTAGATCATGCACAAAATCGAATTTATTGGCGGTCAAAGTATGGTTAACCAAACTTCCGTATGAAGATTCTGGGTAACCCAGAAATCTTCAAAGGCAGTTTCTTGACACCACTTTGACTGGCCCAGATCTGCTGCTTGTGATGTTTTACTAATCTAATATGTGACAACCCGAGAATTTAGAAAATTTTTATTAATTTATTTAAGGTTCAAAATTAGAACCTAGACAGAAAATTAGTGTAAGCGTTTGATGTTTTTAAGATAGAATTTTGAGGATGTCAAAATTCTGTGAAGGATTTAGGTGAATTATTCAGGATTAAGTGTATAAGTGTTTATGTTCTGTGTATATGCGTACAATATGTGGTTGAGGGTCAAGGGTTGACCAGATAAACGATATCTATAACAAACCCTAAGTATATATTAAGAACGTCAACGTTCGGTTAGAAAACCCTAGCGATTAACAAGAAACCCTAGAAACCTGTTCTAGAAACCCTAATTTTAGTTCCGGAAATTCAAAACCCTAATTCGATGTATGAAACCCTAATCTGGGAACTTAAATGATTATTATAGTGCTTAAGTGCTATATATTATATTATTAATTAGGGTAAAGCTTAATTATTTAGCAAACCTTGATTTTAGATTTTTAAACCATAAACTTCGGGATTTGAAACCCTAATTTATAATTAGGAAAAACTTAATTGTTGATTTAATAATTTTAATGTTAATTAGGAAATATTAATCTTAATTTTCAAGTTATAAGTAATTAGAAAATTCTAATCTAATTACGAAATTATTTTTCTATTAGAAACCCTAATTAGTGGTTTGCAAACCCTAATTCATGATTTTGACCCTAATTGCTAAATTAGTAATTTTAATTAGGAATTATTAATCCTAATTAGCAAGATTTAAATTATGATTAAGAAATTTTAATATAATTAGAAAATTCTAATTATAATTTAGAAATATTAATTTTCTATTTTTAAAATCGAAATTCAAAAATCTTAGAAAATTAAGTTGCAAAGTTAAGGGTTAAACCCTAAACCTTAAAATAGTTCAAACCCTAAACCCAAACTCTAAACCCTAAGGGTTTGACTAATTGACAAGAATGCCATTAAATATAAAATCAAAATGACTAGTATGCCCTTATTGCATTATTTGGCTTAACTTACAAAGGTTGTCCTAGTTTGGGTTGTTCACCAACCCTAAGCCATAGCATGTGACTTATAGCACATTATATCAGCCACTTGCCAGCCCATTTCATTTCATTGGTAGCAAATAAATAGATTAAGAGAGAAAATGGACCACTTTTATTCTCATTTTCTCCAAGACTCTCTCTCTCCAAAATTTTCGAATTGTAGAGTGAGAAAGTGAGATAAGTTAAGCACATATCATATCTTAGCCTTCCAATATCAGATCATCAAGATCAGAAATCAAAGATCAAAGTTGTAAAGGTATAAAACCCTAATTTTGAAAATTTTATGATTTGTTGTTAGATGTTTTAATTGATTGGTTAGATATGTGTAATAGGGTGTCTATAAGTGATCTGGGTTGATAGATCATGGATCCATAACACTTAGATGCACGAATCAAGCATTTTTAGAAGTCTGGAAAAATGGGAAAAAAGTGGCCTGACAGTCGAATGTCAGAGGCCTTAGATCTTTATGTGTTAACTGTTTTGTGTGTTTTATGTTTTGGATATGTTCTATGATATGTGGTCTTTACTCTACAACTCGAATCGGGGTCAGTTCATGTTTGGATTAAGAGTTATTGTTGGTCAAAACTCGTTGACCGTTCACGAAATCTGGTTTTTGGGTAACCCAGAAACCCAGATATTTCTGACAACGATTTTTCAGGCCTTGGATCTTGCTTCTGTTATATGTTTTGGCAAAGTTATTGTGTTGTTGTTATATCCTGACATTAAGACTACATACTGAAGCTTTTAGTTCACTCAAATCCTTAATAGAATCGTTTATAATCAAGGTCAAAGTGCGTTGACCAATTCGCCTTAAGAAGGTTTCTGGGAAACCCAGAACCTTCAAGAGCCGAAATTTTTAGTGTGGTTTGACCAGCCCTAATCTGTCGATTGTTTTGTTGTTATGATGATCTAATGATATATACTTGTACCCTGATGTCTCGTCTATAGGTATCAACCTTAGTATCACACCTACCAAGTCCAAAATGAAAAACATAATGATCTAAACCTAGCACCCTCGTCTGTTCTTCATTTTCTGAAAAACCCAAAAAATAAAGAACAGCGTTGTCAGAATATTTGGAGGCTTTGATCTCTCTGATGTTTTGTTGTATGGATATGAACTTAGGTATTTAGTGTATTATTACATTAACACTACATGTTAATAACATTAAGAAGCCAAGAAAACCTTAGGATCACAGATCAAATGTTGGTCAAACGTAGGACCTTTCTCACTGACAAGAACTTCTGGGTTTGATGAAGAACACATCAAGAACACTTTTAGCGACAGATTTGTCGCCTAAGCCTCTTTTAGCGACAGTTTATTTAGAAAATTAATTATTTTAATAAATAAATAGATTAAAATGGTTTTTAATTATTAAAAATACAAAATAAATTCTGAAAAATTATTTTAAATTCTGAAAAATGGTTTTTAATTATTTTAAGTATATTTCATAAATATTTAATATTTTTGGAATATAAATGGTATTTAATTTATTTAATTATGATATTAAATAAATTATTTAAAAATAATTTTAATTCATGAAAAATAATATTATGGTATAATAAAATATTTTAAGTTATTTTTAGTAACTTTTAATATTTTGTGATGAATTTCATTAATTAAACAATATTAATGATAATTAGTTTATTTAATAAGTATATTAAATAAATTATGAAAAAATAGAATAAATGGTTTAAAAATCAAATGAAAATGATTTAAGTGTTATAAAAATATTTTAAGTTATAAAATATAACTTTTGATATTTTGTCATGAAAATATTAATATTTTAATATTAATAGTAATTACCGGATAATGAATTTAATTGTTTAAAAATTATATAAATGTGATTTTAAAGTATTAAAAATACTTTGTGATATTATAAATATATTATAATATTATGACATGTATTTCATTGATATTTGATATTAAATAAATATTAATGATAATGGAATTATGTGGTATTTAATACATTTAAATACGTTTTTAATGATTGAAAAATCAAAATAAATAGGAATAATTATTTAAAAATTATTGCGAGCTTACGAAAAATATTTTGACTGTTAATAAATTATCTGAGATAATTGTTAAGTGTTTAGGCAGAGTTTAATTGAACTTAAACTCGAGATTTGTCCGACTAGACTGTCGGGACGTTAGAACTTTGTCGAACTCAAGTCATACTAAAATAGTTTGACTTGATACCGAGTCTTATGTGTGTTATAGACTGATAGGTTTATGTGTTATGTGTTTAGGTTATTCTATGTGTATATATATATATATATATATATATATATATATATATATATATATATATATATATATATATAGTATTATATTGTGATGATATTATTCTAATATTGGAGATCTATATTACTAATATTAGGTCTTCGGATAAAGCGATATAAATTGCGTAGCGGTAATCAACGGTTCGGGCAAGTTTCTTTTTACTTAACTATACTAAGAGTTGTTTCATTTGGATAAGCTTATGGTTAATCATTGCTGGTTGCCATGAATTGTACTCTGTATATATTGCATGTATAAGTCAGGTATGAAAGGCTGATCACCTTCATTACCAGTTGGTTCAGATATATTGGTTCATGTATAATACTTGTTCAGTCATAAATTTGTTCATGCTAGTTCACAATTACATTGTTGAATTATTGTCAGCTTATTATTCAGACTCTTTCAATCATGATATATCGTTATATTATTGATCTTAAACTTGATGGGCGATCCTTATGCTCACCCTTGCTATATCATGATAAAA
The DNA here is from genome assembly GCA_016801055.1 of Panax notoginseng. Lineage (NCBI taxonomy): Eukaryota > Viridiplantae > Streptophyta > Magnoliopsida > Apiales > Araliaceae > Panax > Panax notoginseng. The sequence goes on along the minus strand of CM029020.1, from coordinate 182,054,218 downwards.
CATTGTAGATTAAGACGAATGCGTCGGATACAAGGAAAGGTTAAAGACAGTTCCAGATTAAGTTAATGTGCGCGATTAGATTTGTAATAGTATAGTTTGATAATAATGTTATCGTAAGTTAAACAAGTTATGATTTGTGTATAAGTTAAGGTTACTCGACCTTGGGGAAAAGTGTGTAAGTTTAATGTATAAACAATTTATGTTTATATCTTCCGCAAATATAGTAATAATGTTAGAATGATCGAACCGGATCCGCGGTGATTTGGGACCTCGGATTCGGGGACGTCACATAATACATGATAATTATACCTTGTCATGAGTACTACAAGATTAAACCTTAAGATCGCATTAATCAACCCTAGAAAGCCTAGATTCAAAGTAAGACCCTACAACTATTCTTCATTTCTGGAAAACCCAGAAATGAAGAACAGCTCTGACAAGCTTTTCTGGAGCTTAGATCTCTCTGTTTTGTTATGTTTTGGCCATTAACTTAGTATGTAGTTGTAGTATTACACTTATACCGCACGTTTGACATCATTAGCTTCCCAAATAACATCAAGATCATGAACTTTCAACTGGTCAAACATAGCACCTTAGTCACTGACATGAAGATCTGGGTTTTGGCCAAGAACACCAATAGCCACGGTTTTGTCACTAAAGCCACCTTTAGCGACAGTTATTTTCCAAAATTAATTATTTTATTTAATAAATAGAGAAAAATAGTTTTTAATTATTAAAAACTAATATTGAATTCCTAAAAATTATTTTGAAGCTTAAAAATGATTTTTTTTTTATTATTTTGAATATATTTCATTAATATTTAATATTTTTGAAATATTATGGGTATTTAATTTATTTAATTATAATATTAAATAAATTAGTTAAAAATAATTTTAATACTTGAAAATTCATGAAAAATTATATTATGGTATAAGAAAATATTTTAAGTTATTTTTAATGACTTTTAATATTTTGTGAGGAGTTTTATTAATTAATTAGTATTAATGATAATTAATTTATTTAATAATTGTATTAAATAAATTGTAGAAAAATAGAATTAATGATTTAAAAATCATATAAAAATTGTTTAAGTGTTATAAAAATATTTTAAGTTATAAAATATAACTTTTGATATTTTTTATGAAAATATTAATATTTTAGCAATTATCGGATAATGGATTTAACTGTTTAAAAATCATACAAATATAATTTTAAGGTATTAAAAATACTTTGTGATATTATAAATATTTTATAATATTATGTCATGATTTTTATTAATATTTGATAATAAATAAATATTAATGATAATAGAATATTGTGGTATTTAAATTAGATAAATATGATATTAATGATTGAAAAATCATGATAAATGATAATAATTATTTAAAAATTATTACGAGCTTATGAAAAATATTTTTGACTGATAATAAATTATCTAAGATGTTTGTGAACCAGTTTTAACTGAGTCTTAGCGATATTAGGCTTGAGAATTGTCCGACTAGGTCGTCGGGATGACAAAATTATGTTAGTTTCAACTCAGACTGAAATAGTTTGACTTGATACCGAGTCATAGGTTGTTTGTAGACTGATAGGGTTATGTGTTATGTGTTTAGATTATTCTATGATTATATATAATAGTATTATATTTTGATGATATTATTCTAATATTTGGAGATCTGTATTATTTATATTAGGTTTTCAGACAAAGCTAAATAAGTTGCGTAGCGATAATCAACGGATCAGGCAAGTTTTCTTGAACTATTCTGTTAACTTATGGTTAATCATTGTTGATTACCATGTCTATGAATTGTTGAATCGTACTATGTGCATATTGCATGTATTCATCAGGTATGAAAGGCTGATCACCTTCATTACCATTCGGTCCAGATATAATTGATATGTTCATGTTCAATGTTCGTTCAGCTATGAAAGTTTGCTCATGCTAGTTCTCAATTATATTGTAGAATTGTAGCCAAATTATTATTCAATTTTTTTTATCATGATATATATCATTAATTTATTAAACTTAAACTTACTGGGAAAACTTGTTTCTCACCCTTGTTATATCATGATAAACATTGTAGATTAAGGCGAATATGTTGGATACAAGGAAAAGTCAAAGCCAAGTTCAGCTTGGGATTATATGTGCAGCTAAATTTGTAATAGTAATGTATGATAATAACATTATATGTTAGATAGGTTATGAATTGTGTATAAGTTAAGGTTACTCGACCTTGGGGAATAGTGTGTAAAGTTTATTGTATAAACAATTTATGTTTATATCTTCCACAATAGTTATAGAATGATTGTACCAGATCCGTGGTGATTTGGGACCCGGATCTGGGGCCCTCACAATGCTAATGAGATCTAAATTCTAAGAAGCTTGAAAACTAAAATATTCCTAATTGTTGGATCACTAATGTGGATTTCGGATATAATAGTACATTCTATGCTTGCTCTGTTAAAGATGATGATTAATCTCATAATCATTTGTGTGGAAATACTAAAGCAAGTATGTAGGTGCTTATTGGAGAATACGTTCACTGAACGTGACTCAATTAAAGGAGCCCTAATGTAGTTTTACTTGCCTGTCAATAGGAGTCCTATAATGATAGTAGTACAAGTAATTCTTGGATTTGAGATTGTCATTGTACCTTGTGTATTCTGAGTTATACTTTGTCATATTCCTTAATACTTTAGAGTATGTTATAGGGTATGTTCAGGTAAAATAAAATGTACATGGAGGTAGATGAATGATCAACAAAGGATCTATTTCTTTTAGTAAAGGGACAAAATGTCCTATGTGATTCGATAAGTGACAACTCAGAAATCCTTAACCAGGGTGAAAAGGAGTTTCTAATTTACATAAATTAGAGTTATGCATTTTTGAATCGAAATACATATGATCAAATAAATATAATTTGACAGTAATTCCATGCTTTATATTTGATTAGGACATTGTGTGGTAGAAGAATTAAATTGCACAGTAACTATTTACAAAATAGGTTCTTTGCGATTAAATGTTGAGTTCATATTATCCGGATAGTCATGATATATTATCGTAAGATGTCACCCATGATGTAGAATAAATATTATTTATTTATAGTTGAATTAAAGGAGTTTAATTCATTATAAATAATATTATAACGGTTCTAATTTATTTATTCTACTACCGACTTAATATTGAATCTAAAGGGTCACACCATAAAAAGAGAAATATAATTTTAAAAGTGATTGGCTTAATAATAATGAATTAAGTGTATTTCATTTATTAGTAGAATAAATTAAATAACTTAATATTTATAATTAAGTATTTAAAGAAATACTAATTATAAATCAATAAGAATTATTATTATTATTATTATTATTATTATTATAAAATTATTTAATTCCTAAATAGTTTGGGAATTGAATTAAATTAAATTAAAGTAGAACCCTAAGTCCTAAAAGGTTTAGGATGGAAAGGAGGTCTAAAAATAAGAGAGGTCTTATTTGGATTGAACATGAATCATCAGTATTCTCAAAACCTAAAAGAGTTAGGAGAGAGAAAGAATTATGGTTAGCTACCCAAGATCTTGTAGAATCTAAATTCACTTCTTCAATCAATATTCTCTTAGTGGATCACCTCAAGGGTGTTGCACAATTTGAGTAGTGATCCGAGGAATTGGAGAAGCACGAAGGAGGAAAGTGTTGGAACTTGAAGATTTGATCAAAGGGTTGCATCATCTTTGATGTATATCTTTTATCCTTCCTCAATTAATAATAAGGTAACTTTTGGGATTGCAAAAAAAATTTAAATTCTATATACATGAATGCTTCCGCTGTTTTACAATATGATTGTATATTTGATCTTGTTTCTGCAAACTAATAAAAAGGACAATACGATAACAAGTAACAAAAAAATCATCAAAGTCAGAAAATGGAACAAAAATGGGACATACATGTCGCCCGTTACTCTTGATCGAGCATTAATTGAGTTTAACCAATGTGAATCACAGAAGGATCGATTTTATTTAGGGATTGCTTAGCTTAGGGTTCAATTTGCTTAAATGAACAAAATGGAACAAATGACGCTAAATATAGCTTTCAACAGACATGTGGGGTCCACCAGATGGTGTTTGGGAGTGAGTTTTTCCCTCTAGATCCACATAATAAAAGTTACATAGAATGATCCGTGCCACATAAGGATATTTTTACACGTCTGCATCCGATGTGTTCATTTTTGTTTAAAGTCAAATAACTTGACGATTTTCCTAATGATTTATAAGAAAATTAAAGTTCAGTGAATTAACTATAAGAAAAAAAATTTTAATTAGTTGTTTGTAAGTTAATCTAAAGTACAGTGATAGAAAAAATATTTAACCCTCATAATAATTAACATAATAAATTATTATATAGGTCACATGGGATGGGTGAGCTTGTTCCCATAAATAACCAATGACAATATCTAATTCTTATAAATAAATAAGAAAGCAGCAAAAATATAGTAAAGCAAAGATGGAGGCATGATGTAATTTATTGGATTAATTACATATTTTAGTACATTTTTAAAAATAATTACAATAATGGTGCATAGATAAAATAATTACAAAAGTAATACATTTTTCCATATTTATTTACAAATTAAAATTAATACATTTGAGTATCCTTTAATCGTGACCCACGATTATCTCCCTTATCTCTTTTAATACATGTACCGTCATTTTCTCTCTCCTCTTTTACTACGTAGGATGATAGGACATAAGAGGAGTATCAGCATATTTCAATGCTTTCAATTACCATCTTTTTATCAATAACTCCACCACCTCCACCTTCTTCCTTTTTGCTACCCTGCGCCTTTTCTATAATCCAATCCTTCACCACCCACCAGTAACCTACACACCCCTCAACCTCTGCTCATATATATCTATTTCCAATCTCATCATCCATCATTAAATTATCACAACACAACCTCTATTTTGCCTTTTCAGATCGGATCAGATCAAATTACCTCTGATCTGAGTGGTCCAGTTGTAAGACCCTAACTTTTTATAAATAAAATTGAATTTTCTCTATTCATTATTTTGAAATAATAAGGTGTTAATTTGATATAATGCTTTGGTTATGGGTGAAATGTGTAAATTTTGTAAAATAAGCAAGTGGTTATAAAATATTCATTGTTGTCGGGGAATATTCGTTTGGTCGTGGAATATTCTTACTGTCGGGAATATTCGTACGACGGCGCAGCCATTTGTGGGCCCCATAATAGAAAATTATTGGAGGAAGAAAACGACAAGTATGAGTTTTTTTTTATAAATAACGGCGTAGTTGTTACCGTTAAAACTGTTAGAATACTCGATGGATAAAGTAAAGTAATACGCGTTGTTGCATAGTAGCACACGGTATTGCACAGTATTATTGGATTATTGATTCTTACGTAAGAAGACACTACTCAATAATTGTTACAGTAATTATTGTTCAATATTTTATTTTATTAATTCAATAATTGCTACGTTAATATTTTATATTATTGTTAATTCAATAATTATCACTACACAATATTTTCTATTATCAGATCAATAATTCATATTATTTGAATAATATTATTAGATAGCATTATTGGTAATGTCTAAGGAAGTTCTATCTAGGAAAGGGGTTTGGTCACCTAATTGCACGCCAGTAAGGATAAATTCTTATCGGAAAGCCCTCTCTTTCCTGGGAACGACGTGGTTGTCATTATTGTGATTCTGTAATATTATTTGTGAATAATTAATTATTAATTTATATGATAAAAAAATATTTATTTTATGTGGATATAAATGAAAGAATTAATGTTGAGGTATTTTATCAGTATTTTATCGAAATGGAGGTATTAAAAATAATCCGTATGTTGATTTCGGTCTTTTTCTGTTTAAAATTTAGAAAAAATTTCTTCTACAAAGCTGTAGAGAATTAAATTTTATATGCAGTGGACATAAGGTTCATATTTTTCTGATAAAAAGGCTATTTATTGTGAATTATTGAAGTTTCAGAAATAAATATTTTTATTAAAAACATGGGTGGGCCCCTCTTGTTTTTTGTGGAAAATTGCTGAAATTTCAAAGTGTGGTGTACGTGAATTGCAAAGGGTGGAAGCCACCAGTAGCAGGTTAGTCTACATTGGCGTTCTGACATTTTCCTATAAATAGGGTGCTTAGTTAGAATTAAAAATCACACCAGAATCAGAAGTTTTCTCTCTCTATAATATCGAGCTTATTTTTGTGAATATTTAGATACTTTGAGAGTTGATAAGCAGTACAAGTTTTTTTTCAGTATTATATCTAATATTTCAGTCATAAGTACTATTCTTTTGAGGTAAGGGATGTTATTTTTTTCATAAATGATGTTATTTCTTTCAATATCATTATACTGAAATATTGGTATGAATTTTATTATGAAAATTTTACCTTTTTATGTCGAGATTACTATTCACGTATACGACACTATTCACGAATACGACACTATTCACGAATACAATACTATTCACGAGTACTATTCACGAAGTATAATTTTTCTTGTAAAATTTCTACCTTTTTGTGTTGAGATTACTATTCACGTATACGACACTATTAACAAATACGGCACTATTTACAGAAAAATTAAAAAAAAAATTCTTTGTCCAAGTTGTCTATTTTTGTTACTATCTTTGATTTTATCCATGTTTTGATCTTCATTCTTGAATTTTGCTCCACAATTGATTATTATGTAGTATTTTTGAACTTGGATAACCAAAGTATGAATCCCTAATCTCTGTCCTTTTATCTCATTAAATTCGTTTCTTTAAGATATTTTTCATCATCCTCAGTCTTAAATGGTGATACTTGATGAATATCTTTGGCCTGTAGTGCAAAGATGAATGATTACCTGATGAATATCTTTGGCCCGTAGTGCAAAGATGGACAAGTGTTGAGATGAACATGACCAACTGGTGATACAAATGAATATCTTTGGCCCGTAGTGAAAAGATAATTAAATATTTGGTTCAAGAAGTATATTGGTTGATGTTACATGGATAAAATATAGATGATGGACTTTTAAATCATAGAAGATAGTAGACTACATTCTCTACTTAACTCTTCTAACGAATTGTTATTTCCGCTGCGAATATTGATCTAAAATTTGTTGTCTATTATATTTTATCTGATTTATTGAAGGCTAACGATAATTTATTCTACATTATCTTAGTCATAATATTCTTTACTAGGCTAGTTGAGGTCACCCTTTTTTTTTTGTTCCATTTTTCTTCTCAGGAGTCGAGAATATAGCGGAAACTAGTCGGAATGTGGAGTGATGTTTCAAGTCAGTTGTTTTAGCAGTCCTCACTATTTTATAAAATAGTGTATCAATAATTATAATGAAGACTTATTTGAGTTTGGATATTGTCTAGAAGATAATATTTGTATTTAAACTCACAACATATGTGTTTTCATATTTTGCAATACAATTGTAATAATGAAGTTGTAATTATTTTCTGTACCATGTATTTGGCGACTCAGAATGGATTGTGTGGACCTATTTTGGAGGCGTCACACCAGATATCCAATTATGATCACCACCGTCGCCGCCGATAAGCCGCCACGGAAATTCCCACCGCCTTGTTGGACGCAAGAGGAAGCCTTGGTTCTGATTGAAGCGTACCGCGAGTGGGTAGCCAAACCTTCATACTAAGGTAATCAATTCAGTTTTATTAAGTTACCAATTTATTTTGAATGTGATGCAGTTAGTAGCAAAACCTTTATGCAGTTGGTTACCAAACTTTCAGACCAAGGTAACCAATTCATACTGCAGGTGTGGAGGTAGATTGGTTACCTTGGTATAAAAGATTGGTTACTTTGGTACGAAGGTTTGGTTATCAACATTACATTACACATCACTCTCTTATCTCTCTCTTTTCTATGCAGTGTTCTTATTTTCCTTTGGACATGAAATTAGAATTGAAATTTTCGGACATAAAGAAATTGTGAAAAATCAAATATCCACCTCCTTTCTCCATCCCATCGACCTTTTTGTGGTTAACTCTTGTTCTATCTCACCGGTGAAGGGGGAGGAGGAAGATGACGTTGCCAAACCTTCAGACCAAGGTAACTAATTCAGTTTTATTAAGTTACCAATTTAGTTTGAATGCGATGCAGTTGGTAGCCAACCATTCATACAAAGGTAACCATTTTAATTTTTGTGGGTAACCAAATAGTCTTAAAAATATTTCAGAACAGTAAGAGTTACATCTATTATTTTTAAATTTTTTGTAGAGCGAATCTTCTTCTTCTTCTCATTGGCGTTTTGGGCAACGGAGATTTCGCAGCAGAGTAGCGACGGAGTAGCGGAAGAGAGGGCAACCTGTGAAGAAGGAGATTCGCAGCGGAGTAACGGCGGAGAGGGCTACTGTGAGGGAGATGAAGATTTGAATTTGAATTATTATTTTGAATTTGAATTTATTTTTGTTGTTAGATCCCACATATTTAAATTTGAATTTAAATTATTAATTATAGCAGTTATTTCTCCTTGATTTTAAGTTTCCTTATTAATGTGAATTGCGTTATTTTTATAATTATTCACTACTATAAAACAGTAAATAGACAACGCAGGAAAAACGTTGTGGTTTCAGTCAGAAAAACGTCGTGATTAAGGGTATTATCTATTTGACACTCTTACACAACGTTTTTAAAACGTTGTAGTTAATCACATTACACAACGTTTTTAAGAAAAAAAACGTTGTAGATTTATTTTTCATAAATTAACAGATGCTTAAAAACGTTGTAGAAGGTATGATTCCACGACGTTTTCTGGATAAAAATATTGTAATTTAGTATATTAGACAACGTTTAGGCACATTTACACAACGTTTTTAAAATGTTGTAGATTAAAAAAAAAAGAAAAAAAAAAGATTGTGATTCACCTATATTACCAATGCACCTGCAATATACTAATGTCATGATATATAGCTAAAAGGTCTAAATTCTCATTTAAATTTAAAGCCAAAATGTATCAACCATTCAAAATACATCCCAATAATACCATTCGTTTATAGTTTCAAATTATTACATTCACAAAATATATACAAAACTATCCATATATCCATATGTTCAAGGGCCCGACATAATATAGGAAGCAGAGCAACTGCATCAATATTTAACATCAAAGCATCAGGTACAATAAAAGGGGACTGATATAATTCAAGCACATTGAAAGAAATGACATAAGGCAAGCAATGCTAACATTTGAGGCTGAGTTGTGAAGTGACAAAAGTTAGACAGTAAATGAAGTAAATAAAATCCTTGGTTGCAATTACTGACTGAAACCAGACTTGCACAGCCTACAAATTCCATGAGTTTGGTTTCTGCAAACAAAGTCTGGTCAGTAGAAGAAGAGTCGCAGGATCATAATCAATGTGTAAAAGAGAGTGCAAAATAAATAATTTTAAGAATCTAAAATTGTAAGGTTACCCCATATAGAGAGTACAAAGAATACAGACTAGAACATGCAGTGCCCATTAAGGATAGCCGATATGCTCTATTTGAAAGATTTCTGGGTACAAGTAGAAAGATTGCTAGCACAGCCACAACAAAGACCTGCAAAAAAATAAGTATAACCACGGGAAACCTCATATATAGAATTAGGTTAGGTCACATGGATAACTATTTTATGTGGCACCCTAGTTTCAGGTAAAGTTATAAATGATCATGCTTGCGTATTTCACTTAATCTACCAAATGGGTCATTGATCACTATTCTTTTATGTCTTACTGCTCATTTGTGTATATAAGGAGAATTGGAAAGCATCAACTACAGAATCTATACATGTAATTTGCTAATTTGTTCTGATTAAACTGATCATTTTCCATACCCTCAAACTGTTATCTACAACAAGATCATAGTGATAAAAATCTAACACCAAATTCAGTGGTCATAATCTTTCGATTAAGCAGCAAAGTGATAATGTTCAATCTCTCATAAAGAGTTCAGAGACGAGAAACTTCTTTTAAGGAATTGTAGGTACCTATCAAGTAGATATGAGCATAGTTCCTCAAATTTTGCCCGAGTAAGGGTGGTCTCTATGTGTTTAGGGCCATCTGCAGTAGCTGTAATAAAAGGCGAACTAGGGGAAAACCAGAAAAATAAACGAACTGAGTTGAATCAATGCAAAAGAGAGAAAGGGAAATCAATATTGTAATTTGCAACTCAAAATATACAGTTGTCTTTCTCTGCTGTACCTTATATTAATATTGTACCTTATATTAGCCTGTGTCAAAGATGACAGCTCCATCTTGGCTTTCTCTGCTGTCTCAGTCAGACGCTGAAGAGCTTGTTTGTCTCAGTCAGACACATGGCATGAGAATGAGAATGATAACTACATAATAATCTACTGAATGTTCACACCAGCTACAGCAAATGGATATTCCCACATGCTCCTATCACCTTCCTGCTTCTGGAGAAGAACCTGGAATGATTTCTACAGAAAAATTGGCAACTTTTAGGATAATAACACTGTTAGCAATGGCCAAAGTCTCCTTAATCCCCAAAAAGCAATAGAACCAAGAAGAAGACAGCAAGCACACAGCTTTTGAGAGCAAGTAGAGCTTTGTGTTGTGTTACACAGCTTATACAGTACCAAATACATGGTGGTCAACCTTTTAATGTCTCAGAAACCACTCAAAACAGAAAAGTTATTCAATGTTCAAACTATTACAAGGAAAACTGTAAAAGGCACGCCAAAACAAAGAAAACATTAACATACAGTTGTGAAAGTTACTATATCATAGGTCATCCTTTAGTAATTATCAAGAAATCTGAATAGCAGAAGCTTATATGTGCATCATAAAGGGGACATCTTAGAACCAACCTCACTAAAGGTTATCATATGGTTAATATTATTTAGAACAACGTGCAAATGGGAAGGGGATTAAATTAGCTGTCAAAGCCCCGTTCAGATGAAGCATGTCAAGTTCACTACTGTGAATTCAAACTCCAACAATGATTGCCTTCAATACATTCTTCAAAGCCAATTTTAAGCTTTGAACAAATTGGGGCTGCAGACGCTAAATATCCAATTGTCCAAATGCTTAATTCAAATTACATATCAAATAAAAGATTCTTCAAATTAGTAATAAATGTTAAGACAATATTAGGTGTAAAATTAGAACAACTAGACTAGGAAATGAGAATGATAACTCTAAAATTATGAAAAGTGTATGAACACCAGTTCTGTACTCAAACATTCAATGTTTGCAAACGCGAGTGTGTGGGAAATAGAGAAATGAGATGTTAGTGTCAACAAAATGACAAGATGAACAATTAATCCTTGATTCTTATACAGAGCTCTCCTATTCATGCACAAGAACTCAACAGCATTCAAATACCAACATACCAATGCACAAGAACATAATCTTCTTATGAGAAGCTTTAGCTTATCAGAGACCTATAAAAATAGATGTACTCAATTCATTTATTTTTTTTGGAAGTCACATGACCCCAATCAAAATAAAACAATTAATCCTTGATATTACCTGCACCAAACAAACAGAAATATATGCTAAAAAAGGAACTTATACCCATTTGAAAATCAAATTACTATTAGTAAAATAACAATTTTTTATATGGGGAAAATAAAAAACCCAAAACAAATCCAACTAAAAACGAAGCAGTCAACCAAGGAAATTGAACAATTAACTTCACAAACCCATATAAAAGTAACCACAGGGCACAGAAGATACTTCACAAATCATAAAAAGAAAATACACAGCCTAGAGTAGAGACAAAATGTAGTACAACATGAAAGCCATAGATTCAACAAAGTAAACCAAAGTTTTGAGCAGAAAAACCTTGTTTCGACTTCTTGAAGCCTCCAAAACCCTAATAATTGATCCTCCACTTTCTCCCAAAATCATTTGGGATTAAGTCATTTAGTCATTCATTCAGGGTCCTCCTCCGACGGAACCTAGATCGATCCAATAACCTAAAAATCAAGACCGGTGAACTCTTTCAACATCGATACAGTATATTAACCCTTTGAACGAATCCAACATTGAAGAACGACAGTAAATAGAATAAAATTAGGGAAAAGAGGGAGGGTGTATAGGTGAATTACCGTGACAGGTGCATCAACCGTTTGAACGTTGCTCTCTTCAACGAGGCAAGGAGACTTGACCTCCGACTCTTTGAGAGGCTCGCAATTCTTCAGCTGCTCTATTTGCCTGTCTAGGTCTGACATATTCCCCCAAACCCTTCACTCACTTACTCACTATTCCTCAATATTAGTGAGCGCAAACAAGGAAGGGGTGAAAAATGAGATTTGGAACTCCAGCCCGAGTGAAGAGACGTTGTTTCGCAACTCTCTCTGTATTGTAGTGTTCACTTCTTTTTGTGGGTTCTCTCTCTGTATTGTAGTGTTCATTTATGTCGATCTCGATGAGTTTGCTATTCGTGTTTCGTTTCTCCCTCTCACATTTTGCTCCGTGTTTTTTTTAGTACATAACGTTTTAAAAAAAATGTTATCTAATTAAAACTAAAAAAATATCATTTTAAATTAAAAACATTTTTTGATATATATCTACAACGTTTTATTTAAAAATATTGTGAAAAAAAATACCACAACGTTTTTTATAAAAACGTTGTGGTTTACGTATTGTCTATTTACTACTTTTTAGTAGTGATTTTGTAGATACACTAATAGTATAATTACTTTCTAATTATTGTATATTAGTGTTAAGGACCCTAATTTATTTCATTTGTGTATAATTCCTATAAATATTGATCTATATTACAACCTGACCTTAATACATATTTCTCCCATATTGCAAATTACTCACAACAAGAAAATGATTATTTTGATAGCTACGTAACATTGCCTATTTTCGTGTGTCTAGCCTATGAAAAATATATACAACTCTTTCCGCCGATCAAAAAGCAAATGGAGAAGCAGGGCAGGGGTGGCCGAAGAAGAAAGGATTGTAAAAATTTTATACTTAAAAAAAATAAGAGTTTTATCCAGCCCACTACAATTTAGTTTATTACCCCATTCACAATACTTTTGGGTTGGTACTTTCTGGCTTCGTTCCTATTGGGTCCGCCACTGATTAAGAGTACCATGAAAAATGACTCCCTATTCGTTCTTTTCTGACGTCAGTCCTATCAAATTTTCAAATTGCATCGACCCCCTAACGCCAAATTATAGGACAATGTGTGATGCCCAAGTTAAGGGGTGGGGCTATTTATTTAGCATTGAATGGCTGAATGGCTGACAGATTCAGCTATTCAGTGCATTTATTTTTAATAAAAATTGTTTAAATGGCTGAATCGGTCAGCCATTCATACGATTTGGGCTGAATGACTAAGTCCTATTTTTTGGGTGAATGACGATTTAATGATTTTTTTTACAATATTAACTATTATATTAAGTAATATTAAATAAATTTATAACAATTTTGAATTTTTAGAGGGGTAAAATAATAAAAATCTGTTATTCAGATGTTTCATGTGACGCCCCCAAAATTGGTATACATCACCCATCTTGGGTCGCCAGATACACGATACATGATTCAAATACAAATTTAATTAATACAGTTGTCGTGTAAAATACGATAAAACATAGCTGAGTTTTTACACGAATATTGTCTCACAGACAATATCCAAACTCAAATTCAATCCTCATTACATTTATTATTACACTAAATAGTGAGGACTACTAAAACAATCATCTCGGACCATCACTCCGTTCCCCGACTGGTCCCGGCTATATTCTTATTTTCTGAAGAGAACAATGCAAGAAAAGGGTGAGCTCAACTGGCTCAGTAAGAAATATTATGACTAAGATAATGCAAAATAAATTATCATTATCCTTTAACAGTATAACAACTGATAGAATATAATAGACAACAAGTTTTAGATCAACAGCTGCAGCGGAACAAACAATCCATTAGAAGAGTCAAGCAAAGCATGATATCTACTATCTTCTATGATTTAAAAGTTTATCATCAATTTTATCGCTGAGACTCAGCTTTATAAATAATCCACATCACTGAATTATCCATGCATTACGGGCCAAGAATATTCATTAGTATCACGCCCACGAATTATCTATGCACTTCGGGCCAGACATATTCGTGTTTTCACCAATGGTCATGAACATGCCAAACAACAATTCATCTTTGCACCCTTGGCCGAAGAGAACGCATGGTCATGATCATACCAACAACTGTCGCTGAGACTCAGCTCAATAAATAATCCACATTACTTGTAAAATTACATGTCACGATTATACCGAATAATCCCTGGTCATAATCATACCAATCAACAGTTCATCTATGCACTACGGGCCAAAGATGACTTTTATCACAATATAAGCATGAGGATGATGACAATGATATAAGCATTAATCAAACAAAATCAATGATCAATATTAAAGACTTTAAATTTATCTAGAGTTTAAAAATATCCAAATTGTCAACATGATACTGCTTTGTGGAGTAAAATTGAAAAATAATATTCATGTATCAAAAATAATTTTAGATAAAAAAGAAATCAATTTTTGTCGTGAACAGTATCCCGAGTGAATAGTACCCCGTGAATAGTACTTCAGGAATAGTATCCTATGAATAGTACCCCGGCATGAAAAGTGCCCCGAATACCCGACTGAATATTACCCAAGTAAATAGTACTCGAGTGAATAGTAACCCATAAATAGTACCCCGGGTGAAAATATTGATATTTAATAAGAAAGTTCAGATCAATATTCCAATGAAACGATATTGGATGAAGCGCAAAACTCAATGATATTCTACTAATTTCATGGATTATAGAAGCAATACTTACCATAGTAAGTTTAGATTTAAGAATACGAAAAGAAATAACATACGAAACTGCAAATAGATTTTCACTTGTCATGCAGTACGTAATCGGTGTAGATAGGTTATTCTAACATATTAAAGGATGAATACAAAAAATAGTATTTCTTATGAATATGAAAGAAATAAAACCCCTTACGAATACAAAAGAAATAACACCCCTTACCATACGAAAATAACATCCCTTACGAATATAACAAATAATATCCCTTACCTTAGTAGAAGACTGGATACTGTAATAGTGAAATAGCATAATACTCTTCTTCTTGCTATCTATAGTTTCTGTGACGCCCCCAAAATAGGTATACATCACCCATTCTGAGTTGCCAAATACATGGTACATAAATCAAATATAAACTTCTTTTATACAATACGACAACATCGTAGCTTAGAGTTCTTACACGAATATTGTCTCATAGACAGTATTCAAACTGAAATTGTAAGACTCCAACTTTTTATAAATAAAATTGAATTTCCTCTATTTATTATTTTGAAATAGTAAGGGGTTGATTTGATTAATGTGGTTAGTTATGAGTAAAATGCGTAAATATTTTAAATAAACAAGTGGTTATAAAATATTCATTGTTGTCGGAGAATATTCGTTTGGTCGTGAAATATTCTTGCTGTCGGAGAATATTCGTACGACGGTGCAGCCTTGTGTGGGCCCCATAACGAAAAGCAATTGGATGAAGAAAATGACAAGTATGAGTTTTTATAAATAGCGGCGTAGTTGTTACTGTTAACACTGTTGGAATACCCGGTGGTTAAAACACAGTAATACGCAGTGTTGCACAGTAGCACACGGTATTGCTCCAATTATTGATTCTTACGTAAGAAGGCACTACTCAATAATTGTTACAGTAATTACTGTTCAATATTTTATTTTATTGATTCAATAATTGCTACGTTGATATTTTATATTATTGTTTATTCAATAATTGTCACTGTATTTTTCATTATCAGATCAATAATTCATATTAATTGAATAATATCATTAGATAGCATTATTGACAATGTCTAAGGAAGTTCTGTCTAGGAGATATTATTTAATTGCGCACCAGTAAGGAAAAATCTTTATCGGAAGACCTCCTCTTTCATGGGAACTACCTGGTTGTCATTATTGCGATTCTGTAATATTATTTGTGAATAATTAATTATTGATTTATATGAAAAGGATAATATTTATTTAAGTGGATGAAAATGGAGGTATTTTTAGAAAAGTGATAATTGTTGAAAATTTATATTTTATCTTTTTTGATAAAATAATTCATTCAAATATATTATTATATTACATTATAAATGTATAATACTATAATATAATAATATAATAATGGTGATATTTTTATAATGAATATGTGATATATGAATAAATGAGGAGGAAGAGTATTTTTATAAATGCTAAAAATATGTTAAACATGTTGGTGGACCCCATTTTTGACTGAAATTTGATTATAACCTGCAAAATAGTCCGTATGTTAATTTTGGTCAATTTTTGTTTGGAATTTGGAAAAATTTAAAGCTACAAAGTTGTAGAGATTTGAATTTTCTATGGAATGAACATAAGATTCGAATATTTCTGATAAAGGGCTATTTATTATGAATTATTAAAGTTCTGGAATAATTAATTTTTGAGTTTTATTATTTTTTTTAAGAAAAATATTTTTATCATTGTCGGTGGGTCCCACTGATGGCTGAAATCAAATTTTCAAGAGGTGGGCGTGATTTTTTTTATAAATATAATATTTTATTAAATTTTCTATTTTGGTGTTCTAAGCATTTTCCTATAAATAGGGTGCTTAGGTTAGAATTGAAAATCACACCAGAATCTGTAGTTTTCTCTCTATATTATCAAGCGTTTTTTGTGTGAGTATTTTGATACTTTGAGTGTTGATATACGGTGCAAGTTTCCTTCAGCATTATATCCGATATTCCAGTCAGAAGCACTGTCCTTTTGAGGTAAGAGATGTTATTTTTTTCGTAAATGATATTATTCTTTTCAATATCATTATGCCTAAATATTAGTATAATTTATCTTGTGAAATTTTTATCTTTTTTTGTCGGGATTACTATTCACGTATACGGCACTATTCACGAATACGACACTATTCACAGAAAAATTAAATTTTTGTTCTTTATCCAAGATGTCTATTATGGGTACTATCTTCGATTGTATCCATGTTTTGATCTTCATTCTTGAATTTTACTCCACGATGGTTTATTTTGGAGTATTTTTGAACTTGGATTGTTTAAAGTATGAATCCTTAATCTTTGTCCTTTTATTTCATTGGATTCATTTCTTTAAAAATATTTTTCATCATCCTCAGTCCTAAATGATGATATTACTAAATATCTTTGGCCTGTAGTGCAAAGATGAACATGTGTTGAGATGGACATGACCAACTGATGAATATCTTTGGCCTATAGTGCAAAGATGAATATTTGATTCAAGATGTATATTGATTGATGTTACAGGAATAAAATATTGATGATGAATTTTTAAATCATAGAAGATAGTAGATTTCATTCTCTACTTAACTCTTCTAATGAATTGTTATTTTTGCTGCGAATATTGATCTGAAATTTATTGTCTATTATATTCTATGAGATGTTTCCCTGTTGAGGACTAATGATAATTTGTTCTATATTATCTTAATCACAATATTCTTTACTGGGCTAGTTGAGTTCACCCTTTCATTTTTGTTCCATTTTTCTTCTCAGGAAGCGAGAATATAGCGGGAAGTAGTCGGGGTGTGGAGTGATGTTCCAAGGCTGTTGTTATAGTAGTCCTCACTATTTTGTAAAATATAATATCAATAATTATTGTGAGGACTTATTTGGGTGTGGATATTGTCTAGGAGACAATATTTGTATTTTAACTCACAGTTTATGTGTTGTCGTATTTTGTACGATAATTGTATTAATAAAGTTGTAGTTGTTTCTGTACCATATTTTTTGCGACTCAGAATGGGTGACGTATACCTATTTTAGGGGTGTCACACAAATAAAGTCCTCATTATATTTATTATCACACTATTTCATAAAATAGTGAGGACTACTATAGCCACCATCAGGGACCATCACTCTGTTCCCCGACTAGTCCCGGCTACGTTCTCATTTCCTGAAGAGAACAATGAAAGTAAAAGGTTGAGCTCAACTAGCCCAGTAAGAAATATTATGACTAAGGTAATGCAGAATAAATTATCGTTAGCCTTCAATAGTGTTAAACTGATAAAATACAATAAACATCAAGTTTAACTGCAGCGGAACAAGCAATCCATTAGAAGAATCAAGTAGAGCATGATATCTACTATCTTCTATGATTTAAAAAGTTTTTCATCAACTTTATCGTTGAGACTCACCTTAATAAATAAATCACATCATCGAATCATCCCTGCATTACGGGCCAAGGATATTCATATAATCATCAATGGTCATGATCATACCAACAACTGTCCATCAATGCACTATGGGCCAATGATGAATTTTACCACATCATTTGTAACATTACGATCATGATTATACTGAATAATCACTGGTCATAATAATAGTAAGTTTAGATTCGAGAAAACCCTTCTACGAATCTCCGATAATAACCAGCTAAGCCGAGAAAGCTGCGTACTTCGGTCACTGACTTAGGTTGCTCCCATCTTTGAATTGCTTCAATCTTTTTCGGGTCAACAGATATTCCATGATTTGATATCACGTGCCCAAGGAATGCTACTTCCTCAAGCCAGAACTCGTATTTCTTCAACTTGGCATATAGCTTGTTTTCACGAAGCTTTTGGAGTATCAGCCTCAAGTGTTTCTCATAATCTTCATGGCTTTTGGAGTATATGAGGATGTCATCAATAAAGACATCCACGAAATGATCCAAATATTCCTTGAATACTCGATTCATCATATCCATGAAGGCAGCAGGAGCATTAGCCAATCCAAAAGACATGACTAGGAATTCATAATGCCCATACCGAGTTCTGAAAGCCGTCTTTGGAATGTCATCAGTTTTAATCTTTAACTGGTGATATCTGGAACGAAGATCGATCATTGAAAAGAATTTAGCTCCTTGCAACTGGTTAAACAGGTCATCAATGCGAGGCAACGAGTATCTATTTTTGATGGTGATATGATTCAACTCCCGATAATCAATACAAAGTCGCATACTTCCATATTTCTTCTTTACGAATAGAATAGGAGCACCCCAAGGAGACGTACTAGGACGAATGAAACCGATGTCTAACAATTCCTGTAGTTGGGGTTTTAACTCCTGAAGTTCAATAGGAGTCATTCGATATGGGGCTTTGGATATGGGTTTTGGACCGAGTTCAAGATCGATACAAAATTCGATTTCACGCTCTGGGGGTAGGCCAGGAAGTTCTTTAGGGAATACGTCAAGAAATTTATTAACAATAGAAATATCATTCAAATCTGACGTATTTTTGTTTAAATCTGTGACATGGGCTAAGAAAGCTTGACATCCATTTTTCAATAAACGAATAGCTTTATGGCTTGATATGACAGTGATTGACTTTAGTGGTTTGGTAGCATGAATTCGCATAATAGGTTGGTTAGGAATATGGAAGCTAACAACCTTACGAAAATAATCAATTTTAGCATGATAAGTAGTTAACCAATCAATCCCTAAAATCACATCAAACGCAAGTATTTTTAAGAAAATAAGATTAACAGGTAATGTGAGGGTACCGATTTGAACCAAACAAAACTTATAAATAGTGGATGTAATGAAGGTTTCTCCCAATGAAATTTCAACAGATAAGTCAAAGTCTAATTTCTGTAGAGTCAAATTTAAACGTTGAGCGCAAGTAGGAGAAATAAAAGAATGGGTAGAACCGGTATCAAATAAGGTATAGACTTCGCTAGAGTTTATGATTAGCTTACCCGTGATCACCTCATTCGGATTCCTCAATTTTTGGGAGGTTATGAAAAACGCTCTCCCATGAACTATCGGTTTTGTCTTGTGTGGGACGGCCTTTGATGCCTCCATCCCAGCTGGACTTGACTTCGGTGCACAACAAAATTGGGCTAGGTGACATTCTCTTCACAATTGTAACATGCTTTAGACTGCTGCGTACAGTTTGGACTGATGTGTCCCTCCCCTCCACATTTGTAACATACGACTGGCGGTCGTTCTCCTTCCTTAACAACAGGTGCTGGTGCTGACGTCTTTCCATCATTATTGAATTTCCACTTCTTAAAATTTCCACTTCTATTAAATTGGTCATGATTACCACCGAAGTGGTTACCATTTCTGGCATGTTGATTCCATCCACGTTTGTTGTCACCGCTTCGATGACTGCTACCACTGGTATTATCGATTTGCGGGCTGCTCTCTCTTGGTTGAGTTGACTCACAATTGCGCTCTAATAACTGAGGCCTATTTACAACATCTGAATACAAACACAATTTGTGAGAAATTAGGTATTAATGTATCTCAAGTTTCAAACCTCTTAGAAACATCCGCGTCATTCTCTCCTCATTATTAACCAAGTGGGACGCAAATCGGGACAACTCAGCAAACTTAGCTTCGTACTATGATACGGTCATATTGTTTTGCTCCAGCTTGATAAACTCTTCCTCCTTCATGTGACGAATACTTTCATAAAAGTACTTGTCGTTGAACAGTTTTTGGAATTTCTCCCAAGACATCTTCAGTGCGGCAGGTTGAGTACGCTTTACAGATTCTCACCAATAATCTGCCTCTCCTCACAACATGAAGGTGGCAAAGGGAACTTTTTGCTCCTCGGAGCATCCCAAGACATCAAATATCTCGGTGATCTGCTTTATCCACGTCTTTGCCTTAAGTGATTTTGGCTCTCCCAAAAACTCCGGTGGTCCCAGCTCCTTGAACTATTTAGCGGTGACCGTCCGAGAGTTGCTAGTATTTTCACCTGTATTTTGAACAGGAGTCGTTCTCGCCTGATGTTGCATGAATTGCATAAAGCCTCTGAACATCTCATTGTTCATCATTTGGTCAGCTTTGTTATTTTTTTGAGGATTATTGCCATCCTGATGCACATTATCCTGGGTATTGATCATTGGTGACTCAACGGTCTCATGTGCTTCATTGCTTATCTCAACATTTTCGGATGTCATTATCAAATGCTGCCACAAAATAAGGGTTAATTGATATGTCACATATTATCCCTATACTCTGACCGACCAAATAAATACCAAATAAACTTAGGTAGGTCATACTAGCGAAAGAATTTCTCATCTCTCCCCTCCTAGTTCTAGTCTCACATCTCAGCCAAGGATCATATCTCTGAGCTTTGATACCAACTGTGATGCCCCCAAAATAGGTATACATCACTCATTCTGAGTTGCCAAATACATGGTACATAAATCAAATACAAACTTCTTTTATACAATACGACAACAGCGTAACTTAGAGTTTTTACACGAATATTGTCTCATAGACAGTATTCAAACTCAAATGAAGTCCTCATTACATTTATTATCACACTATTTCATAAAATAGTGAGGACTACTATAGCCACCATCTAGGACTGTCATTCTGTTTCCCGACTAGTCCCGGCAACGTTCTCATTTCCTGAAGAGAACAATGAAAGTAAAAGGGTGAGCTCAACTAGCCTAGTAAAAATATTATGACTAAGATAATGCAGAATAAGTTATCGTTAGCCTTCAACAATGTTAAACTGATAAAATACAATAAACATCAAGTTTAACTGCAGCGGAACAAGCAATCCATTAGAAGAGTCAAGTAGAGCATGATATCTATTATCTTCTATGATTTAAAAAGTTTTTCATCAACTTTATCGCTGAGACTCAGCTTAATAAATAAACCACATCATCGAATCATTCTTGTACTACGGGCCAAGGATATTCATGTAATCATCAATGGTCATGATCATACCAACAACTGTCCATCTGTGACGCCCCCAGAATAGGTATACAACACCCATTCTGAGTCGCCAAATACATGGTACAGAAAGCAAACTACAACTTCAATAATACAATTGTCGTGCAAAATACGACAACACATACTGTGAGTTTAAATACAAATATTGTCTTCTAGACAATATCCACACTCAAATAAATCCTCATTACAATTATTCAAACACTATTTTACAGAAATAGTGAGGACTGCTAATACATCTTTCTAGAACCATCACTCCATACCCCGACTAGATCCTGCTATGTTATCACCTCCTGAGAAGAAAAATGGAACAAAAAGGAAAAGGGTGAGCTCAACTAGCCCAGTAAAGAATATTATGACTAAGATAATATACAACAAATTATCGTTAGTCTTCAACAGGGAAAAATCTGATAAAATATAATCGACAACAAGTTTTAGATCAACAACTGCAGCGGAAACAGCAAACCATTAGAAGAGTCAAGTAGAGAAAGAATTCTACTATCTTCTAAGATTTAAAAGTCCATCATCAATATTTTATCCCTGTAACATCAATTAATAATCATCTTTAACCAAATATTCATCTTTGCACTACAGGCCAAAGATATTCATTTGTATCATCAGTCGGTCATGTTCATCTCAACACCTGTTCATCTTTGCACTACAGGCCAAAGATATTCATCAAGTAATTATACATCTTTGCACTACAGGCCAAAGATATTCAGTAATATCATCATTTAGGACTGAGGATGATGAAAAATATCTTAAAGAGAACGAATCCAATGAGACAGAAGGACAAATAGTAGGGATTCGTATAACAGTTTATCCAAGATCAATAATACTTCATAATAATCAATTGTGAAGCAGAATTCAAAAATAAAGATCAAAACATGGATACAATCAAAGATAGTAACCATAATAGACATCTTGGACAAAAAGAGAAAATTTTATTTTTCGGTGAATAGTGCCGTATTCGTGAATAGTGCCGTATACGTGAATAGTGCCGTATACGTGAATAGTAACCCCCGACACAAAAAGTTCCAAATTTGATAAAAACTCATATCAATATTTCAGCATAATGATATTGAAGAAAATAATATCATTTAAGAAGAAAATAATATCCCTTACCTCAAAATATCAGTACTTCTGGTCGGAATACCGGTATAAGGCTGAAAGAAACTTGCTCTGATGAATAGAAACTCTCAAAGTATCTAAATACTCACAAAATACACTCAATAATCTAGAGAGAGAAAGAGAGAAAACTTGTTTCTGGTGTGATTTTCAATTCTAACTTAGCCCTCTATTTATAGGAAAATTTTGGTAGGTTTGACCTGCAACCTGATGGCTTTACCTGCTACTATTCCCACCCACCACATTTGAAATATAATTCAGCACATTTCTTCACCAACCACAAGTGGGGCCCACCAATTCTAGAATTTTCCACCAAAATGATAAACTCCGAAAATTCAACAATTTCTGAACCAGTCATCTTGTAAAATTCGTAATAAATCATACGTTCATTTTTAACGGTTCAAAATTTGTGGACATATACTCAACTTATATATGTATAACATATCCAAAAATTACCACGATCCAACGGTCGGATTAAAAATTATAACCCCCGCAAACTATCTCAAAAACCCTGATTTTTAATACCTCCATTCCGACAAAAATACTGACAAAAACCTCAACATTAACTCCTTCATTTTTAACCACAAAAATATATCCCTCATTTATATCCACATAAAATAAATATTTCCTTATCATATGAATCAATAATTAATTATTCACAAATAATATTACAGAATCACATTTATGACAACCAGGCCGTTCCCAGGAAAGAGGGGGCTTTCCAATAAGGATTTCTCCTTACTGGCGCGCAATTAGATGACCAAACCTCTCCTTAGACAGAACTTTCTAGACATTGCCAATAATGTTATCTAATAATATTATTCAAATAATATGAATTATTGATCTGATAAATGAAAATACTGTGCAGCAACAATTATTGAAACAACAATAATATAAAATATCAACGCAGCAATTATTGAATCAATAAAATAAAATATTGAATAATAACTACTGTAACAATTATTGAGTAGTGCCTTCTTACGTAAGAATCAATAATTGGTGCAATACCGTGTGCTACTGTATTTTAACCACCGGGTATTCCAACAGTATTAACGGTAACAACTACGCCGTTATTTATAAACAACTTATACTTGTCGTTTTCTTCATCCAATCGCTTTCCGTTATGGGGCCCACACAAGGCTGCGTCGTCGTACGAATATTCCCCGACAGCAAGAATATTCCACGACCAACCGAATATTCACCGACCAAAAATAAATATTTTATAACCACTTGCTTATTTTGCAAAATTTGCACATTTCACCCATAACCAAAGTATTATATCAAATTAACCCCTTATTATTCACAATAATATTTAGAGAAAATTTGATTTTATTCATTAATAAGTTGGGGTCTTACAACCTCCCCTCCTTATGAAATTTCGTCCTCGAAATTGACGTACGTACCTGATGTTTCAAAAAGGTGAGGATACCTCGCTTTCATTTCTGATTCCAACTCCCAGGTCATTTCTTCAATAGCATGGTTTCTCCACAAAACCTTAACTTGTGGTATAACCTTCGTGCGTAGGACATGCTCTTTCCTATCCAAGATCTTAACAGGTACCTCCTCGTACGTTAAATCTTCAGCTATCTCGTCTGGTTCTAACTCAATAATGTGGTTCGGGTCTTTAACATATTTACGAAGCATAGATATGTGAAAAACATTATGAACACGAGACATGCTTGGAGGTAATGCGAGTCTATATGCCACATTTCCTATTCGCTCAAGAATCTCAAATGGACCAACAAATCTTGGATTGAGCTTTCCTCTCTTCCCAAATCTTGTAACTCCCTTCCATGGTGCAACACGTAACAATACATGATCCCCAATATTAAATTCCACGTCCTTCCGATGAAGATCCGCATAACTCTTTTGTCGATCCTGTGCCGTTTGTATACGTTGTCGAATCGTTTGGATCTTCTCTGTAGTAATGCGTACCAATTCTGGTCCCAACAATGTTGCTTCACCCACCTCGTCCCAGCATACTGGAGAACGACATTTTCTTCCATACAACGCCTCAAATGGAGCCATACCTATGCTCGCCTGATAACTGTTGTTGTAGGAGAATTCCACCAATGGTAGGTACTTATCCCAACTCCCTTTGAGATCTAAGACACAAAGTCTTAATAGATCTTCAAGAGTTTGAATAGTCCTCTCTGATTGTCCGTCCGTTTGAGGATGGTATGCTGAACTGAATCGTAAATCCGTGCCCATAGCTTTCTGCAAGCTAACCCAAAATCGTGAAGTGAATCTTGGGTCACGATCCGAAACTATGGATACTGGCATGCCATGCAATCTCACAATCTCGTTCACGTACATACTAGCAAGACGTTCAAGGGAATAAGTCTCACGTATCGGCAAGAAATGAGCGGACTTGGTTAATCTATCAACAATAACCCAAATCGCATCTATGCCTTGAGAAACCTTGGGAAGACCTGTAACAAAATCCATAGTAATGTGTTCCCACTTCCATTTCGGAATCTCAAGTGGTTGCAATGGACCCTTTGGTACTTGATGCTCCGCTTTTACACGTTGACAAGTTAAACATCTCGAGATAAACTCCGCGATCTCTCTTTTCATATTGCTCCACCAAAATGTATGTCGAAGATCGTGATACATTTTGGTACTCCCAGGATGGATTGCAAACGGTGTGTTGTGTGCCTCCATCATTATTCTATGCTTCAAGTCAAAATCGTTAGGAACACAAAGTCTGGAGTTGACTCGAAGTATTCCTTCTTCATCGATTCTTGCTTCTGGAATAGCACCTTCTTGCACTTTCTTCTTCATACGCATCAGCTCTATATCCGTAGCTTGAGCAGCTTTAACTTTATCGATTAAAGTCGGTTCTACTCGTATATTTGATATCATCATGTGGGTACTTGGAGCCTTCATCTCTATCTCCATCCTTTGCAAGTCATACAAAATGGGCCTTTGTGTTAAAAACATTGCACTCGTACCCGCATATGATCTTCTACTCAATGCGTCAGCTACTACGTTTGCTTTTCCAGGATGGTATTGGATGGTATGATCGTAATCTTTCAACAGCTCAAGCCAACGTCGTTGCCGCATGTTGAGTTCCTTTTGGGTGAAGAAATATTTGAGGCTTTTATGATCTGTATAGATCTCCACTTTCTCCCCATACAGGTAGTGTCTCCAGATCTTCAACGCAAAAACGACTGCTGCCAACTCCAAATCATGAGTAGGATAATTCCTCTCATATTCTTTGAGTTGTCGTGAGGCATAGGCTATGACTTTCCCATGTTGCATGAGAACACATCCTAACCCTTTGCCTGAAGCATCGCTGTAGATAACAAATCCATCCGAACCAGATGGTATTGTCAAAACAGGTGCCGAAATGAGTCTCCTCTTGAGTTCTTGGAAACTCTTCTCGCATTCCTCACTCCATACGAATTTTGTATCTTTCCGAGTCAGCTGAGTTAACGGAGTAGCGATTCGAGAAAATCCTTCCACAAATCTCCGATAATAACCAGCTAAGCCCAGAAAGCTACGTACTTCGGTTACCGACTTCGGTTGCTCCCAACTTTGTATGGCTTCAATCTTCGCCGGGTCGACAGATACTCCATGTTTTGACACCACGTGCCCAAGGAATGCTACTTCCTCAAGCCAGAACTCGCATTTCTTCAGTTTGGCATATAGCTTGTTTTCACGAAGCCTTTGCAGTACCAGCTTCAAATGGCGCTCATGATCTTCACGGCTTTTGGAATAGATGAGGATGTCATCAATAAAGACAACAACGAACTGATCCAAATATTCTTTGAATACACGGTTCATCATATCCATGAAGGCAGCAGGAGCATTAGTCAATCCAAAAGACATTACTAAGAATTCATAATGCCCGTACCGAGTTCTGAAGGCAGTCTTTGGAATATCCTCAGTTTTAATCTTCAGCTGATGATATCCAGAACGAAGATCGATCTTTGAAAAGAATTGTGCTCCTTGCAACTGGTCAAACAGGTCATCAATGCGAGGTAGCGGATACCTATTCTTGATGGTGACATGGTTCAATTCTCGATAGTCAATACAAAGTCGCATACTCCCGTCTTTCTTCTTTACGAATAAAACAGGAGCACCCCAAGGAGACGTACTAGGACGAATAAAACCGATGTCCAACAACTCCTGTAGTTGGACTTTTAACTCCTGAAGTTCAATAGGAGCCATTCGATATGGGGTTTTAGAAATGGGCTTTGTACCGGGTTCAAGGTCAATAAAGAATTCAATTTCTCGTTCCGGGGGTAGACCGGGAAGTTCTTCAGGAAATACATCGGAAAATTCTCTAACAATAGAAATATTATTCAAATCTGACTTGTCTTTGTTCAAATCCATAACATGGGCTAAGAAAGCTTGACATCCGTTTTTCAATAAACGAATAGCTTTGTGGCTTGATATGACAGTGACTGATTTTAGTGGTTTAGTAGTTTGAATTCGTATGACAGGTTGGTTAGGAATATGAAAACTAACAACCTTACGAAAACAATCAATTTTAGCATGATGAGTGGTTAACCAATCAATTCCTAAAATCACATCAAAAGCAAGTATCTTTAAAGAGATAAGATCAACAGGTAATGTGATAGTGCCAACTTGGATCATGCAAGATTTATAAACTGTAGATGTAACGAAGGTTTCACCCAACGGAGTTTCAACAGATAAGTTAAAGTCCAATTTCTCCGGAGTCAAGTTTAAACGTTGAGCACAAGCAGGAGAGATAAAAGAATGGGTAGAACCGGTATCTAGTAAAGTATAAACTTCGCAAGAATTCAAGATTAGCTTACCCGTGATCACCTCGTTCGGGTTTCTCGCGTTTTGGCCAGTAACGACAAACGTCCTTCCAGGAACCGCTGATTTCGACTTATCCGGGATAACTTTTGGAGTCACCATCCCCGCTGAACTTGGTTTTGCTACAGAACACTCTCGAGCTATATGACCTTCCTTTCCACAGTTATAACATACCTTGGATTGTTGTGGGCAGTTTGGGCTGATATGTCCCTCTTTCCCACATTTGTAACATACGACCGGTGGTCGTTCTCCTCCCCTAGAAACAGTTGATGTTTGTGCTGACGTCTTCACGTTATCATTGTTGTACCTTCTCTTCTTGAAATCTCCTCCCGACTCGCTCCTTCTATTATCACGACCACGATTACCACCAGAGTGGTTACCGCTTTTGTCCGAATGTTTTCCTCCCTGCTGGTTTTCATTGCTTCGATGACTGCCGCCACCGGTATGACCCTGGTTGTGGTCCCTCGGTTGCACATACTCATTATCTCGCTCTAATAATTGAGCCCTGTTTACAACATCTGAATATAAAGAAAATTTATGAGAGATAAGATATTGTCGAATCTCGGGTTTTAGACCTCTCAGAAACATCCTTGTCATTCGTTCCTCATTTTCGACCAAATGAGGTGCAAACCTGGATAACTCTGCAAACTTCGCCTCGTACTGGGACACCGTCATGTTGTTTTGTTCCAGTCTAATAAACTCAACCTCCTTCATATGACGAATACTTTCAGGAAAGTACTTGTCATTGAACAGTTTTTGAAATGTTTCCCAGGACATGTTGAGTGCGTCAGGCTGGGTACGCTTCACAGACTCCCACCAGTAGTCTGCCTCACCGCGGAACATAAATGTGGCGAATGGAACCTTCTGTTCCTCCGTGCATCCCAAGACATCAAATATCTTGGTAATTTGCTTGACCCACGTTTCCGCCATGATCGGATCCGGCTTTCCCTTAAATTCTGGTGGTCCCAATTCTTTGAACTGCTTAGCTGTGACAAACCGCGCGTTGTTATCATTTCCACCCGTATTCTGCACACGAGTCTCCCTCGTCTGATTTTGCATGAACTGCAAAAAGCTCCTAAACATTCCATCATTCATCGTTTGCTCGGTAACGTTGTTTACAGGAGGAATATTGCCTTCCTGTTGCACGTTCCCCTGGGTAGTGATCAAAGGTGTCTCCACGGTCTGATTTACTCCATTATTAACGTTCTCAGCTGCCATTCTTAAATACTGCCATAAAACAAGGGTTAATAGTCATGTCATATATTATCCCTATACTCTGACCGACCAAATAAACACCAAATAAACTTAGTCAGGTCATACTAGCGAAGGAATTCCCCGTCTCTCCCCTCCTAGTTCTTGTCTCACATCTCAGCCAGGGATCATATCCCTAAGCTCTGATACCAACTGTGACTCTCATGCTTCAACCACAGCACCTCACAATGGTACCTATCAGTCCATCCCCTAAGTCTGATATCAACATCACTCGACTTATAGCTCTGATACAACTGTGACGCCCCAGAATAGGTATACAACACCCATTCTGAGTCGCCAAATACATGGTACAGAAAGCAAACTACAACTTCAATAATACAATTGTCGTGCAAAATACGACAACACATACTGTGAGTTTAAATACAAATATTGTCTTCTAGACAATATCCACACTCAAATAAATCCTCATTACAATTATTCAAACACTATTTTACAGAAATAGTGAGGACTGCTAATACATCTTTCTAGAACCATCACTCCATACCCCGACTAGATCCTGCTATGTTCTCACCTCCTGAGAAGAAAAATGGAACAAAAAGGAAAAGGGTGAGCTCAACTAGCCCAGTAAAGAATATTATGACTAAGATAATATACAACAAATTATCGTTAGTCTTCAACAGGGAAAAATCTGATAAAATATAATCGACAACAAGTTTTAGATCAACAACTGCAGCGGAAACAGCAAACCATTAGAAGAGTCAAGTAGAGAAAGAATTCTACTATCTTCTAAGATTTAAAAGTCCATCATCAATATTTTATCCCTGTAACATCAATTAATAATCATCTTTAACCAAATATTCATCTTTGCACTACAGGCCAAAGATATTCATTTGTATCATCAGTCGGTCATGTTCATCTCAACACCTGTTCATCTTTGCACTACAGGCCAAAGATATTCATCAAGTAATTATACATCTTTGCACTACAGGCCAAAGATATTCAGTAATATCATCATTTAGGACTGAGGATGATGAAAAATATCTTAAAGAGAACGAATCCAATGAGACAGAAGGACAAATAGTAGGGATTCGTATAACAGTTTATCCAAGATCAATAATACTTCATAATAATCAATTGTGAAGCAGAATTCAAAAATAAAGATCAAAACATGGATACAATCAAAGATAGTAACCATAATAGACATCTTGGACAAAAAGGGAAAATTTTATTTTTCGGTGAATAGTGCCGTATTCGTGAATAGTGCCGTATACGTGAATAGTGCCGTATACGTGAATAGTAACCCCCGACACAAAAAGTTCCAAATTTGATAAAAACTCATATCAATATTTCAGCATAATGATATTGAAGAAAATAATATCATTTAAGAAGAAAATAATATCCCTTACCTCAAAATATCAGTACTTCTGGTCGGAATACCGGTATAAGGCTGAAAGAAACTTGCTCTGATGAATAGAAACTCTCAAAGTATCTAAATACTCACAAAATACACTCAATAATCTAGAGAGAGAAAGAGAGAAAACTTGTTTCTGGTGTGATTTTCAATTCTAACTTAGCCCTCTATTTATAGGAAAATTTTGGTAGGTTTGACCTGCAACCTGATGGCTTTACCTGCTACTATTCCCACCCACCACATTTGAAATATAATTCAGCACATTTCTTCACCAACCACAAGTGGGGCCCACCAATTCTAGAATTTTCCACCAAAATGATAAACTCCGAAAATTCAACAATTTCTGAACCAGTCATCTTGTAAAATTCGTAATAAATCATACGTTCATTTTTAACGGTTCAAAATTTGTGGACATATACTCAACTTATATATGTATAACATATCCAAAAATTACCACGATCCAACGGTCGGATTAAAAATTATAACCCCCGCAAACTATCTCAAAAACTCTGATTTTTAATACCTCCATTCCGACAAAAATACTGACAAAAACCTCAACATTAACTCCTTCATTTTTAACCACAAAAATATATCCCTCATTTATATCCACATAAAATAAATATTTCCTTATCATATGAATCAATAATTAATTATTCACAAATAATATTACAGAATCACATTTATGACAACCAGGCCGTTCCCAGGAAAGAGGGGGCTTTCCAATAAGGATTTCTCCTTACTGGCGCGCAATTAGATGACCAAACCTCTCCTTAGACAGAACTTTCTAGACATTGCCAATAATGTTATCTAATAATATTATTCAAATAATATGAATTATTGATCTGATAAATGAAAATACTGTGCAGCAACAATTATTGAAACAACAATAATATAAAATATCAACGCAGCAATTATTGAATCAATAAAATAAAATATTGAATAATAACTACTGTAACAATTATTGAGTAGTGCCTTCTTACGTAAGAATCAATAATTGGTGCAATACCGTGTGCTACTGTATTTTAACCACCGGGTATTCCAACAGTATTAACGGTAACAACTACGCCGTTATTTATAAACAACTTATACTTGTCGTTTTCTTCATCCAATCGCTTTCCGTTATGGGGCCCACACAAGGCTGCGTCGTCGTACGAATATTCCCCGACAGCAAGAATATTCCACGACCAACCGAATATTCACCGACCAAAAATAAATATTTTATAACCACTTGCTTATTTTGCAAAATTTGCACATTTCACCCATAACCAAAGTATTATATCAAATTAACCCCTTATTATTCACAATAATATTTAGAGAAAATTTGATTTTATTCATTAATAAGTTGGAGTCTTACACCATCAATGTACTACGGGCCAATAAGGACTTTTACCACATCATTTGTAACATTACGGTCATGATTATGCCGAATAATCCATGGTCATAATCATACCAATCAATAGTACATCTATGCACGTAAGCCACATATGACTTTTATCATAATATAAGCATAAGGATGATGAAAATGATATAATAATTCAATTAAAAGAAAGCAACGGATAAATTTTTAAAGGTTTATAATTTTATTTATCCAGAATTCAATAATGTTCAAATTGTCAACATAATATTACTTTGTGGAGTAAAATTTAAAAATAATATTATATCAAAAATGATTTAGACAACAAAGAAATTAATTTTTGTCATGAATAATTCTCCGGGTGAATAGTACTCGAGTGAATAGTACTTTATGAATAGTACTTTGTAAATAGTACCCGTGAATAGTATTTTATAAATAGTACCCCGTGAATAGTACTTTGTGAATAGTACCGTATAAATGAATACTACTCATAGACAGTACTCCGGCATGAAAAGCTTAAAATTTAATAAGAATGTGCAGAAAATATCATTGTGAAACGATACTAGATGAAGCGTAAATTTCAAGGATATTCTACTAATTTCACTGAGTATAGAAGCAATACTTTAACAAAATGAGTGTATAATCAGGAATACGAGATGAAATAATATTACTCACATACTACAGAGTATGGAAGAAAATATTATTCCTTATGAATACTGAAAAAAATAAAATCCCTTACCTCTGAAGAATATTGGATACTGGAATAGTGGAGTAGTAGACCTCTCTTCTTCTTTCTCTCTATAGCTTCTCTCTCTATAATTGCTCTTGTGAGTCTTAGTGAATTGGTGAGAATGAAAGAAGAATGAGCTTCTATTTATAGAAAAATATAGTTTTGATAATTGCACGTTTTGGGACTCGAAATATTACAGTATAATACCTTCATCTTTTTCTTCATTTTTAATTTAGTCCTGCAAGTATTATCAAACTTGCACCACCTCCCCTAATAGTACATAAATGTGAATCAATAATACATTCATGTGAATCAATAGTTTTATACATGTGAAAAAATAGTTACGGTATAATACCTTCATTTATACCTCTATTTTTAATTTAGTCATGCAAGTATTATCAATCTTGCACTACCTCCCCTAATAGTACATGTATGTGAATTAATAGTTATAAGCATGTGAATTAATATTAATTAATTGCTTATTTATCCGATTAATTACCCGATTGGTCAATATAACCTCTAGAAATTAATTATTATCGAAATAAATGTCGATAACATTAATAATCACAACACAATGGAAATATTAATTTTATTTTTAATCAACACGAACTTATTCATCATTAATATTATAACTCACAATATTTAACAACCAGATCATTCTCAGGAAAGAGGGGGCTTTCTGATAAGGATTTCTCCCTATTGGCACACAATTAGGTGACCAAACCTCTCCTTGACAGAACTTTCTAGACATTGTCAATATTGTAAATAAGAATATGAATAACTTTTTCGCCTCAATTATTGATTTAATAATATAAAATATTATACAGATGATAATGTGACAATAATTGAATCAATAATATAAGAGATATTATGCAGCAATTACTGTAGCAATAATTGAGTATAACTGAGTGACTTCTCACGTAAGCATCAATAATCAATACCGTGTGCTACTATGCAACCACGCATATTACTGTTCTTTTACCATCGGGTATTTCAACAGTTTAACCGTAAAACTTTTGTCGTTATTTTTATAAAAAGATAATTATGTCGTTTTCTAACTCCAACAATAATTCGGTTTGTGGGGTCCACCAATGATTGTGATGTCGTACGAATATTCCATGTTAAAATGAATATTCCCCGACCAATCGAATATTTTATAACCATTTGCTTACTTTGCAAAATTTGCAAATATTACACACAACTATAATATTATATCAAATCTACACCATAATATTTAAAAATATATTTCGAGAAAAATTAATCTGTATTCATAAATATTGGGGTCTTACAGTTTCTCTCGCTATAGTTTCTCTTGTGAGTCTTAGTGAATTGGTGATAATGAAAGAAGAATTAAGCTTCTATTTATAGGAGAAATGACTAAATAGTAACTAATTCACGGACGGTCTATATTAATTTACTATTAGAACGGACAGTCCATATTGATTACTATTAAAACCACAACCGACGGTCCAGATTGATTTAGTTTTAAAACCACCACCGACGGTCTAAATTGATTTACTTTTAAAACCACCATCGACGGTCCAGATTGATTTACTTTTAAAACTACCACCGACGGTCCAGATTAATTTACTTTTAAAACCATCATCGACAGTCCAGATTGATTTACTATTAAAATCACCACCGACGGTTCAGATTGATTTACTATTAAAACTACCACCGACGGTCCAAATTGATTTACTATTAAAACCACCACCGACAGTTCATAAAATTAGTAAATCCTCCCATGGAAAACTAAGTCAAACTTACAACAAACGCCTTATAACAAATACCTATATTTATATCAAAAAAATTAAATAAATATTTACCACAAATCATTTATCTTTAATAAATACATTTTTAATCTATTAACAATTATTCATCATTAATATTATAACTCACAATATTTAACAACCAGATCATTCCCAGAAAATAGGGGGCTTTCCGATAAGAATTTCTCCCTATTGGCGCGCAATTAGGTGACCAAACCCCTTTTCTCGACAGAACTTTCTAGACATCGTCATTATTGCAAATAATAATATGAATAACTTTGTTGTCTCAATTATTGATTTAATAATATAAAATATTGTGCATATGATATTGTGATAATAATTGAATCAAATAATGTGAGATACTATGCAACAATTACTGTAGCATTAATTGAGTAAATAGAGTGGCTTTTTACATAAGCATTAATACTCAATACCATGTGCTACTATACAACCACGCGTATTACTGTATTTTTACCACCAGGTATCTCAACAGTTTAATGGTAAAACTTTCGCCGTTATTTTTATAAAAAGATATTTCTGTCGTTTTCTAACTACGATAATACTTCCGTTGTGGGGTCCATCAATGATTATGCCATCGTATGAATATTCCCTGTTAAAACGAATATTCCTCGACCAATCAAATATTCTATATCAACTTGCTTACGTTGCAAAATTTTGAAATATCACCCTTAACTTTAACCATTTATCAATTTAGCCATTTATTAAATAGAATAATAATTATAAGAGAATTGGATACTTTCATTTCATATAATTCGGGGTCTTACAACCTCCCCTACTTATGAAATTTCGTCCGCAAAATTGGTGTACATACATGATATGACGAAGAGATGAGGATACCTCGTCAGATTCTAACTCTTGAGGTATAACCTTTGAGTATATAATATGTTTCTTCTTATCCAAGATTTTAACTAGTACTTCTTCATATGTTAAATTTTCTGCTATCTTATCTAATTTTAATTAAATAATGTAGTTCGGGTTGTCCACATATTTACGTCATCGATACGTGAAAAACGTTATGAACACACGACATACTTAGCGGTAAGGTGAGTATATAGGCCACAGTTCCTACTCAATCGAGGATTTTAAATGGTCCAATAAAATCGAGGATTGAGATTTTCTGTCTTGGTCGATTCTTGCTTCTAGAATAACGCCTTCTTGCACCTTCTTCTTTACATTCATAAGCTCTTAGTATGTAGCTTGATCGGCTTTTAACTTTATCGATTAACGTCGATTCTACTCGTATATTCGTTATCTTCATATAGGATCTTGGAGTCTTTAACTCTATCTCCATCTTTTGTAAGTCGTACAAAATGGGTCTTTGTGTTAACAATATCGCACTCGTAAATGCATACAATCTTCCACTCAACGTGTCAGCTACCACGTTCACTTTTCTAGGATGGTATTGAATGGTATGATTATAATCTTTCAACAGCTCGAGCCAACGTGTTTGGCGCATGTTACGTTCGTTCTGGATGAAGAAATATTTGAGGATTTTGTATCGGGTTTAAGGTCGATACAAAATTCAATTTCACGCTCTGGGTAGGTCAGGAAATTTATTAATAATAGGAATATCATTCAAATCTGACGTATTTTTGTTTAAGTCCGTGACATGGGCTAAGAAAGCTTGACATCCTTTTTTCAATAAACGAATAACTTTATAGCTTGATATGACAGTGATTAACTTTAGTGGTTTGGTTGCTTGAATTCGCATAATAGGTTGGTTAGGAATATGAAAGCTAACAACCTTACGAAAATAATCAATTTTAGCAAGATGAGTAGTTAACTAGTTGATTCCTAAAATAACATCAAAGGCAAGTATTTTCAAAGAGATAAGATCGACAGGTAACGCAAAAGTGTTGATTTGAATCAAACAAGGCTTATAAATAGTGGAGGTAATGAAGGTTTCTTATAACGGAGTTTCAACAGATAAGTCAAAGTCTAATTTCTCCAGAGCTAAATTTAAACGTTGAGCGCAAGTAGGAGAAATAAAAGAATGGGTAGAACCGGTATTTAATAAGGTATAGATTTCGCAAGAGTTTATAATTAGCTTACCCGTGATAACTTCGTTTTGATTTCTCGACAAACGCTCTCACTTACACTACCGACTTTAACTTATCTGGGACAGCCTTTGGCGTCACCATCCCAACTGGACTTGACTTCACTACATGATAAAATCGAGCTAGGTGACCTTTTCTTCCGTAATTATAACACGCTTTGGACTGCATCGTGCAGTTTGGGTTGATGTGTCCCTCCCCTCCGCATTTGAAGCATACGATCGGTGGTCGTTCTCCTTCCTTGAAAACTGGTGCTGGTGCTGGTGTCTTTCCATCATTGTTGAACTTTCTCTTCTTGAAGTTGTTCTCACTTTTTTCACCTTTCCTATTATCTTGGCAGTGATTACCACTGAAGTGGTTACCATTTCTTGCCTGATAATTTCCTCCATGATGGTTATTGTTGTTCCGATGGCCGTTGCCATCAGTACAATTATTATCGTGTTGGTGGTCACTACCTTTTGGTTGGGCTGACTCGTTATCGCGCTCCAATAATTGAGCCCTATCCACAATATCTAAATATAAATAAAATTTGTGAGAAATGAGGTATTGACGTATTTCGGGTTTCAAACCTCGCAGAAACATTCACGTCATTCTCTCCTCATAATCAACCAAATGGGATGCAAACCGGGATAACTCCGCAAACTTAGCCTCGTACTGTGACACGGTTATATTATTTTACTCTAGCTTGATGAACTCCACCTTTTTCATGTGATGAATACTTTCGAGAAAATACTTGTCGTTGAACAGTTCTTGGAACTTCTCCCAAGATATTTTGAGTGCGGCAGGCTGAGTACGTTTTACTGATTCCCACCAGTAATCTGCCTCTCCTCTCAACATGAAGGTGGCAAAGGGAACCTTTTGCACCTCGGAGCATCCCAAGACATCAAATATCTTGGTGATCTGCTTTATCCACGACTCTGCCTTAAGTGGTTCTGGCTTTTCCAAAAACTCCGGCGGTCCCAGCACCTTGAACTGCTTAGCGGTGACCAGCCGTGAGTTGCCAGTATTTACACCTGCATTTTGAATAGGAGTATCTCTCGTTTGGTTTTCCATAAATTTTAAAAATTTCCTAAACATACCATCGTTCGTCATTTGGTCGGTGTTATTGTTTACACGAGGATTATTGCCTTGCTAATGTACATTATCCTGGTTATTGATCATCGTTGACTCAACGATCTCATGTGCTTCATTGCTTACCTCAATATTTTCAGATGTCATTCTCAAACACTGTCATAAAATAAGGGTTAATTGACATGCCACATAATATCCCTATATACTGATCGACCAATTAAATAACAAATAACTTAGGCAGGTCATACTAGCGATGGATTAACCCGTCTCTCCCCTCCTAGTTCTAGTCTCACATCTCAGCTAGGAATCATATCCCTAAGCTCTGATACTAACTGTGACGCCCCCAAAATAGGTATACATCACCCATCTTGGGTCGCCAGATACACGATACATGATTCAAATACAAACTTAATTAATACAGCTATCGTGTAAAATACGACAAAATATAGTTGAGTTTTTATACGAATATTATCTCATAGACAATATCCAAACTCAAATTCAATCCTCATTACATTTGTTATAACACTAAATAGTGAGAACTATTAAAATAACCATCTCGGACCATCACTCCGCTCCCCGACTAGTCCCGGCTATGTTCTCATTTCCTAAAGAGAATAATGTAAGAAAATGGTAAGCTCAACTAGCCCAATAAAAAATATTATGACTAAGATAATGCAGAATAAATTATCGTTAGCCTTCAACAGTATAACAACTGATAGAATACAATAGACAACAAGTGTGACGAACGAGAATTTTGTAAATTATTTTAAATATTTATTGAGTTAAATAAATATTTTTCGATGATTTAATTATTAGATTTAATAATTAATTGATGCAATTGTGGTAGATTAATTTAATTATATGTGTTACATTTATTAAATTAATGTAGAGAATTTTTATTATTCGAGTATGTGATTGTGTGAGCTTATTGAATTAAATGAAATATTTAATTAAGCATGATGTTACTTTAATTAATTTAATTATTAATTAGAGATTTAATAAATTGTTATTATTTATTAATGAGAAAAATTAATTATGTGACTATATGAATTTATGAGAAAATATTATATTTTATTTATAATAAATTAAATAAAATATTGGAGTTATTTTATAAGGAGTGTGACATTTATTAAACTATATAATAAAAGGTATATTAAAATAATGAGCTTTAAATTTATTTGCTAAGACAAACATGGCACTAAGAGAGGTTATGGGCAGTTAACCCATGACTGGGCAACTGACCACATCGCGTCAGTTTTATTTCTTCGACGCTTCCTCCTTCTTCTTCATAATTTCCTAAGTCTGGCATTATTTTCAGAGAGAGTTCAGAGAGAAGGTGAGAATTTTTGAGAGAATTTGTGAGTGTGTAATTACAGGTTATTGCAAAAAGGGTTATCTGATCATCTTATACTCTGGGTAATTCTCTCCAAACCCAATTTCTACAATTACGTCTTTTGGTTTTCATAAATTGGCTTTCATATGTTTCTGTAAATCTCTGTATTTGGGATATATGAGATGATTATAATTTTATGTATGGCTTAACATGTATCAAATCGTGTTTAATTATATATGTTGTGTAAACCATAGTATCAGTTTCAGGAAATTACGTAGTATATAATTTTTTCAAATTAAACAGAGTACGTGATATGGCCATATGGCCTTATACGTGATAATTGATGTATTGATCATATATTATCCCTAAATTTTACACCCTTACATTATTGAGCATGTCGATACGGAGAGATTGGAGTTTAAATGAACGGATTCGGTGTTATAACGAATCCGTAGGGAGAATTTTCATATAAAGTTTTCTAAACTTTACGAACATCAAAGTCAGTAATTTTGTTAGGCTTTAAATCTGTTAATAAGTGTTTAAAATTGGTTTTGTCAGTATATAAATGTTGGGTAATGATTATATATAAATTATAGCATATGGGTATGTTTAATTTCGAGTAGAACTTTAAGAAATTTGGAGAAATTGGCAAGTTCGGCGATTTTCGCGAACTGCCATTTCTGTACCTGGTACGCCGCGCCGGCTGCCTGTTCATTTCTCGCGCCGCAGCGCCGCAGCGCTTGCAGCGCCAAGACTCGAGCCACGGCGCCACAGCGCCGCAACGCCAAGGGCCCGGCCACAGCGCCACCGCGCCGCAGCGCGACTCCGTAGCACATTAGTGGCGCCGCAGCGCCACTCTCCAGAAAATGTCAGAAATGTATTTTTAAAATGTTAAAGTCTAACAAGTGTTAGTGGATTGATGTAATGAACATGTAATCATGTTAGGGGTATTATGAGATGATAAAATAGTTGTTTAACATGTAATAAAATATTATATGTGAATTGAATTATTAAATACATAATTAGTTTGATAATTCATGAAGTATAAATTATGTGACAACGTGATAATTTGACTAAGTTTAGTCAATAATTAAAGTAGACAACGAGAATGAGTTTATATTGATTAGTTACTTTATAATTAACTGGTATTGTGTATATGAATGGTATGTAGGATTTAATTCAAAGAACGTGCTTAGTTAAAGTGTAATCTACGCACGAGGCAAGTATTCTATCCCTAACTCCATTCTATTGAGCAAGTTTCTTAACCCTACTTTTTAATATCTTTCAAGATTATTAATTACCTTGAATAAGTTATCATTTCTATTATTCAAGTTCAAGTATGATATTACAGATTATTTATATTGTCAAAGCATGATTCAGTTATACAATAA
Organism: Panax notoginseng; assembly: GCA_016801055.1. Taxonomy (NCBI): domain Eukaryota; kingdom Viridiplantae; phylum Streptophyta; class Magnoliopsida; order Apiales; family Araliaceae; genus Panax; species Panax notoginseng. The sequence continues at coordinate 182,014,201 of CM029020.1, read as the reverse complement.
TTATTCTATTGTATACGTTTGAGATTATTATTCAAATTGAATATCGTTATTGTTGAACCTTATTAGACTAGTGAACCTTATTGATTCAACTAGTTCATAGTTGATGAGCGTTCTAAATTTCAGAACCCTTGATGAATTTATCCAAACCAAACTTCTTTTGGTGCGGACTCGAATGTCAAACTGAGATGAACAACCCTGTATAGGGGATTATTTACGCTTTAGCGCTAAGATATTGTGCACAGTATGATACTACGGGCTGATCCCCCTAAGTACGAGAAGAAGGTCCATAGTCTTATGACTGTTAAAGGTTTCGAGTATAACCCTTGTTAACCTAGGACATAGTTCAAGGTCTTATGACCCTCAGTATTCTTTTGATTCATGTTATTTATTCTTGATTCAAAAGTTGAGCTTTATTCAGATGTCTTGGATTATTCGCATGTTATTATACTGTTATTTCATTTTTATACTTGTGGGCATTTGTGCTCACTCTTGCTTAATAATAACATTGCAGTTAAGAATGAAAGAAGCGATGAACCCTCCACTAGTAAAGGCAAGGGCAAAGTTAACAAGTGATGAAGACTTGTTATTTTAATTGATGATGTATTTATGTTTAAGACTTATGTTGTTGTTTAAGACTTATTTGTTTAGAATTCCGCACAGATGTTTTAAGGTTAGAGTAACCTGGGATTTATTTATGATTCAGTTGATGTAACCCTTAAGGGAAGAGATTTTATTATGATTTCTATCTATTGTATGGTTTGATATTATTTATGGGTAGATAGATAGATGATGCTTGTACAGTGAACGCCAAATCCCGTGGAATCAAAGTACCCAAATTTAGGGGTGTCACAGGTTGGTATCAGAGCTGTAGGTTATGAACCTTAGGTGGGGGAACAACCTTAGGTAGTAACCTTATAGAAAGAAGATAGTAAAGGAAAACTCTTATCGAGTTTTAAGAAATGAATTTTTGGTAATTCATTGAAGATAATAAAATACATTATGTGTCTATGTGTTAATTTATGTGCTCGTTAGTACGACTTAGTAACTAAAACTTAAAATTTTGTTGTCAGGATGACGAATGTTGGAGAAGCTAGTCAAACTGAGGAGGGACCCCATTTACCTATAGTACCTACTGAGGAGGGATCTCGTGTACTTGTAGGACCGACTGAGGAGGAGCCCCGAGACATTCATGTCGTTAGGGAGCAGCTGGTGCAGAAGGTTTCATCTCCATTGATCACCGTTGTTGGTCAGGAGCATGAACCTGAGATTGATCCTGAGGAGGGTCCTGAGGAGGAGTTTGATGTGGAGGAAGAAGATGAGGAGCTACCACGGTACACTGTTGATGCTGAGATGTATGACACACTATATGATCGTAACGTGGAGTTACAAGACGAGGTTCAGGAATTGACTGAGCGAGCGACTGTTCAGCAGTCTACTTTAGAGGAGAAGGATAGAGAGATTGTGACCCTTCATACACGTTTAGAAAACGTGGAGTGGGATCTGGTTCATGAGAAGGGTCAAACCGAAGATAAGACTGAGGAGATAGAGAAGCTGAAGAAGGAACCGAAAGAAACCTCCGGAAGACTGAAAATATCAGAGGAAGGATGGGTAAGAGAATCACATCGAGCAGATCGTGCAAAAAATGATAGTCGTGCAAAGAAGGCAAAGCTTGAAGACACGTACGCCACACTTAATCATGCGATGGATGAGGTTCAAGAGCGAGTGTTAAGGTACCCCATCCAGTTTGAAGGACTTCCATCGTATATGTTGGATCGCAGGACGATGTCTCGTATCATGAATGAGGAGCGTGGCAAGGCTATTGAGCACCTTGGAAGACAGGAATAGAATCTGTTTATTTATGTGAAAGACTTATATAGTTTTATGTAAATTCTGATGTGTTTATGAACTAAGGAATATGTTAATATTTGAATGTTTTAAATCCTGTGGATTCTTTATTCCAGGATAGATGATGTAAATAGCAGTATGCTATAGTTTAATGTTAAAACTTTTTATTTGAATGAAAAGATATCAAGTTGTTTGAGATGATGTGTTAAGTGATATGTTAAATTGTTGAGTAATGTCTTAACTATGTAGAGAAATAAATAAAGTTCTAATAAACGTTTACTTAACAGAAAAATGCCGCCAAGGAGAAGACAACAACGTCAACCGGCTCAGGAAGGGTCAACCAATAATAACAATAATGCCAACGTTAATCCAGTTCAACAGCTAGTTAATTTACTAACTGGAGTCATGAATAACCAACCGCAAGCTCCACCTAGCACAACGTTTAAAGATTTTAAGACGGTGGGACCGCCAGAGTTCAAAGGTTCCAGAAACCCGATCGAGGCTCAAACGTGGGTGATGGAAATAGAGAAGGTTTTTGACGTTGCTAGGGTTCGAGAAGATTATAAGACCGTTTTTACGATATTTATGCTGAAGTCTGAGGCTAGCTACTGGTGGCAGGCAAACAAGATGCGAGGAGGTGAAGGTGTAATTACGTGGGAGAGATTCAAAGAGATGTTTTTCAAAATGTATTTCCTAGCTAGTTCGCAGAATCAGATGGAGGTGCAATTTCTGGAACTGAAACAGGGAAACATGAGCGTGCCTAAATACGCGGCTAAATTCGATGAGTTGGCAAGGTTTGCCCCGTATCAAGTACACATTGACGAGAGGAAAGCCAGACGATTCGAACAAGGACTGAAGCCTTGGGTATACAGCAAGGTATCAATGTTTCAACTTAACACGTTTGCGGGAGTTTTGGAAAAGGCCATTCTCGCGGAAGGAGGAAGTGATGCAGTGACTAAGTACAACCAAGAACAGAAAAAGAAAAAGAGTGAGAATGAAGGTAATAACAAGACTGGTGGAAGTAATACTGGGAATAATAATAATCAGAAGAGGAAGTGGACGGATAACTCGACAGCTGGAACTCAACATGGAGGGCAGAAAAAGAAGATAGAAGCATGTATGACTTGCGACAAGGCACATCTAGGAGTTTATTTGAAGGGAAAGAGAGTGTGCTACAATTGTGGTCAGGAAGGCCACATAGCACCAAATTATCTAAACCCAAAGAAGGGTGCTTGTTTCAACTGTGGTTCGAAAGATCATTTAGCAAGAGACTGTCCCAAGAAGGGATCGGGAGGATCAGGACAAGGAGGAAACCGGGGAAATAGCAGAGGAAATACCTTAACCATCACCGGACCACCTGCAACAAACCGACCAACCGCCAGAACTTTCAATATGACGGTGCTGGATGCAATCCAGTCTCGTGAGGTGGTGTCAGGTATCATTCCGATCAATGAAATTAATGCTTATGTTTTGTTTGATTCGGGTGCTACTTGTTCCTTTATATCCGAAGACTTTACTAATAGTTTAGATTTGCTTATGGATGAATTGAATTACCCCATGAACATAGAAATTGCGAATAGAGAAATAATCCCTGTTAAGTACGTGTTTAAGAACTGTAGGGTGGATATTAAGGGTAATATCATGAATGTAGATCTTATCCCTATTCGATTGGGGGAATTCGACGTTATATTGGGTATGGATTGGCTATCCAATTATGGGGTTGTAATTAACTGCCAAAAGAAGCGTATTAACCTTATGACTCCGTCAAAGGTTGTGTTTTATGGTACAAAGTCGCCTAGACAAGCGAGTTGTCTGACGATGTTGCAGGCCAGGAAGTTATTAAGATAAGGCTGTGTAGGATATTTAGCTTACATAGTCGACAGTCGAAAAGAGAACCCGAAGGTAGAGGAGATACCGATTGTGAGAGACTTCGTCGATGTATTTCCAGACGATTTGTCAGGACTTCCACCAGATAGAGAAGTAGACTTTGTGATTGATTTGGCGCCCGGAACTGCTCCAATATCGAAGGCACCATACCGAATGGCGCCAGTAGAGATGAAGGAATTAATGGTACAACTACAAGAATTGTTGGACAAAAAGTACATTCAACCGAGCGTATCGCCGTGGGGAGCGCCGGTGTTGTTCGTGAAAAAGAAGGACGGATCGATGAGGCTCTGCATTGACTACAGAGAATTAAATAAGGTCACGATTAAGAACAAATGCTTTATAAAAATTCCTTCAATATTTTTAACAACATTCATTCATCACTATTATTATTCGCAATATTTAACAACCAAATCATTCTCAGGAAAGAGGGGGACTTTTCGATAAGGATTTCTCCCTATTGGCGCGCAATTAAATGACCAAACCTCTCCTCGATAGAACTTTCTAGACATCATCAATATTACAAATAATAATATGAATAACTTTGTCGTCTCAATTATTGATTTAATAATATATAAAATATTGACAATAATTGAATCAAATAACGTGAGATACTATGCAACAATTACTATAGCAATAACTAAATAAAACTGAGTGACTTCTCTCGTAAGCATCAATAATCAATACCGTGTGCTACTATGCAACCACGCATATTATTGTACTTTTATCACTGGGTATTTCAACAGTTAACGGTAAAACTTCTGTCGTTATTTTCATAAAAATATTTCTGTCATTTTTTAACTCCGACAATAATTCTATTGCGAGGTCCACCAATGATTGTGTCGTCGTACGAATATTTCCTGTTAAAACGAATATTCCCTGACCAATCGAATATTTATAACAACATGTATACTTTGCAAAATTTATAAATATTACCCACAATTATAACATTATATCAAAACCATACCATAATATTAAAAATAATATTTCGAAAAAAATAATCTTTATTTATAAAAATTGGGATCTTACAGTAGGTGTTGTTGTTGTTGTTGTTGGTGCTGAGCTGCTAAGATGTCTTTAAGCTTGAACATCTTTTGTACTTAGCAGCTTGGTGTGGTCTTCTTTGCATTCTGCGTAGGGTCTGGACCACTTCTTCTTTGGTGTAGCTGATCTTCAATCTATTCATCTCATCTTCATTCGATGTCAACTGTGCACCTTTACCATCTGGGTTTGCTAAGTCTCTGAGCTTTTGTTAGACTTCTTCTGGCACTTAGCATTCCCCGAACCCTTCTTGAATGATCTGCAGACATGGTTCTGCATCTCATCTGTTTTAGCTTTTGGTTCATGGTGATTCATAGAGTGGCTCTTTAGATCTTCTTTATGCTCTGCCACTTTTCTGAATGCTATCTACTTGGCCTTCTCGGCTCTCAGCTTAGCTGCCATCTTTAATGGCATTCTCATCCTTGTTGAGTGAAACTTTAGTCTGTTCAAGTCCTTCTTCAAATCTGCTTCACTTCCACCTTTGTAGTCTCATTCTCACTAAGACTTGTTCCGTTTTGCTCTGGTGGAACTCGTAGAGTCAACACTATAGCATTCCAACAACTCAACAACACTTTGACCTTTGAAGCTCTGGTTGATATATGCTGTAACACCCCCTTCCCGAAAAGGAAAGGGACGTCACATGCAAAGCACAACAAACCTCAAAATAAATAAACAGAGCATTAACAACCTCAAAATATTAATAGTGGTGATCCATTAATAAAGTAATAAGTACAATTCTCCAAACTGAGTCAAAATAATCAAAACCTAAAATTTAATCCACCTAGAGGGTCAAGGGCAAAAATCTCATCACACAAGCCCTGAATCACCCCTGCAAACCTGCCGGAAGAAAAATACAGCATGAGCCAATTGCCCAGTACGGATATCGATATACAAAAGATATACCACTGATATACGAAAATAACTGAGACAAAATACTGAACAAAGCCTCAAGTGCGAACGAAAATATAATATCCAAAGATCTGAATGGAATATATCTGAATCAACGTAATGAATATATCTGAATCAATATAATTGACGAAACCAATAAAAGAATAAAGAAATAACGAACTGAAGTAACTAACTCAATGACTTGAACTGAACAGAAACAAACAAAACTAATACAATAAAATAATAGGCTGAAACAAATGGCTGGGGTTATTTCATACCGAGTGAGCTCAAAAATATATCTTGCCACACAGGCAAGTCAAACTAATGCCACACAGGCAAGTCAAAATAATGCCACACAGGCAATCATACATTGGACCGCGAATCCAAATGTATGTAAATCGGATAGGTGTATTTGGCACAACATCACCAATCCGCAAAACAGAAAACTAGGGTTAACCCATACGCCTCCCACAACAAAACGCTAAATGGCCCACTTCCTCCGGAGTCCAAAACGGAGACGCCGTGGACTAATCACACCGCCACAGAAAGTGTCATGTCTCTCGTGCCAAGACGACATACCTGTGGTACCCCCACAGGTGATTATAGCTCAGGTATACCCTACGGTATATTCTAACAAAAATACCATGTCACAACACATGCGACATAATACCAACAAAAGGGTTCTATATGTACATGTTGAACCAAATCAAATTCTAGTCACAAAGTCTCAAAAGAAGGTAGCAACATGTACCGCTCTACAATTATCAAAAATAAATACTAAACATGATATCCTAATTTAAAGAGTACAAATAAGAGTCCAAGGTGTCAACCCCAAAATGAAACAAATATATGAATTTCACAAGAAATAATTATGTGAAATAATAACAAAATTTTGAAATAAGGGACAAAACAAACAAATCAAATTTAACAAGAATATCGCTGAAAGAGCACGGAATCCGTACCTGAATATAATACTGAAATAATTCACTGAACACAAATATCACACTGCTAGACCTCCTCAATCTGATCTATATAATTATTAAAATAACACAAGACCATTAATTAAATTACTAACTTACAAAATTTATGCATTTTCTTTTTATAAATTTAACCGTTTTAATATTAGCTCTTATACCCAAAATTTAAATAAGATTATGTCAATCTCCTTCAAGTCGATCTAATAAAATAAAATTTTATTATAAATCTAGCCATTACTAACATAATAATATTTAATTTATTATTAAGAGAATTTATAATTTTATCATTAGAATTAATTAATTAGTATACAAAATTTTTAATTTGATTTATAAAAAACATAGATTAGTTAATATAATATATACAACATAATATATATACCAAGGATCATATAATATATATATATATATATATATATATATATATATATATATATATATATATATATATATATATATATATAAATCCACACCTTTTTTTTTCAAATTCTTAATATGTATATATATAATATATATACATCATACAAGTTACTGCTCTACATGTTAACTTTTTCAAATTCTCTCTCTATATATTAGCAGTGCTCCCATGTTCAATAACATCATGCTAACGAATTTAATATATATATTAACTAATCAACACGCATGACCTTATGATATGAATTATGCAACTAGATTTTAAATGGTCAAAATCAAGACATAATAGTACACAATATCCAGTAAACAGAGAAAAAAAAGTACCTCCTTTTGTTTCTTCAATAATAAATTTTGATCTCACAATCACAACTCTCTTTTTCTTTTTCTTTTTTTAGCAGCAACCTCTTCTCCTTTTCTTCTTATTCTGTTACGCAACTTCTCTACAATAAGAGGCGACTTCCTCTCTTTCTCTTTCTCAAGTTGTATAATGAAAATAAGATTAGGTTTAATTATTTATTAACTTAAAACAGATTTTATTAATTAATATAATATATTTATTAACTCTCCAAATTTTAATAGGATTTTAAAATTTCACAATTAAAATTGACCCACTTAGTTTAAAGCCCAATTTTACCAATTAATTTATCCACACTTATTAATATTTATTAGCCCAATAAATTAAATAACTAGCTGACCCAATTAAATGACAAAGTTCAATTAATATGTTTTTAAAACAAAATAGTAATTTATTTTTTTTTATTTTTTTTTCGAGTATTACATCACCTACCCCTTAAAAGAATTCCGTCCCCGGAATTAAAAGAATGGAACGCACCAAATTTTCAAAGAGATGCGGATACTCCGCTCGAATTGACTCCTCCATCTCCCAAGTAGCTTCGCGCTACGCATAATTTTAGAAAAAAAAACAAAATTAATATTTAATTATTAACAAAAATTTGGATTATTACATTTTTCACCCCTTAAAAATAATTTCGTCCTCGAAATTCAAATAACTTACAAAGAAAAATATTTTTATTTAAAATACATAATTATTCATAAATTTTAGTTAAGACGTAGCGCCTCCATTTGTAATGATCAACGCGGATAAGTCATTGGTCCACGTAATTATCAATGTACTTGTAAAAGATTCGTCAGCTACCGTGTCAAGTCTTGGTAAGGTTCTTTGTATTGCATCAAATTAGGTCACATGATCCACCGTTGGTGCGTGTTCGGGAGTGTTTTCCCGACCCTCTTTTGTTCTGAAGGCTTGGGTCGGGTCAAAGGAGGTCGGGCTCGTATGTTCAGAGATGTAAGATCGGGGTCGGTTACCCGATCCCAATAGGCTGGGGCCAGTGGTCATCGTGAGGGTTGAGTTCGGGCCTGTTGGGTTGGGCTATTGGTTTGGGCCTGAGCGTATGAGCAGTCCACATGCAGAGTTGGTGCGACAAGGAGTTTACGTGATCAAGGGCATCAACCCTAATCCTACGTCAAACTCTGGATGTAGTGATGGAAAGGGATTCCACTTGCACTTTTTAAGGAGATTGTGTTGGACCCAAATATGGTAGCTAACATATTTAGGAGTCCTACTCTAATCCAAAGAAGAGGATACCAATGTGGTGGGAGTTCTATAAATACAAGGCCAAGGTTACAATTAAAAGGTAAGATCTACTTTGAGCACTAAACATATAAACCTCCATTGTTAAACCTTGTGAACGGCCTGTGCTTATTCTCACACCGGAGCTATCCCCCGGCGGTACGGCCGTCAAGCTTCTGTGTGATCTGTTATTGTGCAGGATTCAGCGCGTGGATTTTGTGATTGGACGCGCGGACGAACTTGGCGTTAACATTGGCGCTAGAAGGAGGGCTCTTCTTTGCAACCACAAATACTTTTCTTCGGCAGCAATCATGACGAGTAGAGATAATATCGCTGTCTCGGAAAGAGCCAAGACCCAGCAGTCCCACCAAACAACTCAGGCGAGGGGGTCAGTGAAGGACCGACTGGGGTCTAAAATACAGGAGGTAGAAGAGTTACCAGTCCATGATCTTCGGCGGAAGCTCTTCCCCGAGAGTCAACACACGCCTCATCAGGCGAGTCAGGCCGACGAGAGGCACTCTCAAGCCCTCGTGAGGCAAGACCGGGGAGCAGGAAGCCGAGACCAACGAGAGTTTCTCTTGCAGAAGAGACTGAACCAGAATAAAGACGCCATGTTGGCGCTCCAGCTGCAACGATTGGAGTTGGAGAGACAGATGGCCAACATGGTCGGGGATCAAGAAGTGAGTTCCAGAAGGCGTAGGAATCGAAGCCGGTCCCGATCGCCTCGGCGGGGGGAGGCAAGAAGAGAACAGAGCAGGCACCGGAGTCGCTCTAGAGATGGAAAGAGCAGAGGGAGGAGTCCTTCAGCCGGGCGCCGATCAGAACACCGAGGCAGGACGGGGCAGATAGAAAGGGAAGCGTCTCCTGATTATGGGAGGGACAAACCTCGATCGTCCCCTCATAAGGAAGGATCCGACCCCCTTACCCGGAGAGTGTCTGAATTAGAAAGGTTGCTAGGGACAAAAAACTCGACGGGGACATCTTCGGCAGGTTTAGGATCTCCCTTTTCGCCCGAAATCAACCGGGTGATAGCCGATCCAAAGAAGAAGATGCCCCCGATGGAGACATACGACGGATTGGGAGACCCCTACGACCATTCGGATGGATATGATCGCCTGATGTCGTACTATGGACATTCGGATGCAGCCAAATGCCACATGTTCGCTACAACACTTAAGAAGAGTGCCAGGGAGTGGTTGGGAACCCTGGCACCAGGATCAATCGGGTCATGGAACGATCTTCGTGAAAAATTCCATGCTCGGTTCGGCAGCAACCGAAGACGAGGGAAGATCACGGCGTCCCTCATGCAGGTACGGCAGAAATCAGACGAGACCCTAAGTCAGTTCGTCAAACGATTTAGAGAGGCAGTGGGATCTGTAGCGGAGCTCAATTCCCCACAAGCACTGGGATTTTTTACGACCGGCTTAGACATCGGGAGATCTAAGAAGCTGGTAAAGGATTTGGTGATTAACCCTCCGGCAGACTTGACCGAGGCCTTTCATCGGGCAGAAGGGTTCATCGCTATAGAGGAAGCTTTGGGAAATTTCAAACCACACCAACAACCATACGAGAAAGCTAAAGATCGGGAAAAACCGACCTACCAACGTTCGGACAATAACCAGTGGAAATCAGACCGAACGGAAAAGAAAAACTTCAATGGGGGAGGTTCAGGTAGCAACCGGCCTCCACTACCCAATCGTAACGTCAGCAAGGTCTATACTCCCCTCACCGCGGATCGGTCGAAAATCCTGCAGGAAATGAAAAGCCAACCATTCTACGAGCCATGCCCCAGGCGAACTAAGCCCGGAAAGCGTGGTCGGGATAAGTATTGTGAATACCATCAGAGTACCGGACACTCGACCGAAGCATGCGTTAATCTGATGGATATGATCGAGAAAAATGTCCAAAACGGACAACTGTTACAATACGTGGCAGGCCGGGGAAATGCCGAGGTGCCCAGAGAGGAGACCGCAGATCAGATCCCGGATACCCAGGCGCCGCAAAACCCCCCAGCCAGAGGTGTAGTTGATGTCATTTCGGGGGGTTCCGTTAGACGGGTATCGGGAAGAAAAAGAAGTGGGACTCTGGAAGCAGTGCTATCTGTTTCGAGGTCAACCCCTAGAAAGGATCGGGCATATCCGGGAATGTCTATCTCATTTACGGACGAAGACTACCCGACAGATCTCATTGAGCCCCACGATGGTGCTTTGGTAATAACGGCTCAGGTCGGGATAGTGGATATGAAAAGAATGATGATAGATAACGGGTCTTCGGTAGACATCCTGTATTCCCACGCCTATCAGAGGTTAGACCTGCAAGGGAAGAAGATGGATTTGGGAGGGGAAGGCCCCTTGTACGGATTTAGTGGAGATCCGGTGCTTGTGTTGGGCACCATCGAGATGCCAGTCAAATTTGGTACGACACCTAATCAAGTCGAAATAGTGGTGAAATTTTTTGTCGTCCAAATAGACTCGGCATACAACGCGATCCTCGGAAGGCCTACCTTGGCAGCCCTGCAAGCAGTAACATCAATACCCCATTTTAAAATCAAGTTTCCAACACCGAACGGGATCGGGGAGGTAAAAGGTGACCTAGATATAGCCCGAAGGTGTTACCGAAACAGCTTGATTTCTTCAGGGGTCGGGGTCTGTAAACAAAAACAGACAATGGCCATTGAGATCGAACCATTCACGGAGGGAAGCACGGAGCCACTTGCTCTTCCGGCCGAAGAAACTGATGATGTAGAATTGGTACCTGGGCAGGAAGACAAAATAATAAAGATCGGGTCGGGGTTATCAGAACCCTTCCGGACCGGGCTGATAGAATTACTCCGAGTCTATGCCGATATCTTTGCATGGGAACCCAGCGACATGCCGGGGGTAAGTGAATCAGTGGCTCTACACCGGCTGTACGTGGACCCGGAAAAAAAACCGGTCATACAGAAGCGGAGGATTTTCGCCCCAGAAAGGCAAAAAATCATCGACGAAGAGATCACCAAGCTCCTGGAGGCCGAATTCATCTTCGAGATTGATTACCCGGAGTGGTTGGCCAACGTGGTATTGGTCCAGAAGCAAAATGGGAAATGGAGGTTGTGTATTGATTACACAGATCTAAACAGGGCGTGTCCGAAGGATTTCTACCCTTTGCCCAATATAGATCAACTGATCGACGCCACGTCGGGATACGGTATGTTGAGTTTTATGGATGCATTCTCTGGGTACCACCAGATTTCGATGAACAAGGAAGACATCCCGAAAACAAGTTTTATCACACATCGGGCGATATACGCATACAGGAAGATGACCTTCGGGCTATTAAATGCCGGGGCAACTTATCAACGAATGATGAACCTGGTGTTCACGAAGCAATTGGGGAGGAGCATGGAGGTCTACGTAGACGACATGATCGTTAAAAGCATGTCAGTCCGCAAACATCTTGAAGATCTGGAGGACTGTTTCGAGACGGTCCGAAAACGCAAGCTAAGGCTAAACCCGACCAAATGCACTTTTGGGCTGGGATCGGGTAAATTTCTAGGATACTTGGTCAGCAAAAGGGGAATCGAAGCAAACCCAGAGAAAATCCAGGCAGTCCTGGATATGAAATCACCAAAGTCATACAAGGATGTGCAGAGACTAACGGGTCGGATTGCGGCCCTACGAAGGTTCGTCTCTAAATCAGCTGAAAGGTGCCTTCCATTTTTTGACACCCTGAAAGGACCCACGAACAAGAAAAGCTTCCAGTGGACCTCAGAATGTGAGGACGCGTTCCAAGGGATCAAACGATATCTTTCTTCGGCACCTCTGCTGATGAAACCAATCCCTTCAGAACCCCTATATCTTTATCTGGCGGCATGGGCAATGGAGCTAACACAGTTCGCGATAGAGTATCATCCCCGAACGGCAATCAAAGGGCAGGCCCTAGCAGACTTCGTCGTGGAATGTTCGTTTTCGGAGCCAGATGTGGGATCGGTGGCCGAAACACAACCCATAAAGACTTCATGGACACTATATGTCGATGGCTCGTCAACGTCAGACATCAGTGGTGCAGGGGTCATACTGACGAGCCCCGAAGGATTCAAGGTCCAACAAGCTATTCGATTTAAGTTCAGAGCGACCAACAACGAAGCAGAATATGAGGCCGTTCTAGCCGGGTTAAAATTGGCCCGAAGCCTGGAAGTACGAAACTTGGTCATCTACAGTGACTCGCAGCTGGTCGTCAAACAGATATCGGGAGAGTATGCGGCTCGGGGGGCGAGAATGACGAAGTACTTAGCCGAGACAAAGAATAAACTGACATACTTCCACACGGTCAGCTGTCAGGGAATTGACCGATCCGACAATACAATAGCAGATGCCCTGGCCAGACTGGCGACAACCGATGCCAACTCCTTCAACGGTTCGGTATATCTAGAGACATTGGAGCAGCCTAGTGTCTCAAAAGAGGAGACATTATGTGTTGATCGGCTAGACTGTTGGCTTACGCCCTACATCTGTTATCTAGCTGACGGAACCTTACCATCAGACCGCATCCTAGCAAGAAAGATCAAGCATCGAAGTTCGAATTTCGTACTGATTGATGGAGATTTGTATCGAAGGGCCTTCAGCTCTCCCTTACTTAAATGTTTAACACCGTCAGAGGCAATCTACGCACTTCGAGAGGTACATGAAGGGATCTGTGGAGACCACATGGGCGCCAAGTCACTGGCGAATAAAATTTTAAGACAGGGGTATTACTGGCCAACCATTTACACAGAGGCCAAGGAACTCGTCAAAAAGTGTCCCAAGTGTCAACTGAACAGCAACATCCCGCATCAACCCCCCGAAGAACTCTACTCGGTCTTATCCCCGATCCCCTTCGCAGTATGGGGAATCGACATCCTAGGACCTCTGCCGAAGGCCAAAGGGCAAGTCAGCTTTATAATAGTGGCTATCGATTACATGACAAAGTGGGTCGAAGCCAAACCACTGCAGAAGATTACCGAACAGGAATGTCTTAAATTTGTGAAAGAAGGAATAGTTTATCGGTTCGGCATCCCGATGGCTGTAGTATCGGATAACGGTAGACAGTTCGTGGGGTCAAAGTTTGAAAGCTTCCTGAAAGAGTTGGGAATTCAACACCGGAAGACTTCGGTTGCCCACCCTCAGTCAAACGGTCAAGTGGAAGTGACAAATCGAACCCTACTCAACGGGATAAAAAGAAGATTGGATGAACTGAAGGGTCGGTGGCCCGAGGAACTGCTTAGCGTTTTGTGGGCATACCGGACGACCCCGAGGACAACCACTGGAGACTCCCCTTTCCGACTGGCCTATGGGACTGATGCACTCATACCAGTAGAGATCGGGTCACCCACTCTTCGGGTCAGCCAGTACAAAGAGCTCTACAACGAGGAAGGTCTGAAAGTAAATCTGGACCTGCTAGACGAGGCCCGTGATGCTGCGGTGTTGAGGTTGGCCCTTTACCAACAGAAGACAGCCCGACACTATAACCAGAAGGTCAATTTGAGGAGGTTCGAGGTAGGAGATTTGGTGCTTCGGGAGGCAGAGGCATCAACCCCCCAGAACACAGGAAAATTAATGCCTAACTGGGAGGGGCCTTATGAGATAGTAGAAGTGCCGAAGCCAGGGACTTACCGGCTTCGAGCAATGGATGGGTCGGAAGTAAAGAATACATGGCATGCTGGAAGACTTAGGAGATATTACCAGTAAATACATGCCTGTTCTTTCCCGATAATAATGTAATTTATGCAATTTATCAATGAAAGGAAAACTTCTCTCAAGAGAAACGTTTGTACTTCATTTTAATCTTGCACTGCTTTACCAATCATATAAGCTTCGAGCGTAAAACGATCAGACGGTTCGAGAGAGCTTAACTGGTTGATAAACGCCATAAGTATAACTGATTGACAAAGCTACACATCCGATCATATAAGCTTTGAGCGTAAAACGATCAGACGGTTCGAGAGAACTTAACTGGTTGATAAGCGCCACAAGTATAACTGATCGACAAAAGTTACAAATCCGAGACAGTACGCTTTAGACATAAATTGACCAGACAGTCAGAAATGACCTAACTGGGCGATAAAAGTAAAGTTAAACTGATCGAGATAACTACTTAGAAAGTTTTTGTCTTCATTTGTATTCACAAAGTTTTACAATTCCCGATCAGATGAGTTTCGGGTACATACACCGTCGGCTTCACCGGTCAGGTGAGTTACAAGACTTAGAAAAGAAAAATTACAACTATGAAAAGCAGATACTAAAAAGAACTATGGTAAGTCATCATCGGCCTCGGCCTCCTCATCGGAAGAGTCAAGGATCGAGGCATCCAGGCCGGCATCAACAAGCTTCGCTCTCGCTTTTTCCCGATAGGCCTCCACCCCTTCACCAAACTGGGTCATGATCTTATCGGTCAAAGCAGGCGATTCTTCGTATTCCTTGATGGCAGCTTGTTTGAGGGAGACCTGTTCGGCCATCAAGGTGTTGTTCGCTTGGATCAAAGTCCTCAGCTGAGCATGAACCCCAGTGAACTTCCCCTCGAGGGCCTCCAGATTCCCCACCAGGGCTCTATTCTCTTCGGCCATCAACTCCTTGTCATGCACCAGCTTCTTGGCATGATCGTTGAGACCGACGAACTCTTGTTGAAGTAGGGAATTTTGTTCTTCGAGTTCAGCAATCCGACGATTAGCCTGGGATACTTTATTCCTGGTATCGGCATGAAGATCCCGCTCCCTCCTCAGCTCTGAATCCCGACCCGATAATTCGACTTGGAGAAGCTCCACGTCGGTTCTCAGCTGGACCTCTCTCTTGGTGGATCGGGCAAGAGGAGCGATAGCTCGAGCAAGGATGGCGTTGGCCTAAATACACAGGCGAATTGGTCAGACAGCAAAAAAAAAAATGAATGAAGACATATATACAAATGAGGATAAATACCTGAGTCTGGGCTCGGAGATAGGTAACCAGAAAATCCTCTGACGAAAAGTTCTTGAACCGTTCATCATCACCGGAAAGCTTGAATTGATCAAGCAAGTGGAATGGGAATTTGTCAGCTGGGCTCTTCGGCCAGCAGGTGGTTGGGGATCCTCCGGAAGAGCTAGCCTTGGACTTCGGGGAAGAAGCATTGATCGGGGCAACGACCTCCTCGGCATTGGAGGGCCCCTCGACCAACCGCGGCTTCTTCGAAGCGGGCTCCAGAAGCTGATCTGGAGTACCCTCCGAATCTTCGGCCACCGTCACTATGATCGGAGTTGGAGGAGTTGATTTCAGAGCAGGCTTCGGCGGGGGCGCGACAATGGCCTTGGGGGGAGCTCGAACAGAAGGTCTTTTCTTCGACTTCTTTAGCAAAGCCATCTTCTCGGCCCCCTTCATCTGCAACACACTTTTCGTGGAAGCATCAGCCTTGGAAGGTTCGGGAAGAGGGCCGGTTGACGAACCGACAGACATTTCGGCAATTAGAACAGCCTCGTCTGAAGGAGAGTCGTCAGCAGCTGGGAGATGGATTGGCTCGATAAGGATCGGCAATGGGGACAGGGCCTCTTCAGTATTGTTTGGCTTGAAGATGGTCACTACAGCATAAAATAAAAGGATCATTATGAAAATCGAAGCAAAAGATCGGGTGAATAAGAAAACAAGGTCGGATAGATTAACTTACAGCCGTGTTCGTAGAGCCAGGATTCGTTGGACACGATTCCTAGACCCCAATTAGTCTGCCTCAGAAGGGCGTAAAACTTCTTGAAGGCTGCCGAACGACTCTTCGGAAATTTGTTGACCTTCATGGGGACATCTTCGGGACCGGCCCAGTTGGGGAGAAGGTTAAGATCGGTTCCCCTCATGAAGAACCATTGTGAATGCCACCCCTTGTTGCTGGATGGGGTCTTCACGAAGGTGTCCCGTCCAGGAACACGGTTCAGATGGCGAAGGCCGGGCTCCTTTGACCGACCCACCGAGAACAGGACGAAGAAGAAATCCAGCCCGGGGGTGATGCCAGCCTCCTGGCAGAGGGCGATGAAGCTGATCAGCTGGATATAGGAGTTGGGAGCCAACTGGGAGAACCCGATCCCTACCAGGCAGAGGAAAGAGGAGATGAATTCGTGGAGGGGGAACCGAACCCCGTACCTTAGGGCATACAGATGGACGGCTACCCATTCGCCCTCGGGTCGGTGGTACATCCTCTCGCTGGCCTCAGGAACCCGAAGCTTGTATTCTTTGGGGATGTTGAATAAAGTTTGGATGTCCGACAGTTGTGAGTGGGTGATGGAAGATTTGGTGTTGATGACTGCGTAGTCGGTTTCCGAAGCGTAGAATTGGCGAATTTTGGTTTCGGCGTTCTCCACTGAGAGTTCAACCGGAGTAGCCTCCAGCTCGATTTGGAGAAGGTCACCGGAGTTAAGAGTGGGAGTGCCGGCTGCTATGGTTGGTAGAGGACGAGGATCGCTGGAATCAGCCATTTATGGTGGGAAGAAGGAAAGAGAGGTACAAGACAAGAGCTTAGTAGAGAAATGGCACGAACTGAAGAAATCTGGAAAAATGAGTGTCTCGCCGGAAATCGCTCTTGCCGGAAAAGTTCGACAGAGATTCAAAATATTAAAGGCTCGAAAAAGTGACGCTGCTGTATGTTGGGGGGCTTATATAGCCCGTCTGGCACGGCTTCCAAAGGCGGCTATTTATGGCAGGTGGGCCCAGTTGTGAGAAAACGTGTACTAACTCGCGGACCGAGGAGAAACCGTTTGGGTTCCCGAGACAACTCACCATTATGGCGTGACTATCCGAATTCATGTCCTTTCAAGTCTCGTGTCATAAATATCTTATAACAAGAGACTGGGGGGCAATGTTCGGGAGTGTTTTCCCGACCCTCTTTTGTTCTGAAGGCTTGGGTCGGGTCAAAGGAGGTCGGGCTCGTATGTTCAGAGATGTAAGATCGGGGTCGGTTACCCGATCCCAATAGGCTGGGGCCAGTGGTCATCGTGAGGGTTGAGTTCGGGCCTGTTGGGTTGGGCTATTGGTTTGGGCCTGAGCGTATGAGCAGTCCACATGCAGAGTTGGTGCGACAAGGAGTTTACGTGATCAAGGGCATCAACCCTAATCCTACGTCAAACTCTGGATGTAGTGATGGAAAGGGATTCCACTTGCACTTTTTAAGGAGATTGTGTTGGACCCAAATATGGTAGCTAACATATTTAGGAGTCCTACTCTAATCCAAAGAAGAGGATACCAATGTGGTGGGAGTTCTATAAATACAAGGCCAAGGTTACAATTAAAAGGTAAGATCTACTTTGAGCACTAAACATATAAACCTCCATTGTTAAACCTTATGAACGGCCTGTGCTTATTCTCACACCGGAGCTATCCCCCGGCGGTACGGCCGTCAAGCTTCTGTGTGATCTGTTATTGTGCAGGATTCAGCGCGTGGATTTTGTGATTGGACGCGCGGACGAACTTGGCGTTAACAGTGCGGCTGTCGCTAATATCTTTGAGTGTAATTCTTGTAAACGTACTCTTCGGAACATAATTCGAAATCACAAAAAAAAAAAAAATTTCTTCATCTAAATACGATTCGAATACCCAAAATATTTAAAATTATCTATAATTCATAAAATGTTTATGTTCCACACATGACAAAGATTTAACAAATTTTTATTTATTTATTATTTTTTTTACATAAATTCATGCAAAACTCTAAGGGCATCAGATAAACAAAACAACTATACAACCTATATTACCAACTCTCCCCAAGTCCTCAAGAGCTTCAAAATATCTCATCCTCAATTTGAACTATTCATCAAATAATATTACACCAAAGAATATACTTCTAATATCTCTTTATCACCAATTCTCCTAAGTCCTTAAGAGTTTCAAAATATCATAACTTCAAATCAAAATAGTACTCAAATATTATTACACCAAAAATATACTACTACAAAGATCTCTCCATCATCATACCAAACTCCAAATCATATATCCTATTATCTGAATAAACAAACTATAGCTTTCAAAATTTCTTAAATCATTACTTACTATCTAATCATATAATAAATCAATCTTTCTCTTAGTGCAAACTTTAACCAAACAAATTTCAAGATCTCATCTTATTATCACAAAGAAACTTCATATAAAATAATTTCAATATCCTAGTAGAAAATAGCCGTAAAATTGATCATTAACTCCAAATGATAAATCTAATTACCTCGAATATAAACAACTCAATTTACAAGAACTCCTCTATACTTGATAATTTTCACTTTATCTTAATGTGCCATCAATACACAAACCTCAAATTATCCACAAGCTTAACATAAATCAAAACCTAACTCAAATCAAATCCTTAATTCAATGATCATAATAATTGTCACAAAACAAATAACAACTCTAACAATTAATTTTCCAAAATGAAATACTTGTCGATTCAAATACTCACATCATAATCGCATTTCATATAAGATCATTTCTTATCTGTACAAGTATAACTTTATTCACCTCAATGATTAAATCACAATTCTTAACTAATATCATTACTCAATCACCTTAACAAATTATTCCACTTTCCTCAATCAACTATAAATCCAAAAGAAATCGACAGTTAGTCAAAATAGAGACCAACCAAACAAAGAACACAATCGAATCAACTCCTACGTCTACCCAATGCTTTACCCACAACTCACAGGTCAAACCTAAATAGGTTTGCTACAAGAAAGAACCTAAGCTCTGATACCATCTCTGTAACACCCCCTTCCCGAAAAGGAAAGGGACGTTACGTGCAAAGCACAACAAACCTCAAAATAAATAAACAGAGCATTAACAACCTCAAAATATTAATAGTGGTGATCCATTAATAAAGTGAAAAGTACAATTCTCCAAACTGAGTCAAAATAATCAAAACCTAAAATTTAATCCACCTAGATGGTCAAGGGCAAAAATCTCATCACACAAGCCCTGAATCACCCCTGCAAACCTGCGGGAAGAAAAATACAGCATGAGCCAATTGCCCAGTACGGATATCGATATACAAAAGATATACCACTGATATACGAAAATAACTGAGACAAAATACTGAACAAAGCCTCAAGTGCAAATACGAACAAAAATATAATATCCAAAGATCTGAGTGGAATATATCTGAATCAACGTAATGAATATATCTGAATCAATATAATTGACGAAACCAATAAAAGAATAAAGAAATAACGAACTGAAGTAACTAACTTAATGACTTGAACTGAACAGAAACAAACAAAACTAATACAATAAAATAATAGGCTGAACCAAATGGCTGGGGTTATTTCATACCGAGTGAGCTCAAAAATATATCTTGCCACACAGGCAAGTCAAACTAATGCCACACAGGCAAGTCAAAATAATGCCACATAGGCAATCATACATTGGACCGCGAATCCAAATGTATACAAATCGAATAGGTATATTTGGCACAACATCACCAATCCGCAGAACAGAAAACTAGGGTTAACCCATACGCCTCCCACAACAAAACGCTAAATGGCCCACTTCCTCCGGAGCCCAAAACGGAGACGCCGTGGACTAATTACGCCGCCACAGAAAGTGTCATGTCTCTCGTGCCAAGACGACATACCTGTGGTACCCCCACAGGTGATTATAGCTCAGGTATACCCTACGGTATATTCTAACAAAAATACCATGTCACAACACATGCGACATAATACCAACAAAAGGGTTCTATATGTACATGTTGAACCAAATCAAATTCTAGTCACAAAGTCTCAAAAGAAGGTAGCAACATGCACCGCTCTACAATTATCAAAAATAAATACTAAACATGATATCCTAATTTAAAGAGTACAAATACGAGTCAAAGGTGTCAACCCCAAAATGAAACAAATATATGAATTTCACAAGAAATAATTATGTGAAATAATAACAAAATTTCGAAATAAGGGACAAAACGAACAAATCAAATTTAACAAGAATGTCGCTGAAAGAGCACGGAATCCGTACCTGAATATAATACTGAAATAATTCACTGAACACAAATATCACACTGCTAGACCTCCTCAATCTGATCTATATAATTATCAAAATAACAAAAGACCATTAATTAAATTACTAACTTACAAAATTTATGCATTTTCTTCTTATAAATTTAACCGTTTTTATATTAGCTCTTATACCCAAAATTTAAATAAGATTATGTCAATCTCCTTCAAGTCGATCTAATAAAATAAAATTTTATTACAAATCTAGCCATTACTAACATAATAATATTTAATTTATTATTAAGAGAATTTATAATTTTATCATTAGAATTAATTAATTAGTATACAAAATTTTTAATTTGATTTATAAAAAACATAGATTAGTTAATATAATATATACAACATAATATATATACCAAGGATCATATAATATATATATATATATATATATATATATATATATATATATATATATATATATATATATATATATATATCCACACCTTTTTTTTTTCAAATTCTTAATATGTATATATATAATATATACATCATACAAGTTACTGCTCTACATGTTAACTTTTTCAAATTCTCTCTCTATATATTAGCAGTGCTCCCATGTTCAATAACATCATGCTAACGAATTTAATATATATATATATTAACCAATCAACACGCATGACCTTATGATATGAATTATGCAACTAGATTTTAAATGGTCAAAATCAAGACATAATAGTACACAATATCCAGTAAACAGAGAAAAAAAAAGTACCTCCTTTTGTTTCTTCAATAATAAATTTTGATCTCACAATCACAACTCTCTTTTTCTTTTTCTTTTTTTAGCAGCAACCACTTCTCCTTTTCTTCTTATTCTGTTACGCAACTTCTCTACAATAAGAGGCGGCTTCCTCTCTTTCTCTTTCTCAAGTTGTATAATGAAAATAAGATTAGGTTTAATTATTTATTCACTTAAAACAGATTTTATTAATTAATATAATATATTTATTAACTCTCCAAATTTTAATAGGATTTTAAAATTTCACAATTAAAATTGACCCACTTAGTTTAAAGCCCAATTTTACCAATTAATTTATCCACACTTATTAATATTTATTAGCCCAATAAATTAAATAACTAGCTGACCCAATTAAATGACAAAGTCCAATTAATATGTTTTTAAAACAAAATAGTAATTTATTTATTTTCATTTTTTTCGGGTATTACATATATATATATATATATATATATATATATATATATATATATATATATATATATATATATATATATATATAAATCCACACCTTTTTTTTTCAAATTCTTAATATGTATATATATAATATATACATCATACAAGTTACTGCTCTACATGTTAACTTTTTCAAATTCTCTCTCTATATATTAGCCGTGCTCCCATGTTCAATAACATCATGCTAACGAATTTAATATATATATTAACCAATCAACACACATGACCTTATGATATGAATTATGCAACTAGATTTTAAATGGTCAAAATCAAGACATAATAGTACACAATATCCAGTAAACAGAGAAAAAAAAGTACCTCCTTTTGTTTCTTCAATAATAAATTTTGATCTCACAATCACAAATCTCTTTTTCTTTTTCTTTTTTTAGCAGCAACCTCTTCTCCTTTTCTTCTTATTCTGTTACGCAACTTCTCTACAATAAGAGGCGGCTTCCTCTCTTTCTCTTTCTCAAGTTGTATAATGAAAATAAGATTAGGTTTAATTATTTATTAACTTAAAAACAGATTTTATTAATTAATATAATATATTTATTAACTCTCCAAATTTTAATAGGATTTTAAAATTTCACAATTAAAATTGACCCATTTAGTTTAAAGCCCAATTTTACCAATTAATTTATCCACACTTATTAATATTTATTAGCCCAATAAATTAAATAACTAGCTAACCCAATTAAATGACAAAGTCCAATTAATATGTTTTTAAAACAAAATAGTAATTTATTTATTTTTATTTTTTTTTCGGGTATTACATCACCTACCCCTTAAAATAATTCCGTCCCCGAAATTAAAAGAATGGAACGCACCAAATTTTTAAAGAGATGCGGATACTCCGCTCGAATTGACTCCTCCATCTCCCAAGTAGCTTCGCGCTACGCATAATTTTAGAAAAAAAAACAAAATTAATATTTAATTATTAACAAAAATTTGGATTATTACATATACTCCTTCCCAATCTTCTCGTTGGAATATAACCGTTGAAAGCTATTTGAATTGCTTCGAAGATCTCGAGTTATTTGGTGTAGACTGCTTGATATGACGTGACAGCTCCTTTATGACTTTACTGACACAACAGTCTGTTACCTTACATACCGCCTTAGAGTTGTCACATTTCCATGTCAGGAAGGTAGTCATCTTTATTTTTTCTTTCTAACTTCTCGATTAGAACATCAGAGATTGTCCTTTTGCATCGATGCTCTCAACTAGCAATGTTCAAATATCAGTCTTCAGATTAAACCGTTGCCAATGCTTCAATCTTCAAATGATCGAACTCTACAATTTTGATGCATATGTTCTTGGACCTGATCGTGGTGTGTCCTGTTGAATGTTGCTCATTGACTGATTGAGACAACACTACTATCCTGAAGAGTGTTCATTGGATCTTCAATGTAGAACACTTCTTCCTTCTCTTGTGCAGTGCTTCAACACTTCTGTTTACCTAGATTGATCTCAGGAACTGATAGCTTGACTCCTTGTTCTGGTCTCTTCTGAATAGCAAGACACGTCAGATTTGTGGAATGCCCAGCTTGCTTTCTCCTTGTGATCTCCCGTTCACTTATCATCAATGGACTGACCCATGCTTAATCACTTTCGCCTTGTTCTTCATAAGATGACCAATATCTTTGTGTAAACTATATCAATTTCTGCTTTGTTTGGCAAACACTACGATCCTGATTGACCCCAAGATCATTGTGTTCCGTTCTCTTAACAACTTACTGCACTTGCTGACTTTCCTTAGCCAGTCACTTATACTGAAGTCTTCTTCTAATCGACTTGTGGAAGACTTCATCTTGAATGGCTTCACAACTCAATCTGGATGCTGATTGGGTTAGTGCTTAGATCTTCTGTTAGCTTGCAAGCCATTCGTTGAGAGCTCTCTGGTTTCCTTAAGGTGGAATGTATCTTTGCAGCTCAGACCAGAGGCTTCATCCTTTGGATATTCTGGGAGTGCTCATTTGTTGAGAATCGTGTTGACTCTACGATTCTGCCTTGGCATTGTGAGCACCTTTATTGAAACCTTAGCTTTGCAGACTAAGATTTGGCTTTGGTCCTGCAGACACTACGATCTCAAGATCAAACCTTGACAGACTACGATTTCTGTCTTTATGCTTGTTGTCCTTGTCTGATCTGGCTCGACTACGATTTCTGCCTTTGATATGATCAGTATACTCTACGACTTCAAGTGTGGTCTACGATTCTTGACTTGGCTTAGGCAGATGCTAGGTCGGCTCTTAGACAGGTTGTCTCTACGATTTTGAATATGACTTCCTCAACAGACTACGACTTTAATAAAGTTCTTCTCGACACACTACGATCCTTCCTCGTCTCTCCTGGCAGTCTACGAACTATGAGATCTACTATCTTAAAGACTACGATTCCTCCTTGATAGTTCTCTAGCTTTCCTTGACTCTCTTAGCAGACTACGATTTTTGGTGCAGTGCTTGACGATCAGACATGCCTATCTATTACATTATAAGATCAACCTAACAAGCTTGATCTTTCTATATTTATAGTTCTTGTACATCATTTCTTTTTAAGGACTTTACAAAACTGTTTTGCTTATGTAGGATCAACCTAACACATTTGATCAATTCATTCTATGTCTTTGTACATATGTTCCTATTATCTATCAAATGACTTTACATCTTTTCTTAATGTAAGCATACTTGCATATTCATTCATTTATATCATAATCAAATCATATATAAATAGGAATAACATTCTTATGTATATTCCTAACAATATCCCCCTATTTTATTATGACAAAAACTATAAGTGTGTATATGCATGAGATGAATGAATCTTATATACAGTGAGCAACTGTATTTCTAAAATAGATAAGCATGAATTTCATTGATGATAATATGAACTTGCATAAACTATGACACTCTACATCCTGGACCCAGAACATACCTCACTAGATAGAGATGTACCTTTTTGGCTCCATGTGTGTTTCCAGTATGTCTGTTGATCAGCTACTTATCTACTTGATCTTTTTGCTCCTGCTCCCCCAGGGATGGTGACTTCATTTATTTTCTCTTCTCCCCCTCAGACTTTATTTTCATGGGATCATCATCTTTTGGCTCCCCCTTAGATGATGATTCTGCTTCTGCTTCTACTGTTGTCTTCTTCTTTTGTTCCCTTGCCTTTATCTTGGCTTTTTTTCTTCTTTTCTCCTGTTCTCCTTACTCCTCCTTAAGTGCCTCTTTCTGTGTCTCTTTTTCTCCCCTTTTTTGTCATGAATCACTTGAGAAAGCTGCTCCACGTTTGACATAAGTTGCTCCATAAGGTAAGATGAGTTACCAACCTCACTCCTGAGTTCTTGTTGGCTCAGCTCAAGCTGTAAGGAGAGAAACTGGTTCAGATTATCAATCTTGTCAGAGAGATAGAATTTGCTCTTCATTAGCCTTCTATGCTCGTAGAGCTTCTTCCTTCTGATCATTCATAGCCTTCAGATATATTTGATCTCTCTCTTTGATTTTGAGAGACATATCAGATATAGTGGCTTGGAGTCTGTCTTGAACCACATTGTCTTATGCTTTTGTCAACATCTTTGCTTCTTCAGTGATGATAGATATCTTTTCGACCAACTCATCAAAATTCTTCAGTAACTCTTGCTACGTAGGAGTTTGGTCATTTGGTTGGGCAGATTCTTGTTGAGCATTAGATTCGACTCTACGATTTTCATTCTCGGATAGTTTTTCGAAAGCAGTGAGAATCTGATAAATCGTTGAGTGTCAATCACTGTTGGAGGATGAAGGAATTTCAGACAATTATGCTTGGACAGAGGAAAGCTTTCCAAACTGCACTAGATAATCTTCAGTGGTAGAGTGAAGGGACTCTATGATTATGCACTTGGGTATAATCCTTCTGCCATCAGAACCGACTCTACTATTGTAAGGAATATAGTGGTTACCAGCATGTCGATAAACTTTGAAGTTAGATTGGTCTTTGATTATCTTAGTTGCAAAGTTCTTTACCCTTGGATAGTTCTGTGCCACCAGCTCCAAGTTCAAAAACAGTGAGTAACACCGCTGAAGTAACTTCCATCTTTTTCAGTATATACCTTTAACCAAGGCATCCAGGGGAAGAACCATCTCATCAGAAGATCATCAGGATTGTACAAAATTGTAGTGCAGTATAACTCCATGTTGTTCCAGTTGTTAAACACCTCGTATGTAGTCATCCTTACAACTTTGAGTTGTTAATTTTCGTAGCTTATCCATCTTTCTGGTGGTACATCTGGTGGTTCATCAAATACTTTCACCACTATTCTTCTACGAACTCTTGCTGGAAAGAGAGTAGGATAGTCTGCGGATTCCTCTGATTCCTGGTTTGTAGAATTAGAATCTTTTTCTATCTCTTCACCTTTTGAGCTTGAATCATGCTGGCTTCTTTCATCTGATTCATCAGTGAATCCTTCCTGCAGATTTCATTACTAGTACCTTCTTCAGCATCTTCTCCCTTGGATTCAGACTTATCATCGCTCAATTCAATGATTACAGTAGAGGGTTCTCCCGTCTTCTTTGAGATAGATTTAATAAGAAGTATGTTGCTCTTTCTTCTCCTTTGAGGTTCAACTATAGGAGTTTCATATTCTTTTTCTTCTTCAGAATCTGAAGCCTCTGTATCATCAGATAAGCTTCCTTGATGTTCAGCAACAGTAGGGGCAGGTCCTTCTTCTTTGGACTCAACTTCTTTTGAACCATCAGATGAACTTGTTGGGATTTTTACAGTAGGAGATGCAGTTGTTTCAGCTTTCAAACTTTCTTCAGCATCAGAGTTGCTACTCTGAGTGTTAGCCATTGGACATGTACATTCTTCTTCACCATCAAATTTAGCTATTTCTTCCATAAATTCAACTTCTTCCTCGTTGCTGGATTTGCTCTTTAAGGATTCATTCTTGAAGCTTTCAGTTCCCTCCTCATCTTCTGACTCTACGTTCTCTTCTTTGGTATATAGACTTCCTTGAGGAGCTGGAACTGACTTCTTCATCACCTTTGTTTTTTTTTGGATGGCCCTTGGAGTAATCTGTTACTTCTTCTTCTTTTTGGGATTGCTACAGTTGATGTTTTTTCTTCTCTTGCTCCATGCCTCTTCTTGTCAGTGGAGAGACCGCTTGGTGGAGCTTCTGTATTCTTCACACTCTTAGATTTCTTCTTTGCTGGAGTGGTTGTTATAGGAACAGATTCATTAGATTGAGACATCTTGCCTTCCATTTCTTTTGCCTTCCTTTTCTTTGTAGAGACCTTGCTGCTGCTGCCAGATGTCATTAGCCTCTTGTTTTCCTTGGGATTTTTCTTCCAGTTTTCAAACAACTGTGGGGACATCACTTTATGAACATTCAGTGGCTCTCCCTCATCATCCTTTATCTTGCTTTTTAGTTTCTTCTTTAGTATAATGCTCAAGAGTCTTCCATGAAAAACCTTTGTGAGAGGTTTATCTGTAGACTTCTTCATCTCAGCCTTTTCAAGCCATTTGGTCAACCAATCAATTAGAAGGGCTCTGAAGTTCATCTGCTTTTTCATGACTATTGCAGTCATAACTCTCAGTTGCGGATCACTGATAACATCATGTGCAGTGTCCTTGCACAAGATGTATTTTCCCGTAATCTCAGCTAAGAACTCAAACTCTTCAGGAAATTCCCGCTTCTTCATATCTTTTAGATTTACGTTCTTCCTGTAACGCATTAAATTCTTGCCTTCTTCAATGTCAACTTCCTTGAGGTTTATCAAACCTTTGTTAGGAAATCCTAGACATTGGTTGATGTCTCATGCCCTTATTTTCAGGCTAACTCCTTTAACCTTTGTTGACAGAAGCCCAGATTCTATCGATGCATTGGAGTAGAATTGCTTCACTAGCTCGGTATAGACTAGAGTGTTAGCTTCCAAACACTCTGAAAACCCATCATTCTTTATAAGCTCAAGTATATCCCTGAACTTCTTTTCTGACCATTCGAACTTCTTGAAGCTGAGTTGGATTCCAGTTATAACACGTCATTCTTCCATTTTGAGGGTTCGAAATATGTGGGTGTTTAGTTTCAAACCTCTTATGAGAGAAAGTTAAATGCAATTTGGGCAAATCCAGAGAGAAAGTTATGGATTTAGGCTTTGAGGAGGATTTTAGGGTTCAAAAAAGGGAGGAAGAGAGGTTCGATAGCTTTTGATAACTATTTAGAGATTTTGGCTATTTAGAGGTAGTTAGATTTTGCCTTAGGTATAGATTTGACATGCTTGCAGACTTTGAGGAACCTGTTAAAATGAAATTGCCAATTATTTGAATTTCCCTCTTGTAACTGTTCCTACCATGTTTCTTAGTGGGATAGTTGTAAGTCGCTGATAGGTCACAATCTATAACTCCTCCATCGTGTCCGTTTCCCAGATTTGACTTTTCTTCTGTTGACTAATCCAGTATGTAGAGTAACTTGATGAGATTGCTTTATACTCTATGATTTTTCTTTGA
Organism: Panax notoginseng; assembly: GCA_016801055.1. NCBI lineage: Eukaryota > Viridiplantae > Streptophyta > Magnoliopsida > Apiales > Araliaceae > Panax > Panax notoginseng. The sequence continues at coordinate 181,985,891 of CM029020.1, read as the reverse complement.
CAACTCAACGATTGTCTCCTGAGAGATGCTTTAATGAGCGTTTTGACACTGATCCTCATTTTGTATGACTTAACCACTGATGCGTCCCAAGAGAGTTCAAGTACTTAAATTCTGAAGTGAATTTGCAAGACGTCTTTCCAACCTGTATTCGTAACTTTGCTCCACACGATCTGAATAGTTTGGTATGTGCCAAGTGTTGCTGAGCTTCCCATGAGCTAGTGTATCCTTTGGGAACACTACGATCGTCGAGGCTGCTCTACGATTGTTGAGGTTGCACTACGATCATCAGTTCACTTCAGAATCTACTCTATGAACATTGTCTTTCCTGGTCCAGATTAAGAACTTTAGACATTTTCATTGGTTGTACTCGTGGTGTCCTCCTGCTCTTATACTACGATCAGATGTTTAATCGTAGGCACTTCACGATTTTGAGTTGGGTGGTTAACAAGGTTATCAGTGGCACGTTTTGAGACGTTCCTACTGACTATGGATCTTCATTTGGTTCATCAGCTACAAAGTCTTGGGACTTTGTAACTGGTGTTAAGTGTTATTTTTCTTTAACAGATCACTACTCCCCCATAGTTGATACTATCTTCTCAGAGAGGTGTGAGTTTTTCTTCTTCATGGGCATCAGAAGGCAGCCTTGCATATCTCCTTTTGACTGAAATTACTACTATCATTTGAACCTTCTTGGATCATAGAAATAGATATCTTCAGGACAAATTACTCCACGATTGTTGATAGAACTACGAACGTAGTCTTCTTTATCTAGAACCTGAACAGGTGTTTTCAGCAGGCTTGTAGATCTTCCTTACGCTCTTTAACCGATTGCACTCGTGGAGTTTTACTTCTGATGAGTTCTTCATGATCAATGCTCAATGATCCTCTGATGTGAACTTCCTCGAGGTTTCAGATGATATGCTTTGCATGAGTAAGCATGTAAGACCCTTTTAGCATGAATGGTCTGTTATCTTATAGAGATCAGCAACCAGGTGAGCTTAATTCATGTTAGCTCAGCAAGTCTTCAAGAACAGGCTTTGACTGAGAATGATTTTGTCAGAAACATTTCTGAAATGTCTTAAGCCTCCAGCTGGTTGAATCTTCTCAACTGAAGTCATCTGCTTCAGTATTCCTTAGTGTGGTCAGATAGACCAAATACCTGCAGGTTAGATAAATTTTTATTTTTGGTACCCATGGCTAAATGGGTCCTGCTAAGTTAGTTTCCAAAAACCCTGTACCGTATATATTTGAATTTTTATCATATTGATCACCAACAATCATGTTTATGCATGTATTCAATTTAGGTATGACATTTTAAGATGCATGATGATGAATGTGTGTTAGATTAACCATTTTAATACAACACTCTTTTTCTTTGTTGGTTTCATCATTTGTTTGGTCATGTTCACGGATTTTAAATGTTCACAGAGTGAGAATCAGTTCTATCACTAGTTTTTATCTAGTTGATTCATGGAGATGATCAGTTTCTATAAATCTTTAAGATACTCTTATAGAACTGATCATACTCTATGTATTATCAAAAACCTAGAACAAAGGTTTGTACGTACATACTAACCTGTCAACAAGGATTACTCCACTTAAGATTAGTTAAATCTTGATATGCTTATGACCTATTTCAGACTTCTTCCAAGATGTTATCTTCAGCCTAAAACTTGGATGGAGAGAAAGTTTGTTAGCAGTTAAGTTTCCAACCTTAGTGTACTTTCTCTATTCCCCTTTTTAGGTAGAGTATAGTCTCTTAATAGAATAATGTTATAGTACATAAGTTGATGCAACATGATGTTCACATTTATATCATTAAGGAATTATACCTTTCCACTGTCAGTTTCTTGACAGTCATTTATCTTGATATAATGAGGTAAGGCATTGATGCGTATATTTTTACATTCATTTCTACCAGCTTATTGCTCCAGCTGTCCTTCGATCAATCAGCCATAGTCTTGAAGATGTAAGCTAAGAAAACCTTGGCATCCTTAGTTCTTTGACGACCTTGAACCTCAAGGTTCACATCCAACTGCTGGTTAGCCAAATACATAATTGAGAAATTCTTCTTTCTCCTCTGGATAAGTATTCCTTAGCATGTATAGCCTTTCATTTTTCAGATTGGTGGATGCTTGACTCTTTGCTGTTGATGCCTCTTTACCTCTCATCTTTGATCTTCAGACTACAAGATTGATTGTGGACAAGGATTTGTCTTGTTGCTATGGTATTTAAGAACATGGACCAATCTTAGCAACTTCAGATGTATATACACATTTACCTATACACAACATTTCCAACGTGTGAGCGCATCTGCATTTACAAGGGGCTTACCACTAAACTAAGTTTAGAACAATGTTTGTGCCTAGGATTAGACTCAAAGTGATTAGCTTTTGAATATAGCATGAGAACCAGCTCTGATACCAATTGTTAGTTCCCAGTAGGCACACAATAGATCTAGAAGGGGCGTTGAATAGATCCTTTTAATTTTCAAATACTTTTCCTATTTATTTTGGATTGCTAATAACTTAGCATATGAAAAACAAGAATCTTTTCAAGCACAGCAGAATAAGTAAAAGATACCCTTCATTGATATATTCATGAACGTACATACATTGTTCGTAGAGTTAATTAAGTTATAAGCAGTTAATACATATATATCATTTATAGCAGTGAGGTACATAATTTAAATGATAAAAAGTAAATGATTAAATGTAAAAGACACAAGGAATTTTAAGTGGTTCAGAGACTCAAGCTCCTAATCCACTCTTCTGCTTTAACGAGCAGGAATTCCGCTAAGGAAGGGCAACACCATGAATCACTAAGAATCCTTCAAGGCAAGCAGCCTTGGAACTTTAGTTCACTAAGAACTCTTCAAGCCCAGCACGCTTGGAACTTCTCTAGTTCCCTAGGAACTCTTCAAGCCCAGCAGGCTTGGAACTTCATTTAGTCCCTTCGAACAAGGACCCCTCAGGCCCTGGCTTCTTGTTGTTGTAGGTGTTGTTGTTGGTGGTGCTGAGATGCTAAGATGTCTTTAAGTTTGAACATCTTTTGTACTTAGCAGCTTGGTGTGGTCCTCTTTGCATTCTGCGTAGAGTCTGGACCACTTCTTCTTTGGTGCAGCTGATCTTCAATCTTTTCATCTCATCTTCATTCGATGTCAGCTGTGCACCATCACCATCTGGGTTTGCTAAGTCTCTGAGCTTTTGTTAGACTTCTTCTGGCACTTAGCATTCCCTGAACCCTTCTTGAATGATCTGCAGACATGGTTCTGCATCTCATATGTTTCAGCTTTTGATTCATGGTGATTCGTAGAGTGGCTCTCTAGATCTTCTTTGTGCTCTGCCACTTTTCTGAATGCTATCTTCTTGGCCTTCTCGGCTCTCAGCTTAGCTGTCATCTTTAATGGTATTCTCATCCTTGTTGAGTGAAGCTTTAGTCTGTTCAAGTCCTTCTTCAAATCTGCTTCACTCTCACTGAGACTTGTTCCGTTTTTCTCCGGTGGAACTCATAGAGACAAAACTATAGCATTCCAATAATTCAACGATCCTTCAACTCAGCAACACTTTATTCTTTGAAGCTCTGGCTGATATATACTCCTTCCCATTCTTCCCGTTGGAATATAGCCAATCTCGAGTTATTTGGTGCAGACTGCTTGATGTGACGTGACAGCTCCTTTATGACTTTACTGACACAATAGTTTGTTACCTTACCCACCGCCTTAGAGTTGTCACATTTCCATGTCAGGCAGGTAGTCATCTTTATTTCTTCTTTCTGACTTCTCGATTAGAACATCAGAGATTATCCTTTTGCATCGATGCTCTCAACTAGCAATGTTCAAATATCAGTCTTTAGATTGAACCGTTACCAATGCTTCAATCTTCAGTTGACCGAACTCTACGATTCTGATGTATATGTTCTTGGACCTGATCGTAGTGTGTCATATTGAATGTTGCTCATTGACTGATTGAGACAACACTACGATCTTGAAAAGTGTTCATTGGATCTTCAATGTAGAACACCTCTTCCTTCTCTTGTGCAGTGCTTCAACACTTCTATTTTCCTAGACTGATCTCAGGAAGTGATAGCTTGACTCCTTGTTCTGGTCTCTTCTGAATAGCAAGACACATCAGATTTGTGTCATGCTCAGCTCGCTTTCTCCTTGTGATCTCCCGTTCACTTATCATCAATAGACTGACCCATGCTTAATCACTTTCGCCTTGTTCTTCATAAGATGACCAGTATCTCTGTGTAAACTGTATCAGTTCCTGCTTTATTTGGCAAACACTACGATCCTGGTTGTCCCCAAGATCGTTGTCTTCTGTTCTCTTGACAGCTTACTACACTTGTTGAATTTCCTTAGTCAGTCATTTATACTGAAGTTTTCTTCTGAGCTACTTGTGGAAGACTTCATCTTGAATGGCTTCACAACTCAATCTGGATGCTGATTGGGTTGGTGCTTAGATCTTCTGTTAGCTTGCAAGCTATTCGTTGAGAGCTCTCTGGTTTCCTTAAGGTGGAATGTATCTTTGCAGCTCAGACCAGAGGCTTCATCCTTTGGATATTCTGGGAATGCTCATTTGTTGAGAATCGAGTTGACTCTACGATTCTGCCTTGGCGTTGTGAGCACCTTTATTGAAACCTTAGTTCTGCAGACTATGATTTGGCTTTGGTCCTGCAGACACTACGATCTCAAGATCAAACCTTGACAAACTACAATTTTTGTCTTTATGCTTGTTGTCCTTGTCTGATCTGGCTTGACTACGATTTTTTCCTTTGATATGATCAGTATACTCTACGACTTCAAGTGTGGTCTACGATTCTTAACTTGGCTTAGGCAGATGCTCGGTCGGCTCTAAGACAGGCTGTCTCTATGATTCTGAATATGACTTCCTCAACAGACTACGGCTTTGAGGAAGTTCTTCTCGACACACTATGATCCTTCCTCGTCTCTCCTGGCAGTCTACGAACTCCGAGATCTACTATCTTGCAGACTACGATTTCACCTTGATAGTTCTTGAGCTTTCCTTGACTCTCCTGGAAGACTACGCTTTCTGGTGCAGTGCTCAACGATCAGACATGCATATCTATTACATTATAAGATCAACCTAACAAGATTGATCTTTCTATATTTATAGTCATTATACATGATTTCTTTTTAAGGACTTTACAAAGCTATTTTGCTTCTATAGGATCAACCTAACACATTTGATCAATTCATTCTAAGTCCTTGTACATATGTTCCTATTATCTATCAAAGGACTTTACAGCTTTTCTTAATGCAAGCATACTTGCATATTCATTCATTTATATGATAATCAAATCATATATAAATAGGAATAACAATCTTATGTATATTCCAAACATCATGTATGTGGTGTTCGGGCGTACTTAGATGGCTTTCATGCCCATAAAGAGCCCGACACTTGTAAATAGTTCAATTTACTGTCAACGATGCCTCACATCTCAATAAAATCAAATCAAGTCGAATCTAATTAAAACGGAATTATCAAAAGGCTTCAATTCCTATTCGGCAAAAGGGTTTGAAAACCACCTTTCAAAATCTCACTTTCATATGATTTAAATGAAAAAAATAAACTTTTATATAAATCAAACCCTTTGCATATAGGTTCAAAGAAGCATAACACTACTTTCAAATAAAACATTAAATATCTTTTCAAAATAAAAGTTTTCAACACACATTACGCATTAAATAGGGAATGAAAATACGCGGTAACCGTGTTTCACGAAAGTCGGATGTGCCTAACACCTTCCTCTCGCTTAAGCATGCCCCCAAATTCTATAAATCTCGGATCCCAGACCAATTAAATGGAGTCACATATTTGGCCATATTACGAAAATCTTCTAAACTTCGGATGAGTTGGTACATCCTTTTGAACTCATACCAATTGACGACTTTGTCTAATTCGGCCCAATCGCATAAAATCAATCTTTTCAAAATCGTTGACATGTATGTCGGTTTTTTTCCAAAAAATCATCCTTTGCGAAAGATAAATAAAATCAACCTAGCAAAAAATAAAGGGTAGAAACACATTAGGAAAAGCATGAAATTTCTCGGTGTCGACAACTATATGAAAAATTATTTTAACATTGTGAGAAAATTAAAACAAATAATAAAACCGTGAAATAATTGTCCCATGTGAAATTGCAAGTATTAAGTTTATTAGTAAAACAATAGAATGAGTTTATTGAGTTATTTGTTTGCTTTTTATTGAGTAATAAATTAGTATAGTATTTTAATTAATATGTCAATATTAATTTATTTTAAAAAGACAATATCATAGTAAAATTACAGTGCTATGCTAACCTTTATATTGCACGTTAACTAAAGTTGTAAATTTTATAATATTGTGCCATCATCATATTTTGTTGGGGTTGAAATACAATTACATGAATCAACCAAAATATTCATGTAACGAGTATAAAAATTTCCTATTAAGTTTGAGATTTATTAGTAGTTATTTGGATTGTTTTAAAATAAATTTAGTAAACTTATTTTAGCTATAGTTAAATTCTAGGCCTATACCAAAAATAAAAACCAAAGACCAGGGGTAGATCCAGGAATTTTTACCAGCATGGACGGATTTTAACTATTTTTTTTTTGAAGTTAAATAAAGAAAATTTGAACTAATCATTATATTCACTAATCATAATAATGTTTACAAATTTCAATAAATATTCATAATTTAAACTAAAAAAAAATTTAAATAAAAAACATTTAGATACAATTTAGTTGTAACGCTCCCAAAACAGGTATACATCACCCATCTTGGGTCGCCAGATACATGGTACAGAATCCAACTACAACTTTATTTATACAAATGTCGTGTAAAATACGACAAAACATAGCTGAGAGTTTTGACACAAATATTATCTTCAAGACAGTATTCAAACTCAAATGGAGTCTTCATTACATTTATTATCACACTATTTCATATAATAGTGAGGACTACTAAGCCACCATCTCGGAACATCACTCCGTTCCCCGACTAGTCCCAACTATATTCTCATTTCCTGAAGAGAATAGTGAAAGAAAAAGGGTGAGCTCAACTAGCCCAGTAAGAAATATTATGACTAAGATAATGCAGAATAAATTATCATTAGCCTTCAATAGTATAACAACTGATAGAATACAATAGACAACAAGATTTAGATCAACAACTACAGTGGAACTAGCAATCCATTAGAAGAGTCAAGTAGAGCATGATATCTACTATCTTCTATGATTTAAAAAGTTTATCATTAATTTTATCGCTGAGACTCAGCTTAATAAATAATCCACATCATCGAATCATCCTTACACTACGGCTAAGGATATTCATTAGTATCACGACCACGAATTATCCATGCACTACGGGCCAAGGATATTCGTATTTTTACCAATGATCATGATTATACCGAATAATCCCTGGTCATAATCATACCCACAACTGTCCATCAATACACTACGGGCCAATGAGGACTTTTACCACATCATTTGTAACATTACGGGTCATAATTATACCGAATGATCCCTGGTCATAATCATACCAATCAACAGTTCATCTTTGCACCCTTGGCCGAAGATGACTTTCATCACAATATAAGCATGATGATAATGACAATGATATAAGCATTAATTAAACGAAATCAAGGATAAATATTAAAGACTTTAAATTTATCCAGAGTTTAAAAATATCTAAATTGTCAACATGATACTGCTTTGTGGAGTAAAATTTAAGAATAATATCCATGTATCAAAAATAATTTGGACAGAAAAGAAATAATTTTTTTGGGTGAATAGTACCCCGTGAATAGTATCCTGTGAATAGTACTTCAGGAATAGTACCCGGTGAATAGTACCCTAGCATAAAAAGTGTCCCGAATACCCGAGTGAATAATACCTGAGTGAATAGTATATGAGTAAATAGTAACTCGTGAATAGTACCCGGTATGAAAAGTATCCCGAATTCCCGAGTGAATAATAACTCGTGAATAGTATCCCGGGTGAAAATATTGAAATTTAATAAGAAAGTTCATATCAAAATTCTAATGAAATTGTGACGCCCCCAAAATAGGTCCATTCCACCCAACCCATTCTGAGTCGCCAAATACATGGTATAGAAAATAACTACAACTTTATTATTATAATTTTTTGACGTGTAAAATACGACAACACATATACTGTGAGTTTAAATACAAATATTGTCTAATAGACAGTATAAAAACTCAAAAAGAGTCCTCATTATAATTATTGATACACTATTTTACAAAAATAGTGAGGACTGCTAAAATAACTTTTTAGAACCATCACTCCATACCCCGACTAGTTTCTGCTATATTCTCACCTCTTGAGAAGAAAAATGGAACAAAAAGGAAAAGGGTGAGCTCAACTAGCCCAGTAAAGAATATTATGACTAAGATAATGTAGAACAAATTATCCTTAGTCCTCAACAGGGAAAAATCTGATAGAATATAATAGACAACAAGTTTTAGATCAACAACTGTAGCGAAAATAACAATTCATTATAAGAGTTAAGTAGATAATGAAATCTACTATCATCTATGAATTTAAAAATCCATCATCAATATTTTATCCCTGTAACATCAATCATCAAATATTCGCCTTTGAACTACGGGCCAAAGATATTCATTTATACTAAGGGCCAAAGATATTCATCAAATAATCATTCATCTTTGCACTATAGGCCAAAGATATTCAGTTATATCACCATTTAGGACTGAGGATAGTAAAAATATTTTCAAGAAAACGAATCCAAAGAGATAAAAATACAAAGATTAGGGATTCGTATTTTGAATTATCTAAATTCAAAAATACTTCATAATAATCAATTGTGGAGCAGAATTCAAAAATGAAGATCAAAATATAGATCCAATTAAAGATAGTAACCATAACAAACAATCTTGGACACAGAAAAGAAAATTTAATTTTTTTGTGAATAGTGTCGTATTCGTGAATAGTGTCGTATACGTGAATAGTAACCCCGACATTGAAATGTAGAAATTTCACAAGAAAAATCATCATACTTCGTGAATAGTACTCGTGAATAGTAACTCATAAATAGTAACTCGTGAATAGTAACTCGTGAATAGTAACTCATGAATAGTAACCCCGACATGAAAAGGTAAAAATTTTATAATAAAATTCATACCAATATTCCGGTATAATGATATTAAAAAAAATAATATCATTTACGAAAAAATAACATCCCTTACCTCAAAAGAATAGTACCTCTGGCTGAAATATCAGATATAATGCTGAAAGAAACTTGCACCGTATAGCAACACTCAAAGTATCAAAATACTCACAAAAATACGCTCGATAATATAGAGAGAGAGAAAACTTTAGATTCTGGTGTGATTTTCAATTCTAACCTAAGCACCCTATTTATAAGAAAATACTTAGAACACCGAAGCAGAAAATTTAATAAAATATTAATATATTTAAAAAAATTCACGCCCACCTCTAGAAAATCTGATTTCAGCACATTTACAACACATGTGGGGCCCACAAAAATGGAAAAAACATTTTTCTTTAAAAATATATTTAAAACTTCAAAAATCAATTATTTCAGAACTTCAATAATTTATAATAAATAGTCCTTTTATCAGAAAAATTTGAATCTTATGTCCATTCTATAGGAAATTTAATTTTCTATAACTTTGTAGCTTTAAGTTTTTTCAAATTCTAAACAAAAATTGACTGAAATCCACATACGGACGATTTTGCAGGCTATAATCAAATTTCAGTCAAAAATGAGGTCCACCAACATTTTTAACATGTTTTTAGCATTTATTGTAACAAAAATACTCTTCTTCCTTATTTATTCATAAATCAAACATTCATTGTAAAAATATCTCTATTATTATATTATTGTAATAATAATATATTTAAATGAATTATTTTATCAGAAAAGATAAAATATCAATTTTCAACAATTGTCACTTTTTTAAAAATTCCTCCATTTATATCCACATAAATAAATATTTTTCTTATCATATAAATCAATAATTAATTATTTACAAATAATATTATAGAATCACAATAATGACAACTATGTCGTTCCTAGGAAAGAGGGGGCCTTCCGGTAAAAAATTTTCCTTACTGGCGCGCAATTAAATAACCTCTCCTAGACAGAACTTCCTTAGACATTGTCAATAATGCTATCTAATAATATTATTCAAATAATATAAATTATTGATCTGATTAATTTGAAATACTGTGCAATGACAATTCAACAATATAAAATATCAACACAGCAATTATTGAATCAATAAAATAAAATATTGAATAGTAATTACTGTAACAATTATTGAGTAGTGACTTCTTACATAAGAATCAATAATTGGTGCAATACCATGTTCTACTGTGTAACACCGTGTATTATTGTGTTTTAACATCGGGGTATTCCAATAGTGTTAACGGTAACAACTACGTTGTTATTTATAAAAACTCATACTTGTCGTTTTCTTCATCCAATCGTTTTCTGTTATGGGCCCACATAAGGCTGCACCGTCGTACGAATATTCCCCGATAGTAAGAATATTCCACGACCAAATGAATATTTCCCGACAACAATGAATATTTTATAACCACTTGCTTATTAAAAAATATTTGCGCATTTTATCCATAACTAACCACATTAATCGAATCAACCCCTCAAAATAATAAATAGAAGAAATTTGATTTTATTTATAAAAAGTTGGGGTCTTATAGAAATGATACTGGATGAAGCACAAAACTCATGGATATTCTACTAATTTCAGGGATTATAGAAGCAATACTTACCATAGTAAGTTTAGATTTAAGAATATGAAAAGAAATAGCATACGAATCTGAAAATGAATTTTCACCTGTCATGCGGTACGTAATCCGCGTAAACAGGTTATTCCGAAATATTAAAAGAAGAATACAAAAAATAGTATTCCTTATGAATATAAAAGAAATAATACCCCTTACCAAACGAAAATAACATCCCTTACGAATACAATAAATAATATCCCTTACGAATACAACAAATAATAACACATACCTTAGTAGAATACTGGATACTGTAATAGTGAAGTAACAGAATACTCTTCTTCTTGCTCTCTATAGTTTCTCTCTCTATAGATTCTCTTGTGAGTCTTAGTGAATTGGTAACAATGAAAGAAGAATTAAGCTTCTATTTATAGGAGAATGGACTAAATAGTAACTAATTCACGGACGGTCCATATTGATTACTATTAAAACCACAACCAACAGTCCAGATTGATTTACTTTTAAAACCACCATCGATGGTCCAGATTGATTTACTTTTAAAACCACCACCGATGGTTCAGATTGATTTACTATTAAAACCACCATCGACGGTCCAGATTGATTTACTATTAAAACCACCACCGACGGTCCAGATTGATTTACTATTAAAACCACCATCGATGGTCCAGATTGATTTACTATTAAAACCATCATCGATGGTCCAGATTGATTTACTATTAAAACCACCACCGACGGTCCATAAAATTAGTAAATCTTCCCATGGAATACTAAGTCAAACTTACAACAAACGCCTCATAACAAATCCCTATATTTATATCAAAAATTGAATAAATATTTACCACAAATCATTTATCTTTAATAAACACATTTTTAATCTATTAACAATTATTCATCATTAATATTATAACTCACAATATTTAATAATCAGATTATTCCCAGGAAAGAGAGGGCTTTCCGATAAGAATTTCTCCCTATTGGCGCGCAATTAGGTGACCAAACCTCTTTCCTCGACAGAACTTTCTAAACATCGTCAATACTGCAAATAATAATATGAATAACTTTGTTGTCTCAATTATTGATTTAATAATATAAAATATTATGCAGATGATATTGTGATAATAATTGAATCGAATAACGTGAGATACTATGCAACAATTACTGTAGCAATAATTGAGTAAACTAAGTGGATTCTTACGTACGCATCAATAATCAATACCGTGTGCTACTATGAAACCACGCGTATTACTTTATTTTTACCACCAGGTATCTCAACAGTTTAACGGTAAAACTTTTGCCGTTATTTTTATAAAAAGATATTTCTGTCGTTTTCTAACTACGACGATACTTCCATTGTGTGGACCACCAATGATTGTGTCGTCGTACGAATATTCCCTGTTAAAACGAATATTCTCCGACCAATCGAATATTCCCTGACACAACGAATATTTTATATCAATTTGTTTACTTTGTAAAATTTTTAAATATCACCCTTAACTTTAACCTTTTATCAATTTAACCATTTACTAAATAGAATAATAATTATAAGAAAATTGAATACTTTTATTTCATAGAATTCGGAGTCTTACATTAGCAACTTACTTCGGTTATTTGTCATAGTTCAATTTGAATGATTCCCGAAATGCTTAAAGACTCAAACCAAATTTATTTTCTATATTCAAACAAACTCATTAATTAATTTCAAAGTATAAACAAGTTTTGGTATCTTTTTATAAGTTTCAAATATGTCTCAATGTATCTTTTTTTATTATTCTATTTTGTGGGCTTTGTTTATTATAATTATTTTATTTGTTCTAAAAAAGGTAAAAATGAGAGTAATAGTAAATCAGTACTATAATGATTTACTGTTGTTTCTTTTGGGGCTTATTGTTGTGCAGCTTGTGCTACTTGTGTATTTAAGAAAAATAATTGATTTCTCGTTTAACCACCTAGTTCTAATACTAGCAGTCAAATTTGAAAAATCATAAAACTACAAGTATAGAAAGAAATTTTGAAAAAATAGCGCCGATCCAACTTTTTCCTATATGACTGTATGGAAAAAATGCATACAGTTCTTATTTTTTATTCCAATGCCCTATCTTTATCTTTTTAGTGAACACAACTTTCATTAAAACTCACATAAAGGAAAGAGGCAGAACTGCAAATAAAAATAATTTGACACAAATCCAATTCTCGACACAGTTGCATCATTTCATTTAAACACTAAAACTACCTGCTCATCCAATATTAACAACAACAACAATTGTACTCACCGGAAGTCCCCAACCCATAAGGCCACAACAAATTTAAATAACTTATCTCTTGTAATATTTTATATTTTATTCCTTATGTAACCTTTACTATTTATGTAATTATTGGGCTTACATATTGTATTAATTTAATCACCTTATTTATGGGTTTCGTAATTAATTATGTGGCCAACAAATAATATTCCTAATAGTATTTGGCATAATGGCCTCTAGGGTTTCATAATCTTGATGGACGATTTTGACCCTTAGTTATTCTATAAATAAAATAGTTAGGCTTTGGTACCAATTGTCGTCTCAAATTTTTTTTATACAGACCTATACTTCCATTCTAAGATTGAGAAAGGCAATTAAAGACTTTCACCCTTAAGCGCAGCGGAAGCGTGATACATACAGGATGACTTCTCTCAATTTATGTAAGTACATAATATTATGATTATTGATTTTATTTTATTCTATGCAATAACACGTTCCGATATAATTTATTTAACATCTGGTATCAGAGCATGATTACGTTATTGTATAGAAAAATTATTTATGATATGCTGGAAATTTTATTTCCGCATAACCTCTTTATTTGTATAATATAAAATTATTCATTATGTTTTATGAAAAGGAATTTTCGAAAGTAGTGTATATCTGCCAATTTAGCATACGAATTCTGATTAGCATATATATTGAATTGATCAAGTAGTGTGCCAAAAATAACAATGAATCATGTTTCAAAAGATATATTATTCGTGCATATGTATATATGTATATATATATATATATATATATATATATATATATATATATATATATATATATATATACTGGCTTTATTAAGCATTATGCTTATATTATAGTATTCTATTATCATATATTCACTTATAAAATTAATGTGAATATTTTTAATCAATTTATGTTCACACACACACACACACACACACACACACACACACACACACACACACACACACACACACACACACACACATATATATATATATATATATATATATATATATATATCTTAATTTAAGATTTTAGAACATGATGTGATTTATTAATTAGGGCTTTTAAATTGTTACATGTAAATTTTAAATAATGTTAATTTTCAAACTTGATTAATATGTTTAAAGAAAATTGAGTTTGATTATAATAATTTACATGTATGCGTGATTCTTTTATTGTTAAAATTAATAATCAACCCAATGGAGGGTTATTAATTGAAACAATTAAAGATTAAGAAAAGTCACATAATGTTACATTTAATAAATGAATATTTTAATTTTACCCAACGAAAAATTAGAATTAGAATTTATTAAATAGAATTTTATTGCATAAGTAACATGTTTATTTCGTTTTCTGCCCAACGGTGATGCGTAGATAAATGTGTTGTGCGTTATTTTATGGGGATGTTATTAGTATATTATTAATTTGACCAACGAAAAATTAATAATTATGTACCAACATCTCATTAAAATCTATTTTTAGGTGTTGTAAATAGATTTTATGTAACTAAATGCTTGCCCTACAGTTGATTTTTTATTATGATTAATTATTAATTATTGTTATACATTGTGAATTTCTTTTAGTTTTTTGTAAGCATGCTTATGAGCTTGATTGTATTTCAGCATTGACTCCAACTAGTATTTTTGGGTATCTATCTGGAATTGAAGCCTTGAATAAAACTAATTTTACTGTTTGGAAAGAGCAAGTGAAAATTGTTTTAAGCGTTATGAATTTGGACTATGCATTACAAGTTGATTCTCCTGCTCCATTTACAGATACAAGCTCAATTGAACAAAAATCTATTTATGAAAAGTGGGAGTGATCCAACCGCATGTCCCTTATGATTATGAAAAACTCTATCACGACAGCCATTCCTGACTCTGAGAATGCTAAAGAGTACTCAACTTTAGTCGAGGAACAATTTAAGGGTTCTTCTAAAACTTATGCAAGTACCCTTATTTTGAAAATGCTCACTAGCAGGTATGATAGGGTTAGTGGAGTGTGCAAGCACATTATGATGATGAACGACATGACCTTTAAATTAAAGGGTATGGACATGGCGATTTCTGAGGGTTTTCTTGTTCACTTCATTGTGACTTCTCTTCCTGTACAGTTTGATCCATTTAAGATCAATTATAACACGCAGAAAGAGAAATGGAAGATGAGCGAGTTAATTGCCATGTGCGTCCAAGAAGAAGAAATGCTTAAGATTGAAAAGCCTAATGTTGCTCATTTGACTACCACTTGATCTCATAGGAAGAAGGCTTATAAAAATGGCAAAGGTTTTAAGAATAAGGATAAGAAAATTTCTACCAAAACAAATAAGGCAAATTATTCAGGTAACAACTCTGAGGCATGTCCTAAATGTCACTTCTGTAAGAAGCAACAACATATTCAGAAAGAATGCCCTAAATTCAGAGAATGGCTTGAAAAGAAAGGTATATCGTCCTTTAATTATGTAACTTATGAATCTTTTCTAATTGATGTTCCTTTTAATACATGATGGCTTGACACTGGTGCTATGGTTCACATTATTAATTCATTGCAGGGATTCCTTTCAAAGAAGACATTCCAAAAGGGGGAAAAACCATTAAAGTTGGCAATCGAGAGTCTATACAAGTTGAAGCTGTAGGAACTCTTCCTTTAGTTTTGGAGAGTGGTTTCACCTTGTATTTATATGATACTCTTTATGTTCCTAGTATGACACAGAATTTAATTTCTGTATCTAAACTTGACGTTGATGAATTTTCGTTTAAGTTTGGGAATAATAAAATAATTATTTATCATTACTCTCATGTTATTGGTTCTAGCTCTTTAGAGGAAAACCTCTATAAGATAAATTTGGATAATGTCTTTGCTGAATCCTTGTTAACAATGTATGTGACAGAAAATACCTCTAAAAGTGGAAATAAGAGAAAAATAAATAATGAGAATTCTTCAAAATTATGGCATCAACGCTTGGGCCATATTTCAAAAGATAGAATGCAACATCTTATAAAGGATGGAATTTTTCATTCACTAGATTTTTCTAATCTTAACCATTGTATTGAATGTATAAAAGGAAAATTTGTGAAAGGTAATAAGAAAGGAACCACTAAAAGTAGTGCACTTCTTGTGGTGATTCACACTGATATATGTGGACTATTTTCTCCAAGAATTGGTGGACATAAATCTTTTATTACGTTCATTGATGACTATTCTCGTTATACTTATGTTTACCTGATTAATGAAAAATATGAATCACTAAATATGTTTAAAATTTTCAAGGCTGAAGTTGAAAATCAACTTGACCGAGTGAGATCAGATAGAGGCGGAGAGTATTATGGTAAACACTCCGATACAGGTCATAGTCCTAGCCCATTTGCCTTATTTTGTCAAGAAAATGGAATCGTCACTTAGTATACAATGCTTGGTACACCGCAGCAAAATGGTGTAGCTGAGAGGTGAAATCGTACCCTTATGGATATGGTATGTAGTATGTTATGCAATTCTAGCTTACCTGTGTTTTTGTGGACTGAGGTATTAAAGACAACTATTCATATTTTAAACCGGGTTCCTAGAAAATCTGTCCCTAACACTTCTTATGAAATTTGGACAGATAGGAAACCTAGTTTAAAATACTTACGGGTGTGGGGCTGTCCAACCGAGGCTAAAATTTTTAATCCACAAATAAAGAAACTTGACTCTAAAACCATTTGTTGTTATTTCATTGGATATCCTGATAGATCTAAGGGTTTTCAATTTTACTGTTCCTCTCATACCACTAGAATTGTTAAGACTAGGCATACAGAGTTTTTAGAGAATGGTGATTTAAGTGGGAGTGGAGAGCCTAGAAAAATTGATCTTGAAGAAAACATGTTTTATATTTCTAATCATGTAATTCAAGAGGGTGAGACACAACAACCTCCTATTGAGGTGAATGATGCTCCTGAGATAGCTGAGCCTCCACTTAATATTGAACCTCACATTATTAAAAATCATATTCTGAAATTGTGCAGCCTTTACGTAGGTCCGAAAGATCTAGAAAGCCTATTAATTTTGATAATTTTATAACCTATCTTAATGAGATTGACTATGATTCAAGTAAGATTAATGATCATATCTCCTATAAAGAGGCCATTACGAGTGCTCAATCAACTCAATGGCTTGAAGACATGAATGATGAGTTGAAATCAATGGAGCTTAATAACATTTGGGATCTTGAAGAATTACCAAAAGGTTTTAAGCTTGTTGGTTGCAAGTGTGTCTATAAGACCAAATTAAATCCTAAAGGGAACGTTAAAAGATATAAAACTCGATTGGTTGCTAAGGGTTTCACTCAATAGGAAGGTGTGGATTATAATGAAACTTTCTCTCCAGTATCCAGGAAAGATTCATTGAGAATAGTCATGGCTTTAGTAGCTCATTATGATTTAGAGTTACATCAGATGGATGTTAAAACTGCATTCCTTAATGGTAACTTGCATGAGAATGTCTACATGGCACAACTAGAAGGTTTTTTGGTTAAAGGCAAAGAACATATGGTATGTAGACTTAACAAGTCCATATATAGGTTAAAACAGGCTTCTCGACAATGGTATCTTAAGTTTCATGAGGTGATGAGTAATTTTAATTTTAAAAAAAATATAGTGGATCAATGCATATACTTGAAGGTCAGTGGGAGTAAATTTGTTATTCTTGTTTTGTATGTTGATGATATACTACTTACAAGTAATAACTTAGATATGTTGCATGAGACCAAACGTTTCCTTTCTGGAAATTTTGGTATTAAGGATCTCGGTGAAGCCTCTTATGTTATAGGTATTGAAATTCATCGAGATAAGTCTCGCGGGATATTAGGATTGTCCCAAAAAGCTTATATTGACAAAATTCTTAACAAATAAAATATGTAAAATTGCTCCCCTGCTGTTGCACCTATTGTTAAGGGTGACAAATTTGGCTCATATCAATGCCCTAAGAATCAACTTGAACGTGATCAAATGAATCTTATTCTCTATACTTCTGTGGTTGGGATTCTTATGTACACTCAAGTTTGTACACGTCCAGATATAACGTATGTAACTGGCATGCTTGGACGTTATCAGTCAAATCCTGGTTTGGATCACTGGAAAGCAGCAAAAAAGGTTTTGCGCTACTTACAAGGTACTAAGGATTTTATGCTTACATTCAGAAAAATAGATAACCTTGAAATTGTTGGTTATTTTGATTCTGATTTTGATAAGTGTAAAGACGAAAAGAAATCTACATCATGGTACATTTTTATGCTTTCAAGAGGCCCTATTTTGTGGAGAAGTCATAAGCAAGAGTTAACTACCACTTCCACGATGATGGCAGAATATGTGACTTGTTATCATGCTACTTGTCACGCCGTATTGCTGAGGAATCTTATTTCAGGACTTAAGGTTGTAGATTCCATTTCAAGGCCATTAAAAGTATTTTGTGATAATGATCCTGCTGTTAGTTTTTCCAACAGCACAATTTCGAGTGGTGCTGGACTATATCTCGATACTAAGTACTTATTTGTCAGGGAAAGAGTTGATGATCAAAGTGTTTTCATTAAGTATATTAGTACGCATGATATGTTAGCAGATCCACTTATGAAAGGCTTACCACCCAAGCTTTTTTTAGAGCATGTTGCCAACATGGGTTTAACTGGTAGTCTTAATTAATAAGTTATTTTGATGTAAGACAACAATTTTGAGCTCGTTGTTTTGAACTTCACATTATGTTTATGGTTTGCTATTCTCTTTATTGTGCACACTCACTTGTGAGCAAACGGTACGATTATGTTTTGGACCATATGAATGAGTTTAATCTATTACCACTTATGTAAACTATATTCATACCTGTTATGCTTAATGTTAATCTTTGTTCTAATAAAAATACTAATTGTGTAACTAATGGGGATCTTGTGTTAATAGTGACACAAAGATTGTATTAATTCGTATTGGTGTTTTAATTTGAACAGGATGTAGACATTAAATTAATACTTGGCCAAATTAATGATTGTAAGTGTTATATTTTTTTATATAAATAGTATTTTCGGCCAAGTGGGAGAATGTTGGAATATTTTATTCCTTATGTGGCCTTTACTATTTATGTAATTATTGGGCTTACATATTTTATTAATTTAATCACTTTATTTATGGGTTTGGTAATTAATTATGTGGCCTATAAATAATATTCCTAATAGTATTTGGTATAATGGGCCCTAGGGTTTCATAATCTTGATGGACGATTTTGACCCTTAGTTATTTTATAAATAAAATAGTTAGGGTTTGGTCCCAATTGTCGTCTCAAGAATTTTTTTATACACACCTATGTATCCATCTTAAGATTGAGAGAGGCAATTGAAGACTTTCACCCTTAAGCGTAGCGGAAGCTTGATACATACAAGATGGCTTCTCTCAATTCATGTAAGTACATAATATTATAATTATTGATTTTATTTTATTCTATGCAATAACACGTTCCGATATAATTTATTTAACACTATCAAACAAAAATAAGTCCTAATTAGTTACCTCTTAAGTTCAAAATGTAACAAATACATCAAATAAATTAAATTGGATTTAACCCCAAGTTCTCAACCAACAACAAATTCAAATAAACTATAAATTTTAAATTATCAAACAAAAAAGCCCTAATTTAGTTACTTTCTAAGTTTGATTACTCTGATATGTGCAAGAGGTAGTGCCGTAATAGAGATGTAGAAGAAGTAGTGGGCCTAGTGGTGAAGTTGCGAAGATGTAGAAAAAGTAGTGGCATATAATGAAGATATAGAAGTAGTGGTGAAGCCACAGAGGCGGAGATGTAGAAGACAGAAGCAGAATGAATATACGTTTGTCTATACTTGTATTGAGAATATGAATGAATTTTTTTGTCCCCTCCAAGTTTAACTATTTCATTAATATTCCTCCTTAAATTTACTCACTTATATATTTGTCTTTGCCCCTATACATATAAAAAATATCCAGCAAGGACAACTACTTATGTTGCCCCCTTAACAGATCCGCCCCTGCCAAAGACTAAAGGCAACACCAAAGAAACCAATTTTTGTCTTATAATATATTTATATAGATATAGATATGATGGTTACATGTTACATGAGAAAAACGGGTAAAATGCAAATATGACCACTAAACTTTAGGTATTTTTGGGTATTGAGTCCCTTTCTTTTGGTCAACACAAATCGAGCCTATTTCTCTTCAAAAATTTGGATATCGAGCCCTTAGGTGCCACATGCGCATTGACCTACCTACGTGGTAACGCTGACATGTACTTTTCCAAAATTAATTCCCAAAAATATGTCACTCCAAAGAATTGAACCCACAACCTCCAATTTAAAATTTTGGTCAAAAGACCACCCAAGCACCACATGTCTAGCTATTAGATTGTCTTAAGAAATAAGATTTGTACTAAATCAATCCATTGGTTATAATAATAATAATAATAATAATAACAATAATAACAATAATAATAATTATTATTATTATTGTTATTGTTCTTATTATTTTTTATTATTATTATTGTTATTATTTATTTATTTATTTATTTATTTATTATTATTATTATTATTATTATTATTATTATTATTATTATTATTGTTATTATTATTATTATTTATTACTTATTATTTATTATTATTGTCATTATTATTATTATTATTATTGTTATTATTATTTATTATTATTGTTATTATTTATTATTTATTATTATTATGATTTATTATTATTGTTATTATTTATTATTAATATTAATATTATTAGTATTTATTTTTATTTTTATTAATATTTTTATTATAATAATAATAATAATAATTATTATTATTATTATTACTATTACTATTATTATTATTATTATTATTATTATTATTATTATTATTATTATTATTACCAATGGATTGATTTAGTACAAAATGTATTTCTTGGGATAATCTAGCAGGTAGATTTGTGGTGCTTGGGTGGTCCATTTCCAATTTGGGGTTGTGAGTTCAAATCTTTGTATTAACATATTTTTGGGAATTAATTTTGGAAAAGTACATGTTAGTTCAGTGGCACATTTGCATTACCCTGAGAAAAACTTATTTGCTAATTGCTACGATAGTTTTTGTTAAACACACTAGTTAGAGTAATCGTGGTGTCAGGTCACAATTGTTACATCAAATAATTAATGACTAACACCTACCCACCATTAACGCAACTCATTTAAAAATCAGAAGTTGATAATGTTGGATCATAGTTGATCCAGTCCTGTTGACTGTTGAGCTTAGCACTCCCATATTGAACATGTTGCCTTATGAACACTAACTTAATGACTGGGGATTTTTAAAATTGAGGGCTGTTGGCAACCTACCAACATATAGTTGCCAACAATCCAGGGCCAAATAAAACACCATCATCATTTTGTCAAGCCGCCTTCATATTGGTACTACTACTTTATGGAAGGCACTATAACCATTCTTTTGTTTTGCACCACTTTCTTCTCCATCTTATTAACCTCAACTGCAGTGGATACCATAAGAGCAAATCAAGCAATTAGAGATGGCGACACCATTATATCAGCCGGTGGAGAATTTGAACTCGGATTTTTCAGTCCCGGTAGTTCTACAAATCGATACTTGGGCATATGGTACAAGAGAATATCATTTGGGACAGTTGTTTGGGTTGCAAATAGAGAGACTCCAATCACTAACACTACAGGGGTGTTAAGGATCGATTCTAAGGCAATTATGTTACTTGTTAATGGTAGCAATAGCATAATTTGGTCAACCAAGTTGTCAAGAGTTCTGAAGAATCCTGTGGCTCAGCTATTAGATACTGGAAATTTTGTTTTCAGGGATGAAAGTGATGGCGACCCAGAAAATGAAAATTTTGTATGGCAGAGTTTTGATTATCCTGGGGATAATATGCTACCAGGCATGAAGTTTGGATTGGACTTGGTAACCGGTCTAGAAAGGTACTACACCTCATGGAAAAGTGCTGATGATCCATCACCGGGTAGTTTTACTCACCGCCTTGATCCTCATGGGTATCCCCAGTTACTTTTGTGGAAAGGTTCAGTGCTGTGGTTCAGGGATGGACCATGGATTGGTAGTATGTTTAGCGGCAATCCTTATCCAAAACGTAGTGCAATCTACATAAATGAGTTCGTTATGAATCCTAAGGAAATCTATTATGAGTTTGATGTTGTCAATAAGAGTTCCGTTTCTGCTATTTCAAGGTTGATATTGGGTCCTACTGGCGTTTCTCAACGTTTGATATGGAATGATCAGAATCAAGATTGGGTTGTTTATTTTTCCTTACATGCGAGTGACTGTGACCATTATGGATTGTGTGGCGCATATGGTATTTGTGATATTAACAACTCCCCCAGATGCGATTGTTTGAGCGGATTTGACCCTAAATTTCCAGAAAAGTGGGAAGCAGAAGATTGGTCTAATGGATGCATCCGCAGAACTCAACTGGATTGTAGGAATGGAGACGGATTTAAAAAGTATTCGGGCATGAAATTGCCAGACACACAAAGCTCGTGGTATAACATGAACATGAACCTTGAGGAATGTGAAAAGGTGTGCTCAAAGAACTGCTCTTGTACAGCTTATGCAAATGCAGATATCAGAGAAGGTGGCAGTGGATGCTTGTTATGGTTCGATGAACTGATGGATATCATTGGCTATACAGAAGATGGACAAGATATTTATGTTAGAATGCCTGCCTCTGAATTGGGTACGACTACTTTTTCACACATTTAGAGGCTTTTTAGTTCTTCTTACTGCAGAGTTCTATTGTGAATAATAAAATACTGCCTCAAATTTTAATTTGACCAGAATCTTGTATTTTTCTCAAAAATTTTGGCTATGCAGAGGAAAGCAGGAGATCAAAAGTAAGTAGGCAAATGCGAATCATACTGATTCCTGTAGTACTAGCAGTACTAGTGGCCTTATTTCTGATATGTGGATTCAAGAAGATAAACCGGGATAGAGAAGGTAAATGTGTTTGAATTGTTCTTTGAAACAAAAACTACATCTATTAAACAAAGGATATATAATTATTACTTCTACAAAGAAAAGAGAAATATAGAAACATGCCGTCATTCTTAATTCTTCATATGAAGTCAAAACTGAATGATCAAGAACGCTAATACTGGTCATTTGAACCATTTGTTCAAAGTTTGGGTAGCACTGGGTATATTATTATATATCTATGCCTGTTTCCCTCTTGTCAAAGCACTTGAATAATTTTACTCCACACTTCGCAGGAAGCTTGGAGTTTAATTCAGAAAGGGTTGGCATAAACAGAAATGACGGGGAAGATTTAGAGTTACCATTATTCGACTTCAAAACAATTGCAAAAGCCACAGATAACTTTTGCAACAGCAATAAGCTTGGACAGGGCGGCTTTGGACCTGTCTACAAGGTAATTATATTTATTGATACACATCATGTGAATAATCATAGGAAAATAATTCATCCTACACACCTCGCATTGTGCTACCATAAGGCACCAAGACTCGAGTTGATCAATTTCAAGCATAGGGTAGTATTATAAAGGGGATGAAATATTGAAAGGATCAATGCTTACTTCTGAAACTAGAATATGAATCTATTATAACCATTGATTTGCAGGGCATGTTGCACAACGGACAAGAAATAGCTGTGAAAAGATTGTCAAAGAATTCGAGACAAGGAATACACGAGTTTAAGAATGAAGTTTCATATATTGCCAAACTACAGCACCGAAATCTTGTGACGCTTCTGGGGTGTTGTATTGAGGAAGGGGAAAAGATGTTGATCTATGAATACATGCTCAACAAGAGTTTAGATTCATTTATTTTCGGTATGTCCCTCTTTAATATGTTAAAATAATTTTTTTTTTACTTTTCGATAGTCTTGAAATATAAAACTAAGTATCAGCATGAAAATTTACTGAAGCACTATATATGTTGTACATTATCCAAATATATAGCAGTTTGGATTGACTTGAATGGATATAAAATATATAGATGAAGAAATAAGCAAATCACTGGATTGGCCGAAGCGCTACAACATTATAAATGGCGTTGCTAGGGGACTTCTCTATCTTCATCAAGACTCCAAACTACGAATCATTCACAGAGATCTCAAAACCAGTAATATTTTACTCGATCACGAGATGAATCCAAAAATCTCAGACTTTGGCTTGGCAAGAAGTTTTGGAGGAAATCAAACAGAAGCAAATACAACAAGAGTTGTTGGAACATAGTAATAATTTTTACAACATGCAAATACTTTCTACATCTTTTGCTCGGAAACTAATCTCTTAATTTCCTTTTATCTTCCGCAGTGGTTACATGTCTCCCGAATATGTTATTGATGGACTATTCTCAATTAAATCTGATGTATATAGTTTTGGAGTACTAGTGCTAGAAATAGTCGCCGGGAAGAAAAATAGATGTTTCGATCATCCAGACCACCATCATAACCTTGTCGGACATGTAAGTGCATATGAATATATTCTAATAACGATTTTATGCTATAGCCTTTAATTACTACATCAACTTTTTTAGGCATGGAAAAGTTTTAATGAAGACAAGCTTTTGGAAGTACTCGATAGAGGGATCTTGGAGTCGTATAACCAGAATGAAGTGTTTCGAGTCATACAAATTGGATTATTGTGTGTTCAACAATATTCGGAAGACAGACCAAGTATGTCTGCTGTGGTTTTAATGTTGAATAGTAAAACTACACTAATTCAACCCAAACAACCTGGTTTTTTCAACGAAAGAACGCATGAAGCAGACTACTCATTGATCAAGCCGATATTATCCTCATCCAACGAATTTACTATTACCGCTGTTGTACCACGATAATACTAGTTAGTTTTAATTAATCTTTTGGTGCATTTGACACCTCTTTTTCAGCAATCGTGTTGGGCAATGATAAGGCAAGAGTTTCAAAGCTGAATTTTTTATTGATTCGATTCTTCATTAGAATATATTAAAAATTTATCCTACTCATGTTCATGCATACTTGTTAACCTAAAGACAATCTTATCTAATTGAACAATTTAATCTCGACAGCCAGTGGAGAAAAAGTAGGAATTTGTAATACAGGGTTTGTAAGTTTTTATTTGAGGAGATGGGAAGAGAAAATAATTAAAATTCTTGGAGTTATTTTTTTGATAAGTTAGTCAATTGGCCAATAGAATATTAACACACATACAACCTCGCAAGCGTGTCAGTATTCTATTGGTCAATTGACCAATTTACCCCAAAATAAACTTCATACTAACCACTCATACCCCAGAATATTATATTGTTTTATTTAGAATATATTTTATATTTAAGCCTGCCACGTCATCACATTTAACCCCAAAATATCTTGTATGCGGATCAAAAGGTAAAAGGAGAAGCAAAGGGTGGCCAAAGAAGAAAGGATCGTAAAAAAAATTTATATTAAAAAAAAAGGCTTATCCGGCCCACCACAAAAATAGTTTATCATTGATATTTGTTACAAGCAAAGGGTCAAAAAAGCCCCTGATATTTATCCGATATCCCACTTGTATTCTAAACTAATTTTTTTCTAAAAGTACCCTTAACATTACATTTTTTGGGTCACTTGTGCCCCTGCCGTTAACAGAAGACAAACGGGGTTAAATGTGATGACGTGGCAGGCTTAAATATAAAATATATTCTAAATAAAACAATATATATCATTTAATCAAAACAAAAAATACTAAAATTCAAAATAAAAAAAAAGCATAACATATTTACTTCATTTAATCAAAATAATAAAATTCAAATTATTTTGTTAACTAATCAAAACAACTAATTAAATAAAATAAGTTGTATAACATATTTATATCATTTAATCAAAATACTAAAATTCAAAACATAACATATTTACATCAAATACTAATTAAAAAAAATACTAAAATACTAATTAAAAAAATACTAAAATACTAAAAAAAAATCAAATTAAAAAAAATACTAAAATTCAAATTATTTTGTTAATTAATCAAAACAACAAAAATTCAAATTACATCATTAAAATACTAAAATCATAATATTGAATACTAATTGATATAAAATTTTTAAATTACTAAAATCATAATACTAATAATATTTTTAAACTATATAAAAATTTGATGATGTAATAATCTATACATAATCTATACATAACAGTATATATATGTTATAAATAATATAAATAATTTGATGATGTAATAATCTATACATAATAGTATATGTTATAATTTGATGATGTAATAATATTTTTAAAAAATGTATTCAAAAATTCAAATTACATCATAATATTTTTAAATTGATATGATTTTAAAAATTACTAAAATAATCATAATACTCCAGTTTTGAATTTTAAAAATATTATTTAGTATTATGATTTTAGTAATTTAAAATTTTTATATCAATTAGTATTTAGTATTATGATTTTAGTATTTTAATGATGTAATTTAAATTTTTGTTGTTTTGATTAATTAACAAAATAATTTGAATTTTAGTATTTTTTAATTTGATTTTTTTAGTATTTTAGTATTTTTTTTAAATTAATATTTTTATATATTTTTAATTAGTATTTGATGTAAATATGTTATGTTTTGAATTTTAGTATTTTGATTAAATGATGTAAATATATTATATAACTTATTTTATTTAATTAGTTGTTTTGATTAGTTAACAAAATAATTTAAATTTTATTATTTTGATTAAATGATGTAAATATGTTATGCTTTTTTTATTTTGAATTTTAGCATTTTTTTTTGTTTTGATTAAATGATATATATTATTTTATTTAGAATATATTTTATATTTAAGCCTGTCACGTCATCATATTTTAACCTCGTTTGTCTTCTGTTAACGGCAGGGGTACGGGCGACCCAAAAAATATAACGTTAAGGGTACTTTTGAAAAAAAAATTAGTTTAAGGTGCAAGTGGGATATCTGTGACGCCCCCAAAATAGGTAGACATCACTTATTCTGAGTCGTCAACTACATGGTATAAAATACAAATAAAATTTAATTATATAACTGTCGTGTAAAATACGACAAAACATAAGTTGTGAGTTTAAATACAACACTTTCTTCTAAACAGGATTCAAACTCAAAATAAATTCTCAATACATTTATTTTCACACTATTTCATAGAATAGTGAGGACTACTAATGCTATCCTCTGAATCGTCACTCCGTTCCCCGACTAGTCCCCGCTACGTTCTCATTTCCTGAAGATAACAATGAAAGCAAAAGAGTGAGCTTAACTAGCCCAGTAAGAAATATTATGATTAAGATAATGCAGAATAAATTATCGTTAGCCTTCAACAATGTTAAACTGATAAAATATAACAAACATCAAGTTTAACTGCAGCGGAACAAGCAATCCATTAAAAGAGTCAAGTAGAGAATAAAATCTACTATCTTTTATGATTTAAAAGGTTTTTCATCACTTTAATCGCTGAGACTCAGCTTAATAAATAATCCACATCATCCCTGCACTACGGCCAAGGATATTCATTAGTATCACAACCACAAATTATCCATGCATCACAGCCAAGGATATTCGTGTATTCATCAATGGTCATGATCATGCCAACAACTGTCCATCAATGCACTACGGGCCAATGAGGACTTTTACCACATCATTTGTAACATTACGGTCATGATTACACCGAATAATCCCTAGTTATAATCATACCAAGTCCATCTATGCACTACATGCCATAGATGACTTTCAACAAAATATAAACATGAGGATGATGACAATGATATAAGAATTCAATAAAACAAGTTCAAGAATTAATTAATCCAAGAACCAATAACATCCAAATTGTCAACATGATACTGCTTTGTGTAGTAAAATTCAAGAATGCTCAGAAAAATATTTTCATGAAAATATACTGGATGAAGCGCAAATATCAAGGATATTCCACTAATTTCATAGAGTATAAAAGCCAAAACTTTAACCAACTGAGTATAATAAAGAATGGAATAACAAAAGAAATCAACATGCATGCGATGGACCGCACAGACAGGTTATTCCAACAAAATAATAAATAACGAAACCAGGTCATGCGTAAACGCACTGACAGGATATTCCGACAGAATAATAAATACTGGAACCAGGTCCGGCGTAAATGCACAGACAGGATATTCTGACAGAATAATAGATAATGGAACTAGGTCTGGTGTAAACGCACAGACATGATATTCCGACAGAATAATAAATAATGGAACCAGGTCCGGCGTAAACGCACAGACAGGATATTCTGACAGAATAATAAATAATGGAACCAGGTCCGGCGTAACGCACAGACATGATGTTCCAACAGAATAATAAAGAATGGAATAACAGAAGAATTTCACCAAGTATAGGATAGCCCGCGTATACAGGTTATTTCAACAGAATAATAAATAATAGAATAACAGAAGTTCTCTTCATGAATACAAAAGAAATAATACCCCTTACCTTAAAAAGAAGAATATTGGATATATGACTAGTGCAGTAGCAGAATACTTTTCTTATTTCTCTTTATAACTTCTCTATCTAGAGTTTCAGTGAATTCGTAAGAAATAATGAAGAAATGAGCTTCTATTTATAAAAGAATGGACTGCATAGTAACTAATTCATGAACGTTCCAGATTGATTTACTTTAATATAACGGTTCATATTTAAAGCAAAATCTTTTAAATAAAATATAATATATTCTATTTATAATCTAATAAAACGAATAACTTTATAAAAGATTTTACTATGCAAACATTATGCAGGCACTATACAAACACTATGCATAATAAAATATAATATATTCTAATTATTGTCTAATAAAACAGATAACTTTATAAAAGTATTCTGTTTTATATAAAAAGATTTTCTGTTTTATTACATTAATAATACCAATAAAATAAAACTGAGTGACTTATCACATAAGCATCAATAATCAATACCGTGTGTTACTATGCAACCATGCGTATTATTGTACTTTTACTACCGAGTAGTTCAACAGTATTAATGATAAAACTTCCGCCATTATTTTTATAAAGTATTTTTTGTCGTTTTCTCAATCCGACAATAATTTCGTTGTGGGGTCCACCAATGATTGTGTCGTCGTACGAATATTCCCTGTTAAAACGAATATTCCCCGACCAATCGAATATTATATAGCAACTTGCGTACTTTACAAAATTTATAAATATTACCCACAACTATAACATTATATCAATTTCACTCCATAATATTCAAAAATGATATTTATAGAAAATTCATCTTTATTTACAAAAGTTCGGGTCTTATAACCTCCCCTTCTTATAAAATTTGTGACGCCCCCAAAATTAGGTATACATCACCCATCTTGGTTCGTCAAATACATAGTACAAAATACAAATACAACTTACTAATACAACTGTTGTGTACAATACGACAAAACATAAACTGTGAGTTTGAATACAAATATTATCTTCTAGAGAGTATTCATACTCAAAAGGAGTCCTCATTATTTTTATTAACACACTATTACATAGAATAGTGAGGACTACTAACTAATACTATCATTCGGACCATCACTCCGTTCCCCGACTTGTCCCAGCTACGTTCTCATTTCCTGAAGAGAACAGTGAAAGAAAGGGTGAGCTCAACTAGCCCAGTAAGAAATATTATGACTAAGATAATGCAGAATAAATTATCATTAGCCTTCAACAATGTTAAACTGATAAAATATAATAGACATCAAGTTTAACTGCAGCGGAACAAGCAATCCATTAAAAAGTCAAGTAGAAAATAAATTTTACTATCTTTTATGATTTAAAAAGTTTTTCAACACTGTTATCGCTGGGACTCAGCTTAATAAAATAATCCACATCATCGAATCACCCCTGCACTACAGCCAAGGATATTCGTGTATTCATTAATGGTCATGATCATGCCAACAACTGTCCATCAATGCACTACGGGCCAATGATGACTTTTACCACATCATTTGTAACATTACGGCCATGATTATACCGAATAATCCCTGGTCATAATCATACCAAGTCCATCTATGCACTACATGCCACAGATGACTTTCAACATTTTATAAACATGAGGATGATGACAATGATATAAGAATTCAATAAAACAAGTTCAAGAATAAATTTATCCAAGAATTAACAACGTCCAAATTGTCAACATGATACTGCTTTGTGGAATAAAATTCAAGAATACTTAGAAGAATATTTTCATGAAAAGATACTGGATGAAACACAATTATCAAGGATATTCCACAAATTTCATGGAGTATAGAAGTCAAAACTTAACCAACTGAGTATAATAAAGAATGGAATAACAAAAGAAATTACCATGCATGCGATAGACTGCACAGACAGGTTATTCCAACAGAATAATAAATAATGGAACCAGGTCCGGCGTAAACGCACATACAAGATATTCCGACAGAATAATAAATAATGGAACCAGGTCCGGCGTAAACGCACAGACAGGATATTCCTACAGAATAATAAATAATGGAACCAGGTTCGGTATAAAACACACAGACAGGATATTCCAACAGAATAACAACAAGACGGAACTAGGTCCGGTGTAAAACACACAGACAGGATGTTCCAACAGAATAATAATAAAAACGAAATCAGGTCCGGCGTAAAACACACAGACAGGATGTTCCAACAGAATAATAGAAGAATGTCACCAAGTATAGTGTAAGACCCCAACTTATTAATGAATAAAATCAAATTTTCTCTAAATATTATTGTGAATAATAAGGGGTTAATTTGATATAATACTTTAGTTATGGGTGAAATGTGCAAATTTTACAAAATAAGCAAGTGGTTATAAAATATTCATTTTGTCGGGGAATATTCGTTTGGTCGTGGAATATTCTTGCTGTCGGAGAATATTCGTACGACGGCGCAGCCTTGTGTGGGCCCCATAACGAAAAGCGATTGGATGAAGAAAACGACAAGTATAAGTTATTTATAAATAACGGCGTAGTTGTTACCGTTAATACTGTTGGAATACCCGGTGGTTAAAATACAGTAGCGCACGGTATTGCACCAATTATTGATTCTTACGTAAGAAAGCACTACTCAATAATTGTTACAGTAGTTACTGTTCAATATTTTATTTTATTGATGCAATAATTGTGCGTTGATATTTTATATTATTGTTGTTTCAATAATTGTTGCTGCACTGTATTTTCCTTTATCAGATCAATAATTCATATTATTTGAATAATATTATTAGATAACATTATTGGCAATGTCTAGAAAGTTCTGTCTAAGGAGAGGTTTGGTCATCTAATTGCACGCCAGTAAGGAGAAATCCTTATTGGAAAGCCCCCTCTTTCCTGGGAACGGTCTGGTTGTCATAAATGTGATTCTGTAATATTATTTGTGAATAATTAATTATTGATTCATATGATAAGGAAATATTTATTTTATGTGGATATAAATGAGGGATATATTTTTGTGATTAAAAATGAAGGAGTTAATGTTGAGGTTTTTATCCGTATTTTAGTCGGAATGGAGGTATTAAAAATCAGGATTTTTGAGATATTTTGCGGGGGTTATAATTTTTAATCCGACCGTTGGATCGTGGTAATTTTTGGATATGTTATACATATATAAGTTGAGTATATGTCCACAAATTTTGAACCGTTAAAAATGAATGTATGATTTATTATGAATTTTACAAGATGACTGGTTCAGAAATTGTTGAATTTTCGGAGTTTATCATTTTGATGGAAAATTCTAGAATTGGTGGGCCCCACTTGTGGTTGGTGAAGAAATGTGCTGAATTATATTTCAAATATGGTGGGTGGGAATAGTAGCAGGTAAAGCCATCAGGTTGCAAGTCAAGCCTACTAAAATTTTCCTATAAATAGAGGGCTAAGTTAGAATTAAAAATCACACCAGAAACAAGTTTTTTATCTTTCTCTCTCTAGATTATTGAGTGTATTTTGTGAGTATTTAGATACTTTGAGAGTTTCTATTCATCAGAGCAAGTTTTTTTTAGCCTTATACCGGTATTCCGACCAGAAGTACTGATATTTTGAGGTAAGGGATATTATTTTCTTCTTAAATGATATTATTTTCTTCAATATCATTATGCTGAAATATTGATATGAGTTTTTATCAAATTTGGAACTTTTTGTGTCGGAATTACTATTCACGTATACGGCACTATTCACGTATACGGCACTATTCACGAATACAACACTATTCACCGAAAAATAAAATTTTCTTTTTTGTCCAAGATGTCTATTGTGGTTATTATCTTTGATTGTATCCATGTTTTGATCTTTATTTTTGAATTCTGCTTCACAATTGATTATTATGAAGTATTATTGATCTTGGATAAACTGTTATACGAATCCCTAATATTTGTCCTTCTGTCTCACTGGATTCGTTTCCTTTAAAATATTTTTCATCATTCTCAGTCCTAAATGATGATACTACTGAATATCTTTGGCCTGTAGTGCAAAGATGAATGATTAACTGATGAATATCTTTGGCCTGTAGTGCAAAGATGAACAGGTGTTGAGATGAACATGACTGACTGGTGATACAAATGAATATCTTTGGCCTGTAGTGCAAAGATGAATATTTGGTTAAAGATGATAATTAATCGATGTTACAGGGATAAAATATTGATGATGGACTTTTAAATCTTAGAAGATAGTAGAATTCTTTCTCTACTTGACTCTTCTAATGGTTTGTTGTTTCCGCTGTAGTTGTTGATCTAAAACTTGTTGTCGATTATATTCTATCAGATTTTCCCTGTTGAAGACTAACGATAATTTGTTGTATATTATCTTAGTCATAATATTCTTTATTGGGCTAGTTGAGCTCACCCTTTTCCTTTTTGTTCCATTTTTCTTCTCAGGAGGTGAGAACATAGCAGGATCTAGTCGGGGTATAGAGTGATGGTTCTAGAAAGATGTTTTAACAGTCCTCACTATTTCTGTAAAATAGTGTTTGAATAATTGTATTGAGGACTTATTTGAGTGTGGATATTGTCCAGAAGACAATATTTGTATTTAAACTCACAGTATGTGTTGTCGTATTTTGCACGACAATTGTATTATTAAAGTTGTAGTTTACTTTCTGTACCATGTATTTGGCGACTCAGAATGGGTGTTGTATACCTATTTTGGGGGCGTCACAGTTGGTATCAGAGCTTAGGGATATGATCCCTGGCTGAGATGTGAGACAAGAACTAGGAGGGGAGAGACGGGGAATTCTTTCGCTAGTATGACCTGACTAGGTTTATTTGGTGTTTATTTGGTCGGTCAGAGTATAGGGATAATATATGACATGACTATTAACCCTTATTTTATGGCAGTATTTAAGAATGGCAGCTGAGAACGTTAATAATGGAGTAAATCAGACCGTGGAGACACCTTTGATCACCACCCAGGGGAACGTGCAACAGGAAGGCAATATTCCTCCTGTAAACAATGTTACCGAGCAAACGATGAATGATGGAATGTTTAGGATCTTTTTGCAGTTCATGCAAAATCAGACGAGAGAGACTCGTGTGCAGAATACGGGTGGAAATGATAACAACGCGTGGTTTGTCACGGCTAAGCAGTTCAAAGAATTGGGACCACCAGAATTTAAGGGAAAGCCGGATCCGATCATGGCGGAAACGTGGGTCAAGCAAATTACCAAGATATTCGATGTCCTAGGATGCACGGAGGAACAGAAGGTTCCATTCGCCACCTTTATGTTCCGCGGTGAGACAAACTACTGGTGGGAGTCTGTGAAGCGTACCCAGCCTGACGCACTCAATATGTCCTGGGAAACGTTTCAAAAACTATTTAATGATAAGTACTTTCCTGAAAGTATTCGTCATATGAAGGAGGTAGAGTTTATTAGACTGGAACAAAACAACATGACGGTGTCCCAGTACGAGGCGAAGTTTGCAGAGTTATCCAGGTTTGCACCTCATTTAGTCGAAAATGAGGAACAAATGACAAGGATGTTTCTGAGAGGTTTAAAACTCGAGATTCGGCAATATGTTATCTCTCATAAATTTTCTTTATATTCAGATGTTGTAAACAGGGCTCAATTATTAGAGCGAGATAATGAGTATGTGCAACCGAGGGACCACAACCAGGGTCATACCGGTGGCGGCAGTCATCGAAGCAATGAAAACCAGCAGGGAGAAAAACATTCGGACAAAAGCGGTAACCACTCTGGTGGTAATCGTGGTCGTGATAATAGAAAGAGCGAGTCAGGAGGAGATTTCAAAAGGAGAAGGTACAACAATGATAACGTGAAGACGTCAGCACAAACATCAACTGTTTCTAGGGGAGGAGAACGACCACCAGTCGTATGTTACAAATATGGGAAAGAGGGACATATCAGCCCAAACTGCCCACAACAATCCAAGGTATGTTATAACTGTGGAAAGGAAGGTCATATAGCTCGAGAGTGTTCTGTAGCAAAACCAAGTTCAGCGGGGATGGTGACTCCAAAAGTTGTCCCGGATAAGTCGAAATCAGCGGTTTCTGGAAGAGCATTTGTCGTGACTGCCCAAAACGCGAGGAACCCGAACGAAGGTATAACGGGTTAGTTAATTATAAATTCTTGCGAAGTTTATACCTTACTAGATACCGGTTCTACCCATTCTTTTATCTCTCCTGCTTGTGCTAAACGTTTAAACTTGACTCCGGAGAAATTAGACTTTGACTTATCTGTTGAAACTCCGTTAGGAGAAACTTTCGTTACATCCACTGTTTATAAATCTTGTTTGATCCAAGTTGGCACCATCACATTACATGTTGATCTTATCTCTTTAAAGATACTTGCTTTTGATGTGATTTTATAAATTGATTGGTTAACTACTCATCATGCCAAAATTGATTGCTTTCGTAAGGTTGTTAGTTTTCATATTCCTAAGCAACCTGTTATTCGAATTCAAGCAACCAAACCATTGAAGTCAAACTCTTTCATATCAAGCCATAAAGTCATTCGTTTATTGAAAAATGGATGTCAAGCTTTCTTAGCCATGTCATGGACTTGAACAAAAATACGTCAGAATTGAATAATATTTCTGTTGTTAGTAAAATCCCTGACGTATTTCCTGAAGAATTTCTTGGCCTACGCGTGATATTGAATTTTGTATCATCTTTGAATCTGGTACAAAACCCATTTCTAAAATCTCATATTGAATAGCTCCTATTGAACTTCAGGAGTTAAAAACCCAACTATAAAAGTTGGTACCCAAGACTCTATCTGGTGACTTCCTTTGTGGAATGCACCGAAGCCAGACTCTCCGTAGGGGACGCCATATTCGTGCGATAGTAAACTGATAAGTGTCATTGTGACGTGCTATCCAAGGTTGGGATATGAGTCACAGTTGAGAGCAACCTAAGTCCGTAATCGAAGTACGTAGCTTTCTGGGCTTAGCTGGTTATTATCGGAGATTTGTGGAAGGATTTTCTCGAATCGCTACTCCGTTAACTCAGCTGACTCGGAAAGATACAAAATTCGTATGGAGTGAGGAATGTGAGAAGAGTTTTCAAGAACTCAAGAGGAGACTCATTTCGGCACCTGTTCTGACAATACCATCTGGTTCGGATGGATTTGTTATCTACAGCGATGCTTCAGGCAAAGGGTTAGGATGTGTTCTCATGCAACATGGGAAAGTCATAGCCTATGCCTCACGACAACTCAAAGAATATGAGAGGAATTATCCTACTCATGATTTGGAGTTGGCAGCAGTCGTTTTCGCGTTGAAGATTTGGAGACACTACCTGTATGGGGAGAAAGTGGAGATTTATACGGATCATAAAAGCCTCAAATATTTCTTCACCCAAAAGGAACTCAACATGCGGCAGCGACGTTGGCTCGAGCTGTTGAAAGATTACGATCATACCATCCAATATCATCCTAGAAAAGCAAACGTAGTAGCTGACGCATTGAGTAGAAGATCATATGCGGGTACGAGTGCAATATTGTTAATACAAAGGCCCGTTTTGTATGACTTGCAAAGGATGGAGATAGAGATGAAGGCTCCAAGTACCCACATGATGATATCAAATATACGAGTAGAATCGACTTTAATCGATAAAGTTAAAGCTGCTCAAGCTACGGACATGGAGCTGATGCGTATGAAGAAGAAAGTGCAAGAAGGTGCTATTCCAGAAGCAAGAATCGATGAAGAAGGAATGCTTCGAGTCAACTCCAGACTTTGTGTTCCTAACGATTTTGACTTGAAGCATAGAATAATGATGGAGGCACACAACACACCATTTGCAATCCATCTTGGGAGTACCAAAATGTATCACGATCTTCGACATACATTTTGGTGGAGCAATATGAAAAGAGAGATCGCGGAGTTTATCTCGAGATGTTTAACTTGTCAACGTGTAAAAGCGGAGCATCAAGTACCAAAGGGTCCATTGCAACCACTTGAGATTCCGAAATGGAAGTGGGAACACATTACTATGGATTTCGTTACGGGTCTTCGCAAGGTTTCTCAAGGCATAGATGCGATTTGGGTTATTGTTGATAGATTAACCAAGTCCGCTCATTTCTTGCCGATACGTGAGACTTATTCCCTTGAACGTCTTGCTAGTATGTACGTGAACGAGATTATGAGATTGCATGGTATACCAGTATCCATAGTTTCGGATCGTGACCCAAGATTCACTTCACAATTTTGGGTTAGCTTGCAGAAAGCTATGGGCACGGATTTACGATTCAGTTCAGCGTACCATCCTCAAACGGACGGACAATCAGAGAGGACTATTCAAACTCTTGAAGATCTATTAAGACTTTGTGTCCTAGATCTCAAAGGGAGTTGGGATAAGTACCTACCATTGG
This sequence comes from Panax notoginseng, assembly GCA_016801055.1. Taxonomy (NCBI): domain Eukaryota; kingdom Viridiplantae; phylum Streptophyta; class Magnoliopsida; order Apiales; family Araliaceae; genus Panax; species Panax notoginseng. Next base: position 181,949,025 of record CM029020.1, on the reverse strand, counting down.
TGGAATTCTCCTACAACAACAGTTATCAGGCGAGCATAGGTGTGGCTCCATTCGAGGCGTTGTATGGAAAAAAAATGTCGTTCTCCAGTATGCTGGGACGAGGTGGGTGAAGCAACATTGTTGGGACCGGAGTTGGTACGCATTACTACAGAGAAGATCCAAACGATTCGACAACGTATACAAACGGCACAGGATCGACAAAAGAGTTATGCGGATCTTCATCGGAAGGACGTGGAATTTAATATTGGGGATCATTTATTGTTACGTGTTGCACCATGGAAGGGAGTTACAAGATTTGGGAAGAGAGGAAAGCTCAATCCAAGATTTGTTGGTCCATTTGAGATTCTTGAGCGAATAGGAAATGTGGCATATAGACTCGCATTACCTCCAAGCATGTCTCGTGTTCATAATATTTTTCACATATCTATACTTCGTAAATATGTTAAAGACCCGAACCACATAATTGAGTTAGAACCAGACGAGATAGCTGAAGATTTAACGTACGAGGAGGTACCTGTTAAGATCTTGGATAGAAAATAGCATGTCCTACGCACGAAGGTTATACCACAAGTTAAGGTTTTGTGGAGAAACCATGCTATTGAAGAAATGACCTGGGAGTTGGAATCAGAAATGAAAGCGAGGTATCCTCACCTTTTTGAAACATCAAGTACGTACGTCAATTTCGAGGACGAAATTTCATAAGGATGGGAGGTTGTAAGACCCCAACTTATTAATAAATAAAATCAAATTTTCTCTAAATATTATTGTGAATAATAAGGGGTTAATTTGATATAATACTTTGGTTATGGGTGAAATGTGCAAATTTTGCAAAATAAGCAAGTGGTTATAAAATATTCATTTTGTCGGGGAATATTCGTTTGGTCGTAGAATATTCTTGCTGTCGGGGAATATTCGTACGACGGCGCAGCCTTGTGTGGGCCCCATAACGGAAAGCGATTGGATGAAGAAAACGACAAGTATAAGTTGTTTATAAATAACGGCGTAGTTGTTACCGTTAATACTGTTGGAATACCCGGTGGTTAAAATACAGTAGCACACGGTATTGCACCAATTATTGATTCTTACGTAAGAAGGCACTACTCAATAATTGTTACAGTAGTTACTGTTCAATATTTTATTTTATTGATGCAATAATTGTGCGTTGATATTATATTATTGTTGCACCAATTATATTATTGTTGCTGCACTGTATTTTCCTTTATCAGATCAATAATTCATATTATTTGAATAATATTATTAGATAACATTATTGGCAATGTCTAGAAAGTTCTGTCTAAGGAGAGGTTTGGTCATCTAATTGCACGCCAGTAAGGAGAAATCCTTATTGGAAAGCCCCCTCTTTCCTGGGAACGGTCTGGTTGTCATAAATGTGATTCTGCAATATTATTTGTGAATAATTAATTATTGATTCATATGATAAGGAAATATTTATTTTATGTGGATATAAATGAGGGATATATTTTTGTGATTAAAAATGAAGGAGTTAATGTTGAGGTTTTTATCCGTATTTTAGTCGGAATGGAGGTATTAAAAATCAGGATTTTTGAGATATTTTGCGGGGGTTATAATTTTTAATCCGACCGTTGGATCGTGGTAATTTTTGGATATGTTATACATATATAAGTTGAGTATATGTCCACAAATTTTGAACCGTTAAAAATGAATGTATGATTTATTATGAATTTTACAAGATGACTGGTTCAGAAATTGTTGAATTTTCGGAGTTTATCATTTTGATGGAAAATTTTAGAATTGGTGGGCCCCACTTGTGGTTGGTGAAGAAATGTGCTGAATTATATTTCAAATGTGGTGGGTGGGAATAGTAGCAGGTAAAGCCATCAGGTTGCAGGTCAAGCCTACTAAAATTTTCCTATAAATAGAGGGCTAAGTTAGAATTGAAAATCACACCAGAAACAAGTTTTCTCTCTTTCTTTCTCTAGATTATTGAGTGTATTTTGTGAGTATTTAGATACTTTAAGAGTTTCTATTCATCAGAGCAAGTTTCTTTCAGCCTTATACCGGTATTCCGACCAAAAGTACTGATATTTTGAGGTAAGGGATATTATTTTCTTCTTAAATGATATTATTTTCTTCAATATCATTATGCTGAAATATTGATATGAGTTTTTATCAAATTTAGAACTTTTTGTGTCGGGGTTACTATTCACGAATACGGCACTATTCACCGAAAAATAAAATTTTCCTTTTTTGTCCAAGATGTCTATTATGGTTATTATCTTTGAATGTATCCATGTTTTGATCTTTATTTTTGAATTCTGCTTCACAATTGATTATTATGAAGTATTATTGATCTTGGATAAACTGTTATACGAATCCCTAATATTTGTCCTTCTGTCTCACTGGATTCGTTTCCTTTAAAATATTTTTCATCATTCTCAGTCCTAAATGATGATACTACTGAATATCTTTGGCCTGTAGTGCAAAGATGAATGATTAACTGATGAATATCTTTGGCCTGTAGTGCAAAGATGAACAGGTGTTGAGATGAACATGACTGACTGGTGATACAAATGAATATCTTTGGCCTGTAGTGCAAAGATGAATATTTGGTTAAAGATGATAATTAATCGATGTTACAGGGATAAAATATTGATGATGGACTTTTAAATCTTAGAAGATAGTAGAATTCTTTCTCTACTTGACTCTTCTAATGGTTTGTTGTTTCCGCTGTAGTTGTTGATCTAAAACTTGTTGTCGATTATATTCTATCAGATTTTTCCTGTTGAAGACTAACGATAATTTGTTGTATATTATCTTAGTCATAATATTCTATACTGGGCTAGTTGAGCTCACCCTTTTCCTTTTTGTTCCATTTTTCTTCTCAGGAGGTGAGAACATAGCAGGATCTAGTCGGGGTATGGAGTGATGGTTCTAGAAAGATGTTTTAGCAGTCCTCACTATTTCTGTAAAATAGTATTTGAATAATTGTATTGAGGACTTATTTGAGTGTGGATATTGTCCAGAAGACAATATTTGTATTTAAACTCACAGTATGTGTTGTCGTATTTTGCACGACAATTGTATTATTAAAGTTGTAGTTTGCTTTTTGTACCATGTATTTGGCGACTCAGAATGGGTGTTGTATACCTATTTTGGGGGCGTCACATATAGGGTAGACCGCGTATACAGGTTATTCCAACAGAATAATAAGAAATGGAATAACAACAGTTCTCTTCATGAATAAGAAAAAATAACACCCCTTACCGTTTAAAGAAGAGCTGAAATAAGGAAGTAGTTAAGTAGTAGAATACTCTTCTTCTCTCTCTCTCTATAGTTTCTCTCTCTAGAGTTCAGTGAATTCGTAAGAAATAATGAAGGAATGAGCTGCTATTTATAGAAAAATAGAATGTATAGTAACTAATTCATGAACGGTCCAGATTGATTACTTTAATCTGACGGTCCATATTTAAAAAAAAATCTTTTAAATAAAATATAATATATTCTATTTATAGAATAACTTTAATAAAGTATTTTATTTTATATAAAAAGATGTTTCTATTTTATTACGTTAATTATACGAATAAAACAAAACTTCATTATCGCTAAATAATTCATATTATTAATTGACAATAATTGAATCAAACTGAGTGACTTCTCACATAAGCATTAATAATCAATACCGTGTGCTACTATGCACCCACACGTATTACTGTACTTTTACTACCGAATAGTTCAGCAGTATCAATGGTAAAACTTCCGCCGTTATTTTTAATAAAATATTTTTGTCGTTTTCTCAATTCGATAATAATTCCGTTGTGGGGTCCACCAATGATTGTGCCGTTGTACGAATATTCCCTGTTAAAACGAATATTCCCCGACCAATCGAATATTATATAACAACTTGCGTACTTTGCAAAATTTATAAATATTACCCATAACTATAACATTATATCAAATTAACTCCATAATATTCAAAAATGATATTTATAGAAAATTCATCTTTATTTATAAAAGTTGGGGTCCTACAAAATTTCGCCCTCGAAATTAGGGTACGTACCTGGTATATCGAAGAGGTAAGGATACCTTGACTTCATTTCAGATTCTAACTCCCAGGTCATTTCCTCAACATCGTGGTTTCTCCACAAAACTTTGACTTGAGGTATAACCTTGGAGCGTAGAATATGTTCCTTCTTATCCAAGATTTGAATAGGAACCTCTTCATACGTTAAATCTTCCGCTATTTCGTCCGGTTCTAACTCAATAATGTGGTTCGGGTCTTCCACATATTTATATGTGAACAATATTATGAACACGAGACATACTTGACGGTAAAGCGAGTCTATAGGCCACAGTTCCTACTCGATCGAGGATTAAAAATGGACCAATGAATCGAGGATTGAGCTTTCCTCTCTTTCCAAATCTTGTAACTCTTTTCCACGGAGCAACTCGTAACAACACATGATCTCCTATATCAAATTCCACGTCCTTTCGATGAAGATCAGGATAACTCTTTTGTCGATCTTGTGAGGTTTTTATACGTTGCCGGATCGTTTGAATCTTTTCCGCAGTCATACGTACCAACTCCGGTCCCAACAACGTTGCTTTACCCACCTCATCCCAGCATACTGGAGAATGACACTTTCTTCCATACAACGCCTCGAATGGAGCCATGTCAATACTTGCTTGATAACTGTTGTTGTAGGAAAACTCTACCAATGGTAAGAACTTATCCCAACTTCCCTTGAAGTCAAGGACACAGAGTCTTAATAAATCTTCAAGAGTTTGAATAGTCCTCTCTAATTGTCCATCCGTCTGGGGATGATATGCTGAACTAAATCGTAAATCCGTGCCCATAGATTTTTGTAAACTAAACCAAAATCGTGAAGTAAATCTTGTGTCTCGATCAGAAACTATGGATACTGTCATACTATACAGTCTTACAATCTCGTTTATGTACATACGAGCAAGACATTCAAGTGTATAAATTTCTCGTATTGGTAAGAAATGAGCAGACTTGGTCAATCTATCAACAATAACCCAAATTGCATCAATGCCTTGAGAAACCTTGGGAAGACTAGTAACAAAATCCATAGTAATGTGCTCCCACTTCCATTCTAGAATTTCAAGTGGTTGCAATGGACCTTTTGGTACTTGATGCTCCGCTTTGACTCGTTGACAAGTTAGACACCTTGAGATAAACAGCGCTATCTCTCTCTTCATATTGCTCCACCAAAATGTATGAAGAAGATCACGATACATTTTGGTACTCCCAGGATGGATTGTAAATGGTGTGTTGTGCGCCTCCATCATGATTTTATACTTTAAATCAGGGTCGTTAAGAACACAAAGTCTGGAGTTGACTCGAAGTATTCCTTCTTCATCGATTCTTGCTTCCGGTATAGCACCTTCTTGCACTTTCTTCCTCATACGCATCATCTCCAGGTCTGTAGCTTGAGCAGCCTTAACTTTATCGATTAAAGTCGGTTCTACTCGTATATTCGCCATCATCACATGGGTCCCTGGAGTCTTTAACTCTATCTCCATCTTTTGCAAGTCACACAAAATGGGCCTTTGCGTTGACAATATCACACTCATACTTGCATATGATCTTCTACTCAATGCATCAGCTACCACGTTCGCTTTTCCAAGATTGTATTGGATGGTATAATCATAATCTTTCAATAGTTCCAGCCAATGTCGTTGTCGCATATTGAGTTCCTTTTGAGTGAAGAAATATTTGAGGCTTTTATGATCCGTAAAGATCTCCACTTTCTCCCCATATAAGTAATGCCTCCAAATTTTAAGTGCGAAGACAACAGCTGCCAACTCTAGATTATGAGTAGGATAATTCCTCTCATATTCTTTGAGTTGTCTTGAGGCATAGGCTATGGTTTTTCCATGTTGCATGAGAACACATCCCAACCCTTTGCCCGAAGCATCATTGTAGATGACAAATCCCTCTGAGCCAGATGGTATTATCAGAACAGGTGCTGAAATGAGTCTCCTCTTGAGTTCTTGAAAACTCTTCTCACATTCTTCGCTCCAGCAGAACTTTGTATCTTTCCGAGTCAGCTGAGTTAATGGAGTAGCGATTCGAGAAAATCCTTCCACGAATCTCCGATAATAATTAGCTAAACCGAGAAAGCTACATACTTCGGTCACTGATTTAGGTTGCTCTCAGCTTTGAATTGCTTCAATCTTTGTTGGGTCAACAGATATTCCATGACTTGATACTACGTGCCCAAGGAATGCTACTTTCTCAAGCCAGAACTCGCATTTCTTCAACTTGGCATAAAGCTTGTATTCACGAAGCTTTTGGAGTGTCAGCCTCAAGTGTTGCTCATGATCTTCACGGCTTTTGGAATAAATAAGGATGTCATCAATAAAGACGACCACAAAGTGATCCAAATATTCCTTGAATACTCAGTTTATCAAATCCATGTAGGCAGCAGGAGCATTAGTCAATCCAAAAGACACGACTAAGAATTCATAATGCCCGTACCGAGTTTTGAAGGCAGTCTTTAGAATATCCTCAGTTCTAACCTTCAGCTGATGATATCCAGAACGAAGATCAATTTTTGAAAAGAATTGTGCTCCTTGCAACTAGTCAAACAGGTCATCAATACGTGACAATGGGTACCTATTTTTTATGGTGACATGATTCAACTCCCGGTAATCAATACAAAGTCGCATACTCCCATCTTTCTTCTTCACGAATAGAACAGGAGCACCCCAAGGAGAAGTACTAGGACTAATAAAGCCAATATCTAACAATTCCTGCAGTTGGGTTTTTAACTCCTGAAGTTCAATAGGAGTCATTTGATATGGGGCTTTGGAAATGGGTTTTGTACCGGGTTCAAGGTCGATACAAAATTTAATTTCACGCTCTTGAGGTAGGCCAGGAAGTTCTTCAGGGAATACGTCAGGAAATTCATTAACAATAGAAATATCATTCAAAACTGAAGTATTTTTGTTTAGATCCGTGACATGAGCTAAGAAAGCTTGACATCCGTTTTTCAATAAACGAATAGCTTTATGGTTTGAGATGACATTGATTGATTTTAATGGTTTGGTTGTTTGAATTCGCATAATAGGTTGATTAGAAATATGAAAGCTAACAACCTTACGAAAATAATCAATTTTTGCATGATGAGTAGTTAAACAATCAATCCATAGAATTACATCAAATGCAAGTATTTTCAATGAAATAAGATCGACAGGTAATGTGAGGGTACCTATTTGAACCAAACAAGACCTATAAACAGTGAATGTAATGAAGGTTTCTCCTAACGGAGTTTCAACAGATAAGTCAAAGTCTAATTTCTCCGGAGTCAAATTTAATCGTTGAGCGCAAATAGGAGAAATAAAAGAATGGGTAGAACCGGTATCAAATAAGGTATAGACTTTGCTAAAGTTAATGATAAGCTTACCCGTGATGACCTCATTCGGGTTCCTTACTTTCTAGGAGGTCATAAAAAACGCTCTCCCTTGCACTACCGGTTTAGACTTTTCTGGAACGTCCTTTGGTGCCTCCATCCTAGCTGAACTTGTCTTCGGTAAACGACAAAATCGGACTAGGTGACCTTCTCTTCCATAATTATAACATGCTTTGGATGGCATCGCACAGTTTGGACTGATGTGTCCCTCCCCTCCGCATTTGAAGCATATGATCGGTGGTCGTTCTCCTTCCTTAACCACGGGTGCTGGTGCTGACGTCTTTCCATCATTATTGAATCTCCTCTTCTTAAAATGTCTATTCTTACTGTTTTGGCCATGATTACCACCAAAGTGGTTACCATTTCTGGCATGTTGATTCCCTCCACGCTTGTTGTCACCGCTTCGATGACTGCTTTTACTGGTATTATCATTTTGTCTGTTGCTCTCTTTAGGTTGCGTTGACTCGTTATTGCGCTCCACTAACTGAGCCCTATTTACAACATCTGAATACAAACACAGTTTATGAGAAATAAGATGTTGACGTATCTCTGGCTTCAAACTTCTTAAAAACATCCGTGTCATTCTCTCTTCATTATCCACCAAGTGGGACGCAAACCGGGACAGCTCGGCAAACTTAGCTTTGTACTACGACACGGTCTTATTATTCTGCTCCAACTTGATGAACTCTATCCCCTTCATTTGAAGAATACTTTCGAGAAAGTACTTGTCATTGAACAATTCTTGGAACTTCTCCCAAGACATCTTCAGTGCAGCAGGTTGAGTACGCTTTACCGATTCCCACCAGTAATATGCCTCTCATCGCAACATAAAGGTGGCAAAGGGAACCTTTTGCTCCTCGGCGCAACCCAAGACATCAAATATCTTGGTGATCTTCTTTATCCACGTTTCCGCCTTAAGTGGTTTTGGTTCTCTAATAAACTCTGGTGGTCCCAGCTCCTTGAACTGTTTAGCGGTGACCGTCCGTGAGTTTTCAGTGTTTTCACCTACATTTTGGACAGGAGCCGCTCTCGCCTGCTGTTGCATGAATTGTATAAAGCCTCTGAACATTCCATCATTCATCATTTGGTCAGTGTTGTTATTTGCATGAGGATTATCGCCTTCCTGATGCACATTATCCTGATTATTGATATGTGGTGAATCAACGGTCGCCTGTGCTCCATTGCTATTCTCAACATTCTCGGATGTCATTTGTGACGCCCCCAGAATAGGTATACAACACCCATTCTGAGTCGCCAAATACATGGTACAGAAAGCAAACTACAACTTCAATAATACAATTGTCGTGCAAAATACGACAACACATACTGTGAGTTTAAATACAAATATTGTCTTCTAGACAATATCCACACTCAAATAAATCCTCATTACAATTATTCAAATACTATTTTACAGAAATAGTGAGGACTGCTAATACATCTTTCTAGAACCATCACTCCATACCCCGACTAGATCCTGCTATGTTCTCACCTCCTGAGAAGAAAAATGGAACAAAAAGGAAAAGGGTGAGCTCAACTAGCCCAGTAAAGAATATTATGACTAAGATAATATACAACAAATTATCGTTAGTCTTCAACAGGGAAAAATCTGATAAAATATAATCGACAACAAGTTTTAGATCAACAACTGCAGCGGAAACAGCAAACCATTAGAAGAGTCAAGTAGAGAAAGAATTCTACTATCTTCTAAGATTTAAAAGTCCATCATCAATATTTTTTCCCTGTAACATCAATTAATAATCATCTTTAACCAAATATTCATCTTTGCACTACAGGCCAAAGATATTCATTTGTATCATCAGTCGGTCATGTTCATCTCAACACCTGTTCATCTTTGCACTACAGGCCAAAGATATTCATCAAGTAATTATACATCTTTGCACTACAGGCCAAAGATATTCAGTAATATCATCATTTAGGACTGAGGATGATGAAAAATATCTTAAAGAGAACGAATCCAATGAGACAGAAGGACAAATAGTAGGGATTCGTATAACAGTTTATCCAAGATTAATAATACTTCATAATAATCAATTGTGAAGCAGAATTCAAAAATAAAGATCAAAACATGGATACAATCAAAGATAGTAACCATAATAGACATCTTGGACAAAAAGGGAAAATTTTATTTTTCGGTGAATAGTGCCGTATTCGTGAATAGTGCCGTATACGTGAATAGTACCGTATACGTGAATAGTAACCCCGACACAAAAAGTTCCAAATTTGATAAAAACTCATATCAATATTTCAGCATAATGATATTGAAGAAAATAATATCATTAAGAAGAAAATAATATCCCTTACCTCAAAATATCAGTACTTCTGGTCGGAATACCGGTATAAGGCTGAAAGAAACTTGCTCTGATGAATAGAAACTCTCAAAGTATCTAAATACTCACAAAATACACTCAATAATCTAGAGAGAGAAAGAGAGAAAACTTGTTTCTGGTGTAATTTTCAATTCTAACTTAGCCCTCTATTTATAGGAAAATTTTGGTAGGTTTGACCTGCAACCTGATGGCTTTACCTGCTACTATTCCCACCTACCACATTTGAAATATAATTCAGCACATTTCTTCACCAACCACAAGTGGGGCCCACCAATTCTAGAATTTTCCATCAAAATGATAAACTCCGAAAATTCAACAATTTCTGAACCAGTCATCTTGTAAAATTCATAATAAATCATACGTTCATTTTTAACGGTTCAAAATTTGTGGGCATATACTCAACTTATATATGTATAACATATCCAAAAATTACCACGATCCAACGGTCGGATTAAAAATTATAACCCCCGCAAAATATCTCAAAAACCCTGATTTTTAATACCTCCATTCCGACAAAAATATGGATAAAAACCTCAACATTAACTCCTTCATTTTTAACCACAAAAATATATCCCTCATTTATATCCACATAAAATAAATATTTCCTTATCATATGAATCAATAATTAATTATTCATAAATAATATTACAGAATCACATTTATGACAACCAGGCCGTTCCCAGGAAAGAGGGGGCTTTCCAATAAGGATTTCTCCTTACTGGCGCGCAATTAGATGACCAAACCTCTCCTTAGACAGAACTTTCTAGACATTGTCAATAATATTATCTAATAATATTATTCAAATAATATGAATTATTGATCTGATAATGGGAAAATACTGTGCAGTAACAATTATTGAAACAACAATAATATGAAATATCAATGCAGCAATTATTGAACCAATAAAATAAAATATTGAACAGTAATCACTGTAACAATTATTGAGTAGTGCCTTCTTACGTACGAATCAATAATTCAATATACTGTGCAATCCGTGTGCTACTATGCAACCACGCGTTATTACTGTATTTTTAACCACCGGGTATTTAAACAGTGTTAACGGTAACAACTACGCCATTATTAATAAACAACTTATACTTGTCGTTTTCTTCATCCAATCGCTTTCCGTTATGGGGCCCACACAAGGCTGCGTCGTCGTACGAATATTCCCCGACAGCAAGAATATTCCACGACCAACCGAATATTCACCGACCAAAAATAAATATTTTATAACCACTTGCTTATTTTGCAAAATTTGCACATTTCACCCATAACCAAAGTATTATATCAAATTAACCCCTTATTATTCACAATAATATTTAGAGAAAATTTGATTTTATTCATTAATAAGTTGGGGTCTTACAACCTCCCCTCCTTATGAAATTTCGTCCTCGAAATTGACGTACGCACCTGATGTTTCAAAAAGGTGAGGATACCTCGCTTTCATTTCTGATTCCAACTCCCAGGTCATTTCTTCAATAGCATGGTTTCTCCACAAAACCTTAACTTGTGGTATAACCTTCGTGCGTAGGACATGCTCTTTCCTATCCAAGATCTTAACAGGTACCTCCTCGTACGTTAAATCTTCAGCTATCTCGTCTGGTTCTAACTCAATAATGTGGTTCGGGTCTTTAACATATTTACGAAGCATAGATATGTGAAAAACATTATGAACACGAGACATGCTTGGAGGTAATGCGAGTCTATATGCCACATTTCCTATTCGCTCAAGAATCTCAAATGGACCAACAAATCTTGGATTGAGCTTTTCTCTCTTCCCAAATCTTGTAACTCCCTTCCATGGTGCAACACGTAACAATACATGATCCCCAATATTAAATTCCACGTCCTTCCGATGAAGATCCGCATAACTCTTTTGTCGATCCTGTGCCGTTTGTATACGTTGTCGAATCGTTTGGATCTTCTCTGTAGTAATGCGTACCAATTCTGGTCCCAACAATGTTGCTTCACCCACCTCGTCCCAGCATACTGGAGAACGACATTTTCTTCCATACAACGCCTCAAATGGAGCCATACCTATGCTCGCCTGATAACTGTTGTTGTAGGAGAATTCCACCAATGGTAGGTACTTATCCCAACTCCCTTTGAGATCTAAGACACAAAGTCTTAATAGATCTTCAAGAGTTTGAATAGTCCTCTCTGATTGTCCGTCCGTTTGAGGATGGTATGCTGAACTGAATCGTAAATCCGTGCCCATAGCTTTCTGCAAGCTAACCCAAAATCGTGAAGTGAATCTTGGGTCACGATCCGAAACTATGGATACTGGCATGCCATGCAATCTCACAATCTCGTTCACGTACATACTAGCAAGACGTTCAAGGGAATAAGTCTCACGTATCGGCAAGAAATGAGCGGACTTGGTTAATCTATCAACAATAACCCAAATCGCATCTATGCCTTGAGAAACCTTGGGAAGACCTGTAACAAAATCCATAGTAATGTGTTCCCACTTCCATTTCGGGATCTCAAGTGGTTGCAATGGACCCTTTGGCACTTGATGCTCCGCCTTTACACGTTGACAAGTTAAACACCTCGAGATAAACTCCGCGATCTCTCTTTTCATATTGCTCCACCAAAATGTATGTCGAAGATCGTGATACATTTTGGTACTCCCAGGATGGATTGCAAACGGTGTGTTGTGTGCCTCCATCATTATTCTATGCTTCAAGTCAAAATCGTTAGGAACACAAAGTCTGGAGTTGACTCGAAGTATTCCTTCTTCATCGATTCTTGCTTCTGGAATAGCACCTTCTTGCACTTTCTTCTTCATACGCATCAGCTCTATATCCGTAGCTTGAGCAGCTTTAACTTTATCGATTAAAGTCGGTTCTACTCGTATATTTGATATCATCATGTGGGTACTTGGAGCCTTCATCTCTATCTCCATCCTTTGCAAGTCATACAAAATGGGCCTTTGTGTTAAAAACATTGCACTCGTACCCGCATATGATCTTCTACTCAATGCGTCAGCTACTACGTTTGCTTTTCCAGGATGGTATTGGATGGTATGATCGTAATCTTTCAACAGCTCAAGCCAACGTCGTTGCCGCATGTTGAGTTCCTTTTGGGTGAAGAAATATTTGAGGCTTTTATGATCTGTATAGATCTCCACTTTCTCCCCATACAGGTAGTGTCTCCAGATCTTCAACGCAAAAACGACTGCTGCCAACTCCAAATCATGAGTAGGATAATTCCTCTCATATTCTTTGAGTTGTCGTGAGGCATAGGCTATGACTTTCCCATGTTGCATGAGAACACATCCTAACCCTTTGCCTGAAGCATCGCTGTAGATAACAAATCCATCCGAACCAGATGGTATTGTCAAAACAGGTGCCGAAATGAGTCTCCTCTTGAGTTCTTGGAAACTCTTCTCGCATTCCTCACTCCATACGAATTTTGTATCTTTCCGAGTCAGCTGAGTTAACGGAGTAGCGATTCGAGAAAATCCTTCCACAAATCTCCGATAATAACCAGCTAAGCCCAGAAAGCTACGTACTTCGGTTACCGACTTCGGTTGCTCCCAACTTTGTATGGCTTCAATCTTCGCCGGGTCGACAGATACTCCATGTTTTGACACCACGTGCCCAAGGAATGCTACTTCCTCAAGCCAGAACTCGCATTTCTTCAGTTTGGCATATAGCTTGTTTTCACGAAGCCTTTGCAGTACCAGCTTCAAATGGCGCTCATGATCTTCACGGCTTTTGGAATAGATGAGGATGTCATCAATAAAGACAACAACGAACTGATCCAAATATTCTTTGAATACACGGTTCATCATATCCATGAAGGCAGCAGGAGCATTAGTCAATCCAAAAGACATTACTAAGAATTCATAATGCCCGTACCGAGTTCTGAAGGCAGTCTTTGGAATATCCTCAGTTTTAATCTTCAGCTGATGATATCCAGAACGAAGATCGATCTTTGAAAAGAATTGTGCTCCTTGCAACTGGTCAAACAGGTCATCAATGCGAGGTAGCGGATACCTATTCTTGATGGTGACATGGTTCAATTCTCGATAGTCAATACAAAGTCGCATACTCCCGTCTTTCTTCTTTACGAATAAAACAGGAGCACCCCAAGGAGACGTACTAGGACGAATAAAACCGATGTCCAACAACTCCTGTAGTTGGACTTTTAACTCCTGAAGTTCAATAGGAGCCATTCGATATGGGGTTTTAGAAATGGGCTTTGTACCGGGTTCAAGGTCAATAAAGAATTCAATTTCTCGTTCCGGGGGTAGACCGGGAAGTTCTTCAGGAAATACATCGGAAAATTCTCTAACAATAGAAATATTATTCAAATCTGACTTGTCTTTGTTCAAATCCATAACATGGGCTAAGAAAGCTTGACATCCGTTTTTCAATAAACGAATAGCTTTGTGGCTTGATATGACAGTGACTGATTTTAGTGGTTTAGTAGTTTGAATTCGTATGACAGGTTGGTTAGGAATATGAAAACTAACAACCTTACGAAAACAATCAATTTTAGCATGATGAGTGGTTAACCAATCAATTCCTAAAATCACATCAAAAGCAAGTATCTTTAAAGAGATAAGATCAACAGGTAATGTGATAGTGCCAACTTGGATCATGCAAGATTTATAAACTGTAGATGTAACGAAGGTTTCACCCAACGGAGTTTCAACAGATAAGTTAAAGTCCAATTTCTCCGGAGTCAAGTTTAAACGTTGAGCACAAGCAGGAGAGATAAAAGAATGGGTAGAACCGGTATCTAGTAAAGTATAAACTTCGCAAGAATTCAAGATTAGCTTACCCGTGATCACCTCGTTCGGGTTTCTCACGTTTTGGCCAGTTACGACAAACGCTCTTCCAGGAACCGCTGATTTCGCCTTATCCGGGACAGCCCTTGGAATCACCACTCCCGCTGAACTTGGTTTCGCTATAGTACAATCTCGAGCGATGTGGCCTTCCTTCCCACAGTTGTAACACACCTTGGATTGTTGTGGACAGTTTGGGCTGATATGTCCCTCTTTCCCGCATTTGTAACATCTAACTGGCGGTCGTTCTCCTCCCCTAAAATTTGTTGTTGGTGCTGGTGCTGGTGCTGATGTCTTCCCGTCATTGTTGAATCTCCTCTTTCTGAAATTTCCACTTGACTCACCTCTCCTATTATCATGGCCACGATGACCACCCGAGTGGTTACCGCCTTTGTTCGTATTTTTCCCTCCTCGTTGGTTATCATCGCTCTGATGATTGCTGTCACCGGTATGACCCTGGTTGTGGTCCCTCGGTTGAGTATACTCATTATCTCTCTCTAATAATTGGGCCCTGTTGACAACGTCTGAATACAGAGAAAATTTATGAGAGATAAGGTATTGACGAATCTCAGGTTTTAAACCTCTCAGAAACATCCGCGTCATTCGTTCCTCATTTTCGACCAAATGAGGTGCAAACCTGGATAACTCTGCAAACTTCGCCTCGTACTGGGACACCGTCATGTTGTTTTGTTCCAGTCTAATAAACTCAACCTCCTTCATATGACGAATACTTTCAGGAAAGTACTTGTCATTGAACAGTTTTTGAAATGTTTCCCAGGACATGTTGAGTGCGTCAGGCTGGGTACGCTTCACAGACTCCCACCAGTAGTCTGCCTCACCGCGGAACATAAATGTGGCGAATGGAACCTTCTGTTCCTCCGTGCATCCCAAGACATCAAATATCTTGGTAATTTGCTTGACCCACGTTTCCGCCATGATCGGATCCGGCTTTCCCTTAAATTCTGGTGGTCCCAATTCTTTGAACTGCTTAGCTGTGACAAACCGCGCGTTGTTATCATTTCCACCCGTATTCTGCACACGAGTCTCCCTCGTCTGATTTTGCATGAACTGCAAAAAGCTCCTAAACATTCCATCATTCATCGTTTGCTCGGTAACGTTGTTTACAGGAGGAATATTGCCTTCCTGTTGCACGTTCCCCTGGGTAGTGATCAAAGGTGTCTCCACGGTCTGATTTACTCCATTATTAACGTTCTCAGCTGCCATTCTTAAATACTGCCATAAAACAAGGGTTAATAGTCATGTCATATATTATCCCTATACTCTGACCGACCAAATAAACACCAAATAAACTTAGTCAGGTCATACTAGCGAAGGAATTCCCCGTCTCTCCCCTCCTAGTTCTTGTCTCACATCTCAGCCAGGGATCATATCCCTAAGCTCTGATACCAACTGTGACGCCCCCAGAATAGGTATACAACACCCATTCTGAGTCGCCAAATACATGGTACAGAAAGCAAACTACAACTTCAATAATACAATTGTCGTGCAAAATACGACAACACATACTGTGAGTTTAAATACAAATATTGTCTTCTAGACAATATCCACACTCAAATAAATCCTCATTACAATTATTCAAACACTATTTTACAGAAATAGTGAGGACTGCTAATACATCTTTCTAGAACCATCACTCCATACCCCGACTAGATCCTGCTATGTTCTCACCTCCTGAGAAGAAAAATGGAACAAAAAGGAAAAGGGTGAGCTCAACTAGCCCAGTAAAGAATATTATGACTAAGATAATATACAACAAATTATCGTTAGTCTTCAACAGGGAAAAATCTGATAAAATATAATCGACAACAAGTTTTAGATCAACAACTGCAGCGGAAACAGCAAACCATTAGAAGAGTCAAGTAGAGAAAGAATTCTACTATCTTCTAAGATTTAAAAGTCCATCATCAATATTTTTTCCCTGTAACATCAATTAATAATCATCTTTAACCAAATATTCATCTTTGCACTACAGGCCAAAGATATTCATTTGTATCATCAGTCGGTCATGTTCATCTCAACACCTGTTCATCTTTGCACTACAGGCCAAAGATATTCATCAAGTAATTATACATCTTTGCACTACAGGCCAAAGATATTCAGTAATATCATCATTTAGGACTGAGGATGATGAAAAATATCTTAAAGAGAACGAATCCAATGAGACAGAAGGACAAATAGTAGGGATTCGTATAACAGTTTATCCAAGATCAATAATACTTCATAATAATCAATTGTGAAGCAGAATTCAAAAATAAAGATCAAAACATGGATACAATCAAAGATAGTAACCATAATAGACATCTTGGACAAAAAGGGAAAATTTTATTTTTCGGTGAATAGTGCCGTATTCGTGAATAGTGCCGTATACGTGAATAGTACCGTATACGTGAATAGTAACCCCCGACACAAAAAGTTCCAAATTTGATAAAAACTCATATCAATATTTCAGCATAATGATATTGAAGAAAATAATATCATTAAGAAGAAAATAATATCCCTTACCTCAAAATATCAGTACTTCTGGTCGGAATACCGGTATAAGGCTGAAAGAAACTTGCTCTGATGAATAGAAACTCTCAAAGTATCTAAATACTCACAAAATACACTCAATAATCTAGAGAGAGAAAGAGAGAAAACTTGTTTCTGGTGTAATTTTCAATTCTAACTTAGCCCTCTATTTATAGGAAAATTTTGGTAGGTTTGACCTGCAACCTGATGGCTTTACCTGCTACTATTCCCACCTACCACATTTGAAATATAATTCAGCACATTTCTTCACCAACCACAAGTGGGGCCCACCAATTCTAGAATTTTCCATCAAAATGATAAACTCCGAAAATTCAACAATTTCTGAACCAGTCATCTTGTAAAATTCATAATAAATCATACGTTCATTTTTAACGGTTCAAAATTTGTGGCATATACTCAACTTATATATGTATAACATATCCAAAAATTACCACGATCCAACGGTCGGATTAAAAATTATAACCCCCGCAAAATATCTCAAAAACCCTGATTTTTAATACCTCCATTCCGACAAAAATATGGATAAAAACCTCAACATTAACTCCTTCATTTTTAACCACAAAAATATATCCCTCATTTATATCCACATAAAATAAATATTTCCTTATCATATGAATCAATAATTAATTATTCATAAATAATATTACAGAATCACATTTATGACAACCAGGCCGTTCCCAGGAAAGAGGGGGCTTTCCAATAAGGATTTCTCCTTACTGGCGCGCAATTAGATGACCAAACCTCTCCTTAGACAGAACTTTCTAGACATTGTCAATAATATTATCTAATAATATTATTCAAATAATATGAATTATTGATCTGATAATGGGAAATACTGTGCAGTAACAATTATTGAAACAACAATAATATGAAATATCAATGCAGCAATTATTGAACCAATAAAATAAAATATTGAACAGTAATCACTGTAACAATTATTGAGTAGTGCCTTCTTACGTACGAATCAATAATTCAACTATACTGTGCAATCCGTGTGCTACTATGCAACCACGCGTTATTACTGTATTTTTAACCACCGGGTATTTAAACAGTGTTAACGGTAACAACTACGCCATTATTAATAAACAACTTATACTTGTCGTTTTCTTCATCCAATCGCTTTCCGTTATGGGGCCCACACAAGGCTGCGTCGTCGTACGAATATTCCCCGACAGCAAGAATATTCCACGACCAACCGAATATTCACCGACCAAAAATAAATATTTTATAACCACTTGCTTATTTTGCAAAATTTGCACATTTCACCCATAACCAAAGTATTATATCAAATTAACCCCCCTTATTATTCACAATAATATTTAGAGAAAATTTGATTTTATTCATTAATAAGTTGGGGTCTTACATCATTTTCAAATACTGCCACAAGACAAGGGTTAATTAATATATCACATATTATCTCTATACTCTGACCGACCAATTAAATAACAAGTAAACTTAGGTAAGTCATACTAGCGAAGGAATTTCCCATCTCTCCCCTCCTAGTTCTTATCTCACATCTCAGCCAGGGATCATATCCCTAAGCTCTGATACCAACTGTGACGCCCCCAAAATAGGTATACATCACCTATTCTGAGTCGTCAACTACATGGTATAAAATACAAATAAAACTTAATTATTACAACTGTCTTGTAAAATACGACAAAACATAAATTGTGAGTTTAAATACAACACTTTCTTCTAAACAGGATTCAAACTCAAAATAAGTTCTCAATACATTTATTTTCACACTATTTCATAGAATAGTGAGAACTACTAATGCTATCCTCTGAATCGTCACTCCGTTCCCCGACTAGTCCCCGCTACGTTCTCATTTCCTGAAGAGAATAATGAAAGCAAAAGGGTGAGCTCAACTAGCCCAGTAAGAAATATTATGACTAAGATAATACAGAATAAATTATCGTTAGCCTTAACAATGTTAAACTGATAAAATATAACAAACATCAAGTTTAACTACAGCGGAACAAGCAATCCATTAAAAGAGTCAAGTAGAGAATAAAATCTACTATCTTTTATGATTTAAAAGGTTTTTCATCACTTTAATCGCTGAGACTCAGCTTAATAAATAATCCACATCATCCCTGCACTACGGCCAATGATATTCATTAGTATTACAACCACAAATTATCCATGCATCACAGTCAAGGATATTCGTGTATTCATCAATGGTCATGATCATGCCAACAACTGTCCATCAATGCACTACGGGCCAATGAGGACTTTTACCACATCATTTGTAACATTACGGTCATGATTACACCGAATAATCCCTAGTTATAATCATACCAAGTCCATCTATGCACTACATGCCACAGATGACTTTCAACAAAATATAAACATGAGGATGATGACAATGATATAAGAATTCAATAAAACAAGTTCAAGAATTAATTAATCCAAGAACCAATAACGTCCAAATTGTCAACATGATACTACTTTGTGCAGTAAAATTCAAGAATGCTCAGAAGAATATTTCCATGAAAATGTACTGGATGAAGCACAAATATCAAGGATAATCTACTAATTTTATGGAGTATAAAAGCCAAAACTTTAACCAACTTAGTATAATAAAGAATGAAATAATAAAAGAAATCATCATGCATGCGATGGACTGCACAGACAGGTTATTCCAACAGAATAATAAATGACGGAACCAGGTCATACGTAAACGCACTGACAGGATATTCCGACAGAACAATAAATAATGGAACCAGGTCCGGCATAAACGTACAGACAGGATATTCTGACAGAATAATAGATAATGGAACCAGGTCCGGCGTAAACGCACAGACAGAATATTCCGACAGAATAATAAATAATGGAACTAGGTCAGGCGTAAACGCACAGACAGGATGTTCCAACAGAATAATAAAGAATGAAATAACAAAAGAATTTCACCAAGTATAGGGTAGCCCGCGTATACAGGTTATTCCAACAGAATAATAAATAATAGAATAACAGAAGTTCTCTTCATGAATACAAAAGAAATAATACCCCTTACCTTAAGAAGAAGAATACTAGATATATGACTAGTGTAGTAGTAGAATACTTTTCTTATTTCTCTCTATAACTTCTCTATCTAGAGTTTTAGTGAATTCGTAAGAAATAATGAAGGAATGAGCTTCTATTTATAGAAGAATGGACTGCATAGTAACTAATTCATGAACGGTCCAGATTGATTTACTTTAATCTAACGGTTCATATTTAAAGCAAAATCTTTTAAATAAAATATAATATATTCTATTTATAATCTAATAAAACGAATAACTTTATAAAAGATTTTACTATGCAAACATTATGCAGGCACTATACAAACACTATGCATAATAAAATATAATATATTCTAATTATTGTCTAATAAAACAGATAACTTTATAAAAGTATTCTGTATTATATAAAAAGATTTTTTGTTTTATTACATTAATAATACTAATAAAACAAAACTGAGTGACTTATCACATAAGTATCAATAATCAATACCGTGTGTTACTATGTAACCATGCGTATTATTGTACTTTTACTACGAGAGTAGTTCAACAGTATTAATGATAAAACTTTCGCCATTATTTTTATAAAGTATTTTTTGTCGTTTTCCTCAATTCGACAATAATTTCGTTGTGGGGTCCACCAATGATTGTGTCGTCGTACGAACATTCCCTGTTAAAACGAATATTCCCCGACCAATCGAATATTATATAGCAACTTGCGTACTTTGCAAAATTTATAAATATTACCCACAACTATAACATTATATCAATTTCACTCCATAATTTTCAAAAATGATATTTATAGAAAATTCATCTTTATTTATAAAAGTTGGGGTCTTACAACATCGGAGTAAATATCAGGGGCTTTTTTAACCTTTTGCCCTATTTGTTACCTATACTTGAGACTTTAAAGAATTTGAAAAATTATTAACAACAAATTAAACTTTCGGGTAGATACTTTTGGGTCCGTACTTTATGGCTTCCTTCCTACTGGGTTTACCTCTAACTAATACTGAGCATTCACAAGAGTTTCATTATCTCTATCTTTACTTTGCAGTGATGTTGAGTCATTCTGTAAAATAAAGATTCAATTTTTTCACTATGTACCTAACAAGTTCTTTATATTGATTCCTTAAATAATAAAATTTTAATGTTAAAAGTTAAAATTTGAATGTTCCAACAGTCAAAGTATCAAATTAATAATAACCTTATAATTTATAAGAGAGAGAGTACAATTTATCAATTATATTTCACTGTAAAATAGTTTTTATTTTATTTTAAATTTTAAGTAATTTATGGAGTGAGTATTGAATGGATGCAAATGTACATAAGATCAATATTAACTTTTAAAAAGTTAATTTGTGATATTTTAAATTTAATTTTAATATGATTCATTTAAATTTTGAAAATAATAAATTTTATAATTAATAATACTTTTATAATATTTATAATTATATTGACAAAAATTAAATAAATTTATATCAATTTTAAATTTGAATACGTTTGAAATTAGTTTTTAAAAAATAAGTCAATATTAATTTTATAATTTGAAAATGAAGTAGTAAAAAAATATCAAGATGTGTATGATTGATGAGTTGTCCACTTAAATGAAGGTGTAGAATGTCATTTTATATATATAGGGAACGGTTTTTTTGTCTCCTCACACTAGAAGAGTAAAATTATTTATAGGGATTTAAAATAGAGAGTCAAATAAGGATAAAGAAACTGTTGAATAATTTGTTGATGTATTCTTCAAAATTGGGGATAAAGAGTTGATTGGAAAAATTGTTGTGAATGCTCTACGTTTTTTATTTCTAGGAGAAGGAAATGAAAGGAAAGGGAATGAGAGAGAAAAATAATTAAAATTATTTCAAATCCTATGTTTGTGAGTTTTTTTTTAGGAAACAAGGGAAGTGATCTTGAGGTAAAGTTGATTTGGAGGGATGAGAAAGTTTGATATTTTATATTATTTAAAATAAAGTTTCAAAATAAATCATGTTATTTATTATATTAATATGCAAGAGTATTATAGTAATAATATATTTTAAAAATAAAAATATTTTATTTTCCATTCCCTCCTCTCAAACTCACGTACAAAGAAAAATATAATTAAAATCTCATTATTATTTTTTATTTTTAAAACTCACAAACATGATAAACTCACACGTGCAGCAGAGTACCAAGAAAAATGACTCACTGTTCGTTCTTTTCTGATGTCAGCCTAGTCAAATTTTCAAATTGCATCGACCCCACAACGCCAATTAAGAATATTAGACTCTTCATTCTTCAATGCACCCAAAAGACTGGAGTCAAAAGACTGGACGATCTGTGTTGCCCAGGCTAACACGCCATGGAAGTTGGAATTAGAGCAAATTAAGTACGATATGATGGTTTAATGTATCACGAGTTATAAAATTAGAAATATATTTTTTTAATTCGTTTAAATTTAAAAATAAATATCTATTTTAAGATTATATAAAATATATTATTTTTAATTTATATTATTTTTTAATATTACATCACCACAGTCGAATTCTTAATTAATACTAAAGATATAATTAAGAACGTAAAATTATCCTTAAAAACAAATGTCTTTCTAATTTGGGAAAAAATGAAGTATTTTGTCAGGTCACAATTGTTACATCAAACAAGTAATGACTATCACTACCCACGACTAAAGCAACTCATTTAAAAATATAATGTTTGTTCAAAGTTGCTCCAGTCTTCTTGAGCTTAGCCCACCACATTGAATATGTTGCCTCATGAAAACTTACCGTAATGGACAGGGAAATATTTTAAATTGAGGGTTATCTCTAGAGTTTACAGTCTACAGACAACATAGTTACCAAATTAAAAGCACCACCACCATCATTCTTTTATTTTTTTGTGCTCTACTTTCTTCTCCATCTTATTAACCTCAACTGCAGCGGACACCATCACCCTGTCTTGGAGTTTAAAATAGGAAAGAAAAGAAAAGAAAAGAAAAGAAAAGAAAACTAGTAGGTAGTCTTGCACTGTGTCTGGGAAGTTTTTAATCAGAAGAAAAGAAAAGAAAAGAAAAGAAAAGAAAGTTAGAGAGAAGTGAGACATTTTTTATTCACTTTCCTTTTTTTTCTCTCTAAAAAAAAGAAATTGATATTTCCACACAATTTTTTGATATTTTTATATAAACAATATCGCTATAAATGTATAGCGACGGTTTTTACCATCGCTATAGGATCTATAGTGACGATTTTCATGTTAAAATATCAAAAAATTATGTGGAAATATTAGTTTTAAAAAAAAAACTCCAAGACACCCGTTTAATTTTATTTTTCCCAACTTTTTCTTTCACTTGTATTTGAAACTCCAAAACAGGGTGTTGGAATTTTTGTAGGAGAGAAAAGGAAGGAAAGCTAAAAAATATAAGCTTCACTTTCCTCCAAAAAATTTCTTCTCAAAATTGGGAAGATTGTGAGAGTAAAGAAAACTTGAGTTAGTAATATTTACATAATACCAATTTTGACTTAAATTTTTAAAATAACACATTGTATTTCCTACTATGTCCTAAGGTTACTTAGTACACATCAATGGGGCGCGATTCAAAAAAATTTTCAGCAGGAGCGGATTTTACTAATTTTTTTGTTGAAGTTAAATAAAAAAATTTGAACTAATCTATAATGTTTACAAATTGCAATAAATATTCATAATCTAAAGTAAAAAAAAAAAAATTAAATAAAAATATTTAGATACAATTTAGAATGATTTACAGTGTGTCTGTACTGTATTTAGAATATGAATGAATTTTTTTTTGCCATTTCCAAGTTTAATTCTTCTAATAATATGTCTACTTGAATTTATTCACTTATATATTTACCTCTACTCCTATACAAGTATAAACACAAAAAAATCTAGCAGGCGTCAGCTGCCCCTTAAACGGATCCGTCCCTGCACATCAGTTTCACCCTTTTCTTTGCAACTCACACCAACACCTCCCCTTCCTCTCTCCGGCGGCTCTTCTTCTAATTTGGGCTTCATCCCATGATATGCAAAGTGATTACTCTTACTTTTTATTTTAATATTTATTAGGATTGTTATTTTAAATTGAACTAAGAGTCTACAACTATAGAATAATTGGAAGAAGACCATATTGATTGGTCATGTATGTATATAGGAAATGATACAAATTGTACATGGTAAGTATATAAATAATTGACCTCTACAAAGATACTAATTGAGCATAATTCTAGGCAGTAATTATGGATAGATTTGTTAGTAATTATGGATAGATTTGTTATTTGTAACAGATGACCAACTAATTTTGTACCATAAATAGAGCATATTCTAGGATTGATTCTAGCTGCTTTTTGTAGTATCGCAGAATATTTCAATATTATTATAAAATACGTTATAATAATATATTTCAATATTATAATAACTGTGACGCCCCAAAAATTAGGTATACATCACCCATCTTGAGTCGTCAGATACATAGTACAGAATACAAATACAACTTACTAATACAACTGTCGTAGTACAATACGAATAAAACATAAACTGTGAGTTTGAATACAAATATTATCTTTTAGAGAGTATTCATACTCAAAAGGAGTCCTCATTATATTTTATTAATACATCATTACATAAAATAGTGAGGACTACTAACTAATACTATCATTCGGACCACCATCACTTCGTTCCCCGACTTGCCCCAGCTACGTTCTCATTTCCTGAAGAGAACAGTGAAAGAAAGGGTGAGCTCAACTAGCTCAGTAAGAGAAATATTATGACTAAGATAATGCAGGAATAAATTATCATTAGCCTTCAACAATGTTAAACTGATAAAATATAATACACATCAAGTTTAACTGCATCGGAACAAGCAATCCATTAAAAGAGTCAAGTAGAAAATAAACTCTACTATCTTTATGATTTAAAAGGTTTTTCAACATTGTGATCGCTTGGACTCAGCTTAAATAAAATAATCCACATCATCGAATCACCCCTGCACTACGGCCAATGATTTTCGTGTATTCATTAATGATCATTGATCATGCCAACAACTGTCCATCAACGCATTACGGGCCAATGAGGACTTTTACCACATCATTTGTAACAGTACGGTCATGATTATACCGAATAATCTCTGGTCATAATCATATCAAGTCATCTATGCACTAAGAGGCCACAGATGACTTTTAACATTTTATAAACATGAGGATGATGACAATGATATAAGAATTCAATAAAACAAGTTCAAGAATTAATTTATCAAGAATTAACAACGTCCAAATTATCAACATGGATACTGCTTTGTGGGGTAAAATTCAAGAATGCTTAGAAGAATATTTTCATGAAAGATTACTGGATGAAACGCAAATTATCAAGGATATTCCACAAATTTCATGGAGTATAGAAGTCAAAACTTAACCAACTGAGTATAATAAAGAATGGAATAACAAAAGAAATCACCATGCATGCGATAGACCACACAGACAGGTTATTCCCACAGAATAATAAATAATGGAACCAGGTCCGGCGT